>JAUYWH010000001.1:4982-19442 GCA_034779795.1 Ctenopoma multispine
TAAAGTGCCCTGAGATGACCTGTGTTGTGAATTGGCGCTATATAAATAAAGTTGAATTGAATTGAATTGAAATATATCACCATATTAGATAGATAGATAGATAAGGATATAATCAATACTAAAAAAAAGGGCATAATAAAGACGGTGCAGTAAGAATATTATATTAATATTTATTATTATTATTATTATTACTACTACTACTACTACTACTGGGTAAAAAGTTATAGTGTGCAATTCTTCAGATGCATTATTAATGTTACATTGTGTGCCTGTCCGTAGATATATATTTATATTTATATATCCACAGTGTTCTTACCTATATTTATGTTTCCACTCTGTACATATATACATACATATACTCTGCGTACATACATATATTAATCTAAGTTTACATATACATATATAGACATTTATATTTTTCAATACACTCATCCATATTTATATTTCTAGATTGTTTGGAGATGATGCTGTGCAGTGGATTTTCCATGACCGACAGGAGCCTGCTCACAGCCCGTCGCTCTGTCATAGATTTCAGGCTGTCCAGCTCTGTGCCCAAAATAGAGCCAGCCTTCCTTGTTAGTTTCTCAAGACATGAGGCGTCCCTCTTCTTTATGCTGCCTTTGCAGCACACCACCGCATAGAAGAGGGTACTAGCCACAACTGTCTGACAGAAGGATGCCAGCCTTCTGAAGAAGTATAGTCTGCTCTGTCCTCTCTTACACAGAGCATTCGTGTTGGAAAAAGCGTGTGTTGTGTTATCACACACAAATTATTTTATCATCTAACTTGTAACCTTTTTCTACCAAAAAAATAAACACAGATCGATATATTTTAATATATGTTTATATTAATTGTTCTTAAAACAATTGTCAAACATAATTTTTATTATTCTAATACTGTTTACTTATTTATTCTTATCTACAAATGAAATTTTAGACTGGGCTACACAGACATGTTGCATCAAAAGCTATAGTTAATACTGATGAAATCATAAAGTTATTAGTATTATCAGAACTGACTTCAAATTATAAACAGAGAGAGAAGAGAGGAAACAGGGCAGAAATTTCACCTCACAAAAGTAAGTAAGTATTATCAGAAAACATTGAGTCAAATCAGTACAAAAAACACTGGTTTCTTATGTCGAAATATTCCATGAAATAAAAGTGTGAAAAAAAATAAAACAGGGTGCAGTGGGACTTGGACACCCTGGAGACATGTTATAATAGCACTGAATGAGGGATATGAGCCGCTGTCTTTTTCTGTTCGGCTACACTATACAAGACAGTTTTCTCTACATTTTAATATATTACTTGTTAGTGAAAGCTGAAGGCTGAGAGGAAAAAAGATAAAAACACATAGAAATGTTGAAAAAAAGCTGAAGCTCAAGCAGTAATTTCACATAGCAACAACATTCTACACACTACAATACACACTAATGGACAAGGGTCAGAAATGTGAAAAAAAGCACAAAACTAAAACTGCAATAACCATAAAACATATTAAAAAGTTGAATGAAGGATTAATAGTTTAATGTCTTAAGATCTATTTAAACTTTGAATGGTGTCTGTACTTTAAATTATGATGAACTAGTTGAAGCTCAAAGGGGACAAAGATTTAGAAGATTTGAATATTCTCTTCCTAATCCACTTCCTGTTTAACAATAATATATAAATAATAATACATTTTCAAAGGTATTCTGGCGTATGGCTGATTTTCTTCCTGCTCGGTCTGGGGACACTGCTGCCATGGAACTTCTTCATGAATGCTACTATGGTATGATATCATTTTAAGAAAAAAGGCTTTATTCAAATAAACTGTGTAAAAACTCCTGAATACATCCCTGTCTTTGTCACTGCAGTACTTTACCAGCCGTCTGAAAGACACATCATTGGTCAATTCATCATTCAATCAAACAGAAACAGCAGGTGAACATCGCAGCATCCTTGAAACCAAATTCAACAATGTGATGACACTGTGTGCCATGCTGCCACTGCTGATATGCACCTGCCTCAACTCCTTCCTACACACACTGTAAGTATTATGACAACCATACAGAATACTTCACACATGCACTGAGATCAGAAAAAAAGACAACCCTGTACTGGTTTCTGAAAAAAAACCATAGTTCCTTTTCCAGTTGTTCTACTTCAGAGAGTTGTGAGATTGTAGATAAAAGCAACTTTGTGTGGTTCATGATCTCTTCTCTCACTACAGGGGTGTCCAATCCTAAGTCAAAGGTCAGTCTTTGAAGAGTCAGCAGACTCTATCCAGGGCATTCCACAAGAATTTCAATTATCAGGGTCTTTACGAAAAACTAAACAGACCCAAAAGCAAGGCATTTACTATAAATCTGGCCAAACAAAATGTACAAAGAAATCAGGAGCCAAAACTAAGAAAAATTCAGAGAAAACAAAAACTAAACAGAAACTAACCAAAGCCTAGACTACAAAACAAGACGTATATTTACACAAGCTGGGAAAAAAGACAAGAACAAAAGACAGTCGAGGGAGAGCAAGGTAAAGGCAGACAAACTGTGGCTGCATGTGTGTGTGAGAGCAATTCAAGCAATAAGTCTATAGCTTATAGCTGGAGTTAGCTCAGGTGACTCTGAACCATCTCTTAGTTATACTGCTATAGATTAGTCTGCTGGGGGACCTCCCACATTATACAAAGCTCCTCTCCTCCTTCTCTCTCTTTGGCTCATCAACATCTACTAGAGACTGTCTACTAGAGACGTCTAGTAGATGTAGATGAATTAATTATTGAATTGAACTCCATATGATCAACAGGAAAGAAGCAGTCCAGAATAGGTTTCTTTAGTAGCGCTTTTACTACAGCTACTTTAAAAGCCTATGGTACATAACCTGTTAGTAGAGATAGACTTATCTGCTCTAATATGGACGTGCTGATCAAACGTAAAACATCTTTGTGGGTTGTTTGGGGATGACGTCTAAGAGACACAGAAGATTTAGATGAGTTAATTATTGAAATTAATTCTGTATGATCTACAGGAAAGAAGAAGTCTAAGTAAGACTGAGGTCTTCCAAACAAATCTAGAGCTGTTGGACAAGTTAGTCTGTTCATGTCAATTGCAGGGAGGATCTGATAATTTTTTTTGGGTGTGGGTTTTTTTACATTTTGAGTAAATCCAATAGATTGTAACAATGAGTTAAATGCAGTGATGTGTTGAGACAATTGATATCAACATCTACATGAATGTTAAAGTCACCCCCTATATTCACTTTACCTGTACTAAAAGCCATTGAATAGAAAGTCTGAGAATTCAGTTAAAAACTCAGAGTAAGGAACAGGAGGACGGTATACAATAACAAATAAAACTGGTTTTTGACTTTTCCAGTTTGGATCAGAGAGACTAAAAGTGAGGCTCTCAAATGAATTATAGCAATTTTTACGTCTGGGGTTGACTAATAAATTTGAGTTGCAGATACCTGCTACTTCTCCACCGCACCCTGTGCTTCTAGGAATATGATCATTAATATCACTTGGGGGGGGGGGGGGTCGACTGCCTGCCAACTCCTTCTGCTGCAGCCAGGTTTCAGTGAGACTAAATAAATCTATGCGATGGTCACTTAGGATGGATTTAGATGAGAGAGATCTGATATTTAATAATCCACATTTAATGGCTCTGTTTTTATTTTGTTCTGTAAGAAAAGTCTATTTTTATTTTTATCAAGTTCTTATTATTCACTCCTCTTGTGTTAATTTTTAATTTATATAATATAGGTGGACGGGGAGCAGATACAGTCTCTATGGGGCGGTGATAGTTTTGGAAGGCTGACGGCTGTAAGGAAGCTGCAGAGAGGCATGTAAGACTGCGGCTCTGCGTCCTGGGCTCCACTTTGGGATATCAGTGTTTAGAAGGTCTAATAAACTCAGCTATATTTATAGATATAAGATCAGCACCATCCAAAGTGGGATGGATGCTATCTATCTATTCTAATCAGCCCAGGTTTTCTCTAAAACGTTTTCCAATTGTCTATGCAGTCCATGTTTGGGCCACCCCCTCTAGCCTGCTAACTAGCTTCTCTGAGATTTATCACATACTTTAACAGTTGTCCAAAGAATAGCTACTCTTCCCTGTTTACTCAATTCTTGAACGTCTTCTCACTTCTTCTCACTTTGTCAGCATTCCTCAGCATCTGCGCGTGATGGGAAGTCTCCTCATCATTATGTCAGTCTTCATTGTCACCGCTGTCCTCGTCAAAGTTCCTCTGGAACCTCTGCCCTTCTTCTCCATTACCATGGTGAAGATAGTCATCATCAACTGTGAGTCTGTTTTTATTTATTTGTTTGTTTGTTTGCTCATTTTTTTGTTAATTAGTTTGATTCCTTGTTTCTTCAGCATTCGGAGCTGTGCTGCAGGGTAGTCTGTTCGGGATGGCTGGTTTACTGCCGGCTTCTTACACAACTCCTATAATGAGTGGTCAGGGACTCGCTGGGACCTTTGCTGCCTTCGCCATGATCTGCGCCATTGCAAGTCTGATCAAAAGTTTATTAAAGTTTAAATTTGTTGAAGCCATGATGATGTGAAAATTATCAGTAATTATATTTATTTTCTCCCTACCCAACCCCCATAGGTGGATCTGAGATTCATGATGCAGCATTTGGTTATTTCATCACAGCCTGTTTTGTCATTTTCCTCTCCATCATCTCCTATATTGTGCTGCCCAAACTGGTAACTCACACATTTACATCAAACACATGCTCCATGACACACTGGGCCCGTTTAAATGCAAACTAAATATCTGATTATTATCCAATTTCTGGAGTTATCAGATTATTAAGATCACGAGCATTATCTGATCCGCTTTATCAGATAATCTGATAAAGCGGATCAGATAATGCTGTTTACATGAATCAGATAACAGCAGTTATCTGATTCATGTCTTTATAACTGCTGTTATCTGATTATAAGAAATCGCATAAAGACATCTGGATTTCTCCCCAATACTCCAATGTGTTTGTGCATACATGTTAATCTGATTTATTCATGTGTATATGAAGAAAGACATCCGAAGTGACGTAGTCAAAAGATAAGTGGACGACAAAAGACAACAAACAGAGCAGATGTTTGCTGTATGTAAGCCAACCATTGTTTTCTCCTCATGAAGTATAAATGAAGGACAGCAGCAGCATGTAGTATATTTTGCAGACTATTAGCTCCCACATTAGACTGTAAACATTACCATGTTCCACAAGACAAGACCGGAGGTTTAAAAAATAACAGGGAATTACACCACTAGTCCGTGATGGACTAAAACATGGAAACCAGAGTGTTTCGGTTATTGCATTTCTGAAGTGCATGTAACTATGTCAGATACAATTATTACAATTATCTGATTTATCCAAGTTATTGGATTTTTATGGTCATGTAAACAGGCCCATTGTTACAGGAGCAATTAAAAAAAGTTTGTAACTCAAATTTTTAGCAGCACATAAAAGAGTTATACATACTATACTACAAGTACAAAACTATAGCAGCAAATCAAGGACTCATAATTACTATGTTTTTTACAATGCACAGTCTAGCAGCATGTGAGAGATGCATATATACTAAAAACAGTGCGAGCTGTGAACATGTGACATTCAAAAATAAGATGCTGTGTGGAGTCAGTGTGATAGAGACAAGCTCTCAGCATAACTGGTGGGGAGTGGGACTGTAGTTCAACACTCAGGGAAGTGGGGGGAGGACAGATTTAATGGCCTGTAAAATGCTTTTTGAGAGTCTGTTTAAAGTTTTATTAAATACAAAATGTACAAACCATGGATGCATGGTATCAACATTAACACAATTTGAGCCCAGATTACATGCGCCAGATACCTACATTAAATGTGAAGAATATTTCACATTTGTGTTTCAGGAGTTTTTTCAATTTTACCAAGACAGAAAAAAGAAGAAACCAGACCAGGAGAACTCTGTTAACCTGATGGTCACAGGTACAAAATTGACTAATTGACGTGCTGATTCACAACACCTACAGTAAAACTTAGTTAAGCACATTTGGTGCAGCTCATGTTGCCACTAATAGCTGATGGATTTATCTGAAGATTGAGTCATGGCAACTGGACTTCTTTCAAGTAGAGACATTTCCTTCTGCATCCACAGAACTTTATCAATCAATCTGAGGGAAATTGGCTAGCGACCACAATTTATCCTCCAGGTTGGTTCACCTCGCACCTGCCTTGAATAGGCTCGTTAAGTGAAACAAAGGCAGGGGATGGGTGTGGGTAGATGTAACAGCCCCACCCCTGGCAGTCCCTCCTGCCCCCATTAAGTGGGTCGTTAAGTGTGGTCAACCTTATGGACGAGTGAATTGGGCCTGATTTTCCTGGGGATGGATGAAACGGCAGCATGGCAGGTTGAAGATAAGTTGTGTCTCCAACTCTGTTGAGTCAGGGGTTGTTTATTTGCACATGCAAAGCTTTCTTCACTCCTCTCTCAAACCACCTGTCTTCTCAATCCAGTACTTGCAATAAACCTGGCAAACCTCCAGTAAACCAACCTGGAGGATAAATTGTGGTCACTAGTCAACTTCCCTCAGATTGAAAAAGTGCTGTAGATGCAAAATGAAACGTCTCTACTTTAAAGAAAGAAGTCTAGTTGCCATGACTCAATCTTTCTCACACAACTTTACCTGGATAACTGAGAATCTTCACAGACTTGATGGATTTATGTAGCCTGTTTCCTAACTCCTCCTCCTCATTTCTTCTTCAGAGAAGAAACAGGAAAAAGCTGATTCAGACATCTCCATGATGAAAATATTTAAAAAGGTCAGATGACTCACTTATCAATTATTAATAAAATCACTGATTATGTTCCTGATTGAATTGTTTTTTTTTCCAGTATTGATCTGAGTTTAGAATGTATTCTAAATGTATCAGGGATATAGTGAAGCTGTTCAGTTTTTTTATAATTTTTAATGAAATATTGACATAACTAACCAATCCGCTTGGGGAATTGTTGTTGGACAGCTGCCAGACAGTAGATTATGGAACTACTACAGGATTTCCATGTCTTGTCCAAGGACCACACAACATGTAGCTAGAAGTAACTTATAATCAAACCCCTGACCCAGTGGATCATAGGCAGCTACTCTACCAATTAATCCACTGCTGCACCTTTACTGTTCTTATTAAAGTTTAGGTTTGTTCCCTTAAAGCAATGGTTCTCAAACTTTTTCTGTAATTCCCCACTTGAAAGGAAGAAATATTTTCAGCCCCACCTCAACAAAACAATAACAGAAAAGTCTAATATCAAACTCATTAAAGCTGTGGAGAATATAAGCTCCTCTGCTGTCTGTGTGGTTTCTTACACTGCTCAGTTCTTGTCTGTGACTCTGTATGAAAACATTAGTGCTTTGTTGTTACTGATGCAGATGTTACTGTTTTTCCTGCTGACGGTATTCCACAAGTTTTCTTTTAAAGAACTCGAGTGGATAATGGATGTGACTTGGGTGTGGTGTCTCTAAAGACCAACACATATATTTTTTTATCCAGTAATTAGTTTGTGTTGTCTGCAGATGACAAGCTAATATTAGCAAATTAAACAATGTATTTATGGGCTTATAGTACATTTCCCTCATTATTAGCGTTTCTTAATTCCTAACATCAAATAACATATTTCTTTAGTTTGACCTTACTATTAACATCTCACAAAAACAGAATTCCTCAGAGCCTCCTTCAAAAAAATATAAATAAAGAAAAATTCCACTGCACACAACATCTGAGCATCAACTTTTCTCCACATTTGATCAACAATATTGATCCATAAACTACAGAGAAAAAAAGAAAGGTCAGCATTCACCAAAATCACAGAACATCTTCCTGTATGTTTATCCTTGTCTCATTGACTTTGTTCTACGTTTTCATATCTATTACAAACTAAAGAGTGTGCATAGTAAGTATTAGATAAGACTCACCGATATCATCTCCTTATTTCAGTGTTATCTGACTTCTTTCAGAACATTAATAAGTCACAAACATTTATTTTGTAGCTTCCGGTTTTGTGTATAGTATGTTATGTCCTCTGAGTTTGTAGACATCACTCAGTAAAAAAAACATAAAACCGTCTCTACTTCTGTTCATATTTCTGCAGGTTTCAAAAGCGTTCATGTTATTAATTCTTCCTTTTACGTGTCTTTATTAATTGTCCCCAGGATAGAGTCAGAATCACCTAGATTGTTATAGTAAATTATTTAGTAAACTTTTCCTCATGTGCTGCATCAGGGATGTCTAAATATTTAAATTTTCACAGTATAAAAGCTGCAAAGCATGCATTACTTAAGTTTTTTTACTCGATTTACTGCCTTATGTTTTTTTCTTTCAAGCTCAGTCTTTCCCTCTCTGGCAGCTTGAATAAACCCATAAAACCACTATAGTTTATAGGTTAACTGTCTTCTGCTTACTGGACAATGTCAGGTTTCTTATAAACTACACATCCCAAAACACACGATAATAAGGTCAGTACAGTTCAATTCACAAGTTCAGTGCTTGCTGAAACATTAAAAACAAAAGGCAGCAAATTAACAGCATGAAAGATAATTTCATTAATTTCATGTAAATTTCCTTAATTTATTCTTTCAAGTTAGTGTTTGGTATTACTGCATTTGCCAACAACAAGCATATGTGGTTCTTACCAGATGGTGTATCCACTCTTTGGAGAGTTTGTGAGTCACCGGTGCTGGGAAGTAGTGAACTTTATGTAATAAAACTCATAGTCAACATTTTCTAGTACTTATCAATTTTTACCTAATAGTTATAACTGTGTTTGTAAAGAAATTAATAAAGTCATCGCTGCTAAGAGATACGGGAGTTTTAGGTTCAACAGAGCTATGACTCTTTGGCAGCCTGGCTACAGTGCTGAAAAGAAACCTGGTGTTGCTCCTATTTGCCTCAATTAATGAGAAATAATATGTGGTTCTAGCTTTACGGAGGGCTTTTTTTTATGTTAGTAAACTGTCTTTCCAGGCTAAGCAATATTCATCTGAATTTGTGGAGGGCCACCTCCTTTCCACTTTCGCGTTGCGTAGTCAGTATTTTCATTTAAGCTTATACTGTAATGGATTTTTGTCTTCACTGATGTCGTCTTCATTATAGTAAATTCCAATGTTATTAAAAAATGGTCTGACAACAAAGGGTTTTGGGAAAAAAAATTAAATTATCAATATGTACTCCATAAGTTGGAACAAGATCGAGAGTGTGATTAAAACTGTGAGTGGGATTATTTTCATGCTGAGTAAATCCAATGGACTCTAACAATGAATTAAATGCAGTGTTGAGACAGTTATTATCAACATCTACATTAATGTTAAAGTCACCCACTATAATCACTTTATCTGTAGTAAAAACTAAATTAAATAGAAGGTCTAAGAATTAACATAAAAACTCAGAGTAAAGAACAGGAGGACAGTATACTGTAACAAATAAAACTGGTTGTTGACATTTCCAGTTAGGATCAGAGAGACTAAGAGTGAGGCTCTCAAATGAATTATAACTATGTTTAGGTCTGAGGTTGACTAATAAACTTGTGTTGCAGATACCTGCTACTCCTCCGCCCCGACCAGTGCTTCTAGGAATATAATAATATGATAATTACTATGACTTATGGGTGGGGGGGGGCCCGACTCATTCAAACTTATATAATCCTCCTGCTGCAGCCAGATTTCAGTGAGACTAAATCAATCTATGTGATGGTCACTTATCAAGTCATTTACTAACAAGGATTTAGACAAGAGAGATCTGACATTTAATAATCCACATTTAACTGTTGTTTTTATTCTGTTCTGTAAGAGGAGGGGGTTTCTTATTAGAAACTTGAACAGGCTAGTAGTGAACCTTGGGCGGCTTCTTCTGACTATGCTTCGTCCAGGCCGTCACCCAGTCAGCCTGATTTACGAGCTGTTGTGGGGCTACCAGGGGACTGCTAACCTGAGCTATGCAAGCTTGGCTCCACCCTTAATACCGGGACCTGACCATTGGGTCTGTTTTCTATAGAGCGGAGCCAAGTTTCCAATTCTGCCATCCTCGCCTCCAAAGTCATAGTTAACAGTAGCAAAACAAGCTAGCAGAGGTAACAAAATAAAACACAATTAGCAGTAGAGTCAAAACAAGTGCTAACAAGCATCTGATTTAACTTCTAAATCTAAAGTAATCTGTGTCTAACAATAAGTAAATGAGCGATCTTAGTTGAGTTTTATAAATAATTCATAATTCAAACCCAACAGGCAGGAACAGCAAACAATCTGTGTCGATACAGGAACAGGAAGTCAATCCCGTTCAGATTACTTTTACTACATTTTAAGTAGTTTCCTCTTAGTTAATTGATGAAACTACAAACTGATTTGATTGTTTTGTTAAAGAACAGAATGAATAATTAATGTGTCATTAACTTTTAATTCCATCCTGCCCACTGACCTTCAGATCTGGCTGCTGGCTGTCTGCGTCTGTTTAACATTCACCGTCACCATTGGCACATTTCCTGCCATCACAGCTGATACTGTATCCACCATTGCTGATGGAGGCTCCTGGGGTCAGTCCTCACCTCTTTTTCTGTGTTTTTCTGTAGTTTGTAGGGAGGGAGGGGTAGGGGTGGGGGTTTACGTTTTAAGGCAGGAAACCAAACCCTAACCCTGACAAGAAACTCTCCAGTATGTTCTAATTTCACTGAAGTAAGAATCACCTTCATACTTTACACAATCTGATCTCTGATTCAGTTTCTTTCTGAGCCAGGGTCAGAGGGATTGTGGTTTGATCCTGCAAAGCCACTGTGTACTCTTGCACTCTTTAATGTTATGTATTTGTTTTACAGACCTGTACTTCATCCCTGTCAGCTGTTTCCTGCTCTTTAACCTATGTGACTGGGCTGGGCGGAGCTTAACAGCCATCTATATGTGGGTGAGTTTGATAGCAATGGCGCATCCTTGATTTTATCCATGTGGTGCAGACACAGTTTCATGCATCTCAGCATCATCTTTATTCTGTCTCCGCCTGTGTGGACTGATTGGTTATCATGTCTTCAGCCACAGAAGGATAGCGTGTTGCTGCCCGTATCCATCTTGTGTCGCTTGGCCTTCGTCCCTCTCTTTATGTTGTGTAACGTGCAGCCTCGTCTCCATATGCCCGTCTTCTTCCACCATGACGGTTTCTTCATTGTTTTCATGATCATCTTTGCCTTCAGTAATGGGTACCTGGCCAGCCTGTGTATGTGCTACGGACCAAAGTAAGAGCTACTAGATGTGCATGTTGTTTTTTTTAAATAATCATTATTGTTAATATTATTAAGTGGATGGTAATAAACCTAATACTAAGTATTAACTTACTATTAAGATCCAGTATTAATATAAAATCTGTTGGCCGTCCACAGAAATGTTCTTTCTCAAGAAGCAGAAACTGCCGGAGCCATCATGGCTTTCTTTCTGTGTCTGGGATTGGCTTTAGGAGCTGCTCTGTCCTTCCTCTTCAGAGCGCTGGTATAGCTGGGAACATACATAGATACTACTGTTCTGACTTGAATATACACAAATACCATTGATTGAAATGGAAAGCTACCTGCTTGTTACTGGTCTGATTGGGAGAATCTCTGTCCTACAGGCTTGGTTTACAGCTACACATTGATTATCAGCAGAAATGCAATCACATGTTGATGATGATGAAATTTTATCAAATATTAGAAAAATATTTATATGTAGTTTTTATATTCTTTAATATTTGTTATGGAAAATTAAATAAAGTTCTACATTGTTCAATTCAATTCAGTTTAATTCATCTTTATTTGTATAGCGCCAAATCATAACAAAGGTCATCTCAAGGCACTTTACATAGCAAGACTTAGGACCTTGCAAAATATAGGTGTATATATACAGAACTATGTAGAAAATCCAACAGTCCCACTAGGCGACAGTGGAGAGGAAAAACTCCCTTTAACGGGAGAAACGTCCAGCAGAACCAGGCTCCATCGCGACCATCTGCCTCGACCGGTTGGGGTGAGTGGAAAGAGGATAGAGAAAAGAACACCCGACATTAGAGATCAAAACAACAACAAAAAGCAGCAGACGAGGCACCAGGCAGGTCCGCAGGGCCAGTAACTAGAGCTCCAAGGCCGAGAATACCTGCACAAAGTTACAGAGAGAGAGAGAGATCTGCTGCTTGTTGATGTCTGCCTTTAGTGTTTTGACTACTTACGTTACTGAGTGAGCAGAGTTAGGTAGCTTGTTCCACTATCATAAGACCACTGAGCTGAAATGTTACTTCATAGTATTACTCAAGTAGAAGTAAAAAGTCATTCAAAAATTTACTCAAGAGTAAAAAAGTACTTAAGTAGTGAGTGACTGATTGTAATGTCTAATATATTTTTTTAAGAAATTATGTAATCAGACAGACAAAATATAAAATAATGAGCAAATGCTGGTACTTCTGAATAATAAATCAAAATGCTAAAAATAAATAACATCTTACAAAATAATAAATTAAGGCACAATAAACAAATTTTCAAATTTTGCTTTCTCACAACATGAAGCTTTTTAAACCAACACCTACAGTAGCTTACGTATGTATGTTTGAACTGTGCCATTTCTCATGTGTTTCTTCATTCACTGTCTGCTACGTAAAATAACATGTAAACTACTCTGAAAATATCTGAAAGATGAATCTTGGTGACTAGATTACTTTCTTTTTAAGTTGAAACGTTTCACTATTGATCACAGTATCTTCAACCTATCAAGTTTGAATTATTGTGAAATATTGATTATAATTTAATTTGACATGTCTGGAATAGATTTTAATTTCTGATCTGAATTCATACAAACATTTTTTACAAGCTCTGCTTTGACAGTGAGATCACTATTTTGGATTTAATTAAATTTTTTTTGTTTAAAAGAACATTTTTAACAATACAGAAAATCTCAGAATATTATTTAGTAAAAATCTTTCAATTGGTGTAAATGACATCAATACACTGTGTGAAGAATAGGTTACTTGTTTAAGGTATTTGTTTAGATAATTTAGGTGGTTGCTTTTATTTTGTAATTTCCTATTAGGGTTAGGGTTAACTTAAGTTTTATTTTGAAAGGACAAAACTTAACACTAAAAAGTAAACAAGGGAAAAACGGTAAAGGAGATGAAAACAAGGTGTTAAATATATTCTATAAACAATACTCTGCTTATATTTAACTCGTTATGATTGAAATACGGTCTTATATGTTTTTAATTTGTTCTCGTGTGTTCTAGACAGCATCTCTCTGGTAGAATAAATGGTAAAAAAAAAGGAACGAGTCAAGCGCTGTCCAATATAGTGGAGTAAGAGTCGCGTTTCTTCTTCAGAAATCTACTCAAGTAAAAGTAAAAAGTAGGATGCAGTAAAATGACTCTTGACTGAAGTACAATTTTTTCAAAAAGTTACTTACTGTATGTAGATGTAACAAAATAAATGTAACTAATTACTACACACCTCTGCCCCAGATTCTCAGCACGCATTGGGGAGACAATCACTGAAGATCCCAAGTTGATGTTGAGCTTTGTGGATGATATGACTTTACTTCTGTTGTGGAGAAATGAAGCTCAAGCTGCATTCTCATCCAAGCACATATGTCAAAGAGCTAGGGAGAAATATGGGATGAGACAATAGATTAATTCTGTCAAAAAGATAGGAAACGCTATGTGAGCAGATGATGAATCCCAGGGATGTGTTATAGATGGAAAAGAAGGCTATGAACAGTGCCCTGTGGCACACGTAGAAAGGCAAAGAGAGTTGGATACTTGCTGGTGACAATATACTTTAAAAGTTAACCCAGATAGGTAGGAACTGGGTCAGCCAAGAGCTGTGTTTGAAGCAAAAACTGGACCCAGGGAAGGTTGACACCACAGGTAAGTTTAAAAAGATTTTAATGAGAAAACTAGTGGAGGAAAGATTGCATGATTGGCAATCAGGATATGGTACAGTGTTTTCTCAACAGAGAAGATTTATAGTGATTCAAACAGAGTGCTTATTGTATACATGGGAGAAGTAGTAAGGCTGGTAAATAGGAATCCAGTGAAGACGTGGCAGCTTGAAGAATAGATAGTAATGGGTAGATAGAGGACATCTAGTCATTGTGGAAGAGTAGTTAGGTGCAGGAGTTGAACAGGTGACCTTGTGATATAATTGCAGAAGAGACAGATTGTGAAAAGATAGTGGCCTCCCACTCTCGCACATTGCAACTTTGTAAGTGCTAATAACTTGGAAGAAAGAGACAAGTGAGCTGTATTCACAAGTACAGATCACCCGATTTAGTTCTTAGTACAGATAAAGGGATTATAGTGGGTGACTTTAACATTCATGTAGTTGTTGATAATAACTCTCTCAACCCTGCATTTAATTCTCTGTTACAGTCCATTGGATTTACTCAGCATGTAAATAAACCCACTCACAATTTTAATCACACTCTCGATCTTGTTCTGACTTAT
>JAUYWH010000001.1:28029-39857 GCA_034779795.1 Ctenopoma multispine
CAGAGTGTCCAGCTTCATGCCAACCACAGAACCGGCCCTCTTGATCAATTTGTCCAGTCTGGATGAGTCCTTTTTTGCGTTGCTGCTCCCCCAGCACACCACAGCGTAGAAAAGGACGCTGGCAACCACAGTTTTCCACACTTAACAACCCACTTAATGGGGGCAGGAGGAGCTGCCAGGAGTGGGGCTTTTACATCTACCCACACCCATCACCTGCCTTTGTGTCACTTACGAGCCTATTCAAGGCAGGTATGAGGATAAATTTAAACCTGGAGGATAAATTTGTGGTCACTAGCCAACTTCCCTCAGATTGATAAAGTTCTGTGGACGCCTCTAATTATGACCGTTACAGTGGAGAACTGGTTATTAATTATTTCTGGATGACTTCTACATTCAGTCTGCTATTGTCTCCCACGCTTTTTCTCTTTGTTTCATTATAGTACACATATTTCCCTTTTTAATTTATGCTTCACCTCTTCATATGTCTCCATAAGAAGCTGTGATTCAGTTGGTGAGAAACAGGAAATGTCTCTGTATACATTTTTATTGGTTCTTCAGTGCTAACAGGAGGTGACTGAGCTACAAACACACAGAATCTGGAAAATCAATAATGATGCTGTTCATACAAAACTCATAAAACACATCAAAGACTTTGAGTCACACAACAAAATAAAACCCTGATGCTGATGGTAAGTCGGCAGCCAAACTTGCTGAAGAAGAACGACAGAGAGAGAGTGAGACATTACTGGATGGATCCAGATCCAGAACAACAAAGTCTAAACATGTTTTTAAATATTCAAAAAAATCAGTTCTACAATCTAAAAACATCTAAATCACCTAAAAACATTTTCCAGGTGGACCCATGTTGGACACTCTGTATAGGAAGAAATTGAACCACACCCATATCGAAACTGAAGAATAATTTCAAGATTCACCTCCTGCCTGGACACCCAGAGCGAGACCGACCCATGGATGCAGACCTCCACAATACAGGAATCTGCTTAATCTGACGGAGACAGTTTAACACATCTACATGGTCTACATGTTACACTGGAAACCTGGATCCTACTTGATAAAAATCAATACTATCACAGTTTCTTTGGTTTTCTGAGCAGCAGCAGCCGGTGTTTCAGCGCAAACTGTTTGAGACGACGTGCGACCACCGAATATGATGTAAACATCACAGACGTCTAATTAAAATGAACGAGTCTAATCCCACGTTAAATTAAGTTACGCGAAAAATGTAAAATCTCATGAAATGACGACTAATACATTTTAATACCTTTTAATGGCCTTAATTTATGCTTATGTTATTTACTACCTTTTATTACTTTTTAAAACCCGGCGGACACCCTGGGATTATTTAAATCATATCCGTCTAAAAAAGGTTCTGACATCCGCGATATATTTGATCTTTCATCAACTCTAATATATTTCGCCATATTTTCTCCACTTATTCCCGGACATCGTCACTGTGTCGCTCTGTCAGGTGGAGGTGTATGTCCACCTGACAAACATTTACACTCACTACATGAAACGTTCCTCTTCATTAACTTTTCAACTACTTTTTACCGGGATGACAGCAGCTAATCTGACCTCTTCCTCAATCTTTCCCTGGGCCATGACTCTCTCCTCATGCTCCTCCTCCGACGTATCTCCCTGAATCGTTAATTCTGCCTCCTCCTCCTCTGGCGTCCTGCCAAAAAGTGATTACTGAGCGCAAGAGCGCAGCAGTACAACTTGTGGTGACAAACATATCGGCATTTGCGCATTTTGTTAGTGTTAGGCCGTTTAAAGCCGAAGCTCCGACGCATGTGTCAAAAAAACAAAACAGTGGTTCAGAAGCACTGTGCCGATGCTTGATTGGTCTAAGCAGAATCACGTGATCAGTGACGTCCGAAGCTTCGTTTGGTACGTCACTGCTTTGGTTCCTGCCGGTCCCGCTTCAAAGGTTTAAATAGACCTGAACCACTGGCTGCATCTGTGGTGTGTTTTGGAGATGAAAAGCAACAATAAGTGAATTCAATAAGGACATGGAGCCAGCTAGGAAGAGAGGACGTTCTGCCGTGTGGGAACACTATGAGTTAAAAGGTTTATTCATCATTTGACAAGCATTTCTTCAAATTGTTGTTCATTATAAAGGCCACTAGATTCAAGAGGACTGTGTTAGAAAGCTTCGAGTAATGAACCGTTTTTTGAAACAAGCGTCAGTGCTTCAGAAAGCTTCATTTGGCCATCGCTACATTTTGTCCACTTTTTCTCTGAGCTTTTCTGCGCCCACCTTGCGCTTATTCATCCATAGCTTCTCTCCGCTCAGCAGCTCAAATGGCAACATTTAAAAAGGGGAGGGAGGGAGGCGCGGGTCGATGAGGGCTGGGAGATTTCATTGGATTAGCCCAATGTCCTTCAAGAAAATCAACCAATGGGACGTCGCGGTCGATAAAAAATTACTTACATTAAACTTTATGGGGTAAATCACAGATTGTACTCTTCTTTGTGACATGAGTGTAGTCTTTGTTCCTATTTACCAATAAAGAAATAAAAAAAAATAAAAAACTTTATGGGGTAAATTATGACAGCACTGGGCCGACCCAAAACGTGCGTCGGCACACCGGGAATTGCCCGGTACGTTATATGGCCAGTCCAGCCATGGATGTAGATGGATACCTGTCTTAAAATTACAATCACAACTGGTGCTTTAATTTAAATATTTCTGTAGGGCAGTGTATTTCACGGCAGACTAACCTGCCAAAAATTAGATCCCCCTAAAAAGAGGGTTTTTGTTTGTCCCAGAATGGAATAATTCTGACAGTGAAGTTGTAGGACTGATGCTGGTTAGTGGGGCAAATTTCATGGATGTCACATTTTCCTAGTGGGAGATAGGACGGGGTGCAGACTGAGGGGATGAACTTTCCAGCAGGGGTGCCTTTTCTGGCACAACACCTGTACTGATAATAAAGTCTATAATATAGACTCCATATTAAACGCGGGCTAACGATGCTAACAGCGGTTCAACTAAAGACGACTACGTTACCGAAAACTCAGAGCTACCGAAACAGTAGAACACAGGAGGGCTTACCTCCTCCATTCCGACCCTGTCTGGACATCCCTACAGAGTCTACAGGTCCGCAGAACCTGCTGTCTGTGCAGGCCGGTGCGGGTTAGCTCTGCTACTTCTGGTCAGAATTCAACGTTACAACTGACTTTGCTGCTTACGGATTTATTTTTATCTAATAAAAATATAATTCAGTGTTTAAACATTTACTGTATGTCTCTGCTGGATTTCTCTGCTTCTTTATTTAGCCATTTTCAGTTAGGACCGAATCAGTTCCAACCCCGTCCTGCAGGGGGAAGCAGTGGATCAGAATAAAGCGGGGAGGAACCATTGTATCCGTGTGGCGTTTCCTCCGGAGGGTTTTGATGCTTGTACAGTGGTCAGTAACGCTCTATCTGCCCTGTTTGTCTTGTTGACAGATTATTGATCCTTGATTTGGTCTGATACTCGTCGGTGGCGCCGTGAGGTCCGTGATGCAGTGCGGTTGGCCTCTGCTGGGTCCACTGCAGTGGTTCCGTTACGTTAACAAACAGGTGATGGTGAAGGCGGGAAAAGATGAAGAGCTCCGCGGCTGGCTGCTCACCGTGGACCCGGTATCTGCCAGGTGAGACAGCAAACTGATGACACCTGCTCAGGTGAGAAACAGCTCCGTGAAACGTAGGTCACGTTTCTGCACTGTGCAGGTGTTTTTGTTCAAACTCTGCTCAGTTAAAATCACTAAAGCAAGCTCAGGTCAAAATAGGTACATTTCTACTCAAAAGTAAAGTTTGAATCAGAACCGAAACTCAGCAGGAACGTTTCTACAGCACAAAGATGGAACCGTAGCCCTCACCTGGTCTTTACGCAGGTGTGTTCACGTCACACAAATTATTTTCGTCACGTGTGATGACAAAACATTAAATCAGTCGCGACTTCTAAAAATACTGTAGTGAAACATCAAACATTCCGTGGAAACTTTAATTTTCTGTTTGTTGGTTTAAAATAAACTGTTTATCTGTGCAGTGTCTGTAATAGATCAGTGATTGATAATTATCAACAAAAAAATATTTTTTATTTTTCTGTAAAACTCAAAAATGTATTCTTTGGTAAAATTGCAGTAAATTTACTTCCTGCTAAGTATTTGTACTCAGTAACATGGGTGTGTATGTGGTCTGACCCAGACTGGGATGCAGAAGGTCGCAGGTTCAAATCCCAGCCTGACTCCTAGCCCATCCCCTACCAGGTGTGTCTCTGAGCCAGACACTTATCACTAGCTCCATGTAAGTCGCTTTGAATAAAAGCGTCTGCCAAGCAAAGTAAAGTAAAGTGTTTTCTTGTCTCCCTTGCAGTCTGGTCCTGGTGGACTTCAGGGAGGAAGGGGGGGCTTCGGTGCAGGTGGTGATGGGCCATGCTGTGAAGGAGGTCCAGGTCTTGCAGGAGGCTGACAAGGAGACAATAGACCGCCTCCGGAGATCATTCCTCCCTCCCGGGACTTGCAGTCTGGACCCTGTCGAGCTGAGAAGGAGAAGAGGGGGCATACAGAGCTGGCTGGAGAAGAACCGGATCCCTGTGGTAGAGGAGGGGGATGACCTGAGGGTGGCAGGGGTCCTGACCATCAGAGCCCCTTATAGACCTGAAGACTGCTGCAGCTCCAACCAGATCATCCTGGACCGCATCCAGAGACTGATCCAAAATCAACATAATACTGGACCGCATCCAGAGACTGGTCCAGATTTAGACCAGGCCCTTCCAGTTCTGCTTTGACCAGTCAGAGCACAGCAGCAGTTTTCCATAATGCCATCGCTGTGAAAATATGAGCCCTTCAAAGTAAAATTCTTGTCAGTTTGAATGTTTTAGATTCAGATATTTGATCAATAACTGTTTTGATACATTTCTGAGATTATTTGTTAAACATTAAAAAACAGATTCTGATCAGATTACAAATCAATATCTTTATCCATCTTTTGGTCTTAAAACATCAAAGTACTAAGGACAAAAATCAGGGAAAATAATCTGTAAATAACCTTTTCCAAGAAACAAATTACAGTTATTCTCATTACTGTGACTAAGTGAAAGTTTTTACTTGTATTTGTTAAACTGCAATTTTACCTAAATATGTTTAAAGTATTTAACTTCACTGTCATTAAGTCTGTTTATCACGGAGACTTAAAAGAACATGCCATAAAACAAAATCGCTCTTTCCACGCTGGGTGGTAAGGTTGAAATTGCAGAGACAATAACTAAAACAAATGTACACATAATGACTACACAGGGCAGAAAGATACATCTCTACATACAGATAAGCCACTACGGGTCCACGTTGTGCAGGTAGGTTAATGAAAAAATTAGCCAATTAATAAATTAGTCATATGTTAATTATCTGTAGGTTTACTGATGCTGGTAGAGGGTTTTGGTTGTTCATGTTCTGTGTTTGTGTAGATCCCATCTGGTTCCAGATTCCTGTTTTTTAACTCCAAAATCCATCAGTTAAGCTGACAGAGACAGGAACTGTGTTTTTTCAATGCACTTTATCTGTAAAGGTGGTGGAGGACAAAATTTATATTATTCAAAAAATAAATATATATTATATATAAATATAATATATAAATGTATATTTTTTATATACATATATATATATATATATATAATGTTTTTTTGAAGAAAACCCAACAATCTCACCAGAACAAGCACTAGGCAACAGTGGAGAGGAAAAACTCCCTTTAACGAAAGAAACCTCCAGCAGAACCAGTCTCAGGATGGGCAGCCATCTGCCTCGACCGGTTGGGGTTAGTAGACAGAGGAGAGAGAAAATAACAGCAGACAACAGAGACTAACAACATCAAGGAGCAGCAGACAAAGCATTAGGCAGGTTGGCCGGACCAGGGGCCTGTTTCAGAAAGCAGGTTTAGTGAAAACCCTGACTTAGTTAAGCCTGAGATGAGGGAAACTCTGGTTTTTCGGTTTCACAAAGCCAGTTCAGCGTAACTCTGAGTCGGATACCCGGGCAACACAGTTCGTGAACCTAACCTACTCGCTGGGAGGTTTGCTTCAAACAGCTCTGAGTTTCTCCTGCTCGTAACTTGAAGCCTGCAGTCTGAAATCAGTAGCAGACACGGCGTGGCCGTTTCTGGACGAGCCTGTTGACTTGGAAACGCAGATATTACGCAGAAATCTCCGTCGGGAGAGGATGATCAGAACCCCAGTGGATGTTTTATCCCTGATAAGTATCTGTATGAGCGTTTCCGTTTTTCGCGAAAGTCAATAATTTATTTAAGCAATATTCTCAGTCCACACATCTCTCATATGTGTCATAGTGGAAATGTTCACCGCACCGAGCAAATTCTGTGTGTTGCACTTTTTCACTTTTTTTGCGAATGGCAGTTTTTTGTACAATATCGGTGATGCGGAGCATGTGTCCAAGGAAACCGTCTGTCGGGCTGTCAGACATGTGAAGGAGATGATGTGAATAGGAGATCTGTTCACAGCATTAATGTACAGGTAAGCGTAAATAATAGCTTTTAACTTTCCAAATGAAATATACTTTACAATAAAGCTGCTGCAGCTAAATATTTTTCTCCCCCTTGAAGATCATAAGTGATGCTGAATACATGATTAGCAATGTGGAAGCAAAGTGACAGAGTTGGTGAGTTTATATACAGTACAGCTTTATCCTGATCAATATTGTGTTCCCTCCTATTGCAACTGAAACATTAAATTGTATCTTGTATTATCGCAGGAGAGTTTGATGGATACCTGCTGGGAGACAGAGGGTACAGCTGCCAGCACCATCTGCTTACCCCTGACCCTGACCCTGAGCCCGACCCACAGCAATGCTGTGCTCACTGCTCACTGCAAGACATGAGCCCGGGTGGAGATGACCATCGAGATGCTCAAGGCCCGATTCCAGTGCCTTTGCAACTCAAAACTCAAATTTTGAGACATGCATATCTAACAGGCAGTTAGGTGTGGCTTTCATATAGACTGTATTAAATACTGGCAGTGATGGAATGGCTGAAGATTTGACTTTTTCCTTGTTTAGGGGATTCCCCTAAGTACCTAAATATAGCTGTCACGTGTATAATGTAACCACTGAATGCAGTTTAATGAGAGCAGCCTAAACAACATCACAACTGCTTATAAATCAAATGTAAATGATACCTCACCTGTTTGAACTATATTTTTATATTTCATCTTTAGTTGCTGCCATGTCCTTTTTGCACATGTTGGGTTGCACCTATGTGCTCAAAAAACATATGGAATATAAATGTTGAATAAGTGGAACAGACCAAGACCAGACATTGATTAATTTTTTCCCTCTAATTAATATTCACACATTGACTTAATCTGCAATTTTCTGCCACACAAGCTCTCTCTCTTTTGCTGCTGCTGCAGTATTGAAACGGGCCCCAGCAGTCACAGCTCCAGGGTCAAGGATACCTGCAGAAAGATACAGCAAGAGGGAGAGAATGAAGCACAACTAGGGAGAGAGAAGACACAAAGTTAATAAAATGCAATGATGTAATAAAGTGGACAGACAGAGAAAAGGAGGAGAGGAGCTCAGTGTGATATGGGGTCCCCCAGCAGACTAAACTATAGCAGCATAACTAAGAGATGGTTCAGAGTCACCTGAGCCATCTCTAACTATAAGCTTTATCAAAAAGGAAAGTTTTAAGTCTAAAGTAAAGTCTAGTCTTAAAGGTAGAGAGGGTGTCTGCCTCCCGAACCTGGATTGGGAGCTGGTTCCACAGGAGGAGAGCTTGATATCTAAGGGCTCGACCTACCAGTCTGCATTTGGAAACTCTAGGAACCACAAGTAGACCTGCACTCTGAGAGCAAAGTGCTCTGCTGGAATAATAGGGTTCTATGAGGTCTTTTAGAAATGTTAGGGCTTTATATGTGAGTAGAAGGATTTTAAGTCTATTCTGAATTTTACAGGGAGCCAATGGAGAGAAGCTAATGTAGGAGAAATGTGATCTCTCTTGTTAATTCCAGTCAGAATTTGGAGGGGCAGCATTCTGGATTAACTGGAGGCTTTTGAGTAATTGGGACATCCTATCAGTAAGGAATTACAGTAAGTAATAAATGCATGGACTAGTTTCTCAGCATCACTTTAAGACAAGATATTTCTAATTTTAGCAATATTCCTCAGGTGGAAAGACGCTCTAGATATTTCTTTTATGTAGGAGGTAAAGAAGATTTCCTGGTCAAAGATGACTCCATGATTCCTCACAGTAGTACTTGAGGCCAGAGCTATATCATCTAGAGTGGCAATCTGACTAGATAACATGTCTCTGAGGTTTTTTTATGCTCAAATAGAATAAGCTCTGTCTTATCTGAATTAAAGGTTTAGGAAATGACAGGACATCCAGGCCTTTATGTCTTTTAAACATGCTTGAAGACTGACTAGTTGATTAGTTTCATCTGGTTTCATAGATAAATATAGCTGGGTGTCATCCACATAACAATGGAAATTTATTGAGTGTTTTCTTATAATATTGCCCAACGGAGACATGTATGAAGAAAAAAGCATTGGTCCAAGCACAGAACCCTGTGGAACTCCATAACTTATATTTGTGTGTATGGAAGATTCATCATTAACATAAACAAATTGGGATCTATCTGATAGATAAGATTTAAACCAGTTTAGTGCTGTTCCTGCAATCCCAATGGCATGTTCCAGTCTGTGCAATAAGATGTTATGATCTATAGTGTCGGAAGCCGCATAATGATCTAACAATACCAGTACAGAGAGAAGTCCTTGGTCTGAAGCTAAGAGAAGATCATTGGTGACTGCAAAAAGTGCTGTTTCTGTACTGATTTACTCTAAATCCTGACTGAAAATCTTCATATAGATCGGTCATGTGCAGGTGATCACATAGCTGCTTAGCAACTACTTGTTCAAGGATTTTAAAGATAAAGGGCAGATTGGATATCTGTCTATAATTGGCTAAAACCCCTGGATCAAAGTAGGCTTTTTGAGTAGAGGTTTTACTACAGCTACCTACATTAAGATCCTGAATCTGAAAAATCTCACAAATCAGATGCTCTTTTACTCACGTCAGCCTAGAGATAAGATATAGCAAAGACAAGCAAGCTCATCCCCCCAAAAATGCAACTGCTGGAGTTAGATAGCAGACGCTGGCAGATACAGTCCCAGTAACTCATTAAAAAGCCCCCAGTTAATCCAGAATGCTGCAGCCAGAGTTCTGACTGGAATTAGTAAGAGAGATCATATTTCTCCTACATTAGCTTCTCTCCATTGGCTCCCCGTAAAATCTAGAATAGATTTTAAAATTTAAGTTTAAAATCCTTCTCCTCACTTATAAAGCTCTAAATGATCAGGCCCCAATTTATCTTAAAGACCTCATAGAACCTTATTATCCCAGCAGAGCACTTCGCTCTCAGAGTGCTGGTCTATCTGCTGTTTGTTCTTTCCTCTGCCCCTCTTGCCACTTGCCCCAACCAGTAGAGAGAGATGACCACCCACCCTGAGCTTGGTTCTGCACAAGGTTTCTTCTGTTAAAAAATTTCATCCACTGTCTTCTAGAGCTGCTTAACTCTGTAAAGCCCTAATGTGTAAAGTGCTTTTTAATGATTTTTGATTTGACACTGTATTAAACTATTAATCTGTATTAAATCACTGTTCATGTCTTTGCACTGGTTTCAGGGGCTGCTGTATCGGGTTCAAAGTCATCTGACTCTCACGTGCAGACTGGTCAACTCAACAGACCCTTTCTACTTAAACACGCTGATCCAGGTCTAGTTTTTCCATCTTTAATCACTCAACAGCCTCACTCATCTGGAAGTCACTTCTTCTCCCTGACTTCAAGTGCTGTTGATGATCTTGTGGATAGTACCTAGTAGCAGCTCCATCACAGTTCAGACTAGTGGTTCCTAAAACCAGTACTCCGTGCCCTATGCACTGCAGGCTACATGGATCAGGTGTGTTCAATCAATGAGAATCTTTTAGATAGCATTTCAGTTGAAAGACAAAGTGAATTGGTATCTTTCAGCTTCTCACTGACTGAACACACCTGATCCAGGTTGAGCACTGAGTTTGGAAAACACTACCAAGAGGTGACATGAAAACAGTGATCAGAGAGTAGTTACTACCACAGAACTCTGAAGTATTTCCCAAACTCCTGATTTTCTTCAGCAGTCATCGTCTCATTTTCTTCAGCATTCCTTGTCTTCTTGCTGTGACAAACAGCCACATAAAGAGAAACAAGAACAGGATTCCTTCAGCGTCCATTGTTCTGGTTTGTCTGCAGTTTCACGGTAGTTCATCACTATGACCAGCTGCACTGAGGAGCTACTTACTATATTTGCAGTGGAGAATAAGGTACCTGATGCTAAAAGTGAAGCAAGTTGAGACAGTACCATGTGGCGGAAAATTAATAGGGCTGTCGTAGACCTACAACAGACCTGCAGAACCTCAGTGGAGTCACAGTAAATGAAATAAAGACAGTGAAGCGGCTTTCATCACGGTCCAGCTCAGTGGTAGAAACTTGTTTATTCCCTTGTTTTTTTAAAGAATCACCACGTGTTTACATTGTCATTAACAATCAACAGGTCCAACAGACCTACCACAGTACCTCTGTGATTCTTGTCCAGTACCTGAAGGCTCCTGTCACACCTTGGATCCAGAGTCCACTTCAGAATGAGGACCAGATTACCCACAATCTGTCCAACCCAAGGTCCAGTCAGGTGTGATCAGTTCTCCACAATCAGTTGTTTTTTCAAAATAAGAGCACATGATCTGTAGATCTCGATTAGTCTGGATCAGATCCAAATGTCATAATTGGTCAGTCGTGTTGTTTTTACATCCATAGTTTGTTCTGATCCAATCAGCTGCAGTGTTAGCTTGTCTAGTTCTGCCTCCACCACAGGTACAATCAGCTGCACCATCCCCACTCCAGGATGTCCTGGCTGTCCAGTCAAAGAGCAGGGGGTGTGTCCAAAAGGGGGGCATGGCTCACAGACTCCCTCTTGTAGGTCTTAGGGGGAAGTTTGGGGACACCGTGTCGAGGAGGTACAGGGGGGCCATCTAGAGGGAGGAGTGGAAGAGTTGGGGATGGGAGGGGCATCTTCCTGGAAGTGGGAGTGGGGTTGGGGGTGACGGGAACTAGAGGAAGGGGTGGTGAGGAGGAGATAGGGGCAGAGCTGATGGGAGGGGGAGAGGTGATGTTGGAGGGGAAGAAAGCCTGAGGCAGCAGGTCACAGCGGGGGCGACCCTGTGGAGGTGGCAGGAGGTGCAGAGGAGAGCCGAGAGGCTCCCGAGGAGGCAGGGAGGGGGGGCTGTCAGGGGGAGACGATGATGACAACGATGATGAGTAGCGAGGGGGGAGCAGCTTAGAGGTGGGTTGACGAGGGGGCACCGCAGGGGGGCTGTCCAGCTTTGACATCATCTGAGTGGGGAGGAAGGGCAGAGAGATACAGTCAGGAGATCACACAACACAAATAAATATCAACAGAGACCAGGATCTGAATCACCCCATTTCGGTCTGGTCTTTGGACCCATTTTATCCCTTTTCAACCAACACGAACTTGGTGCTAGTGCTGCTTCAAGTTGGGAACCATCTAAGAACCGGTTTGCATGGGCTACAGAACCACCGTAGAGCCATAGCGTGACATCTTATTTGACGGCAGCCTTCTAGTAGCTCCGTAACACCGTACTTTTGTTTTCTTCTTTTTAGCTCTTTGTTTTGGTTTTTCTTACTTCTCCCACGGAGACAAATAGTGTGTATGTTGTATCCCATGGATACTGTACTTTTTAAAACTTCAGGAACCAGCT
>JAUYWH010000001.1:42885-55701 GCA_034779795.1 Ctenopoma multispine
CCTGGTTCTGCTGGAGGTTTCTTCCGTTAAAGGGAGTTTTTCCTCTCCACTGTTGCCTTACGTGCTTGCTCAAGTGGTTTTTTACATTACTCTGTATATATTTATATAATGTGTAAGGTCTTAAACTTTACACTGTAAAGTGCCCTGAGATGACCTGCATTGTGAATTGGCGCTATATAAATAAAGTTGAATTGAATTAAATTGAATCTCCAAACATAATAGCCCATGGAGACTCCTGCCTACCTGTCTATCACCATTGCAAACAAAAAGGGACTCAGAGCTGATACCAGATGTAATCCTACCCCCACCTCAAACGCATCTGTCACTCCTACCAAACACCTTACCACTGTCTCTCTGTCCTCATACATGTCCTGATCCATCCTCACATATTACTCTGTCACTCCTGACTTCCTCATACAGTGCCACTCCTCTCTTGGTACCCTATCATATGCTTTCTCTAGGTCCACAAAGACACAGTACAACCTTCTGACCTGCTCTATACTTCTCCATCAACACTCTCAGAGCAAACATTTCATCTGTGGCGCTCTTTCTTGTCATAAAACCATACTGCTGCTCACCTCGCTTCTTAACCTTGCTTCAACAACTCTTTCCCATAGATTCATGGTATGCCTCATCAACGTTATCCCTCTGTAGTTACCACAGTTTTGCACATCACTACCGTTCTTGAAAATCTATACCATTACACTTCTTCATTCCTCGGGCATCATCTCACTCTGCAAGATTGTGTCAAACCAGGCATGGCTTGCAGCTTCGGGTTCTCTTTAATTTTAAAATGTATTATTTATGGCCACTGATGAACTGGCATTAAAAAAGGTTTCGACCAAGGCATCGCAATCCACCATATCACGTGTCATATCCATTAGCTCAGCTGGTAAGGAGTTGCACTTTGACACTGGAATTCCCAGTTTGTAGTCACTCCCGCCGCGTAGATTAAAAATTCTAAATTGTTAAACAATCGGGTCAAAAAGACATTTCCATACCTCATCAGGTTTATTCACATGTCCCCGAACAAACATCAGGCTTTTCAGTATGTCACACTTTATGTTTCATTGTGTTCATTCTCTTTATCTAGTTTTAGTACTCGTGGGAAAATCAGATCATATTTAAGGTCAAATTTATGCAAAAACATTCAAAAGTGTTCACAGACTTCTAGGCATCCTTGATGTTGTTGATCTGTAACAAACTACAAACCTTGTATTTTTGACCCGCTGAAGAACACCATGGAGATGCAATTACTGTGGCAATACTTACAAATCGAGGTAGCGATCGGGCGTTTCGGGGTTCGATCTCCAAAGATTTGTTAAACAGATGATCTGCAAAGTCTTTCTCTGTCATGTCCTCCATCGGATTAAGGTTCTCAAAGAACTTCTGCACCACAAAAATACAGAGAACAAGGTGTGAACTGCTGCGCCTGGCAGGTGGAGATGAAGTGAGCTCAGTGTCAGACTGACCCTGATGTCGTTCTCCACCCTGAGACAGTACGGTTGGTTCTGGTACTGCTGGATCTCTCCCGTGATCTCGGCCACTTTCCTTCTCTTACTGAAGTTGATCAGATCTTTGCCATGTCTGCGCAAGAAGTCTGGGTTTCCCTCTTCCGTCTTCAGGATGTTGGTTAGGTAGATACCTGTTCAACACATGTTTATCCCTCTATGAACTGACTGGTTTTACCCTCTGACCATCATCTTTAACCCTTTATAAACAGACGGCGGTGTTGGCTCATACCAAAGAAGGGAACACAGGGGGGGTTGATAGAACGCAGTTTGGCTAAATACTTCTTGTAGTGATCTTCACTCAGCTCGTGAGCTTCCTCCAGGATTTTTCTCTGTCGACTTGGAATTTGCTGAAAATCAAAACATTAACAAATAAAATCATTCTAAAAATTAATAAAAAAGACAAAAAACTTTGAACACCTACAACAACTGTAATAAACAACTGCAACTGTAATGTTCCAAAATTTGGGATGAAGGAAAAATAAGAGATGTTCATAAAACATTAAAGTAAAACCATTCTGGATGATTCCAATATTAGTGGGTTGATTTGTAGCAGGTGCTGGGATCATGACTGGGTATAAAAAGAATTAGAATCCACCAAAAGGCTAAATTTTATCAGCATCGTAATTCACCATTTGTGTGTTAAACTTCATGAGAGAATTGTCATTAGTTTTTCAATACAAAGGTCTTTCACCATCTAGAGTTATAATAATATTGTAAAAAGACTCGGGGACTTGAGGAAATTGAAAGTCAAAAATAAACATAGAATCCACATTTAAGGTTGTTTTTACAAAAAACAGACCAAAGATGACTTTTGTCATAAAGGTTACTCTGCAGCGGGAGGATGTAATTAAATATGAACGTTACAACAAAACTCCACTCCAAAACATTGACTTTGTAGTCCTTAAGTCACTGTGTAACTAATTTGCCACCATGTTTAGGGGCATTGTCCATTTGAAACCATTTATGCCCAAGCTTTAACTTCCTGACTCATGTCTTGAGATGCTGCTGTCCACCAGTCCCTCCTGCAGCAAATCATCCCCATAACATAATGTTACCTCCCCTGTACTTCACAGTGTTCTCAGGCTGGCAAGCTTCCCCCTTTTGCTTCAAATGTAATGGTGGTCATTATGGCCAAACAGTTAAATTTTCATCAGGCCACATTACATTGTACTGTACTTTGTCCTTGTGTTTATTTGCAAACTGAAATCTGACTGTTTTATGTTACTTTTGGAGTATTGGCGTCTTCCTCGCCGAGTGGCCTTTCAACCCATGTTGATGCAGGACTCGTTTCACTGTTGATGACACTCTCTTACCAGCTTTAGCATCTTCACAAGCTGTTTTGCTTTTGTTCTAGGGTTGAGTCGCACATTTCGCACTAAAACAAGTTCATCTCTGGGACACAGAACCCATCTCCTTCCTGAGAAGTATAAAGGCTGAACATTCCCATGGTGTTTATACTTTTGTATAATTAAACAGATGAAAGTGGCACCTTCAGGCTTCTGTAAATTGTGTTATTCTGGCATTTAGCAAATAGAAAAAATGTTGGTATTCCTAACTGAGATACCTGGTAATACGTGAGATCTGTTGTTTGTTCACTTACTATCTATTTATTTACTATCTTCTGTATCTTTAACGTAATCGGCTGTTTGCCAATTATTTATTCACAGTCCTACTGGGCTTCATAACTTTTCTAGTTTTGAGGATTACTGTCCCTGCTCGTTTTGTTTGTTGTTAGCCTAGCTTAGCCCTTCCTGTTTAACTACCAGCCACCACAGCTAAACAACCACCCCAAACCCATAATGGCATGTGTTGTCTGTTCCGCTTTTGCAGACAGATAGTCTCTTCTAGAGACACGTGTCCGTCAGTTAGAGCAGTTGCTAGCTCCCAATCTTACGTTAGACACGACGGGCACTCCAGATAGTATTAACCTCAGGCCCGACAGCGAGCCAATTGGCACTAGGACTAGCATAGCGTCGCCGGTAGACACCGGGGAGTTTGTATCCGTTCGCCAGCGTCAGGAAGGCCGCAAGGGCCAGCAATCAGAGACGTGGCCTGGTCTGCAGTCCTCTCTCGCAACTGCTAACAACGTCTCGTGCCTTGTAGACCCTGCTTCTAGTTCTCCGGGTCTGCATGTCTCTCTGATGTCCGATGATGGGGCCAAAAAAACCACCTTAGGGGACTGTCACTCACAATATTAGCTTAACATCGCAAGCCATTGTTTACCGTTTACTTGGGGCCAGAGCATCCGACGTTAAAGCTAACCTAAGGGTACTGGCATCACGTAGGGTTGTACAGGGGACTCAGGCACACTACACCACTAGCTATAAGTACATTGTATGTCATGTTGGTACCAATGATGTCAGGAGAAAACAGTAACAAAAGCTAGCTTAGCCAGGACCTTTCAGACTGCTAGCAAGATGAATCGGCATCGATTAATTTTCTCTGGTCCCTTACCAGTACGGGGTAATGATGAGATATAGAGCAGACTTACGTCACTGAACCGTTGGCTGGCTGGGCAGCAGGGATTTCAGTTTGTGGATAACTGGCCTTCTTTTTGGGGGCACCCTGACCTACTGGAGCAGGCGCCTCTATTTTATCTAGGAACATAGATAGGGGGCTTAAAGCAGTTTTGACTTTAGAGAATTAGTATTTGGCAGGTCGCAGGCGACAAGAGAGCCTGTTAGGTTTACTGATAGTGCCGTGAGGAAGTCTGTTAGCTTAGCTAACACGTCCAGTAAGAGAAATCCTCACAATATAGACTGTCAGAGTAGCCAGACCTACAATACTGAGACTGTCTGTCTCATAGAGACTGTGTCTGCTCCCCGACCACCTAAATTATATACAGTAAATTACACAAATCTAAAATGAGAGAAAAAGAGGAGTGAATCATAAGAACTTTTAAATATCAGATCTTTTCTCATCTAAATCCTTGTTAGTAAGTGACCATCACATAGATTTATTTAGCCTCACTGAAACCTGACTGCAGCAGGATGAATATGTCAGTTTGAATGAATCGAATTTTAATCACACCCATGATCTTGTTCTGACTTATGGATTAAGTCAGAACAAGATCAAGAACTTGTCATTGGGATTAAAGGAACAGCCCTAAGCTGCTTTAAATCCTATCTATCAGATAGATCTCAATTTGGTCATATTAATGATGAGTACTCCACGCACACGAGTTAGTTATGGAGTTCCACAGGGCTCAGTGCTTGGACCAATTCTCTTCACTTTATACATGTCCCCACTAGGCAGTATTATAAGAAAACACTCTAAACTTCCATTGTTATGCAGATGACACCCAGCTATATTTATCCATGAAACCAGGAGAAACAAATCAATTAGTCACTTCCAGCTTGTTCAAAAGGCATAAAGGCCTGGATGTCCTGTAACTTTCTACTCCTTAATTTAGACAAGACAGACCTTATTATATTTGGGCATCAAAACCACAGAGACTTCTTATCTGATCATATTGCGACCCTAGATGAAATAACTCTGGTCTCGTGTTCTATGATATCTCCTTTAACCGTTACATAAAAGACTTATGTGGAACTGCTTTTTTATTACCTGAGGAATATTGCTAAAATTAGGAGCATCCTGTCTCAAAGTGATGCTGAAAAACTAGTCCATGCATTTTTTACTTCTAGGCTGGACTACTGTAATTCATTACTGATAAGATGTCTCAATAACTCATTAAAAAGCCTCCAGATAATTCAGAATGCTGCAACCAGATTTCTGACTGGAATTAGCAAGAGATATCATATTTCTCCTACAATAGCTTCTCTCCATCGGCTCCCTGTTAAATCTAGAATATAATTTAAAATCCTTCTCCTAACATACAAAGCACTTAATGATCAGGCCCCATCATATATCAAAGACCTCATATCTCCATACTGCCCCAGCAGAGCAATTCGCTCTCAGAGTGCTGGTCTACTCGTGGTTTCTAGAGTTTACAGATGTAGAATGGGAGGCAGAGCCTTAAGCTTTCAAGCTCCTCTCCTGTGGAACTAGCTCCCTCTTCAGGTTCGGAAAGCAGACACACACTCTACTTTTAAGACTAGGCTAAAGACCTTCCTTTTTCAGAAAGCTTATAGTTAGAGCTCATATACCAATACTGCCATAAACTGTGTGTCTTCTCTCACCCGTAATTCTGCTTCTCCCTCTGTGTCCCCTCTCTCTGTACCTCTCTGCAGGAATCCCCAGCTCTGAGCTGTATGATATCCAGTGTGCAGCTGCTGGCCCTACCAACCTGCCTAGTGTTTCATCTGCTGCTCCTTGTTGTTGTCTTTGATTTGCCTGCTGTTCTTTTCTCTCTCTTCTTTTCACTCACCCCAACCGGTCTGGCCAGATGGCTGCCCATCCTGAGCCTGGTTCTGCTGGAGGTTTCTTCCGTTAAAGGGAGTTTTTCCTCTCCACTGTCGCCTCCGTGTTTGCTCAAGTGGGACTGTTGGGTTTTCTATATTATTGTATATTTACTTATATTTTGTAAGGTCTTAAATCTTACAATGTAAAGTGCCTCTAGATGACTTTTGTTGTGAATTGGCGCTATATAAATAAAAAACTGAATTGAATCAAACTAATTTTGCTCCTATTTACAAAACACGGTGAAAATCTTTGTCTGTCCAATGAATAAAGTTTAATTGAATAAACTGTTTGTCAAAACAACAATGTGTTGTTACCTCAAAGGTGTGGTCCAGTCTGTAAACTGGTGATGAGTTCATGGCGCTGACAACCTCCAAAACTCCATTAAAGTTGTTGAGGTCCTGGAAAACCTGCAAGATCTCAATAATGCGCGAAACAACTGCAACTCGCTCTTCCAAGTTCTCTGTTTCTACAATACACCTGCAGAGAGAAAATACACCTCAGTGTTGCTGCTTCTGCTATACAGGTAACTACATCTCCACCTCCATTTAACGTCTGAGGTGGGTAAAGCTAAGGGTGGAGTGACTACACTGCACACAGGACCTCTGCAGGCTGCAAAATATTAGTTACAGTTACAGGTGATCGGCTTTTGTGAGCAGCAATGAAAGGCATTGATCGGAATACGCCAATCACATACTTTTTCACAGAAATCGGCCGATAATGATGAGTGACCGATTGAGCGGAACATCCCTAGTTGATGGTATGACGTCCTGAGTAACATGGTGAAGGTCATGGTAAATTCAGGTGACATCACTTTTGTTGAATTAATTTCAATGGAAAAACTACTTGGTACAGAGCCAACTTTGATGGAGGTTTCTGATGAGGTCACAGTGAAGCCTTACTTTTCAAACCACAAGGTGAGGTTGGTGGTGTGACGGATCATCCTCAGCAGGTTGGGAGAATGAATCTCTTTGTCCTCTTTGGTCCAGACGCTGCCGACTAGTTCAGATGGCTGCACCGCCCTACAGGAGGTTATACAGGTGTGAGACTAGGAATGGTCTGGTTTCCGGTTTCAAGGTATACATTTCAACGTTTGAGAAAGATTGATTGATTTCAAAACCACAAAAATGTTCCATAATATCGTAGGTCTCGAAGGTCAACACACAAGTCAACACACAAGTCAACACACAAGTCAACACACACACACAGTGGATCTCTAGCTCCTCATGTGTATGTCAGCATCTACACTGATTCCATATTGTAGTATTATTTGATATTATTCTTCATAGTAGCAGCATTAGCAGTGGTACATGTGTTTTTACATTAACTCAATCAGATCATGTCATCTGTTGTTACAGATACTGTAATACGTTAAAAACGTGATCAGTTTGCTTAAGGTTATCATACCGTCACAATCTCATTTCAGCCCATATCTATGAGACACTGGTGTTAGACTGGTCCCATTGGTATAAGACAATTCAGATGTGTTTAACAGCTGTGTGACAGGTGTGTTACCTGTAGAAGTCGGACTCAAGCAGGGTAAGCTGGCGGGCGATCTCGATGGGGTGCAGCGTCATGAGGTCAAACGGCTCAGAGTTTCCTGGTTTACAGATGTGCCACTCGATTGGAGGAGGAGAGTTCTGGAAGGTGATGCTGTGGCTGGGCATGCTCACCTGCACCTGCTTCTTCCGCTGGATAATCTTAGTGATCGACTCCACCCACTTTCTCATTGCCTTACCTGAAACACACAACGACACCTATACATAAGCCTTTAACATCCCTCAGGTGTTTGCAACACCTCACCTGAAATAACTGCAAAACAGCAACCTGTAACAACCTTCCACGATCCACATCTAGTCTTATTCTGCACGACCCCTCCGCAATGCTCCCAGGTGCTGTATTCTACTTTAGCGACTGATGTTCAGACAGGTACGTACCTCTAACTGACGCGATGAACTCCTCCAGTTGTCTTAGCAAGGGAGGGTCTCTCTCAAAATCATAGAAGTGATGCTCCACCCAGTGACGACACACATTCAATACTCTGCAGGGGGAGGAGGTAGTTACACATGAAGGTTATAACAGAAGGTCACGTTATAACATCAACATGTCTGTTTTTGTCCAACTCAACAGCATTTTCTCACTAAATTACAGCTCTTCTTAGGAAACTCAAGATCAAGAAATGACGGTTAATTGAATTGCTAATAACTATAAACTAGCATGTGATGATCTGTGTTAACTTAAGACTCTACAAGTTCTTGGGTGGAAGAAAAAGTCAGTCAGTCTTTTATATAATCTCCGTTATAAAAAAGAAAATATGTAGAACTGCCTTCTTTCACCTGAGGAACATTTCTAAAATTAGAAATATCCTGTCTCAAAGTAATGCTGAAAAACTAGTTTGTGCATTTGTTACTTCTAGGCTGGACTACTGTAATTCATTACTGATAGGATGTCTCAATAACTCACTACAAAGACTCCAGTTAATTCAGAATGCTGCAGCCAGATTTCTGACTGGAATTAGCAAGAGAGATCATATTTCACCTACATTAGCTTCTCTCCATTGGCTCCCTGTGAAATCTAGAATAGAGTTTAAAATCCTTCTCCTACCATACAAAGCACTTAATGATCAGGCCCGCTGGAGGTTTCTTTCGTTAAAGGGAGTTTTTCCTCTCCACTGTTGCCTAGTGCTTGCTCTGGTGGAATTGTTGGGTTTTCTTCAAATTTTTTGTATATGTATATATACTTTTTATTTATATATATACTCTGTGTAACATCTTAAACCTTACAGTGTAAAGTGCGTTAAGATGATTTATGTTGTGATTTGGCACTATACAAGTAAAGTTGAACTGAAATAAAGTTGAATTAATGGCAGGACACCACAGAGGAAGCTGCTGCTTTCTATGACAAACAGTGCAGCACACATGAACTTTGCAAACACTCCACAACACTACTGGGAAATTGTGTAAATGTGTGTAAATCCCAGTGCTGTTTTAAACTGGTACAGCTTTGTGGCCTCTGGATTTAGACTGTTCCCCATCGTGGAGTGAAAATTTATTTTACAGAGTGATTCCTCCAGCACTATGAAGTGACAGACATAGACGTCATCAACATTCAGCATTATGAATATTTACCGGGCGTGTTCAATAAGGACATGAAATATTATCATTGATTATGTTATTAGCTTTCTTTGACTGTATCTAAAATAAAACCTACGGAGAACATAAAACCTATAGATTCTACATCCTGAATGATGAATGCCAAGTGAATCATGCTGAGCTCAGGGTTAAGTACCCCTCTGCTCACTAAGCTGCAGTAACTGAACCCATCCACCAGGTGTCCCTCTCTACCTGAGTTGGACTGGTTGAACAAACTCTTTGCGAAAGCGTTTCAGTTCAGCGCTGAGTGGCTGCTCTCCTCCCTCCATTTGATCCACTTCACTTGGCCTTGGCTCTGGGATCTCAAACCTGAAACCACCACAGACCTTAGATCAGCTCAGAGACTCATGTTGTGCTAATAAAACCCGAGTCAGAGCAGGACACTGAAATGTTCACCGAGTTCTTCTGTGTGACTGAAAGAATCTGTCAAATCCTCCTCGCATATTTCATACGTTTACAATTTAATTCACTAATCTTGTGTCTGTAATGGTGTTTTGGTTGTTGGTTAAATGTCCATATCTAAAGATTCGTACAGAGCAGGAGAAAACATGAATTCATTCTCTGAATATAAAATCATTAAATACTGTATTCGGCCTTGTTTCCTTCAGTCTGAATTTTTGAACGACAAAAATGGTTATGAATTCGGAATATGGTTGTAGTACCTCTACAAATCTTACATCAAAACCTTTTAAATCCAGCAGCCCAGAAAGTAAAGTCTTGGTACAAGACCAAGAAAGACTAAGACTAACATACTATGTTCAAAACTTTATATGTGTGACCTGTCACAACCTCAGTCACGTCTCCTTCATGCTTGTTCATGTGCAAATTGATTTGGATTGTTGTTTCTGGAAACAAAACTAAAAAAATATTTAATTAATGGATTAATTGTGATCTGAAGTGGATCATCAGAGGTTGAGACAGGTAAAACCACCTATACGCCCTGTGGAAGTATTCCGATGTGGTCGCAGTGATGATCTGACAAAGGTGAGCTCACCTCTCCATGAGCAGGTCCAGCAGCTCCTGAGGTTTACAGAAAGATCTGTAGGTGGTCAGAAATGTCCGGACAAAGTTTGGATCTGAAAGACAGAACAGCAAATCCGAGACAGGTACCAGATCCTTGTTATCACAGACAGTTAAAGCAGGATGGGGCGCTGATACTAGGACCAGGACAAAGGGACAAAGACTGGGCTAGTCTGAGAATATCACCCAGAATCCTCAATGATGACCACTGAGCTGGGGAAATATACTTTGTCCAAAAATAGGTTCCCTCTTTTAAAATAAGAGCTCATTGCAGAAACATAACTTTTTTAAAAAGCAGCTTATGGTTGAGACCTGAGCCTGTGGTAAGACTGAAAACAGACATCACTCTCAGGGAGCTTGTCAAAATTTAAACCAATTTAACATAAATTAATCTGTGGGCAGATCAAAATTAAGATAATGTGTTGTGACATATCTCACCTGTGTGTGACATCACACCTTACCTGCGTACATGTGGAAGGTGAGTCTTTCAATCAGTTTTAGTACCGTCCCCGCTTTGACGATAGGGATCCCAGACTTCGACTGGACATTCTCTTCAAATACAACATTCTCCTCGGAGTCCGGCTCCGAGAACCGGTACACCTCAGCTCCCGGCAGCCTCATCTGCTCTTCCTTCTCCTCCTGCAGCATGGCAGAGTCCAGCATACGCTCCAGGGTGCTGCGGTACTGCAGCGAGATCAGTGCTGCCATCCAGCCGTTCTTTTCTTCGGCGGACTTGGCGGCAAACACCACACTGTTCCCATCCTTCAGGATGATCTCAAAGGCGTGCCGGTATTCACCCTCCTTGTCATCCTTGTCATTGATCTGGACTTTCCGCATGAAGAACTTCTCTTTGAGACGGTACTCTGCGGTGGAGCCCGCGCCAGGCAGCCGTGGGGGGCCATGGTTGGACTTGCAGCAGATCATCAGGCCGTCGAATAGAAAGATGTGGCGTTCGTGCTTGGCACCTACGCGGGTGAGCGTGCCCTCCATGATGAACTCGTTGCAGCACTGGCCGATATCCTTCCCCTCCCAGCCATCAATGTTCTTCTGGATTTCATTCATCTTCTTGATGGCCAGGTGCTTACCCTTCATCTGCTGGCTGTAGAACCGACACGCTGACTCGCTGCACACCACAGAAGAAAGGGAAGTTAGTGGGTCTGTCACTATCTGGACCTGACAGGATCTGAATCTAGGGGGAGTTGCAGTCTGATTTCAATGAAAACAGAGGTGTTAGTGCTAAAACTGGACCTAGTCATCAGTAACTCTTTAAAGGAACAGTTTACCTTGTGTACCACACCTGCTGGTGGAACACCTGAACCACAGGCACCAACAGTCAGCTGCTGAATCAGAGGAAACTCAAAAAATCAGCAGTAACATGTCCGAAGATTTGTTGGATGTCTCTGCCCTAGATTTTGCCTGTCAGGCTACAAACAGGGAAAGTTGACTGGAGCCTGCATACACCACTCGGTGCACATCATGAATTTTCAGATTAAGAGAAAATGTTACTGATCATGAAGCATCAGGTGATTTTACAGTTGTAGTAATTACACAGTGATGATGTTCTAATGTTCTGTTAGGGAAACTGTTCTCTGGACACGTCCACATCCAACTCAAAGTCATTTAACCTGCAGAGACTACACTGATTCTATTTTTTTATTTTAAAACAGGTTAGAGGGGTTATGGACGACTGCTCTAACTGTTCCACAGCTACTCCATGAAGGCCACAGGGGACCCTGTACATAAGTGGACCTTGAGTGTGAATTATTTTGTTACAGACAGAAAACATGAGGGTAGGTCTGCACCTGCAGCAAGTGAAATGTTCCTTTAAGTCCTTTAACCATGCGCCAGCTTGGTGAATTCTGATAGGATGACGGGTTTGGTACAAATCAGCAGCACTGCTGTGACACTGCTCTCCAACAGCAAGTGAGGTCACAGCAGGATGACCTCCAAACTGTTACATAAACACAACAACATCATCATCAACGTGACATCATCACGCACACCTGCAGATCACCAGAGAATGTGTGTGGTGTTCGGTGCAGAACAGGGAACTTCATCTGTTACAGGACTAAAATAACATCAGTGTACCTGACCCTAACTCCTAACCCCCCCTAACCAGGTAGGATGATCTACATCAACACCATAAACATGTAAACTGGAGGATCTGCTCACATTCAGCAGATCTTCAAGTGAACAAACATGCAGTAATTTGCTCACAGTTTGTGGTCACCAAGAGTTAGTTACAGAGAAGTGGACAGAAAAAACGCACTCACTAACAGAGAGTTTCATCGAAGCAGCAGACTTAATCAAGGTAGAAACAAGGCAGAATGCTTTCCCAGAGTCCTTCTGTACTGTTTTCAGGTAATTTCACAATATATTATACATACAGTAAATATACTGTGCATGTGTTGTAAAGTGTTGAAGGAGAAAAATGAAAAGTAGGATGACAATCTTTATCTTTTTGTAAAGTTTTTGTGTTGTCTGCATGATAATAAAGTAGAGAATTTATATAATGTGTCACGTTTAAACTGGGTCAACATTAAAGGATAGTTTAAGAGTTTTAAAGGCACTAACATCAACAGGATTTACCAATGTGATGGATGGTCAGAGCTGTTCACAGTTCTGACATTAACTCTTCATGTAAACACTGAAACTAATATTTCACATTAAACTGGGTCAGAGGTTGAACCTAAACAGACACACACACACACACACACACACACACACACACACACACACACACACACACACACACACACACACACACA
>JAUYWH010000001.1:89316-105543 GCA_034779795.1 Ctenopoma multispine
AGAAGCCATAGCTAACAGAAGCAAAACAAGCTAGCAGAGCTAAGACAACAAAATAAAACACAGTTAGCAGTAGATTTTAAACAAGTACTTGAATTAACAAGCGACTGATTTAACTTTTAAATCTAAACCAATCTGTGTCTAACAATCAGTAAATGAGAGATCTTGGAGTTTAGAAATAATTCGTAATTCAAACCCAACAAGCACGAGCAGCAAACAGTCCGTGTCGATACAGGAACCGGATGTCATTATATAGACCACTGTGATAATGAAATCTCTCTCTCTGCCAGGCGAGAAGCATCAGCACTGGAGAACTGGCTGCCATCAAGGTCATCAAACTGGAGCCTGGTAGGAATCAAGCAGCAACGTCACCATTCATAATTTACTGCATCGCTCATAATCATTTCACTGCATCATTCACAATCATTTTTAGTTTGCTGGGGGACCTTCCTGATACACTGAGCTTCTCTGTCCGCTCAATGTCACCATTACATGTCATTAATTTTGCGTCTTCTCTTTCCCCTACTTATTCCTCTCTCTCTGTACCGTAATGCAGCTATTCTCGGCCTCAGAGATGCAACATTCCAGTTTGCAGTTACTGGTCCTACCTGCTCAGTTTTTTGTCTGCTACTCATACTTATCTCTCTCCTCTCTCCACTCACCCCAACCGGTCGAGGTAGATGACCACCCACCCTGAGCCTGGTTCTGCTGGAGGTTTCTTCCGTTAAAGGGAGTTTTTCCTCTCCACTGTTGCCTAGTGCTTGCTCAAATGGGACTGTTGGGTTTTCTTCATAATAGTTATACTCGGTAGATCTTACACTTGAACACTGTGAAGTGCCTCAGTGACTTGATTTGCAGTCTATATAGATAAACTAAATTGAATAGCTGGTCACTGACACTGTGTTTTAGGGCAGAATGGGGATGAAGCTGGTGACTTTGTCAATCAGGGCTTAGCATTCATCTCTGTCCTGCAGGAAATTAAAAATGGACCCATCGATATTGGACAGTTCAGGACTGAATGAGTGAATTAAAAATCACTGTAGAGTTTCAAATGTCACTGAGAACAGGTAAAGTAAAATAATAACAGTCAGGAGGACACAGGAAAACTCAGTCGCAGGTCAGCATTTTAATAACATCCTGTTTATGTGGCCCACACTGGTTTCAGTTTACCCTCAGACTGCTGTGGTTTCAGAGGAAAGTCAGTTAAGACATGTTGAGCTGATGGTGTCTGAGCGGCAGAGCCGACCTCAGCTCACGGCACCACTCCCATTTTAATGAGACCAGTTACATAAATCCTCCATATTCATTCTGATCACTTTTAATGAGGCCTGATCCACAACAAAGACCCTTTGTTCTGCCTCTTTTCTTTGTGAGCTCTGACATGATGAACACACAATAACAGAAACACAGTCTACAGAGCTGAGAGCATACCTGCCAACAGATCTTGAGGTCTTCAAAACCTGATAAGTAACAGGTAACAATTTAGCTTTAACATTAAAGCTAAATAAAAAAGTGTGATTATGGTCCTGCAATCAGGACGTGTGCACTTCTGTGATCAGTTTGTCTGTATCTGCTGTTCCTGAGTTAAGACTGTGTGGAGCTGGAGTTACCTCAATCCAGCAGCACCTCCCTCACTGACTTCTCCACAAATGACAATGGAGAATGAAAAAAATTTGTTGGTGGAAACAGAAATTTCTTGCATTTCTGTAATATAAGTGGCAGCAACAGCTTCATAGGGTCCAGCTGCACATGGTTCAAACTTAAAACAGAGCTGTGGCCCACTCAAGTCTCTGACTCTGCTCACACATTTGTGTTATTCTACTGCTGAGACAGATCAGGAATCGTCCATACATTTCTGCTAAGTCTACAATAATGACAAGAAACCAGATTTAAACTAGAACCTGCTGTCAGAACCAACCCTGGCTAAGAAGCAGACCATGTTCTATGTTTGAGAACAACAATTTTTATTTTAACAGCCCAATGTCATAAATCACAGTTTTGTATCTGGAGACTTTGGAAGCTGAACAACATGACTGCAAAAATGAACACCACACATTTGAGATGCAGGAGGATCAAATAAATCAGCAGCAGCACAATGTTACCATCAGTGTTAAAGGATCTTACTGAACTGCCGTTGTCTACAAACCTGCCATTTATTTCGTCTCAACATTAATGTCATATCAGCATGGCTTATGTTCATGCATCATTTGCAATACAAATTCAGTGTGTGTGTGTGTAGGGGAGGACTTTGCCGTGGTGCAGCAGGAGATCCTGATGATGAAGGACTGCAAACACTCCAACATCGTGGCTTACTATGGCAGCTACCTCCGGTAACTGATACCATGACAACAGCATCAGGACCACAGGACAGCTGGCAGATCAGATCCACTGATGGTGTGTGTGTGTGTGTGTGTGTGTGTGTGTGTGTGTGTGTGTGTGTGTGTGTGTGTGTGTGTGTGTGTGTGTGTGTGTAGCAGGGAGACACTGTGGATCTGTATGGAGTTCTGTGGAGGAGGATCACTGCAGGACATCTACCACAGTGAGACATGCTTTTATTTTGGCAGTTTCCATCCTTCCTGTCATTTAGCATTGCGTCTTTTTATCATCCATCTATATATTGCTTATTACTTTAGTTAATGAAACAGGAAGATTTGTTTGTCTTTTTTGTTTTGATTATTTTAATTCCTGGTGATTATTAAAGAGGTTTTAAGAGGAGCTGGTCAGATTGAGACATCTAGAACCAGAACCAGAACCAGTGTTGTAGTTCAATCACTGTGAAGGAGTTTGAACCTTTCTCAGAATAAAATCAGTTTAATTATGTCAGTGAAGATTGGTCTCACTTCGACGTTTGTTCACAAAGTGTGAAGTCACTGTTGTTCCTTCCCACCCCACGGCTGTCTGACCAGATGGTTATGACCCCCGTCAGTCACACCGCAGCCTGTGGACTATAAGCCTGAGATGCTTGGTGACGTCTCAGATTCTTAAAGAACTCGTATAAAAAAACGTCCTGCAGCTCTGAACATCTGAGCTCAGTAACGAGGCGTCCGTCTGCCCTCAGCTGTCCCCATTGCTGTGACAACGCCCACGCTGCCTTGATCTCGCCTCTCGTTAAGGCGTTGTCTTGTTAAGGCCTCAGTTTGTTCAGCTGTCGTTCGTCAGGTTCTTGAATAATGAGGCCCGTCGGCTGCTCGCCCTCATTAAACCTCTGTGACGGTGGCACCGTGCCCCCCATAGAGAGAGGAGGAGGATGCGAGCACAGGCCGCCCCCCTGCAGATAGATAATGATTTAAACTGCTTTAAACGTGTGGAGCTTTACTTTGACTCTCAGACAGAAACAACTTTCCAACGTTTGCTAAAGTTAGATACACAAACGTGAAGCGTGTCTCTGGACTCGTCCAATATCTGAAACTGAACCCTTCAGGATGTGAAATGAGCACAGGAGAACCATCAACATTTGCCTGGTTTGGTCCAAACACTTTCTTATCTCTCTGCAGTGTGAGGTAAGGAAATTAGGTTTCCTCATATCAGATCTGATCCAGTTACATACGTGGCCCTAGACCTGTTTCATGTGTGATCTGTGGAAATTGATTCTGAGGAATCATGTTCTGTGGCTCATGGGAAATGGAATTTATTAAAAAACTTAAAGAGTGATGTTATCCTTCCCTGTTTTCTTTGGTCTATAACTGAATCTATTGTTTTCTCCTACAGTAACTGGTCCTCTGGCTGAATCACAGATTGCCTACGTCCTCCGTGAAACTCTGCAGGTAACAACCAATCAGATTGTCTGGCTCAGCATCTCTGTCTAATCAGATGACAGTAAACTGTGTCGTGTGTCCTCCAGGGTCTGTTCTACCTGCACAGTAAAGGGAAGATGCACAGAGACATCAAGGTGAGCTGCAGCCGTGGTGACGTGGTGACATAACCTGGTTTTAAACGATAAAGTTTCCCTTTTATTTCACACAGCAAACTTGAACTTTCCATCTGCTTTGGAAAATATAATAAATACTAAATATAAATACTACAGTATATTTACTGAAAAGTAAAGTTTTTGAAGCTGAAAATGTCAAAACGGTAAAATCTGTAGTGTGGGAAAATATTTTAGAAATATTCAGTGTGTGACGTGTCCACAGGGAGCCAACATCCTGCTGACTGAGAATGGATACATCAAACTAGGTGAGTCCCCTGTTGGATTGAACTCAGGTGGCCGACACAGGTGAAGTTGAATAGTGAAACACAACAAAGATTCCCAGGATTAAAATCTATGAGTTTGTTAGACATGGACTTTATCCCAGACTATAGGGTCCAGAGTCTACAAAGTCCAGGGACAGACTTTAATTCTTACAATCACCTACAGTGTAACTGTAACTCTAATAAATAAACAAATGAAAAGAGTTTTGTCGGTTAGAAGCGGTTCTAGCAGTAATCAGTCTCTAACCGTTATATGTCACCGACAGTAATCTGTCACCAACAGTTATCTGTCACCGACTGTAATCTGTCACCGACTGTAATCTACCACCAACAGTAATCTGTCACCAACAGTAATCTGATACCGACTGTAATCTGTCACCGACTGTAATCTACCACCGACAGTAATCTGTCACCAACAGTAATCTGTCACCAACAGTAATCTGTCACCGACTGTAATCTACCACCAACAGTAATCTGTCACCGACTGTAATCTACCACCAACAGTAATCTTTCACCGACTGTAATCTACCACAAACAGTAATCTACCACCAACAGTGATCTGTCACCGACTGTAATCTACCACAGTAATCTGTAAACAACAGTAATCTGTAAACAACAGTAATCTGATTTGACCTCTGTGTGTGTGTGTGTTTGGACAGCGGACTTTGGTGTGTCAGCTCAGATCACCATGACTATCGCTAAGAGGAAATCTTTCATAGGCACTCCATACTGGTATGACCTTTGTCTCCTCCTCTCAGTCGTCTCCATGGTAATGCTGAGATCAGCTTCTATTGTATCTTAGTTTTCTCTGGTCTCTGTTTCCACTCCATTTCTCTCCATCTCCGACAGCTTCATCTTGAGTCACGGAATGGAGCATTTCTTCTTCTCTTATTTTGAATCATTTTGTTTTGACAGGGTGTCGAGCTCTGTTATTGGCTGACTAAGCTCAGGTGTGCATGTGTTGTTTCAGGATGGCTCCAGAGGTGGCTGCAGTAGAGAAGAAGGGCGGCTACAACCAACTGTGTGACATCTGGGCAGTTGGCATCACTGCCATCGAACTGGCAGAGCTACAGCCGCCCATGTTCGATCTCCACCCTATGAGGTGTGTTAATGTTACTGGTGGATGGTGAGCCTGCAAAGTGGGACATGAAGAGTGGAAGGTTTAATGAGCAATAGCATCAACTAGAGACTAGTTTCACTTCCAGCAGCTAAAGAAAAGAAAGTATTGCTGATAATGCCTCTGTACATTTTGCTGAAGAAAGCAGGAATGAGTACATGGCATTATTTTTATATTGCACTATTGGTAGTTTTCCAAGTACCGGGTGTGAGTACTTCCTCCACCGGGGTCATCCTCAGCACTACTGTGACTTTAATGCTTAGATACTTTCTCCTCTTTTGGGGAAGATGAATAAGTCCAGAACCAAGAATATTGCAGACACTGCTCAGGACTGAAACAGTCTTTATTTAGATGGGGTCAGGTTTAGAGCATTTCTACTTCTCTCAGCATTTGTAGTCTGACACAAATCAGCGTTAGTGGTACTGTGACACTGTACACAACCGGAACCATAAAACTCAGCTGCTTGTTCACTACCTTTTTCCACATTAAACAGTGTTAATGTGTTACACATGTGTGAGGAACAGACCAAAGTAATGTTACTTTAGAGAAAGTCACAGCAGTATCATCCAGAGCTCCACGTGAACAGACTGATAATATTCTGCATGTGTACTGTGTATAATCAGCTGCCTACTGAAAGAAGGAATCCACTAACAAGCTTTAGGGTGGAGTTGGATCAGATCAGAACGAGCTCCAGCTCCTTGTTAAGATCATTATTTGTTTCTCTGTCTCTCAGAGCTCTGCTGCTGATGACCAAAAGTAACTTTCAGCCTCCCAAACTGAAAGACAAGCTGAAGTGGTGAGTATCCATCCGTCCGTCGGTCGGTATCTATCGCAGCATAGAGACAGTGATGTAATATTTATGCCTCCAATCAAGCGGCTGCTGAATTATTAACATCAGCCAACCAGGTGCTGTTAATGCTAATAAAGAGATAGAAAATTCCCTTTGAATGTCAGCGGGAGCTAAAGATAGCAGAGCAATGATGTGAGCAGCAGACTGATGGGGTTTTACACGGACTGGAACTTTACATTGCAGCGCACTAAAACTGTAAGTCACTGCACATCAATGATGCATCAGTAAAGCACTGAGCAAGTAAATCACTGATTGTAAAACTCCCCTGAAATAAGAAAGCACTGTGCAAACTGTTGCACTAAATCACCACTATCAGAATAAACTGGTCCAGTAAATCACAGCTGGACCTGTAAATCAGTATTTAGGTAATAGAGGCCTTAAAGAACCAGGATCTTAATACCATGGACCATCCAGCGTGATAACTGTTTCCCAGCATACATGTTCTCACCCTGCAGTCAGAGTTTTGACATGTGATATTTACAGGGTATATGTAATATAGCTGGACCATCTGATCCACAGCTGATACTAATCTGCTGTTTAAATGTATTAGTTCTATGTTTAGTTTTTGAAGATGAAACTTTTTTTTCATGTTCAGATGAAGAGGCAGTTTCCACAGTGAGCTCATTAGTGTGAAGTTTGTTTGTCTTGGTCTCTGCAGGACTGGAAACTTTCATCAGTTTGTAAAAATCTCTCTTACCAAGAGCCCCAAGAAACGACCTGCTGCAGAGAAACTCCTGCAGGTAATAAAACTCTCCTGTGGTGATGATGGTGGTGGTGATGACGATGACGACAACACACTCATTTCAGCTCAGACACTGTTTTTCAGGCTCACATTTTTTTCACATTTATAGTCTTTATCAGGTTTTTTTCACTTCCAGCACCCATTCATCTCTCAGCCTCTCAGTCGTACTCTGGCCATTGAGATGTTGGATAAAGTCAGTAACCCGGACCAGACATCCTACCAGGACCACTTGGAAGACGATGAGACTGATGCAGAGGTAAAGGTGGTGTCTAAAGGACTGCTCTAATTTCTGAAGTCATCAGATATTTATTGGTCCTCAAAGAAAATGCTGTGTTTGTGAATGAAGAGACATTCCCAGATACAGCTGTTTATCACATAATCCTACATCATCAGCTTACATAAAGCCTTTCCAATCCAGTTCCAGTCCTCTCGAGTTTACAGGTATTTATTGTGGTGGTGGGAGAGTGGGGGAGTTAGACACTAAAGAAGGAAACAGTAGACTCTTCATTGGAAAAAGAAAAAAATGGATCAGAGCTGCAAAGGCCACAATGTCCTGAGTCAAAAAACACTGGCTCCTACATGTCCCATAATGCCTGAGAGTTGATTCTGTTTATTTAGACATAGAGCTATTCAGTGGGAAATTTTTTTCATCAGTTATGCAAGTGACTTTCTCAGTCTCAGCAGACTGCAGGTTTCCTTAACCTTCCAAACAGTACCTTTGGATAATGACTGAACACTGACTGACAATGGGACATGTGATCAATGATATGCAAATAGTCCATTGATCAATGGACATGTGTTCCATTCACAAAGAGTTGGGAAATAGCCACAATCGCAGCATTGTAAGATGGTGAAAGATGTACTATTAGGCCCCCTACTCGGATCAGAGATGGTCATTCCTTTTTCAGGTAAATGGCCTCCGTGACTCTGTGCTCACTTCCTGTCCAGGATGTGAACTTCACTGAAAGAGTGACCACTGTCCTGTAGATGCACAAATACTGCAGAGTCCTGGTTGTTTGGTTTATAATATTTGACTATAATTCACGGCACTGTGTTACTATGATCATTCTTTAGGTGTCTTCACTGCTTGGACAAAAGTCCATCTGGGATAACCACATTTACTCAGGGCCTTTTTGATGTGGTGTTCTTCTGCTTCCCTTGCCACTGAATCTGTGAGGATGGTGTTTGCTCTGTGTTGTAGAGTCCTGATGACACCTAGTTTGTGCTCCAGTGGTACACATCAACTTTCAAATTTCCCCATTGTCCCCACAGTCAGTGTTTGTGGTACATCCTGAGATTTTACTTTGATCCTACCAGATTAGTCAGAACCACAGACACAGTGTTTTGGTAATGATTCATTATGTCTGGTCATTTTCTGTTACATGATGTTTGGTCTTCTTTGGTCTCATTAACGTTTTGTTACGTTGCTGCTGCCGCATCTTCACGCGTCACTTCGCCACCGTACCATGTTCCACATTGTTCCATTGTCATTTGTTCAGTTCTCAAGGTTCTGCGTCGTTCTTCATGTGTGATTTGACTGTTGAGTAACTGTGTTTTTTTCTTCTGTCTGCAGCTTCACCTGCTGCCAGGTAACTGTTGATCAGTGAAGGATGATCTGCTGCTGCTTGGCACTAACATGATAGAAACAGTCTAAAGTGAACAATGACTGCTCGAATAAGTTTTGTAATTAATAATCATTAATAGAAATAATTGCATGTTACAGCCTTATATATTGTTTGTTTCAGTTTGTTTCATTTGAATCAAACTTGTTTGGTTGGAGTTTAGTTTGTTTGAAGAGAACTGTGCTCATACTGTGCATGTGTCCAGATTTCCTGCTAAAGTCACAGCACACACCCACTGAGAAATGCCAAACGTAACATCTCCCTACTGAACCAGTTGTTCACTTATAGACAAATTATCCTGTGTGTTGAGTGTGTGAGCAGCCACACGTCATCCTGCAGTGCAGCAGACTGTCCCTTTTATGTGAAATCCTTCAGCTGATGAAACGCTGATGAAAAATGTGTTTCCGATTCAGAAACTCAGAGCTTCAATTTGACTTTCTGTTGAAATGAAGAAGAAAAAAATTGTAAAAACATGATCTGATCCCAGATCAGTTGGTGTATTTGACCTTGACCTGTTCTCGACCTTCTGACAGACTGAGGGACATCACTTAGACTTCATTTTGTGTCGGCAGCTGTCAGTTTACATGTCTGTCTGCTGCTTAATATGAAATGTCCTCTGCTGAGAGGAAAAGGACACTGCTGAATAAGTCAGCTCAGGAAACAGAAAAATACACTGTTATTATACACTACTGTACACTAAAATGACTGCAGAAACACAACCCAATGGACAGTACTGTACACTAAAAGTCATTTCCGTTGGAAATTACTGCCTAACTGGCAACCACCTGATTTCCTTTATAAAATATTTGAAAAGCTTCATATTTTAAAGAGATCTGCATTGTTTCGTGTTTACTGGCTCACAGTTGTCTTCTTTGCATCTGTGTGTCTTAAATACAATCAGTGAGATCTGAGGATTGTTGTGAGACCATCACCAGGAGAGCAGTCAAACCAGATATGCCTCTTCTCAGACAGCCCACCTTCAGTCGTCTTTATTGTTGTTTACCACCATCCTCATCACTTGGGACATTTTTGTCCTCATGGGAACATTTTTGCTCTTCATCTGGCTGTCAATGTGTCTGTGTTAATGCATATGCCACATTTTCTTGTAACAGAGTCTTTCTCTTGAGAAAGTTTGGAATTCAAATTTAAATTTTTCTAATATATGACTGGATCACTGTTAAACTCATTTACTACCCTCTTCTATCATTAGGGACAAAAATGTCCTCCTCCTAAAAACTGTTAGAAAAATATGATAGATTAATATTTTTTTCAGTTGTTTTTTTTGCATGAATCACTTAAACTACTTCAGCTTCCTGCTCAAAACTAACAAACATTCAATCATTTTCAGGATTTTAACCCTTTAAATGCCAGTTTGATTGCTTGAAGTCACAGACATGTTTTATTAAAAAAACAAAAAAACAAGATATTTTTCAAAAAACAAATGTTAAATGAGGGGGCTTTTTTTTTAATCAGTCATGTATATGTTAACAAACACCCAAAATATTGACTCTTCTGCATTCATAGTTTTTGCATAGCATCAGATTTAAAATTTACTTTACATTAGTGGACAAAAATGGCCAATAGACTCCTATTGTAAACACATATTTTTAGCTCATACCTAAAACAAAATATATTTTTAAAAATTCTGTGATATTAGGGTTTCATTCTTTCATTTTTACTGTTCATCACTAAAATCTGCCATTTCCCCTATTACAGGACCACACAGAAAATGCTTCTTATTTCAATGGTTTCTGTACTTGTTTTAGCAGCTACATGCACTATTCCATGTCAATACAAAGATGGAAAGCTCCAAACAGCCAGGTGCATAAACTCACTAACTGTTTTTGATTTCTCCACAGTCTGCAATTTGAAGAGCAGTTAGAGATTGGGGTCATGTTTGTATTGACTTGGAATAGTGCATATAGGCTGCTAAAACAAGCACAGAAACAAAAAACACCAGCCAAAAATATTAATCTGTCATATTCTGATAGCAGTTTTTAGGAGGGGGACATTTTCTCCCTAATAATACAGGAGGGTAGTAAATGAATCTGACGCCTGAGGGTTAAACATACCACAAATATCATCAAATAAAACACGCTGATGAATCAGCCGTGTTGTTCTAGTACCTATTAAAGGGACTGTGGAAACATCACTTCTTAGGCGATAAAGGAATCCTAAACATCAAACAAACCGTCTGTGGCCAGTCCACAGACGGTTTGTTTGATGTTTAGGATTCCTTAGGATTAAGACTGAATATGTCTCTGTCTCCAGGTCATCTCTGTCCCCCAGAGGATACCATCTGGAAATGCCAGAGAAGGAAAAACACTGTCTGAAATCACCTGTGAGTTCACGATGATGATGTTGATGTTCACAATGATGATGATGAGGTTCACAATGACGATGATGATGTTCAGGACGATGATGATGATGATCACGATGATGTTATTCATGTATGTTTTCCTTTCAGTTGATCAGATGAAGTTTGATCCTCCTCTAAGGAAAGAGACTGAAGCTCATCATGAAGAAGTACAAAACTTACAAATTCAGAATGTGAAAAATCTGAAATATCTAATAAAACACAAATAGACTGAAATAATAACTATTTGCTTCTTTGCAGTCGGACTTGGATCGTTTTTTGGACTGTGAAGAGGAGTTGTACTACACTGCAAAATCACACCTGGTATTTACCTTTAATAAGTATCTGTCCTCAAACCTGTTGTCTGTAGTGTCCTGCAGCTAAGTGACCAGCAGGGCAGTCTGTTTAATAATAGTTAAAGATACCAGTCTGTTTGGTTGAAGCTAACTAATTTTATTAATCCCAGAGGGAAATTGTTTTGCCTTGTTACAGCTGCTCTAAGAGAAGAAAATAGAAGAAAAGAACCACAACCAGAAACAAAGATCAGCACCAACACAGAATACTAATACACAAATACACAAAGGACAGAATATACAAAAACCAAAAAAATGATAAGAACAAAGAAATCTCAAAATGGATGGAATAGTTATAATTATGATTGTTGTTCTCTCCCCTCTCCTTGACAGAGGGGGGAGGAATTGTAGAGTTTAATGGCCAGAGGCAGAAATGGTCTCCTGTGGCGTTCAGTGGAGCACTTGACACAGATCAGTCTCTGGCTGAACATGCTCCTCTGTCCAGCCAGGACACTGTGAACGGGGTAGGAGGGATTGTCCAGGATTGAGAGGAGTTTGATCATCATCCTCCTCTCAAATAAAACATGGAGAGGGTCCAGCTCCACACCAAGAACTGAATCAGACCTCCTGGTTAATTTGTCCAATCTGTTGGTGTCTGACACCTTCAGGCTGCTGCCCCAGCAAACCACAGCAAAGAAAATGACACTGGACACCACAGCCTCATAAAACATCCGCAGCATGGTGCTGCAGACGTTAAAAGACCAGAACCTCCGCAGAAAACACAGTCGGCTCTGGGCCTAGAGTATTTGGGGCTGGTAGGCAAACTGGAGGGGGTCAAGCGATGATTTGACCAGAGGTCGGAGGGACTCCAGGACCACTCTCTCAAAAGCCTTCATGATGTGTGAGGTCAGAGCTACTGGTCTGTAGTCACTGAGGACAGTGGGGTGTGTTTTTTTATTAATAGGAACCAGGCTCGATTTTTTTCTAACCAAGAGGAACTTTCTCCAAATGCAGGCTAAGGTTAAAGACATGTAGGAGGACCCCACTGAGCTGGGCGCACAGGCTTTCAGCACCCTGGGGCTGACTCCATCTGGCCCTGCAGCCTGTGTGGGGTGAAGCCTGTTCAACTCTCTCCTCACCTGATGTTCTGAGAAGATCCTCTGGGTAGTGGATGTTAATGTCATTAAATTCATTGGCCCAATCCATGGTCCCTCTCTTCACTGCCTCCCTGTCTCCAGACCTGAACACCTTCTTCTTCTCGTTCAGGATAGACTTTATATCCTTGGTGACCCAGGGTTTGTTGTTGGGGAAGCAGTAAATAGTTTTTTTGGGTACATGGGTATCAACACAAACGTTAATGTACTCTGTGATGCAGTCTGTCAGTCCATCAATGTCGTCACCATGAGGTTCACAGAGAGTCTTCCAGTCTGTGACTTCAAAGCCTGCAGTACTTCATTAGCCCCCCCTGTCCACTTCTTTACTGTTTTAGTGGAGGCAGCCTGCCGCTGAACCAAAGTTGTGTACTGTGGGAGGAGGTGAACCAGGTTGTGATCTGACTTGCCCAGGGGGAGCGGGCAGTGGAGCTGTATGCTTCTTTAACATTAGAATACATTAGGTCAAGTGTCTTCTCCCCCCTGGTGGGACAGCTCACAAACTGGCTGAATGTTGGATGTGTTTTATTGAGGTTGGCATGATTTAAGTCCCCAGAGATGATAAGGAGGGAGTCAGGGTGTCTGGTCTGCAGAGTGGAGGTGACCGTATGTATGCCGCACATGCAGCAGTGGTGTTAGCAGATGGATGAATTTAAACAGTGATTAATATGACGTGAGAAAACTCCCTGGGCAAATAACAAGGACACAGTCCCACAGCCAACAGTTCAATATCAGGGGTACAGACACGCTCCCTCATAGAAAGGTTATGAGGATGACACCACCTGTTGCTGACGTAAACAGTGAACACCCCTCCTTTCCTCTTACCGCTCTCCTTCCTCCTCCTGTCCGCCCGCACCGTACTGAAACCATCAATGTTCATGCTGGAGTCGGGGATACTATCATGTAGCCACGTTTCTGTGAAACATAAGAGACGACTCTCTGTAAAGATGCTCTCCATCTTTACCAGAGCTGTCAGTTCGTCCATCTCATTCCACGTCTCCCTTCTGTATTCCCTCCTCGCTGTTTTCTGCCACCTCTACATCCCCTCGCTGTCCTCCTTATCTTATCGGGGATGTTTAAAGTTCTTGCCAAAGTTAGATTGGTAATGACAGGTGTCCTCGGTGCGATCAGCTGATCCCACAAGTAAACAAAGCCAGCTCCATGGTGATGCAGCTGCTGCGCACCAGTCTTACGAGTTGCACAAGTATTAAGAGAAGAATCTCTATTTGTCACATACATAATTATACAGTGTACAACACATAGTGAAATGTACCTTCTGCATTTGGCCCATCCTCCTGGGGGGAGCACTGGGCAGTGGGCAGCCACAGACAGCGCCCGGGGAGTGTCTTACTGAAGGACACACCTGGTATGGGAGATGGGCTGGGCATCTGGCTGGAATTCAATCTTTCCACCTTCTGCATCCCAGTCTGATTGCTTATCCCATTGGGCTACCAGGCCACCTATTATTCCAAGAATTAAAATGGGGATAAAAACTCTCACATGATTTGAGAGGCCAGAACTTAACTTAAACTAATCAGTACGTTTATTAATGAAACTGAACGTTAAAATATAATTAAATAAATTAGAGAAATGACGTAACAAGAGAGAGAGCGACTGTAACAAGCTGCTGCTAGGCTCGCGGCTGCACACACAAAGCTAACAGTCCGTTTGATAGTTAATCCTAACAGTCTGGCTGGACGCTAGGCTATTAGCATGATAACACACCATCTTTAACATTAAGTTCTTTTTCTCCTTAAATGTTTTTTCTCTTCATGCTGTTCATACTCCTGTCAGTGTTTCACCTGGATGATGTGACTTCCTGCTCCATCATAAATGGTTGGTGATTAGTCCAATCAGCAATACACAGCTGTGGTAGTGTTCCCTGTAGAACAGGTTTGTTCCCATTAAAACCAGTTTATTCCCAGTGTATTGCCAGTGTGGCTCCTGTCCAGTCATTCTGGGTTCAGTGTGTTTCAGTCTGGCCACAAATCAGGTTCACTTTCAGTATTAGAAGAGGACATAATGTATTCATCACAGTGAAATTGTGGAACCGTATCAGATCCAGTGATTCAGATCATCGGTCCACATGAATACGCAATAAAACTGGATTAGTTAAAGCTAAAGTTGTGTCTCCATCAGGAGCTGCAGGTGGAGGATGAAGATACTGCAGGATCAGGCTCCATCTTCAGTGGAACCAGGTGAGTCCGCTTATAAACATCAGATCAGGCCTTTACCACAGTCCCCAGGAAGGAGGGTGGGGGTTGGGGAAGATTTTTACCATTTCCCTGCTTACTGTAGCCAAACCTGAGTCTGAGGACGGACACTAACTGGTTTAGTGGACATGAGGACGTCTCGCGCTCTTCCCCTGCAGCTTCACATCACACAATTTAGTTGTTTCTGTCACCAGATGTTTTAAATATAGCGAAGCAGTGTGCGGTGAGCTGCAGTGCGTTTCTGTCCTCAGTCAGTGTTAGTGTCGACCTCAGCTCTGTCTGAATAATTCATCATTCTTCTCAGAGGGGGGTGGAGGAGCCAGAGCCGGGCTCTGGAGCCGGAGCTGGGGGGGAGAACACAGAGCAGCTGATAAAAATTTAAAGACGCTGCATCTGAGCACTTTGGAATATCTGCTAACGGTGAAGAAAATCCAGAGCTTGCTGGTTTTAAATGAACGGCTGACATTTCCATCAACTGTCCTGAGCTCAGGTCACCACCCTCTTTTTACTGTCCTATTCGTGTGTCCGACTGACCTCTGACTTTCGTACACCTCACTGAGAGTCACACTGGGCTTTATTTAAGCTCTGAAACCTTTTCTGTTCACACCACTAAAGGGACATGGGTCATGTTTCACAAACTTACTGTGGTGTAAAGATAAAAACGCAAGGCGAGTGGTGGTCATACAGGTAAACAGCAGGTAATCTGCTGCAGTGTGTTTAATGGTGTTAGAAGCAGACTGTGCTGAGGCAGCAGAACAACTAATGCACCTGTGAATCCATCCAGCTTTTGTTGAGCCGACACGTTTAAAACCTGAACTCTCTGCTCAAGCTCTCAGAGGGACATGTTAACTCTGCTGTGACCACAGATGTGTTCAGGCAGATCCATGGAAACTCGCCCCAACACATTCTGGGTAACGTTGCTGAATCATTGTTGTTAATCAAGCTGGTTTATTACTGTGGTTTAACTGATAGACTGCAGGTTATAAAGCTGCGGTCGCACACCGAGAATCCTCTGTTATGTTTTCAGTTTAATTCAAATTTATTTATGTAGCACCAAACATAACTCATCTCAAGGCACTTTACAGTGTAAGGTTTAAGAACTTACACATTATATAAATATATACAGATAATGTAGAAAACCCAACAGTCCCACTTGAGCAGCACTAGGCAACAGTAGAGAGGAAAACCTCCAGCAGAACCAGGCCCCATGAAATCTCTGGAGTAAACATGCTGCCCAGTGTCCGAGATCATCCAGTCAGGATCATGAACGAAAACAAACATCTAAACATCAGTAAATCAGAGTGTAGGTTCTGAACACAACACCGCTGTGAGGAGAAACCACACCGCTGTGAGATTTGCGTGACTAACAGCCAGCGAGGCTAACTGCCAAAACAACCCGGGCAATACCACCAGCCACCGGAGCTCAGAGGCAGGCCGCGCCGGGCACCACCACCAGCCACCGGAGCTCAGAGGCAGGCCGCGCCGGGCACCACCAACAGCCACCGGAGCCCAGAGGCAGGCCGCGCCGGGCCCCAGCACCAATCAACGGAGCTTAGAGGCAGGCCGCGCTGGGCACCACCACCAACCAGCGAGGCTAACTGCCAGGACAAGCCGGGCACATACAAGATGCCGCCCAAGAAGAGCAACATCAATGAAGAGGAACTGGAGGACATAAAGAAATCTCTAAACTTTATGTCT
>JAUYWH010000001.1:107590-125979 GCA_034779795.1 Ctenopoma multispine
AAAATTAAATGATAACATGTAATTATGATGAATGCAAATGTTTGAAATAAAAACTCACTAAACTAAACTAAACTAAAATTACCAAGAGTAGCTGAGAACTGAACACTGGGCTATTTTCCTTTGTTGTCCCTGGCTGTTGGAACGACCTGCCCTGCTCCATTTAACTAGCTGAGACTATCACCACCTTTAAAAAACATTTGAAAACTCACTTGTTTAAGAAGTATTTCAAATGAGTCTTACACACAAAATCTTTTTTTTGTCTAGCACTAAATTCCTAGCGTGTTCTGTATCTTGACAAGTTGGGTCTTATCAGGGTTCTTTGTTTGAAGTAACTCAGAATTTACAGAAACCAAATACTAATGGTTTGTGTCTTCTCCTTGTAAATTTCTTTGGATAAAAGCCTCTGCCAAGTAAAGTAAAGTTAAGTTATTCTGTGAAACATCTGCAAAAAGCTAAAACCTACAGTCTGGAGAGGTCCCTGTTCAGACCTGAGACTGCTGGAGTTCAGTGAACCAAACTACCTGTTGGCAAGTGCAGGTGTCTCACAGAGATGCAGCGGCTGAATGTGCTGAAACTAAATATTAGTCTAAAGGTGCAGTCATTCTTGTCCAGGCCAAATTCTGCTGACTCACAGAGAAAAGTTTTTTTCTGTTTTTTTGGGAGGTGCCAACACTCACACGTTCAGGTTTTAATAAGGTGAGCAGTGATGCATTCTCATTCACACTCTGGTGACAAATGTTTACCTTCCAGGGCTCATGACACTCAGCTGGATGATGATGATGGCCGTCTGGAAGAAGATGTTGAAGATGACCAGTCAGGAATTTCTGATGCTGTGGGTTGCCATGATGATGACAGTGAAATGCAGTGAGTGTGGCACACCTGCCCAGGTGTTCTTTATGGGTCAGTCCATTTCAGGTTGGACTCCAAGGAATTCCCTGTCTCTCTTCTGTCTGTTTCAGAATAAAGGAGTCAACACTGCACCCAGGCCCTCCTGAAGCACCTCCCCATCAGGTGTACCCCTCACCTGTCCTTGATCAGTGTGCCTCTCTGTATCTGTCAGAGAGAACTAACTTCTTGTATCTCTGCCCACAATCAGGAGGGACCCCCGCATTCTGAAGACCAGGACCAGGGTACCATAAAGCGTTGTCCTCTGTCAGAAAGGCCAGCACGGTCTGTCACCCAGGGTCCCCCTAGACCTCCACCTCCTAGATTGCCCCCCCACAGACGTAGCAGCGTGGGTGAGCTCTCTTTTGAAATTATGTTCAAGAGTTCAAGTTTTTTATTATCACATGTACAAAGTACAGTGTACAAAGCACAATGAAATGCTTACTTGAATACAAAAAGACATAACAGACATAGCAGTGCAACATAGCAGATATAGCAGTGCACCGTAAAATAGACAGCAAAAGCAAAACAATATACACAAACAAGTCTGCCAAGAGCGGCATTCAACGCCATGTTACGCGTCTCTTTAGATCCTGACGGGACTTTCACTAAAGTGATCCATCAGGGTCTAAAAGATCCAGACACTCCTATTCTGGTGGTCAGGTCTTCCCTGTATCAGAGTCAGGAGATGTGAGCTCTATACAGACGAGTGAACGTGGTCACTGATCACTGCGACACAAACATTTACTCTGCAGGTTCTCAGCCTGTTTCTGTACGGCGTCGTCTTTCTGATAGAGAAGCTGTCTCCTTACGTCCTTCACGATTGTTTTTCTGATCTAATGTCTGTCTCTCTCTGTAGGGAACAGCTCAGTCTCCTCCGAAGGTCAGCCTGCAGCGCCTCCTGCTGTCCACAGCAGGAAAGACAAAACAGATCCTCCTGTAAGACCAACCGATGATTCTACAGCTGTAGGCATTAGAACTCGAGTCCATTCTTGATTCTTGGGAACTGGGACAAAACCTGTTCGTCACAGAATCAGATGAGCTTTGCTGAGAAATGAGAACAGTGAATTTTACTAAATGCACTTATGTGTGATAAGAATAAGAACTTCTTGTCCTAGACCTGGTGTCAGGCTTCAGTTTAACTAAATGAAGATAAGGGGTAGGGGTGTTCAGGTGTTAGCAGTATGTTTGAGGTGAGGGAGCAGGTAATGAGGAACCTGTAACATCGTTAGACTCGGGTTGTCTCGTCTCCTGGACATGAAACAGACAGACACTCTCCCTGAAAGAAGAAGAACTGTAAAATGTAAAAAAACAGGAAGGATGCTGAGGAACAAACTTACAAAATAAAACTTTCTAGTTTCTGGTGTGGAAATCCTGAGTCACTGAGACATTGAGCAGTTTTTGATTCAGTTATATTAACACCAAGTCATCCTTTCTCAGTAAAGATGCAGAGAACAAAAGACCTGAGATCTTTTCTGTGTAAAAGTAGAAAGGCTTCAGATTTGAGCTGTGTATTGTTTGATTTTCATTTTGCTTTATGAGAAACGTGTTGAGCTAAACTCTTACATGAAATATTAGGAATATTTTACTTGTTTGTGAATATTTCTGGGTGGATTCCATGGTTGTGGATACTGTGTTGACAGTTTCTGACTTTGACTGACATCTCTGTTTGTTTGTTCATCAGAAACTGGTCAGTAATGGGCTCCCCCCAACTCCCAAAGTCCACGTAAGTCCTCTCCCACACTCCCACACAGGATCCAGATAAGTGCTGTTATGGTTTCTAAATTTATTTTCAGGAAATTAAATTTTCCAAAATAAAATGCAGCAGATAAAGGACTGTCTAGGAAACTAGGAACTGGATCCATTGTTTAGACAATGCAGTACAGTTACTTCATGTTTCCTGAAGTAAACTGTCTTCGCCTGACACCTGACCTGACCTGTGTTTGTGTTCCTGTCTCAGATGGGAGCTTGTTTCTCCAAGGTTTTTAACGGCTGTCCTCTCAAGATTCACTCTGCCGCCTCATGGATCAACCCCCACACCAGAGGTACCTTCGCCTGACCCTGGACTTCTTCTTCTGGACCTCTGACCCAAATATATAAAAACAGTTGAAATGTAGTACTTTGTATTGCATTTACGCAGTACAGTGGAGTACAAAATACTACAAAGTAAGAGCATTAACATTATATCAAAGGAATCTCATAGCTGACAGAAGATCCAGTGTTTTATTTTGAAAATAAGTCTCATGTGAATCTGGAACAAGGTGAACAGCAGGAGAATTATGTGATGGGGCCACTGAGGAGTCTGTATATTTCTGTCTGGACTGTGTTTAACTTTTAAAATGAAGTGAAACAGTCCTGGATTTTACTCTGAAGGAACAGACTACGGACTGCTTCCTGTCTCTGCGGCTTCAAAGACATTCACAACTGAGAGTTCATCTCATCTGCATTTTCAGACCAGTACCTGGTGTTTGGGGCCGAGGAGGGGATCTACACCCTGAACCTGAATGAGCTACATGAGAACTGCATGGAGCAGGTGAGTCTACATAGTTTATGGATCTGGCTCTTTGTGTCAGTTCTGAGCTTCAGGCTCCAGGTTCTGGATATGTTCTCTGACACCTGTGTGTGTGTGCGTGTGTGTGTGTGTGTGTGTGTGTGTGTGTCTGCAGCTGTTTCCTCGCAGGTGTACCTGGGTTTACGTGATGAACAACACTCTGATCTCCATCTCAGGTCAGTCTGTGTTCACATTGCGACATTTGGTCTCATACCTGAAGAGAACGAGAACAGTTCACGTTATTTTACATTTAATTTGTAACCAAACATCGTCTTAGCCTGAGTGAGTGTGTGTTGTCTGACCCTCAGTCTTGTCTGCAGGTAAAGCATCTCAGCTGTACTGCCACAGTCTGTCGGGCCTGTTTGATCAAGCTCGACAGAAACAGAAGCTGTCGACTCATCGTCTGCCTGAGCGCATCTTGCCCCGGTCAGTTCACCTTACAAACACACAAAACACACTTAATGGTCTGCTGCTCTGCCGTATGTCTATATGGGACAGGATTAAAAAACACAAATACAGTGTGTTTGCACTCCTGGAAAGTACATCTACTGATGTACTATTGTAATGTACTTATACTTACAAATTATTATATGTTATAGGAGTAAATATCTCTCTGCAGCTCTAAAGTGACAAACACATATCTATATCAATAATTTAAATACAATATAAACCAGGTAGAATTTTCTCTACTTCAGTATAAATTTGACCAAAACTCAGATTTTCACACACATCCTAGATGAATAGAACTAAGTTAAACTAATTTTCAGTCACATGCTTCTCTCTCAGTAAAGACCTCTAACAGCTTACTGTCTGTTTTTTTAGGAAGTTTTCTATCTCCAGTAAGATTCCCGACACTAAAGGCTGCCTGAAAAGCTGTGTGGGTGAGTCACCCCTGGTTTCCTATCAGACACAAAAGCCAAGTGTATGCTCTGTCATCCCTTTTCTCACCTCACCTGTATTACAATTTTCTTATTACTGTTCATGAAAACTAATAAGCTACTTTCTTACCTGTTCGACTGAATGGATGGTGTGAATGTGAATATGTCTGAACATCCTACGTCACGTCCTCAGTTACAGACCCCAACTCCCCGACCCCTCAATCCTACAGTTTATCAACCACAGCAATCATCTCTCTGCAATCAAGGCTCTGTACAAAGTAAAATAAATTTAAAATTTCTGAGGTCTTCTCCTTGTAAGTCGCTTTGGATAAAAGCGTCTGCCAAGCAAAGTAAAGTAGTGTAAAGTAAAGTAGTGTTGAATGCAGCACTAAGATCTAACAAAACCACTACAGAGGGAAACCTGTGGTCTGAAGCTAAGAGAAGATCATTGGTGACTCTTGTCTTTGCTATTTCTGTTCTATGATTGAAGTCCTGACTGAAATTAATTACACAGTAACTACTCTTTGTAGGTTTCAGTGTCAGTGCAGGTGGAGAAACACAGTTGAGATGTTTGAGGAGCCCTGAAAAGTGTCAGATACAAAAAAAAAATCTGAATATTGTCTGTGTATGTAATGAGTTGTAATAAGTAACTGTGATATTATTATTAATGCTAATGAGTAACTGTGAAAGTAATATTGCTTACCCCGATGCTGTAGTTTAGTCTGGGTGAGGTGGTGATAGGACAAAGTAAATTTTCAGCCACTGTGAAATAGGTCAAGGAGAGATTCCACAAAACCTGTAACACTCTAAATTTAAGTTTCAGGTTTGGTCCAGAAGGAAGGACTGGTTCACTGACCAGTGATGACCTTTAACCCTTCTCTCTGTCCCCCCTACAGTGAGAAACCCCTACACAGGTCATAAATACCTGGGTGGAGCCTTCCAATCAGGTGTGGTCCTGCTGGAGTGGGTCGAGCCAATGCAGAAGTTCATGCTGGTGAAGGTAAGACAAAACACTGAGGTCTTGCTCAGTGTGAAACACAGCGTGAACATCTGTCAGGTCTGGGAACAGGAACATCTGGGCTGCACACTGCGATCTCTATGATGGTTCACGGTTCATCCACCTTCTCAGAAATTCAGCTACATAATTCCCTATCTTTCAGTCACCACTGTTTATAGCAGAGCATGTGAGCTTAGCAAGCGCAGAGCGGCTTCTTTAAAAAAGGAGTGTCCCCTCTAATTTTGCTCTGGTACTGCTCACACAACCAGTCTCAAGCATGCCCAAACCTGATCCAGAGTGCATCTGGTTCTTGCACACTCACTTTTCAGTCAGAAATCAATGAGTCAAGTGGCTCAAACTTGTGTTCTTGTAGAAAAATAACTGTAGATAAGAAAGTAATTTTTTATTCTTTTAATTATAAAAGTTGATGTTTAATTAATCCCCTTTCAGGGTTCAGTGTTTTGTCCAGGGACACTTTGCAAGGAGTTAGGGGAACCAAGACTCAAACCACCAACCCAATTATTTCTATTTGTTAGCAAGTAGTAGCTCTTTACTTCTTTAGAATGTAAGGTTACAATTTTAGTTTTTATTCTGTTTTAGAACAGAGTGGGTGGAATTTGACCGAAGGAGGATGTAATCTGAGTTAAATGCTGATCCGCCAATAATGAGCGGATCTGCCTGGTCTGACTTTAAACAGGAGAGCGGAGCAGGTGATTAGCACCAGGAGCGAAGAGCAGAAATTCTCCCCGGTCCACTCGATTCACTCGCTCTGGTGTGTAGAACACTTGAAGTGTCATAGAAAGTCCACCAAAAACTTGTTTCAACACCGAAGCATAAACCAAGCTACAGACTGTGAGAACCAGATCCAGTGAAAACTCACTACTCCTCTAAACCACCTCTATCTTCACCAGAACGTGGACTTCCATCCTCCGTGTCCTCTGGAGGTTTTGGAGCTGCTGGTTGTCCCAGAGCAACCATACCCTCTAATCTGTGTCGGCCTCAGCAGAGGAACCAAACCAGACAAGCCCATCGGCTTCCAGACCCTCGACCCAAATTCCTCCTGCTCTGCACCACCTGACTCAGGTACATCTCCCACTGACACAGGTACGTACCCTACCTTCAGCAGCTGGTTAAATGTGCTTCTTTCCTTCAGAAAACCCTCAGACTTGTGTGATCCACGTCACTCAGCTGGAGAGAGACACTGTCCTGGTCTGTCTGGATCGTAAGTTCCTGAGTCCAGATGATTTTGTCTGTTTGATCAAAACAGTGTGAGATCTGACCCAAGCTTCATTTGTGCTCCCTGAAGGTTGCATAAAGATTGTAAACCTTCAGGGGAAACTGAAGTCCAGCAAGAAGCTGTTATCTGAGCTAACCTTCAACTTCCAGATTGAGTCGATTGGTAAACCACCTCAACTCTGTATTAATTGTCTTTAAACCACTTCAGACCGTGGTAAAACCCCTGAACCTGTCTCCAGGTGCGCTTATTTTGTCTCTACCGCAGTCTGTTTGCAGGACAGTGTTTTGGCCTTCTGGAGACACGGCATGCAGGGGCGGAGCTTCAAATCTAATGAGGTAATTATGCTCCAATCAGAGAGCAGGAACCTGCCTGCCTCACTGCTGGGTTGTAACGTGATATTCTTTCTCTGCAGGTCACTCAGGAGATCGCCGACACCAGCAGGATGTTCCACCTGCTGGGCTCCGACAGGTGAGACGTCTGTCTTTCTGATCACCTGTCTGTTCACCTGTCCATCAGCTTACCTGTCTGTCTGTTCACCTGTGTGTCTGCAGGGTGGTGGTTCTGGAGAGCAGAGCAACAGATAATCCAACCGAAAACAGTAACCTGTACATCCTCGCCGGACATGAAAACAGCTACTGAGACCACAAATGCAATGGGAGCAAACTAGGACCAAACCCGAACTAAACCAGGACCAGACTGCTACCATACCAACCAAAGTCAGGCCAGCATCAAACAAGTTTGAATAACCAGAACTGGTCCAGGTACCAGTCTAGTTTTGTATGACTGTGGTTATCCTTAAACATCACATTTCTTCAGGACCAAACCAGTCCAAACTGTTAATATTCAAGAACCACAGTCTAAGTGACAGAAACATCTGAACTGTTTCTCTGTAGTTCAGAATCCAGTTACTGACTAAAGTCGGGTGTCTGACGAGAACTGAGACCAGCAGCGATAGCCTGGTTTCTACTGTTTATCTGGGGCTAAGTCTGGGAGACGGTGCAGTGATGAAGAGCAGCGGAAAGCTGAGCGAGGGCTCAGGTGAGGTTCTACACATTCAGGTACTTCAGACAAATGTTATTCACCACTGAGCAGAACCTTTGAGAGAACCCTGAGCAGGATGTCTGAGAATGTCCACAGTCTGAAGACAACAACTGAAACAGACCTGAGGAGCCAGACAAGAAGAAGCTCAGTGAGTCTTCTGAAGGCTCAGCCCACTGGTGGACAACAAACTGCAACAGCCTGCCAGGTGACGGCTCAGGCCCCACCCCCCACGACCTCCAGACTGAAATAGACCCAACAGAAAAACTGACAGGAACTATGATTAATGGTCGGTACTCATATCACACACCAGACCACTGGACCTCAATAGTCTCAATGTTTCACAGACACACAAACAGGCACACACACACACACACACACTTTACGTTACTACAAACTTAAGAGCCCTGATAAGACCCAAACTTGTCAAGAAGAAAAACATGCTAGCAATTAAGTGCTAGACAACCATTTTTTGTTTGTCTCTGTGTGTGTGCGTTTGTGTGAAACTCATTTATAAATACTTTTTCAACAAGTGAGTTTTCAAATGTTTTTTTAAAGGTGCTGATAGTCTCAGCTAATCGAATGGAGCAGGGGAGGTCGTTCCACCAGCCAGGGACAACGATGGAGAATAGACTCGATTGGGGTCGGGGATCCTGGGAGGAGGGAATTTTTTGTCTTCTTTCATTTGCAGAGCTGACAGGGTGTGCAGGAGTGTAGCTTACTAATTGTGTGTTGATATAAGAGGGTGCAGTTCCATTTACAGCCCTGTAGGCAGCATCAAGGATTTAAACTCAATGCGAGCAGCTACTGGGAGCCACAGACACACACACAGACTTAACCTTCAGATTCAGTTTTCTGTTAAAGTTTTTTTTGGCATTGTGACGACAACATTTTTTTTTATCAGTTTGGAACTTTCATTGTTCCTGTGACACATTTATGTTTTTATGCTGCAGAAACAAATTGATCCTGTAGGGGGACTCAACTAAAACCACATGTGAGGAGCATCTGAACATCATCTCGCAAAGTGTTTTCCAATAGCAACTGGACCTGTTTTAGTTCCTTGACGATATTTCACCCTCCATTCCAGAGGACGTTCTCAAGTCTGACTGACGAGCAGCAGGTTTATAAACCCTGTGGAATCCTCAAGTTGGTAATTGGTGGTCACCTGTGGGTCGTCCTTCCCCCTGGCTTTCATGTATGTTAATGTGACCACCTGAGCCAGAGTGAGAATGACAACTGCATTGTAAGAGGGTGATAGATTATGTCTAAGGCCACCTCCTCTGTTTAACCCTCCTGTTGTCTTCGGGTAATTTTTGACCCGAATCTGTGTTCAACAGCAGAGAAAACCCCATAAATGTTGTTTTTCCAGCCTGAAATTTTATAACTTTTCCTAAAGTGACCCCAACATCAGAAAAATGGAAATTTTGACTTAATTATTTTTTCCATGGAAGCTGCACACAACTTGAGTACAAAGATTGTCTTCAGGTCATTTTTGACCCGGCAATTAAAATCACAGTCAGAGAGTCGGTTAAAGACTATAAAACACACACACAAACACAGAGACACACACAGAGACACAGACACACACACACACAAACACAGAGACACACACACGATTTATTTTAGAACTAAACCTTTCCTGTGCAGGTGTACCATCATCTGTCTTCGAGCTCATACACAACTTTAGTCTCCTGTCTCCTGTACTGGTCGTGGTTATCTCTCAGAATGCGTTGTTGGTTTATAGTACTCTGCAAAGGTCTTCGGACACTATTGGATTAGTTTTTCCGCAATGCTTAGAAATAAATATATATATAGAATCAAAGTTTTTATATTAGAACAACTAGAAAGACAAAAAGTTGTTTCTTGACTGCTCTCCTTCTACAAAAGCCACTCCTAATCAGGTTATTTTCAGAATATGGAAGGATCAACAGATGCTGAATTGGGTCCTTGCTGCACTTCTAGTGTCTCTGTGAGGAACTTCTCATCAGATACAGACAGGTCTTCCTCTCCTATTTCTGTCCTTGACCTCTCCAGATGCCTCTACAGAGATCACACTAAATATTTGTCACTTTAGCCTAAAGAAGCTGTTTTTTAATATTTTTGTGTTTTTAAATACTCTGTACATATTTTCTAGTTGTATTCTAATAAAGAGACTAATAAATCTAAAATATATATAGTAATAATAGCATTGCAAAAACAACAAATCTATTGGTGGCCTAAGGCTTTTCCACAGTACTGTTTGTTGTTATTGGAAGTGCAATCAGTAAATTCAATTCAATTCTACTTTCTAAGCATTTGTGATACTTGGGCTATAAAATTACTATCTCTAAAAATAATGTTTACTACCTTATGTCTTTAACAATGAAAAACTACTTTAATGAAGAAAACACTGTATGACTAATGACAGCTGTATTGTAAAAAGTGGCCCTGTCTTTCAGATGTAGATGGCCTGCTGAGTCCTGTCCTGGTGAGCTGGCTTATCTGTGTTGTGCCATGTGTTTATGGAGCTGCTGTTTGGTTTCTCCGATGTATAGATCTGTACAATCCTCACTGCGTTGAACTTCATATACTACATTGCTCTGTTTGTATCTGGGTGTTTTGTCCTTGGGGTGTTACCCAGTGTGTTACCGGATTTTGTAGAAAGGAGAAGGAGCATAAACATATCAAGGAGTCTCTCAAACATGTGGAATTCCTAACTGGACTTTTTTAAATCTAAGAAAAGATTGAATAAGAGCACTGCTACAGCGGACAGGAAAGAGAACAAACGTAAACGTGTTGTCATTCCTTATGTTGCAGGGGTGTCTGAAAAGCTCAGGAGGATTTTCAACAAATATGACATCCCTGTTCATTTCAAATCAGGTAACACACAGACAGAAACTGGTCAACCCCAAGGAAAAAACACCCAGACACAAACAGAGCAACGTAGTAACAGCTCATCTACATCTGAAAGACAAAGGCCACTTGTTTGAGGACAAGGAAGTCGGGATTTTGGACCAGGAAGCTGATTTTGTTCATAGGAGGTGTGAGAGAAGCAGTTTACTACAACATTGAAAGACCTTCTTTAAACAGAGGAGGTGGCCTTAGACACAATCTATTACCCACTTACAATGCTTTTTTTTTTAACTGTACCCAGGCAGTTTCACAGTTTTTCATACTCTGGCTCAGGTAGTCACATTAACATACATGAAGCCAGGGGAAAGGAAAACCCACAGGAGACCACCAGTTACCAACTTGAGGATTCCATAGATTTTATAAACCTGCTGCTCCTACCAGTCAGTCAGACTTGACTCCTCTGGAATGGAGGGTGAAACGTCAACAAGGAACTAAAAAGTCCAGCTGCTACTGAAAAACCTTTTTTTAGAGATAAACATGACCTGGATGACTGAGAATTTTCACAGACATCTGAACATCAGTTTTATCAGATCGGATCAGTCTGGTTCCTGTGGAGGTGGAACGTCATCACAGTAACTCACAGTAAACATAGCTTCACAGCTGCTTCTACAGTAAAATGTTCACGTGTAAATACTGTAAAATTAAAACTTTTTTACTGATCGTTTTCTTGAGGCTTTTATTTTTATAGATTTAAACAAGTATTTCCTGTCACAGGTATTTTTGTTTACAGCAGGCGACACCAGCTGATTTAAACAACAACGCAGCAGGATAATCAGGTTCTGATTAACCCTGGAAAAAAAAGAAAAAGACGCTGCAATTAAATGTTATTTTGTTCTCAGTTTAATTTGAGTTAAAAAGCTCCACAGGAGACAGTGAGTTTATGGTTTAACCTTCATATAACTCCAATATGTCACATGAAATGTGTTAAAATCATCATGAAACAGTCATTATGTCAGTTTACTGATGAACGGTTTGAGAATAAAATTAGCTTTACTGTTAATTGACAACACTTATTCTGTAAAAGAATCAAACACGGACTTATGAATATAAATAGAAGTTAATTAAATACAAAACATTTCTATAAAATGTCCTAGATCCAAAACCTGAACCAATCAGAGCTTAGATCAGGTGAAAGCAGGTGTTTCCCATCATGCCCTGAGGATTTTACAGTCGGATGAGAGAAACTGCATGACCTGGATCCAGAATGTGTCTCCCTGGTCTTGTTGCTTCTCGTTTGTTACATACACCAATGGGACACTATTACACACATATGGACTTTAATGGTTTCAGCTCTTAGCAGGTCAGATTACATCCTCCTTCGGTGCTCTCCTACAGAGATGAAGAAGTACACATCCTGGACAGGGAGGAACGCTGGTTTGAGAGAGGTTTGAAAAAGGAACGACCATCTCTAAACCCAGGAGGGGGGCCTAAGGGTACATCTGTCTCCATCTTTCAATACTGTGATTGCAGCCATTCCCCAACCCTCTATGAATGGTACACGTCCATTAATCAGTGGACAATTAGCATATCATTGATCACATGGCCCATTGTTAGTCAATGGTACCAGTTTCTGTGATTATGCAAAGGTTCTGTTTATAAGGTTGGGGAAACCTGCAGTCAGCTGCGACTGAGGAGGTGACTTGGATGAGTCATGAAATGTATCTCCAACTGTGAAGAGTCTTCAGGTGACTTTTGTCGTGATGTGGTGCTATATAAATAACGTTGAATTGAAGACCTGCCTCACAGTCTCTGCTCTAAGTCTTCCCAAAAGTGTTATATCAGGTTGAGGTCAGGGTTCTGACCAGACTCACTCATCCATGTCCTTATGGACCTCACCTTGTGCACTGGACTCGGTGTTCCAATTTTTTATTTATGACTTTTATTTATGATTATGTCAGGCTCAAGTTTGACAGAAAACTAAACCGTCTGGTCTGAGAACTGATCACAAGTGATCGAATCTCAGAACAGGATCATCTTGAACTGTCCCCATCTCTTCCATAAAAGGTGCAACAGGATCTTGCGGCTCTTATTTTGAAGGGTTCGGAGCGTCCTGTTAACCGGAAGCAGAGAAGAAGAAGAAACGGCGTACTGTTCCAAACGGAGCTGTGGACTCACCTGGAGGACAGGTGCGACTAGAACCTGGTAAGACCCACAGACCTGCAATAAACCCGAGAGTTTACCGTTCCGACCCGAGCTGGGACCGGTTTGTAGACTTGTGCTAACCGAGCTAACTACGATAACCATGCTAACTGCGCGATCAACAGAACACAGCCCAGTTCTGGTACTTATGGTTTCTGGACCAGGTGCTCCCTGTTCTTGTTTGTCCAGCTAGGTTCTATGTTTAATCCGTCTCGGACTGAATCGGGTCAGCGGCCTCTTTGAGTTTGTTTGGACGTTGGTCCCACCGTGACCTACTTTCTCAGACCGACTGATCTGGATAAAGACCCGAACTGCTATACAAGACGGAAACGGTCTGTAGAGAATCCGGAGTTTGGACAGCGGTTCGGTTCAGTAGAAACATTTACAACTCAATGTTTTTTATAGGTTTGATTTTTTGTCATGTTATTTCCTTATTTATTCTAGAATGATATCCGGTTTATAAAACAAGAGTAATATCGGGAAGTGTGATTTTCAAATTAAAATAATTAAATCTGACCAAATGTCAATAGAAATAGAAAAACTCGTTACTGGTTAAACTGGTGACTAGTTTGTTTTATTGATGATCGGACACTTTACTGGTTAACCTGGAATTTGCTGCGTCATTATTTATATCACCTGGACATCAGTCCATCAGTAACCTGGACTCGTTTTAACCTAGTATATGTTTCAGTGATCATCTGACCACCTGTTTTTGTTTCCCGTTACAGACTCGATCAGTAATCAATAATCCAGGTGGGCGTCGTCTCCAATTATGGCTCTGATCTCTTTGGAAGACCTCGAGGGATTGGACGATGAGCAGCTGGATGATGACATCACAGACAACCCTGAGCCAATGGATGAAGACGACAGACTACTGAGTCACTGGCAGGCAGTGGCCAGCACCCACCAGGTGTCAGTGCCACCAGGTGAGGGTTCTGAGCCTTCACAATGAAAACACATGAATCAGAAACAACTGTTGTAAACGATGTGTTCAGTGGTGTAAACTGTGTGGGAGCTGTAAGGTGTGGGTGAAAGCTCAGGTTCTGAGTACAATGGGACCGGGACCACCATGAAGGAGGGGCTGGGACACAAACCACCAGCCCTCGGGTTCTTAGACAGTTAGGAACTGCTGTCTGTCACCGTTCCCAGTGTGTGCCAAAGTATAAATAATAATCTAAAATAAAAATATTGGTTTTATTATATGATACAAACAAAGGGACTTTAAAAAGTGAGAAGTTTTAGCTGATTTATAAGTGGCCTGTCAGATTTAAAGTTGCTGTGGTATAATATTTTGTATAATTAGTGTTAGTTTTTTTTGCTGGCTATTTGTTTTTTTGTGTGATTCTATCTTAACATTTTGGGAGCATGTTGGAAATCGTGTTAGATTTAAGTGATAAAATGAAAGGTTAAAGCCACAGTTTTGTTTATTTTGTTGTTTCTAGTTTATTTTTACCTGTGTTATGATAACAGCTTCATGTTTATGGCTTTTATTGTGAAGGGAAACAAAAGAACGGCAAGTGGTTGTGGCAAAGAGAGGTTCCACACTGACCCACTAACCTGACATGGAGAGCAAACAATTCTATAGCTATTTATCACAAATAACTTTACGTTGGAACCTGTCAGAACCGGAACCAGCATGGTTTGGGGAAAATCTTCTTCCGCCTGGTTCTGCGTTAATCAGCTGCTTTCCATTTGTGTTACAGAAATGTCTGGACCCATACAGGAAATGACTCGTAACAGTCAACAGAGGGAACCAATCCCCTTCGCTCCGATCTCCTGCCATGAGAAGGTAAAGATCCTGAGAACACACTGGAACAGAACAGACCTGATCTGAAAGCGAGGAAAGGTCCTGAGTGTTTACATGTGTTCTTCACTTTAGACACTTGTCAGACGCTGTTATTGAAAGCAACTTACAAGGAGAAGTGTTTTAGTCTGGATCAGACGTTTACACCTGAGCAGATTATTGAAATCGCAATAATATTGTATCGTGAGTTAAGTATTGTGATAATATCGTATCGTGGGGTCTCTGGTGATTCCTACCTAAAGTAAAGGCTCCTGCTCTGTGTGGACGAGCTGAGCTCCACCCTCGCACAGAGACACAGATCATCACTGTATGTTCAGATCTGCTCATGTGAGTCACTCTCGCTGGTTCAGCCAAATAATTTGGTGTATTCATACGCTGTAATTTACAGGGGTGTGAAAGTGTAGTTGCAAAACTGTGAGCTCAGACGTCAGAAATGCCTAAAATTCAACCACTGCTGTAGCCCTTCAGCTATAAGGTGCTTTAGGGCTCCATATTCTCCACAATCGGAGGGTAAGAACATCAGATTTATATCTTGAGAGAGAAACAGCATTTAGATTCTTCTGTATGTTCTGCACAATGAATTGACAATAAAAGGCTATTTGAATGATTTGGCTATCAAAATGATTTGAAATGTTTCTCCGCCCAGTGTTTCTTCTGCTGGTCTGAAAATGTATCAAATCCATGTTCTGGACCAGCCAATATCAGAAACTGGAATAAGGTATACAGGTCTTTCTCCAGGTAGCACGTACAGGTCTTTGGAACCAATATCTGATACCTTAGAAACCTGTAAGGATACTGTAGAAACCTGCTTTAGATGATTTAGGTGAGGGTCAGTACCTGCAGACAGGTGATGGTCTGTGTGATTCTCCGCCACAGATGGGGGAGGTCATGTACGAGGAGCGATTGTACCCGGCCGGATACTGGGCCTGTGTGACCAGAGGAGAAGATCTGTACGAACAGAGCATCTCCATGGGCTTCATGAAGCTGATGCGCTTCATTTGTAAAGAGAACTCTGCAGGTGAGACTCTGCCCACCTGAAGTAAACACACCTGTAAACTGAGCTGAGCTGAGATGGGGGGACCATATTGATTGTGTGCAGGCAGGTACCTGGGGATGACTGTGCCTGTGGTCAGCACCATCCACATGATGGAGGACGGAAACACATTTGAGAAAGACGTCCAGACTTCATTCTTTATGCCTGCCGATTTCCAGTCCAACCCACCACACCCCTTCGACCCCGACATCGCCATCGTCCACAGAGACCCAATCAGAGTGGTCACCAGGTGAGCGCCCCCAGCTCCGTCTCTCCACCATCACAAATTACCATATTAATGATCAAATAAGTTCTATGCTCTGTGATTGGCTTAGTGTCATTGACTCTGCCCTCTGATTGGCTGTCAGGCCGTTTTTCGGGACGACCACTGAGGTCACTGTGGGTCGTCAGATTGCTCTGCTGTGGGAGATCCTGGGCGTCAGCGATGAGCTGCGGAGAGACGACTACATGGTGGCCGTGTACGAGAACCCCGCCGTCCCCCGCCGCAGGAACGAGATCTGGTTCATGAGACGCAGCCTGTAGACGCCGTCCCATCAACTCTGCTCCACAATCACAGCAGCTTTATATTTGTTCTCTCTGATTGGTCAGTTTCTCTGTGTAAATATGGTTTATCAGGCGGTTTCCATGGATCTGGATCTGGTTTACTCTGGATGGAAACAGTAAATAGTTTAGGTTCCTTCCTTCCTTCATGCTAATTTAGATAACCTCTAGACAGGAGTGGCATTAGAGAAAGGGTTTCAATGAATCAGTAGTTGGAACAAAACCCACTCAGTGGCCAGTTTATTAGGGAACCCTGTTTAAACCAGAGTCCTGCAGTAAATCCTCCTTCAGATTCAGACCAGCTGGTTAAGTAAAGTGTGGAGCGTGTCGATGTGTTCTCTTAGAACAGAGAACAGAGGCTGCAGCGGAGTTGACACATCTGTGAAACAGTCTGAACACTTATTTTATGATGAAGAACCGAGAGGCAGGACTTGGACAAGTTGTTGACCTGAATATTGAGACAACAGAACCATGACTAGTCTGTGTCTGTGGACTGTCAACAATTTGTACAACATCAGTCAGGAAATATTTAGATTTCAGGTTCTTTTAACAGTTTTTCTACAGAAACTGAATGAGTTTGTTTTACTGCTGAAACTTTAATCTGATCCAGTTTCACTAGATCATATAAAACCTGGTTTGTCTGAAACTGATTCAGATCAGAAAATTGAAGATTTTCATGAAGGGAAAAATGAATCTGTACGCTTCCTTTAAAGGAAACGGACCTGCAGCTGGTTCAGTCACTGATTAAAGGACAGTTTCACAGACTGTAACAGTCTTCGTGTCTTTGATGGAGAATGAAACCTTTTTATCTGATGTGAAGCTTCACCATCTCCTCCTGCTGAAACCTGACAGAGGATCAACTCGTCCTTCAGAAACACAAAGACGTTCATCCATATCCAGGATGAAAAAACGGTTCTCAGTGACTGATAAACTGTGGAACTGTCCTTTAATCTGCAGCTCTAACATGTGTTGCACCAGGACCTGAATCCTCAATTGAGGTTTATCCACAGACCTGTTAACAACAGTTTAAAGAAAAGAATGAATCATATTTTTGTAATGTGGTTCTTTGTGATTCTCTGGAGGTTGTTAAAGGTTTAAAGAGAAATAATGGATCTGGTTTAGACTCTCACAGCAGGTGAATTTAGTTCCACAGAATAAAGACTAAAGACTGAATGATCTGGGAGTAAAAGAATCCAGTTACAGATAATTGTTCTGCACATTAGTGAGATGAGCAGTGAGGTTAAAGTCAGAAGAAACAAGACTTCGGCACAGTCCAGGTTCTCGTCTTTAATCTCCACACCCCCATGGATGTAAAATATAAGAACTGGATACTGAATTGAAACATGGTGTCAGTAAAAACTGAGCAGTGACACTGGAGGAAAAAAATGCATTAAAATTTCCAATGATGCTTACGCTACTAGACACATCACTACAAGTGCTGCATAAAGAGTCGATTCACTGATTTGTGAAAATCACTGCTCTGACTAATGAAAAGAATGACTTAAAAATGAAGTGAATAGGACACCTGTACAGGTGAGCACACAGACCTGGGATTGTTCTTCAGTAATGTGGAAACTAAAACTGTTTTTTCCAGCACATTACAAACAACTAGTTTCTCCTCACATTTGAGTCTTTTAGCATTGTAAACTGATATTTTAAACCCTTTTTGATTTTCTCAGTATATGATGTGAAACTTTAAAAAAAAAAGACCAAACTACAAATATTTGTGCCTGTTCTTTGTTAATTAGTTCTGATTGTAAAAGTGATTTTTCCCTTGTGTGTGAAATATTAAAATAAAATCTGATTTAAAGTGTTGACATCATTAAATCCTCACACGTCTTTTAAGATATTCACACCAACGCTAAAAAAATTTAACTGTGTGTAAACTGTTAACCAGCATCAGCGTTTGGTTCAGGACAAAGACAAAACAATAAGTTGGCCGAACATTTTAAGTGTTTATCACATGTCACACTCTTTAAAGTGACTCCGCTAATCATTGCAGGAGTGACACAGGTAGTTCACTCACCTGAGTGCAGTGATTGTAGTAGAAGTACACCTGGATCTGGTGGATCAGGATCCTGGACAAAAACGACGGGATGGAGACAAAGAGCAGTCCAAGCAGCTTTGAAAGTCAGAGGATGGATACACAAAACATCAAGTCACTCTGAATCAGAAGCAGACAACAGGAAGAGACAAGATAAGATCCTAAGATAATCCTTTATTAGTCCCACAAGTGGGAAATTCACATCCTCATGGCAGAAAGTGGACAGTACAAAAAAGAAAGCAGCAAAAATTTAAAACAATAGAATAAAAAACTATACAAACAGTCTAAAAATATAAATATGTATGTTTGTGTTAAAAAATATAAATGTCT
>JAUYWH010000001.1:132437-147731 GCA_034779795.1 Ctenopoma multispine
GTAGGAGGAGCTAAGCTTTTGTCCACTGGTTGCCATGGTGAATCAAGTTATCTGTGATCCACTGATGAGGCTTTTTATATCCTCATGCACGAGTGTAACTCAGGTTAACTTTGACTCGGAGTCGATTGAACTAATTCTTAACACCTGCTCTGAAGTTTGACAACAGAGTTGGCCAACCTTGAGTTCAGGTTTTGATTGAGAGTTTGTTGAACATGCTTTCTGAAACGGGCCCCTGGAGTCTGATCCGCTCTAGAGATGGATAAACACATCTGTCCCCAGCTTCACCTTAGGTAGATGAAGTTTAGTTTCTAATGTCACATTTCAGTAGATGTAAATCAAAGGACTGGTGTTTCTATTCAGCACCAAGAAGCTTAATTGTTTTAATACATAAAGACATGTAAAAATAAAGTTTTCACTCACCTTTTAACCTACAGAGACGATGAGGTGTCATGTGGGGGAAATAACTCCTGTTGTGTCCTGCTCCTGTTTCTAATCTCAAAATTAAGATTCAGACAAAGAGACTGATTCAAAACAACTTTATTTACAAAATCAAATCTGCTGCCGTTACAGTCATTTTCACCTCAACAGTAAAACAAAGAAAAACTCAAACTTTTTTTCTTTTAAAAAAAAAAAACAAAAGACAGGAAATAACAGGAAGTCAGGGGGTGGGACTCTGCTGTGATGTCATCCAGGTGAGCTCAGATCAGGTCGGCCACTGCACAGAGAGAAAACACAAACATGAGTTTTTATTTTACTGATGATTATTCTGACATGGGGGCGGAGGTCTTTGGAGCCAACACTCCTGCCACAGGTTCTATAACAAACAAGGAAAAGTTCTTTATCCCACGTAACTAAAGTTAGAACCACAGATACTGACGTGTTGAACTGTTTGGAGGACCGGTTCAAGTGTAACGAGGGCCCTCCATTTATTTCTACTTTTCCAAACTAAAAGAACATTCCAGTTTTGTTTACATATATTTAAAAACTAGTGGGTGACTGGCTGTGACGTCAACGGCCGCTCTAATTGGTTGGCTGGCTCGTACCATTCATGGGCATCTCGTCGATCTGGGTGGAGTAGTACTGCTCAATGTCTCTGAGGATCCTGATGTCGTCGTTCTTCACAAAGTTTATGGCCACACCTTTACGGCCATAACGTCCGGAACGACCAATCCTGGAGCAGGAGGTCAGCGGTTAAAGGTCGTCACACAAACATTTAATAGAAACAGATTTTATTTGCTATAGTTTCAGCAATAAACTGAACTAGTTCAGATTGAAGGAGTTGACGCCTTCTAGTTTAAAACCAAACTTTTCTACAATAAAATGATAAAATATGACTTTAAGCACACAACACAGGCGAGAAAGTTATTGGGTGTAAAGTGAAAGCTAAAACACAATAGAACTACAACAGCTTCAGCAGCGAGATAGTGGACAGGAGAACCAGCAGTCAGCAGTAACAGTGTGGCCAGATGTGTTTCTGTACATGATTAAAACTCAGCACGTAAATAAGATGTATAAGTAATAAAACAAACTGAAGACTAAAAGAAGAAGAAACTTCAACTGTCAAAGAAAATAGTTTAAAACTGCATCACAACTGAATCTTTGTGAACTAAACCATCACAAGCTGATGTTTGAACTATGTTCCTTTTTTAAAACTGTAACAAGTGACGGAATCAGAAAGAGTCTGTTGATGAACATAAGCTTCACTGTGTACCTGTGGATGTAGAGCTCTCTGTTGTTGGGCAGGTCATAGTTGATGATGAGAGACACCTGAGGAACGTCCAAACCTCGAGCCCAAACATCTGTCGAGATCAACACGCGACTGAAAAATAAAGATACACATGTGAATACCTACTGCAGCAGCTTGTCTGATCATTCACGATGCACCGCCCTAAAACCACCAGCAGACACAAACATCAATAATTCCACCATTTTCAGGTAACAACTAATCTGTTCATACAACCAGTTCCTGGTCTGACTCAGGTCCTGGACCTGGTCCTGGTCTGGCTGTGTTACCTGGCTCCTGATCTGAACTCCTTCATGATGGACTCCCTCTCCTTCTGAGGCATGTCTCCGTGCATCGATGACACCGTGAAGTTGGCTTCTCTCATCTTCTCTGTCAGCCAGTCCACCTGAAACACACACAGACAGAGACTACATCTCCCAGAAGGCTTTGCTGCTGAACTGATCTTGTATGTAACTGTCAACAGTATACTAGAGGTTTCAGAAAGGTTGTTTAACTGTTTCTGTGATGTGGAAACATGTATCATAAGGTGCATGCATCTATTCTACATGTCAACAATGTGTGTCTGCGTGTGTTTGTCTCTGTGTGCGTCTCTGACCTTCCTCTTGGTGTTGCAGAAGATGACGGCCTGTGTGATGGTCAGGGTGTCGTACAAGTCACACAGAGTGTCAAACTTCCACTCCTCTCTCTCCACAGCCACGAAGAACTGTTTGATCCCCTCCAGAGTCAACTCGTCACTGAGGGACACAAACACTCACACAGGTCAAATGGATCCTGATTCTTTTCTTCTAAATCTTCCCTTGAGGATTGACTTTTGGTTTCACTCCACTGACCGTTTGACCAGGATGCGGATCGGGTCGGTCATGAACTTGTTGGTCATCTCCAGGATCTCATGCGGCAGTGTGGCGCTGATCAGAACTACCTGTGTGGCCGGTGGCAGGTAACGGTACACGTCGTAAATCTGCTCTTTAAAACCTGAGAAGAGAAAGTGACACATAAATCACCAAACTCTGACCACTTGGTCCACGGCCTTGCTCTGCGCCAAACTTTACTCAGTGTTTACGTGAGAACAAAAACTCCACCAGGTAAACTCAGAGCTCAGTTCACCTCTGGCTTTATGCAGGTGTGTTTGTGTCCAGGTGATTCTCTTGCAAATGCTCAGTCTTACCTTTGTTAAGCATCTCATCAGCTTCGTCCAGAACCAGCATTTTGATGGCTCTAGTCCTCAGACTCCTGCGACGAATCATATCTGCAAAAAAAAAGAAACATCAGCTTCTCTTTGGCCTCTTCAGCCAGACTTGGTCGGTCAGAACTCGGAACAAAGAAATTATTTATCACAGTCAACACAAACTCCAGTCCATGTGTCAGGGGCGTGATGTTTGAGAGCAAGACAAACGTAAGAGAGTGACTCACCAAACACCCGACCAGGTGTGCCGGCCACCACATGCTGCCCGTAGTCCAGCTTCCTGATGTCCTCCCCAACGTTGGTCCCCCCGATGCAGGCGTGACACTGGACGTTCATGTAGTCTCCCAGAGCCAGCAGCACCTTAAGGAGAAAGAACAAATCAGACACCGTGACTTTATGACATCACACCTGATATCACACAATTGGCTAAGAGTGATGACAAGGTGGAGCTACCTTCTGAATCTGTCCAGCCAGCTCTCTGGTTGGAGCGAGGATCAGAGCCTGGGTCTCCCTCACCTGCAGACGGAAAACACATCACAGCATGAACTCAGGTCAATGGTCACCTGTGTGTGTTTGTGTGTGTGGGGTGGGGGTGGGGAATCCTCGTCCATTAGCCTGGAGCTGATTCCACCAGTCAGTGGGAGAGATACAAGTGGGGTACATCTGGTCAGTCCATTAAGGGCTGACACAGACAGGAAACCATTCACGTGATTTAGAGTCACGGTTAACCTGCAGGGATGTGAACTGTGAAACTTGCACAGAGAGACTCCAGACAGAAAGAATCCAGACCTAGGTCTGTGGATTCTGGGTTTACTGTTGTTCTTAGTCTATACCAGTCTGTGGGACACTAACCTGGATGTCGAGACACTGCAGCACCGACACACAGAAGGTGGCCGTCTTTCCTGTTCCAGACTGAGACCTGAACAGAACAGAGACCATCTGTTAAGAGGAAATCCTGATCATTGGGAACAATCAGAGGTCTGAGTAAAGATCTTACTGAGCGATGACGTCTCTGCCTTTGATGATCTGTTTGATGGCTCTCTGCTGGATGGCCGACGGCTTCTCAAACCCTGCGATAGTAAACACCTGAGTCAAACAACAGGTTGGGGAGGAGAGGATGTTGTCCAAGCTGACATCCATCATGGACAATACCTACCACTATAGCTCCCAGGAGCTCTACAGCATTAGTCATTCTTACCAACACCTGTCATACTCTATATCACAGTTTAACATGCACATTTTACTCATCACCTGTTTAATTGACATATCTGTTTAATTGTTGTTATTCACCTACAGCTTGTTTGTACACCGTATATTTCACCAGGATCATTCACACCTCCTCACACTTGTGTACATATCTCTGTGTATTTTATCTGTACATACATATTTTCGTTGCTTATGTATGTAGGGCTACTTATATGGGCTACTGTATATAGATAATTGACTTACTTGTTCTTCTTCTATATTCCTTTTGCTATGTAACACTTAAATTTCTCATTCGTGGGAGAATAAAGGTTTGTTCAATTCTAAACATGTGAATCCAGCAGCTGGACTAGTTTGTCCAACACTGAGTCTGCAGCTCTCTACTAAGATTATTCCTGATCAGTGTCAGCTCCATCGTCTGATAAAAGCAGCTGGAGAAGCTCTGACAACTCAAAGCTGATTAAACACCGCCGCCATATTTCGTATTTACTGTGAATCTGAATCAACCCACGGAAGCCTGTTCTCTTTGATCTGAAAAATGTAACAGTTTCCTGGTTAATCCTGCTGCTCCTGTAAACACGGGGACTTCATATTTAGTTTAACTATAGGAAAACATTAAAACTGTGGGTCAACCGACTCATCGAGTTATAACTATTAGAGAATCAAAGCAGCTGAAGCGGTTTCAAAACTCCGAAAATTTAAATACATATCAAAATATCTGAAATTATCACAAACTCTCAAGTTATTTTACTTGATTTTTATGTTTACAGAGAACAACAACACTGAATTCATCCATCATCAACCGCTTATCCGGGGTCGGGTCGCGGGGGCAGCAGCCTCCTCCAGCTCCTCTGGGGGGACCCCAAGGCGTCCCCAAGCCAGCCGAGAGATATAATACTTGCAGCGTGTCCTGGGTCTGCCCCGGGGCCTTCTCCCAGTGGGACATGCGCGGAATACCTCCCGAGGGAGGCGTCCGGGCTGAATTCAAACTGCTAAAAACTGCGCACTGTTTAGACCTAACGTTAGCCGCCGTTAGCAGAAAGAGCTAACGATAAATGTAAACTAACCCCAGGTGAACTTTTAAAATAATATGAATACAGAGATCATACCACTGGAAAATTTGCTTATCTAAAATGATAACTGTGTATTTAATCCAATTTAATCTGTTGAAATCATTCTTTTATAAACAGAAACAACTGCTAGCTTTAGCATCCTGAGCTAACCCTTCCCCGAAGGCCGCGCCGATCCCCGGCCTACCGTAGGCGTAGATGCCACGGAGCAAGTCCTCCCGCAGTCCCATAGTGTCGAAAGTGGGGGTGACGTCCACCTCCTCGCTGGTCTCAAACTCCACCTTGGTCATGTCTTCCTCCTTCAGGAGCCTCTTCCTACCCTGAACTCCGGCAGCAGCCATCTTCGTATGAGAGTTTTTTTCGGCTGAAACTCACCGAGAATCGGGTTAAAAATTGAGTGCGCTCCGCCTCGCTGCCGGCCTAACCGCTAACTGCTAACACGGGGTAAGAAAGAGCGCCGCACGGCTCGCTCCGATGACGTGTAGAGTGCGCGGCGCAGCACCTGACGTCACACATAGACAGGAAAGCGTGGCAAAGATCATGCAGTACTGTAGTTAAATTAAATAAATTCAAGAAGGTTTATTTACAGAAAATATACAGGTTGAAACGAAATGCTGTTTCTCACCAGCTTCTACAGTGCAAAAATTTATAAAAAATACAAATTAAGGTTCTCAATCATCCAGGTCATGGTTATCTCGAAAAATGTTTTTCAGTAGCAACTGGACTTCCTTCACGACCTTGGCTAAGCCATAATAAAACAGTAATAAAATAAAGATAAATAACAATCGAATTCGTAACATAGCTTGATTATCAATATTATGCTTGGGAAATTCTTCTTACATAAATGTATGTGGGAAAAAAGACTATTCCATCTGTCTTGGCTTTTCATGGTGAATTTAGTTTCTTTACTTTACTTAGCAGATGCTTTTATCCAAAGCGACTTACAAGGAGAAGACACAATTAGCATTTGGTTTCTGTAAATTCTGAGTTACTACAAACTAAGAGCCCTGATAAGACCCAACTCATCAACATAAAGAACATGCTAGGGATTGTTTAGTGCTAGACAATTTGTGTGTGTGTGTGTGTGTGTGTGAGAGAGACTCATTTGAAATACTTTTTAAACAAGCCTGGCCAGGACAACAAAGGAGAATAGACTTTATTGGGATCGGAGACCCCGTGAAGAGGGAATTCGGCTTTTTTTGATATTTGAATGCAGGGTTTTTACTTTAACTTAATTTTTACTGCAGTAAGAAATCTGAGTACAATGAAGAAAACAAATGAAAAATACCGCAGATATCTTTACTGAACTTTGGGTCCCTCTACAGGACTGAAGCCTGAAGACCTGCACCAAATGCAGATTTTTTTTTTAGATTTATAAACTGACCATAGTGAATCTACGAGGCTTCTGAGGGTCCGGGCCCTGTTGGTGATGAAGTCTGAAACAACACTGACACATTTTATGTTCAAACGTCTTTTTATTGATTGTTTCAGAAGAAACAACCTGCAGCTAACAAACAATGACGCTGGTATGTGAACAAATAAGCAAATGTCAGAGGTCCGACCCACATCAGAGGTCAGACAACTGAGGTCCGACCCATGTCATTTTGTGATGCAGAAAAAAATAAGCTAAAAATATCATCAACCTTCTGTCAAAAGTCTGAAAACATCTGTAGAAAAAAAAAAAAGTCATCAGGTCTGACAACGTCCAGAGACAACGACAGCGAGAAGCTGAACCTGGATCAGATCCTCAGTCTGTGTCAAACACAAATTCTTCAACAGTCTCAGATGGCCGACTGTTCTTAAACGCACCGGTTGACCAGGAGCTGTGTACTGCGTGTCTATGTACTTCATGATAAATATGGCCAGTACATTATGCCGTGATAAACAGGAACAGTTATTTACAGTAAATAAACAGTCTGACATTGATCAGAAAACGATGGCTTTAATTATTGGTGGAGAAATTAAAGAGTGACTCTGTTGTACCAACATGTCTCCACTTTATAAAAAGAAACAGCAGAAACAATGTTTTCCACCATTACCTGCAACAGTCCATTCACAAATCCACCTGTTAAACTGTGACTGTAACTATTCTTCTCTTTGTGACTGTAAACACAGTAAAACTCTCCCTTCACATAAAACCTGAAAGCTTCCTGACTGACTTGCTGTCTGCAGGTCGATCTCGACCGAAACAAACTAAAGCTGAATTCATTCATCTAAAAAACAGGAATGTGACGTAAACATGATTAATAGTTTTTGGGGGAACTGTCCCTTTAATATTTTGGCACTTTCTCATCTCAAAGTGAAACTAAACCACGAGAAGATACAAACAGGTACATTCATAGGACAAATACTGTTTAACACACACACACACACACACACACACACACACACACACACACACACACACACACACACACAGATGAGGGACTGACATCACTACACCTGGACGTTAGTCTGATGACATCATCAGTGTAAATACAGTCAGAATGAAGTTTTTTTTCTTTGTCCTTTGTTTGTGTCGACTCCTCTCCCATCACACATCCACAACTTCATCATCAAGATGAAGAGACACCAAACTGATAACGTCCAGCTGTGTGTACGTGTGTGTGCGCGCGCGCGCGGGGCCGCATGACATCAGTCATCTTTTGACTGGTGGACATCCAGACTAACGACCTGCAGCTCCGTCAGGTTGCTGCTGCTGTTGCTGCCACCCTGCTGACTGATGACCATCTGTACACACACAAAACATCAGTGGTCACTGCAGGAGCTGAAACACGGCCCAGTACCACCGTGAGTAGTATCACTACTGTAGTACTAGTATAACTACTGCGTTACAGCAGCAAACCTAAACATGTATTGTTCACATCAATACCATAAAGAACTGCTTTGTCATACCGGATGGAGCTGGACTGCAGACACTGGGATCTGACCGGCAACTGGAGGAAGTGAGGCAAGAAAGACCTGTGGGACGGTGCCTGACAAAAGAAACAAAAAGAAACCAAATATGTAGGGGATGTACCCACTGTAAGAACAACCTGTGCTGGTCGATAATAGGAGGCATCAGCGTCACGACAACCTAAACACAGCTCACACTCATGTTAACATAAACCTGTTGTCTTACCGGGGTCATGTGACTGGGCGTGACCTGTAGGGGAGAAGGTGTTGAGGACGGTGAGGCTGCCGTCGCCAAGGGAAGGCGTCGATGCGGCGTACATTACCGTGTGACTGCCGGGGTACATCATGTGACTCGCTACCGAGGAAGAGGAGGATGAGGAAGACGAGACAATGGAGGCAGGAAGACTGGCTGCAGGGAGAGAAAAATCAGTCATCCGTGTTACATTCAAGGCCTGCAGGTCACTTCAGTGTCACAGTGGTCAGCAGAACATTAGTTATAACTTATCCAGGACACGGTGTGGTGTTGTTGGACCAGGTCCAGGATGTTACCTGAGCCCTCACTGAGGATCCCCACTCCCCACTACGCTAATCACTGTATATCCGTCTGCAGACTAAGAAACTTTACCTGTGGAGGAGGCAGGGCTGTGTATGTCTGAGCTGCTCTGATTAGTGGAGACCTGCTGACTGCTGGGCTGCACCTGGATGGTCTGCAGCTGCTGAGAGACTCCACCTGTTGAACACCCGTTTACAAGTACATTTTATAATCAGACACAACTGAGAGGCACCATTTGTATTATTTAATCTATTATTACTCTAATGTTGTGCGTTTCTGTTCTTCTGACTGGAAACAAAGCAGGAGAACAACAGCCGACATATGAAAACGGTTCATTCATGGTTTCGTCGTATCCACATGGCGCCTATGGTCACTGACTAGCTGCAGGGTTCAGTGTTCTATCCCCTCGGGTCCACAGAGTTGCAAGCGTACATGGAAACCAGTAATGTGAAGTGTTAATGTTGGATTCATTAAACAAATACAGACTGAATGTCGACTCACACGCAGACTCTTGTCTGCTGTTGCCATCTGACACTGCGTACCAGCTATACAGCTATCTTTGTGAGGACACTGGCGAGGATGTTGCCCATGCATTACAAATAGAGGTCTACCCCTAACCGTCACCTTAGAACCAGGTGTAGACGCTCAGACAGAGGACCAGATAAAATATCCTCACATCCATCTAAAGCTGAGGTTGGTCCTCAAAAAGGTAACATTACATGCGCGCGCGCACACACACACACACACACACACACACACACACACACACACACAGTTGTGCAGGGGGTGTGGCAGCGTGCTGACCTGACAGGGACACAGTGGTGGGGAGGCGGAGCAGTGTAGTCGGCTGTGTGGACGAAGTGTGTAGCGCGGCAGCGGAGCCCGGGGCCATAGGGCCCTGGATGGCCAGAGGCTGACCCTGCAGCTGGCTGAGGGGGATGGTGTGTGTGCCGGGGGGCAGTGAGGCACCTGTGGACATGCGAAGGGTGGGGGGACAGGTTAGCAGCTCACAGACTGAACACAAGCATCAGGAAAATATGAAACCCAGCTGGACACCTGAGAACACCCCTACAGGTTTAAGTCCTCCCCCAAGATGCTGAACCACAACCACTACCTGAAATAACCACAAAGACACAAATCACCCTTAATGTGGGAGTCCAGTACAGTGACCCCTCTGTTGGTCTGGGGCTGTGTGTGGTTTCAGCTTTGTCAGCCAGAATCTGGTCCATCCATCTCTTGGAGTCTATGACCTGGTCTCTGATAAATTATCATGTTCCCCTGGAAAACCGGACTCATCTGCCAAATGTGAACCCGTTTGTAAGATCAGTGACAGATCAGGGTTTTTCTAAGCTTGTGGCTCACCCTGCTACAGGCTTTGCTACACTCTGCACAGCCCTTTAGGTATCAGTCAGAAACTAATAATCAAGCAGCCTCCATCTCTTCCACAGTGAACTGTAAAAGAAAAGTGACAACTGTGAAACTGGTCCTGTAAGACGGACCTTTATCTACACCTGCTGGATGTGTCACCTGAGACTCCATCTCTTCACTGACCTGTCTGATTAACACACAGCATCAGCTACAGGTGAGTCTGATGAAGCAGCAGCAGACACACAGTGAACGCACGGACTCGGCTGAGCTACAGGTGAGAGGAGGCCCTGACCTCCTACCTGGCATCAAAGTGAAGCCTCCAGCAAGCACCACGCTTTCGGGCGTCTTCAGCACTGTGCCGTTGGTGGAGGAGGAGGAGGGTATCTGCCAGGAGGGTGTGCTGGTCTGCACCTGCATGGACACGGAGGATGTTGACATGGAGGATGAAGAGGAGGAAGAAGGGGTGGGCTGCGTGGTGCCGGGCAGGTTGGACGCAGCAAAGCCTGGTTTAATCACATCCTGCAAGGACAAACAAACAGAAGACAGGTCCAAAGATCAGAACGACCCAAAACTTTATCTACAAATCTCGCACAAAGATTGAGCACCCTGCTGAATCATCATGCCTGTTTAAATGACCACATAAATCCGATAACTGGGAATAATCAGATACTTCAGAAATGTGATAACCCTGGTTTACATGTTTCAGTCTATTAGTAGACATGTACGTAGTGACATAAGACTCAAATCTCCTGTTATTTTCAAAGCATCCGGTCTTGTCTTGTGGAACACGGCAACATCTAGGGTATAATGTTGACAGACTGTAAAATAATCTACATGCTGCTGTCCTTCATGTATACTCCATGAAGAAAAAACAACAGTTGGCTTTATACAGCAAGCATCTGCCCTGTCTGTTGTCTTTTGTTTTCTCACAATGTGACTACACCACTTCAGTTTTTTTATTTCTACACATGTGCAGATGTAAAAAAACAAAATAAATCAGAAATAAATAAATATTTTTCAATAAAATAAACTAAATTTTTATTCTGCATGTAAACAGACCCGGTGTCACCTAAGACTGAGATCACACAGTAGTCAGAATCTAGTCCGTCTAAACAAAAAAAGTCTACTAAACAGAACCACAAGTTCTACAGACATCAGCAGCTGTATCACGCTCAGTCACTTACTCTGTAGGAGTTATGAAGCACCACAGGTCGAACATCTACTGATTATAGTACACAGTTTTCACAATATAGAAAAACAGCATCAGAAAAACATGCAGCTGATATCCAGCCCTACAGCCTCACCTCACCTGTCCTCCACACCTGACCGTTTACTGTCTCTGACTTTCTTACCTTGGCGACCTCAGAGCAGCTGTCGGCCTCGGACACCTGGTAGGTGAGGTCGGTCTCCTCGAAGCCTGTGGCGCTCATCCTCTGGTCCGAGGAGGGGTCTGAGCGAGGTGGCGAGTCGGGAGAGTTGAGGCAGGTCTGGATCAGAGCTTTCCCCGTCTCTGAGGTGATCATCGGCTGCAGCTTCCTAGTGGCAAAGGTGTAGACGTGACCCGTCTCACTGGCAACCAGCAGCAGTACCTGGGTACCAGTGAGCGTGGACAGCTCATACGCCTGCAGGGAAAGATTAATAAAAGGTGCAGCTCAGGTCGCAACAGGACTCTTTGACTACATCCTCACTGCTCTGAGAAAACCACTTTTCTCTGTGTCAAGACTAGAACACAGGTTTTCTTTTCTAGAACCTTCAACCTGTTCTGTGACAAACTCTAAACGTTCTCTGAGGTTCCTGTGATTTAACAGTAATATGACTTTTTCTTGCTTTTTTGTCGCCTGCACACGAGGATTACCTCTTCAGGTGTTTTAGAATGGACGGGGGAGACTACAGAAGTGACCTCAGACACCTGGTGGCTCAGAACCAGCAACTTTAACGTGGACATGGTCTTACCGGGTCCTGCCTTCAGTGGATTAAACAGCTAGACATGGAAACTGCAGGTGGTGTTGATCAGTGTGAACACTACAGCAGATATTTAACAGCGGAGTTACTCATGGGGCAAGAGGGTGATCCAGGTTCTGGTAAAACGTGATACCTGAGCAGGTAAATTGATTTATTGTCACTTGCATTAAATACTTTCAGCATATAAAGAAGCGAAACTCCATAAAAAATCATTATAGAAATATAATATAAAACAAAACATACTCATTAACATAAATTGACTCAAGTCTTCCACCAGGTTCAGACCAGAAACTCAAGAAACAATTAATTGATTCTCTCAGAACGTATTATTAGGTTAGCATAGTAAATGAGCACAAGATGCCTCAGACGTGAACAACTTGGGGCCATAAGGTGGTTTCCTGTGTAGTTTTTTATTTTTAACCTCGTATCTACCTGAGCTACTCTTCAGCAGTCATCTTCTCACAGTCATCACACTAATACAGCTCAGCGGGGTCCCCAGGCTGATCCGAGGACCAGCTGGGGTCCTAGCATTTATAAACTGTCTCTGAAACAAACCTGTAACCTCTGCTTTTCACCTGTCAGGTGTTTCCCTCCGGACTCACCTTCTTCATGATCCCGGTCTTCCTCTTGCTGAAAGTGGTGTACCGCCTGAGTTTGTTGTCTATAAACTCCATCTTGATCTTCACTCTTCCCCGGGTTTTCTTGCCGGGTTTGGCTCCTGGTACCCCGGGGTTGGCCCCGCTGTAACCCCCGCTCAGGCCTCCGGAGCCGGGCGCTGACTGGTGCCCGACCTCCCTCTCGCTCCTCTCCCGCTTCACCCCCCTTCTGTCTCCGCCTGAACCCGCTGTGTCCTCGTCATCGCCCGAGTCAGAGTCCTGGTCGGATCCGCTGTAAACCACCTCGGTGCTGTATTCTCGGTCCTCAAATTGACCTCCGTCGGTCCCGGATACGGTACTGTGTCCCGATCCGCCTGCATTCACCGGGAGGCTGCTCAGCCCGGTTCCGTTTCCAGCCCGCCCGGCTCCGGTTCTTGTCCCCATTCCGGCGCCGTTCCCCGCCAGCATTCCCTTTCCCGGGCCTGGAAACTTACTGCTCCCAGCGGCCCAAACCTTCTTCTAATGCAGTGTACACAGCAAAACTCACCCGGTGCTCGGAGCACCCAGTCTGGGTAGAGAGAGCTAACAGGACCGCTAGCCGCACAGCTAACTGAGCTAACCAGCTAGCGGCTACTTTAGCAACAGGTACAGCTATCTGTCCATGACGAGACTCCGTAAATCACCGAGAGCAGAGGCCGAGCCGCCTGAGAACATCAGCGGGAACACCTGAACATATTCCCCCATGAAATGCGAAGAAGTTTAAGCAAATAATAAAGAGAATAAAGTTAGAAAGTTGTGTTTTCCTACAGTAATCAGTCCGATCCGGCCCCCGGATCACTCCGCGCCACATAAGGAAATGACGAGTAGCAGGCGGCCATATCCATGCGCTGTATAAGCTAGCTCCAGACTGTGCGCACTATTTTAACATTTCTTTTTTTAATAATGGTGTATTTTATCAGATGTGTTTCACTAACATGATTTACAGCTTTACATCATATTACGTTGTTAGGTGGAAAATGCAAGTAAACTACTTTCCTCCATTTGAAGGAGCTGGTTTCCTTTTATGGCGCGGCCGCTCCTTATATGGTCAACGACCTGCTGCCAGCAGACCTACACAAAGAAAACTACAAAACCTACAGGCACGTGGAGCGAAGAAGAAGAAGGAGAAGAGGACAAAGAAGAAGAAGAGACCGTATGTGAAACAGCTGTTTGTGGTTCTTCTCAGTTCTATTCAACAGTTCCTCAGGGATCGGCCACGTGGGGGCGCATCAGCACCAAGCTGAAACCAGACCACCTTCAACCAAAAACCAAACAACACGTTAACTCCTGTTCCACATGTTTCTACTTCCTGCATAAATCATAAACCTGGAAACTCTCCAGGATCTCAAAAACCTTCTTTAAAGTGTTCTGGGACTTCAAAACACACCTGGAAATTCCTTAAAAAACCTGAATCACTTGGCTTCTGGATTCTAACAACAGCTGCATCTAATGCAGAATCAGTGAATCTAACATGTTCCAGAATGTGGAAACACTGATCCTGGATCCACGGACACACATACACACACACACACACACACAGTGTTGTGGTGCTGCTTGGTTACAGAACAGAAACAGGATCCAGCTGTTTGGACTCAGACTTGACTGTTTTCTGCTCATTTATACACACAAAGTTGCCGCCCTGGGATGAGCGTTGCAGGCACATGTCCAGCCAGCATCTGATCCTTCATCATGTTATTAGCTTCTAAAGGAGACGTTAATGTTCTAATGTCTCAGAAGGTTCTCGGGGATCCGGCTCATGGACAGGTGGAACACTACATGTTTAAACAAAACCTCATGGCTGGGTCCACATGGTTAAAGAAGCTTTATTGTCCCTACACAGACACAGAGTGGATATGTTTGTCCAGGTCACAGTGTGACACCAACACATGGCTAGAAACACCAGGCACACAGTGGAATAATAAAGAAGAAATAAAAAGAATGTGTTTTAGTCGTCACTGATTATAACATTTCACTGAGGAGGGGCTGAAATAGATGTTGACCACATGTCCCTAGTCAGTGGGTGTAAACTGGTTCCAGTTCAGGCCTGAACGTGTTTTACTGTCTTTATTAGAGCTGTGGCTGTTTGTCTCAAGCTGACAAGGATTCAGAGCAGCAGACAGGATCCAACAGGCCGGCACCCAGAGTCTGAGTCTGCTGAGCACAGACACATATTTCATGTTGGGACGTGCAGCATCAGTAACAGTAGCACACATAAAATCATTCTATTCTTGGAACCTGATGAAGACTTACTGCCACTTTGGTCAGGCTGACCCACAATAACATGAAGCGTTTTAATGTCAACACACTCTAGTTTTCTGGCGTTGTATCTCTCCTCTCTCCTTTAAGGAAAACAGGGTTGGAATTATATCATAAGACGCTGATTCTCCCCAAGTGAAACCTGGGCTGATTAGAAGAGACGGTATCCACCTCCACTTTGGACGGTGCAGCTATTATATGTAGAAATATGGCCGAGTTTATTAGACCTCCTGAACAATGATATCCTGGAGTGGAGCCCAGGACGCAGAGTCTTTTATAAAAATAAAATCTACTCCTCTTACAGAACAGAATAAAAACAGAACAGTTAAATGTGGATTATTAAATATCAAATCTCTCTCGTCTAAATCCTTGTTAGTAAATGACTTGATAAGTGACCATCACATAGATTTATTTAGTCTCACTGA
>JAUYWH010000001.1:169890-181056 GCA_034779795.1 Ctenopoma multispine
ACACTGTAAAGTGCCCTGAGATGACTTATGTTGTAAATTGGCGCTATATAAATAAAGTTGAATTGAATTGAATTGATGACACATACTGGCAGAAAACAACACTTGACAGCAGCTGATTACAGAAATGTAGTCTGATTACATTTTCACCAGTTACCTTCCATCTGTAGTAACATTACATAATGTGATGTAACCCCCCCTTCCCCATCTCCGTCTCCTAGCAACAGTAACCATGGTCTGTTCTGTGGGCTACAAGGCATGATGTAAAACTGACTGTTACCATGGTGACGCCCTGCAGCACACTCTCCGTTCCAGATGTGGCCTCACACACATTCACGTCTCTACACTTGTGAGGACACGTGTGAGACAGTAGAAGAAGCTCAGAAAACCTTTGCTAAGATAATTTGAGCGTGGAGAAAGTCTGCAGGACTGGTCTTATGAGCCATGTTCTGGGACAAAGGTTCACTTTTATAACAGGTTTTCAGCAGGAGAATGGGAGAAGTTCTGATGTAAATGTGTCCATGTTCTCATCCACAAGTGTAACATGATGTACACGTGTATGTGTCTGTTCAAGGCCGAGTGGAAACCATGAACTTGCCTTTCCTATTTTTAATCTGGGGTGTCCGTAGTCTGGGTTTCTGTATCATCCTGGTTCATCAGAACTTCATTACACTGTCGTTACTGTCTCACAGAGACGTGGGTCTGTGTGAAAGAACACTGGCAGTATGACAAACAGTTGATCAAGAACCGTTAAGGGAGACAGTGAGCAAACAAGTGAACACGTATGAAACTCTGTCTGTGTCCAGGTCAGCCATGCCACTGGTTAAGCGGATCATCGAGCCCAGATATTTGTGTCGCGGTGCTCTGCCTGATGGGGTCGCCAGCGAGCTGGAGTGTGTCACCAACAGCACCCTGGCCGCTGTCATCAAACAGCTTGGAGGACTCAGTGAGTGTTAATGGTTATCACTGTGACCCTGGTTCACATCAGCTTTAATGTGACCCTGTTGTTAAATGTTATGACCTGCAGGTCGCCATGCTGAGGACATCTTTGGCGAGCTGTTCACAGAAGCCAACAGTTTCTACCTGAGGATGAACAGCCTGCAGGAGAGGGTGGACCTGCTGGCAGTGAAGGTCACACAGCTGGACTCCACCGTGGAGGAAGGTGGGTACTGAAAACTGCTGCTGGATCCTGTAGTCAGTGAAACGGTGCCCAACACAGGCTTTTTCTTCAGGTTCAGTTCTCTAAACACCACCACACACCACTACAGGGATCCAGCCTCCTGATCCATCTCATCAACATTTAATTTTTTGGCCAAAAACAACATCATATTCTCAGCAAAGAAAACTGGTCTCACTGACTCTCATCCTGACAAGCTGAGCCCCCAGTGGAGGACAAATAATTCCCATCATGCTTTAGGAGAGTTGTAAGTAGGGATGTCCGATATTATCGACCTATCGATATTATTGGCCGATATTGGCATTAAAATGTAATATCAGAAAATATCTGTATCGGTTTTTACTCTTTCAATGACACAACTTTTACATACCATGCACATATTATACATTAAACTCTTCAGCTACTTCTCCTCTCTCTCATCCATCCATCATCAACCGCTTATCTGGGGTCGGGTCGCGGAGGCAGCAGCCTAAGCAGAGAAGCCCAGACCTCCCTCTTCCCAGCTACCTCTTCCAGCTCCTCTGGGGGGATCCCAAGGCGTTCCCAAGCCAGCCGAGAGATATAATACCTCCACCTTGTCCTGGGTCTGCCCCGGGGCCCTCTCCAAGTGGGACTGGAACACCTCCTGAGGGAGGGGTCTTGGTGGCATCCTGACCAGATGCCCGAACCACCTCAACTGACTCCTCTCCGCACGGAGGAGCAGTCACTCTACTCTCAGTCCCTCCCAGATGACTGAATTTCTCACCCCATCTCTAAGTGAGAGTCCAGCCACCCTGCGGAGAAAACTAATTTCAGCCGCTTGTATTCGCAATCTTGCCCTTTCAGTCACTACCCAGAACTAAATGGTAAATGGTCTGCACTTAAATAGCGCTTTTCTACCTGTACTGGTACTCAAAGCGCGTTACACTGCTTCTCATTCACCCATTCACACGCACTTTGACATATGACAGGAGGAACCGGGAATCAAACCACCAATCCCACGAATGGCAGACGACTGCTCTACCTCCTGAGCCACAGCCACCCCTCTCATAGCCATAGGTGAGGGTAGGAATGTAGATCAACTGTTAAATTGAGAGCCTTGCCTTATGGCTCAGCTCTCTCTTCACCACTACAGACCGGTGCAGAGCCCGCATTACTGCGGATGCTGCACCAATCACTCTGTCAACCTTCCACTCCATTCGTCCCTCACTCATGAACAAGACGCCAAGATACTTGAACTCCTCCACTTGAGGTAGCACCTAACCCGGAGGAAACATTCCACCCTTTTCCGGCTGAGAACCATGGACTCAGATTTAGAGGTGCTGACTCTCATCCCTGCCGCTTCACACTCGGCTGAGAACCATTCCAGTGAGAGCTGAAGGTCACTGCTGGATGGAGCCAACAAAACCACATCATCTGCAAAAAGCATGAATGACATTCTGAGGTCACCAAACAGGACCCCCTCCGCCCCTTGGCTACACCTAGAAATTCTGTCAATAAAACTTATGAAAAGAATCAGTGACAAAGGGAAGACCTGGCAGAGTCCAACCTCAACTGGAAACGAGTCTGACTTATTACTGGCAATGCAAACCAAGCTCCTGCTCCTCCTGTACAGGGACTTAATGGCTCGTAGCAATGAGCCCTTTATCCCATACTCTCGCAGCACACCCCACAGGATCCCCCGAGGGACACGGTCGAATGCCTTCTCCAAATCCACAAAACACATTGGTTGGGGAAACTCCCATGCTCCCTCTACGATCCTGGCCAGGGTGTAGAGCTGGTCCAGTGTTCCATGATCGGGACGGAAACCGCATTGTTCCTCTTGAATCCAAGATTCGACTATCGATTGGACTCTCTTCTCTAGCACCCCTGCATAGACCTTACCGGCAGGCTGAGGAGTGTGATCCCCCTGTAGCTGGAGCACATTCTCTGGTCCCCTTTCTTAAAAAGGGGGACCACCACCCCGGTCTGCCAATCCAGGGGCACTGCCCCCGATGTCCATGCAGTGTTGAGATGTGTCAACCAAGACAGCCGCACAACATCCAGCTCTTTAAGGAACCCAGGGTAGACCTCATCCACTCCAGGGGCCCTGGCACCTCGGAGCTTCCTAAATACCTCGGTAACCTCAGCCCCCGATATGGACGGGCTCAACCCAGAGTCCCCAGGCTCTGCTTCCTCTGAGGAAAACATGCTGGTGGGATTGAGAAGATCCTCAAAGTATTCCTTCCACTGTTCAATGACATCTACAATTGAAGTCAGCAGGGCCCCACCTTCACTGTACACAGTGTTGGTGGAGCACCGCTTTCCCCTCCTGAGAGGCTTGATGATTTGCCAGAACCTTCTCGGAGCTGATCGAAAGTCATTTTCAATGGCTTCCCCAAACTCCTCCCATGCCCGACTCTTTGCCTCTGCGTCAGCCGAGCCAGAGGGGCTAAAAGCAAGGCCACCCCTGCCCAATGCCTCTCACCCACAGCAACCCCAGGGTGGAACAAAGTCCAGCCTCTCTCAAGAGGAATGGTTCCAGAGCCCAGACTGTACGTAAAGGTGAGCTTGACTATATCTAGTCGATACCTCTCGACCTCCTGCACGAGTTCAGGCTCCTTCCCTGTCAGAGAGGTGACATTCCATGTCCCAAGAGCCAGTTTTGGCAACAGAGGGTCGGAACGCCAGGGCTGCCATAACCCATAATACTACCACCCGACCCCTATGGCCCCTCTTTCAGGTGGTGGGCCCACAAGAGAGCGGAACCACATTGCTCCTTTGGGCTGAGCCCAGCTGGACCCCGTGGTCGAAGGTCCGGCCACCAGTCGCTCGCTGGCGAGCCCCTACCACGGGCCTGGCTCCAGGGTGGAGTTAAAGTATGCATAATGGGAGATATGTGATGTTAGTTACCTAAAATGATTTAGTTTTTCTTTTTTTTATGAAGAGGGATCCCACATATATTGGTATCGGTTTATATCGGTATTGGAAATTAAGAGTTAGACAATATCGGTATATCGGATATCAGTAAAAAAACCAATATCAAACATTCTTAGGACACTGTGATCCACCAGTCCGGTCCGGTCTGCAGGCATAGTCCATGACTGCAAACCACAAATCCCACAGTCAGTTCCAAGGTCAGACCCACAATCAATTCCACAGTCAGTCCCACAGTCAGTTCATCATCTAAACATTTTCACACTCACTTGTAATGTAAGACCACATTAACCCCTAACCCTGTGCTTGCTCAAGTGGGACTGTTGGGTTTTAAACATTACTCTGTATATATTATATAATGTGTAAAGGTCTTAAACCTTACACTGTTAAGTGCCCTGAGATGATTTATGTTGTGAATTGGCGCTATATAAATAAAGCTGAATTGAATTAATGCTGTAATGCAGTTCTACTGTGTAGTAACAGTACTGTGCAGTAACTCCTACCTTGTTTTAGTAGCAGTACTGTGTAGTAGTAACAGTACTGTGTAGTAACAGCACTGTTTGTGGTGTAGTTTCTCTGCAGGACATCAACATGAGAAAGGCTTTCAGAAGCAGTACCATCCAGGACCAGCAGGTGGTATCACGGACCTCCATCCTCAACCCGGTGTTGGAGATGTACCAACACTGTGACAAACCCCCACCGCTCAACATACTGACCACCTACAGGTAAGATTAACACCCACCTTTCAACAGACAGGGTCTTATTTGTCAGGTGAACCTGTGGTCTGGTTCTGTATTTAGAACCCTGGTCATAAGAAAACTGACATTAAACCCTGTTGTTAGTCTTTCCTTGTGTAACAGTTTGAAGTTTAAGTTGTGTGTTATATGTGTGTAGGGACGATAAGAAGGACGGTCTGAAGTTCTACACTGACCCGTCTTACTTCTTCAGCCTGTGGAAGGAAAAGATGCTACAGGCCACAGAGAACAAACGCAAAGAGAAGAGACGCCAAAAGGTTAATCTGTCTGTCTGTGTGTCTTACTGTGTCTGTCTTAGCGTCTGTCTGTCTGCCTGTCTTACTGCCTGTTTGCTTGTCTGTCTGCCTGGGTGAGCCAACTCCATCCTTTAGTCTTTGTGGGCCTAAACCAGTTCTTTTCCCTCCTCAGTGTCGTTGTATCTATTGTTTCCTTCCAGGAGCAGAAAAATGTGGAGGAGTCTTCAGGACGGGAGGTGAAAAAGGTGAAGTGACATTTCTAAATATTCACTGTTCAATAATCCATCGCTTTATTCATTTGTGTGAGTTACAGAATATTTTTTCTTCTTCCTCTGAAGATTCGGAAAGCTCGTAACAGGCGACAGGAGTGGAACCTGATGGCCTATGACAAGGAGCTTCGGCCTGACGCTCGAGTAACACCATCACCTTACCACACCTCCGATGGCTCAATGTCACCTGACAGGTAAATGTCACCAACAAGGGGTTTGTAACAAAAATGGCAATGTGACAATAACAGCAGACTAGCATCACCAGTTGTGATGCCAATAGTTTTTATCATTAAAAGCAGCTAATGTAAAGTAATGGAGAAGAGGAAGATTTTCACAGAGCACAGAACGTATGAAAATATTATAATTACTAACTGATTTCTAAACAGGGAGCTTTTTTATTTTTACAGTAATCTAACAGAATAAACACTAGATATTCAGAGAATAAACTCTGCATGTTCTGGGTGTCATCTCCACACATACCTGATATTTCTGTTTTAAACTGACTCTTCCATCCAGGTCAGGGATGTCAGATGACCCCTCCTTCTCTGCCAGCCCCCACCACCGTGACGCCCAGGGCCACGAGGGGAAGGATCATGTCACCATGGCGACCAGTGGAAGCGGTCAAACTCAGTCGTTGGACCGCGCCCTCAGACCTGCTGGGGTTGCTGTGGGAACAGCGCGGCAGCACTCACTGGGTCGCAACCAGCCACATCATCATCACCACCATCACCACCCAGCTGCTGGCTCGACCAATCAGAACGGAGCACGGAGCGGTGCCACCAAGGAGACCAAGTACAAACGTGTTTTACATTGTGATGTTGTGAGGGAGAGAAGATCTGTACGAGACATTTTAACTAGCAGTGGCCGCCCGTCGATAGAGGACGCTAGAGTGCCGCCCCACCTGTCTCACATGAAGAAAAGAAGATGGGAATCACATAATATAATTTTACAAAAACATGAAAATTTAAATCAACCAGCTATACATTAGTTTTAAAATGCTCTCCCACTTATTTACCGTGACTAAACGGTCATGTGACATATTTCCTGTTACTCTGGGGTATAAAAATCTTTACCATAGATTATTAGATTGTTATGTAACTGTAGACCCTCCTCCGCTACAAAGATATAGGAGAACTCTGACCACAAAGACCACCGACAAGAGTGTTGTGGGTGGGCAGCAAATAAAGAATCAAGATCTTCCTCAGGAACACAATGTCACAAGGTCGTCCAAGTGGATTGGCCATGCTGTTAGTGGACGACTTGTCAGGGACATGTCTGACTTTAACAACAGAGTAACAGAAACATTCTGCATGTTTGAAGAAGAAATTAACATATAGAAAATAATTGAGTGAAAACACAGACTGGGTATTTTTACTTTAATTTAATCTGTAGTGTGACGCATTAGTGCTGTGGAGTATGCTAGTGGTGATATGTGGTTATAGTGCATCTGAAAACTGAAAACGCTATGCCCCCCCCAAAAAAAATTATTTCACCAGCCGCCACAAAAGAGGAAGTTCTGTATCACAGTTTTAATTGTCTTTGTTTGTTATTTCAGTAGCACGTTTGAAATGACCGTACCTCAGTTCTTATGCTGTTTGGTAACAAAAGATGATGATGATGATGATGATGATGATTGTTCTTAGCAGGAGATGACAAAACCGTCATTACAACTTTAAGTCACAATCAGTCAGTGCAGTACCGCTACTTTTCTACTTGAAGTACAATTTAGAGCTAGAGGTATTTTGTACTTTTGTAGTACACCTTGTACTACTTGTAGTGGAGTACTTTTTAAGGGAAGTGCATACTCACTATTCAGTTTGACCTTTAACCTCTGTCTGTCTTCAGTGACCATCAGATTCCTCCAGCCCCCCCCCCACCACCCCCTCTCATGCCATCAGGACAGGTGGCATTCACCAACAGCTCCACCCACACTGCTACCATGGCAACACCGCTGCACCCAGCAGCTGCTCCTGGTTGCCAAGGTAACAGTTTAGACTTTTCTCCTGTTTTGTTTACCTCAGACGTTTGGACCGTTAAACATCTTTTCTCCTCTCCAGGTGCCGCTGTTGCTCTCTCTCGCCCCTACAGCCCTTCCCCTCCTCCTCCTCCCCCAGCTAATTATGTCCCCTCCCCCTCGCGGCCTGCGGGCCAGGCCCCACCCTCGGCCGTTGCTGCGCCCCCGTTACCACCAACGACAGACAGCAGGAAGCTCCCTGGTGGACCGAACATGCCAATGAACGACGCCCGCAGCGACCTGCTGGCTGCCATACGGAGAGGTCAGCTGGTCACGTTCATGTGTATTAGAAGGAAGTTAGCTGCTAATGGCTACATTACCATTACCTGGTTATGTCAAGAATCTTGTAGAACCACATTCACAAACCATCTCTTGGTTCAGAACTCATAAAACCAGAGTCACATAGTGTCTAGTGGTCTGTTGTTGAGGTTCTGGTTTTTCCTGGTCTACAGGGATCCAGCTGAGGAAGGTTCAGGAGCAGCGTGAGCAGGAGGAGGCCAAGAAACGAGAGCCCACAGGAAATGACGTCGCCACCATTCTGTCACGACGCATCGCTGTTGAATACAGCGAATCAGAGGAGGAGTCCGAACCTGAGGACCAGGAGTGGTCAGACTGAGACAACATTGAGACAAATACAGAAACCAGATCAGTCCTGATCCAATCAGAACCTCAAACACCACTAAAATAACTGGAATAAAATATTAGAGAAAGGATAACATGCTTTTCTAAAGTCTGAAAAGATTCACTCAATCTGCCCGATGATAATTCTAAAGCAGTTTGAAGTACAACCGGATCGTGTTTTTAATCCTGATCAGTAAATATTAACCACAGACTTTCTGACGATTGCTATCAGGGCTGATTCAGGCATATTTTAAAGAATCGACATCTAAAACAATCAACCCTCTAACGTGTTCTGACTCAACCTGTTGCCACAAGTACTGTACTCAAGTACAATTTAAAGATACTTGTACTTCACTGGAGTATCCTAACCCTAACCCTTCCTCTACATTCATCAGTAACTTTTAGCAGAATTCGATTTTTATGAAAATCATCATATATGAATAAAACAGGTGATATAATCAGCTCCTGCTGGTTCTGTTCCACTGTTTGTAGATAACAACACTTTTTATCATCATTACTGAACTTCTACATTCATGTTTCGACCAGCATCAAACTGTTTAAAATACTTTGTATTCTTAGTGGTTACTTTTACTTTACTGTACTTAAGAAACATTTAGAGCATGTACTTTAGTACTTTAACTTGAGTAGAAAAATTAAAAGTTACCTCTAATTGTAGTGGAGTCATTTCTGGACAAGTACTTTTACTCGAGTACTGAGTTTGTGTACTTTACACACCTCCGCCTGCTGCTGCTGCGCCTCTTACCAGGTGGGCTCTACAGGGAGGACAGAGAACGTTAGACCATTAACATTAGTCTATAAAGTATGTGCAACTATAAGGAGAATAATGCAGATTAGTTAAATTACAACTAAGACATAGATTTCAAATGTATTACATTAACACAAAGTTATGTGTATTTAAAGATGGCGTATATCACAAAATAACACGTATATTGATTTATAATTCAAGGAGAGTGTTAGGTCCAGATATGTTTGTGTTCCATACGACCTAACCTAACCCTACCCCTAACCAGGAGAAAATAAACTGCAATGTTAGGAAATTCACAACATGAAGAGTATAAAGAATAGGAAGTTTCTTTCAGCTGCTCCCTTTCGGGTTCCCTTTCGGGCATCAAGACACTAACAATGAATAACTGTAAAACAAGAACACAATAACGAGGTCTTACAATGAGAAGATGTTACCAAGGCATTACTGAAAAACCAGACGGTATCGAGCCATTACTGAACACAGTATGACAAAGTGTTACTGTAAACCAGAAAACATTATTATTATTACTATATAAGATGTTGACAAGATGCAAGTGTAATGAGAAAACAATAAATAAAAATATTACATTTATTATTTCACTACTGATGTATTTTATCTGGATACTTTGCATTTTGTTTGTGTGTCATTTTCATTTTACGTTGCCATATTATTCATTTCTATTTTTGGTTTTATCAGCCAAGGAAATTTTTTTCATTTTATTTATACTTGTAAATATTTTATGGTTTTTACTTCTCTTCATTTTTGAATTTACTTATTTTCTCTATATTCTAATGTTCTTGTCCAACAGTATTTTGTCACCGGGTTTACTCTGCTGCTGGATTCAGCATTTCATTCATTAGTTGCTATGGTGACAATAGGCCAGCTGGTTAGTTATCGTTAGTTAAATGAATTTTCAGAAGAAACTTTTGATTATTCTTTTTTTTTAACATTTAGTGTCGGTGTCCCATGATCCATTGTGTGTGACTCTGTGTCATTTTCCAGCGTCACTGACGATGCCATGTGACTGCAGCACCTTGTGATGTGATGTCATTGCTGCTGCTGATGTAATCATATTTTTCTAGTATCTGTGATTTATTGTGTTTTCCATGATTTGCTGCATGTTAGAGAAAAAACATTTATGAAAAACGTTTTATGAAACAAAGAGAAAACTTCAAGTTAAACAATGTGGTTAAATTCAATTGTTTTATTGCATATGTTTTATTTAAAATTCTTAAATTCAGTTTAATGTGGATTCTTTGATTTTTAGTTCTATACATTGTGTTGATGTTCAGTTTTAATTCAAATTTAATTAAACTGCAGCAACCACAAAGGTTCACTGAGATAATTTTCTTCATCTTTATTTCATTTGGTTTTACAGACACCAAAAATAAAACCTATAGCACTTTGTTTTTGAGGATGATTTTATGTGTGAAGGATGAAACGTCATGAACATGTGCTTCACAGTGAGACTCTAAAAGTAATTTATAGATTAATGCAGTGAAATTAAATATATACACTATTTTGGTGTAATACTGTGACGGGAGCAGTTCTCTACGTACCAGTAGCTAAATACAATACTTTATTGAAATAACAGAATTGAAATACAGTAGTTACTTTCAACTGAGTATTGTTGTGTGTTGTGTAGTGAGATACTGCTTTTACTGAAGTGCATGATCTGAATAATACTATATAATACTGACTGTATTACTCTCGTATTGTTGTAAAATTATTACCATTAAATGCAGAAACATGAAATACTGGAATAAGTTTTCCATTTTTAAATAAAAAAGGCCTTTGTTCATGCACAGTTTCCTTCCGTCCTGCAGGGGGCAGAATAAGGTTCCTTACCTGCAGACAATTTCACATGAAGAAGAAGCTCAGAGAGGAAGGAAGAGAGTCAAACGCGCAGCGGGGTCTGGATCTTGTTGTAAGTCCTGAAAACTTTCAGACTTTTCTCTTTAACCAACGCGTAAATAACCGATAATTACGGTCGTCACGTTTCAGCTGCACTGGAAACATGAAGCGACGGTTGTTAAAGAATTTCCTCGTGCTAAACGGAAAACGCTCTCTGCCAAACTCCGTTCACAAATCAGGCAAATTAACGTTCTGTTACTGTAGACCAGTGGTTCTCAAACGTTTTCTATCATTGCCCTATGTACAAAAGATTATGTGGCAGTCCACCAAACCCCCACTCCCACAGGTCAATCTGGGTCAGAGACGTGCTGGCTGGACATCAACACCCCCCCCCCCCTTCGTGCAGGAGGCACATTGTCCTCAAAGGTGAACTGTTAATCAGCCAATCAGAAAGGTCCAGCAGAGCATGATGTCTACATGCACCTTGACAGTTTCGAGGTACCTTTGTTGCTGAATCACTGTTTCCCACCATACACAACACTCAGTATGTCCACAGGGATAATTCATAGTGGAGGATGTAAC
>JAUYWH010000001.1:207975-229600 GCA_034779795.1 Ctenopoma multispine
CCCTGCTCCATTTGACTGGCTGAGACTATCACCACCTTTAAAAAACATTTGAAAACTCACTTGTTTAAAAAGTATTTATAAATGAGTCTATCACACACACACATGCTCACAAAAAATTGTCTATCACTTAAAAATTCCTAGCATGTTCTTCATCTTGACGAGTTACCGTATCAGGGCTCTTAGTTTGTAGCAACTCAGAATTTACAGAAACTGAATGGTAATTGCTGCGTCTTCTCCTTGTAAGTCGATTTGGATAAAAGCATATGATAAGTAAAGTTGTTTCCTCCCTCAGATCATGGACGTCATCAACGAGAACGAGGATCAGTTCCTGTCGTCTCTTCAGCAGGGAACTCGGCTGATCCACCGCACGCTCAGCAGTATGGACCACAAACAGGAAATCTTCCCCGGTCAGTCACTACAACTCCCATGAGCCACCTGGACACACTAAAGTGAATACATCAATTTGTATTGTTGTTTTGAAGCTTTCAGCCAAACCTCATGGTCTTCCTCAGAGGTGTTTAGTTTGTTATCACCAGAGTGTGTTGTCTCTGTTTTTGTCACTTCTACCTAATACAGTGAAGTTCAGATCTCCAGAATCCTGATCTTCAGGTCAGACCTGGTCTGAAAACACTCAGTGTTCACTCATTCACCTCCCTGAATGAAGTGTCACCAAAATTGACGCTGTGTGTGTGTGTGTGTGTGTGTGTGTGTGTGTGTGTGTGTGTGTGTGTGTGTGTGTGTGTGTGTGTGTGTGTGTGTGCGCGTGCGTGCACGACAGTGTCCGTGGCCTGGTCTCTGCACAGGGACCTGGGTTTTCCTCTAGACCTGGTGGACCTGATGTTGGAGGAGAGAGGGGTCCGGGTGGATCGTCAGGAGCTGGACAGACTGATGGCAGAGAACCAGAAGGTGAAGTGTTTTAACATTCCTTTAGTCTGGTGTAGGAGGATCCAGGTGCAGGAAGGTGCCAAAATAATTTATGTGTTGCACAGTTTTACTGTAGAGCTCTTATTGTGAAAAAGTGGTTTGACTTAGCAAATAGAAGACCTTTATTTTGAAGGGGCCATATGACTGATTTTTATGTTTTATTGTGAAGAGTACAGAAGGCTTTTGAGTGTCATGGCTCTTCCTGACTGAGCCCTGAGGTCACAAAAGAAACTGCACAGGTAACAGATGATGTCATCAAACACCTGTCCTTCCCTCAGGTGGCTTCTGACCTGCAGTCAGGTGTTCGGTCTCAGGTGACGCTGGACATCGCCACTCTGGCAGAGCTGCAGCGGGTCGGGGTTCCACATACAGACCACAGTCTCAAATACTGGTACACGCTGGACCAGGACCGATACGGTACAGAGTCTCACCTGCACAACTAACACACCTGAGCCTCCGTGTTCAGACAGATGACCTCTGACCTCTCTCCTCCCAGTGTTTCCAGCATGCTTTGCCACAGTCTTGGCTCTCTATGACGGCCAGACTCTGGTGTCAGAGGTCAACGAGGGTCAGCGCTGTGGCATCATCCTGAACCAGACCTGCTTTTACTTTGAGGAGGGGGGGCAGTCACATGACCAGGGCTACTTCACCAGGGATGGACTCCAGGTGGGTAGTTACAGGAAATGCATCCTGGATACTTGCTGGGTCCAGGTGAAGTCTGACTCCAGGTATTTGCTGTCTCTCAGGATGTGCTGTATCCTGTGGAGACGGTGGTCCAGGCAGGTGGGTACGTGGTCCATCAGGTGACTGCAATTGGCAGTCTGAAGACTGGAGACCAGGTTCAGCTACATCTGGACCAGGTAATAACCAAACCAGGAGCAGGTTCAGGTTAAATGCGTTAGTGAATTGGCGCTATATAAATAAAGTTGAATTGAATTGAATTGAGTTCAGACACCTGAAAAGAGAAGTCTCAGACTTTACGGATTCGTCTTCTGTGTCCTTCAGGTCCACAGACTGTCCTGTATGGCCAAACACACGGCAACTCACATCCTCAACTTCGCTCTGAGGGAAGTCCTGGGTCCTTCAGTCCAGCAGAGAGGGTCTCATGTCTCAGCGGATCGCCTCCGCTTCGACTTCAGCATCAAGGTCAAACATCTTTACTATCAAACTACCTAACATCCTGACCTCCTTACATCCTAACATCCTAACATCCTGACCTCCTGACCTCCTAATATCCTAACATCCCGACCTCCTGACCTCCTAACATCCTGACCTCCTTATATCCTAACATCCTAACATCCTGACCTCCTGACCTCCTAATATCCTAACATCCTGACCTCCTGACCTCCTAATATCCTAACATCCTTATATCCTATCATCCTAACATCCTTACATTCTTACATCCTAACCTCCTAACATCCTTACATCCTAACATCCTGACCTCCTAACATCCTGACCTCCTGACCTCTTAACATCCTGACCTCCTGACCTCCTGACCTCCTGACCTCCTAACATCCTGACCTCCTTACATCCTAACATCCTGACCTCCTTACATCCTAACCTCCTAACATCCTTACATTCTTACATTCTTACATCCTGACCTCCTAACATCCTGACCTCCTTACATCCCAACATCCTGACCTCCTTACATTCTTACATCCTAACATCCTAACATCCTGACCTCCTTACATCCTAACCTCCTAACATCCTAACATCCTTACATTCTTACATCCTGACCTCCTAACATCCTGACCTCCTGACCTCCTAACATCCTGACCTCCTAACATCCTGACCTCCTAACATCCTGACCTCCTAACATCCTGACCTCCTAACATCCTGACCTCCCGACCTCCTAACATCCTAACATCCTTACATTCTTACATCCTGACCTCCTGACATCCTGACATCCTGACCTCCTAAAATCCTGACCTCCTAACATCCTGACCTCCCGACCTCCTAACATCCTAAAATCCTTACATCCTAACATCCTGACCTCCTAACATCCCGACCTCCCGACCACTCTAGTTTGCTGTGGACGTGTTTCATTTCTAATAATCATCATGTGTCAGTTTGACACCGAGTTTAGTGCTTTATTTGTATTTCACCTTATTGTTGTTAAATCTTCTTGTTGATAAAGGTGAAATAAAGATAAAGGTGAGGTTTTGGTCCATAGGACAGAGGGACGGACGGTGGTTGGACAGACTGGTTTTTAACATGTTGTTTTCCTACTCAGGGATCTCTGAGCATCTCCCAGCTGCAGCAGGTGGAAACATGCGTTAACAACATAATTTCAGCCAATCAAATCGTCCACAGCCAGGAACTTCCTCTGCACAGAGCCAGGACCATCAGAGGACTGAGGACGGTGGACGAGGTGAACAACAGAGACCTGTCTTACTGTCTTCATCACTGTCGTCTGCGTGCAGGTGCACTAAATGTCCGTCTGTCTGTCTGTCTGTCTCTGCAGGTGTATCCTGACCCGGTCCGGGTGGTGTCTGTGGGGGTCAGAGTCTGCGAGCTGTTGGATGATCAGACAGATAGGCAGACGTCTGTGGAGCTCTGCTGTGGAACGTGAGACCTGTTTACCTGTCTGTCAGTGAGGGGGGGGGTGTTGTCTGTCAGAGACTGAGACAACTGTTAACATGGATCAGGAAGCCAACAGTCTGTAAACTGGTCTCAGACAGTATTTCTTTAGACCATCGCACAAAGGGGGCTGTAGACCTGCGTGTCAGAACCTTTAAATCTTCTTCTGTTTCTAACATGTAGACTCAGACAAGACTCTATCTCTTTTCAGTCACCTGCTGCAGACCGGATCCATCCAGGACCTGGTGATCGTCTCTGAGAGGCAGATGGTGAAAGGCATCAGTCGGATCGTGGCTGTGACCGGGCTGGACGCCACACGGGTCGGTCTCAAACATTATAGCTGCTGTTAAAGGGACAGTCCAACTCTTCTGTAAAAGCCCGTCAGATGTCAGTTTAGTGCAGACAGGTATACACAGGTGTATGTGGTGTAGTTTCTGATCCTGTCTCTGATGTGCTGTGGACTCTGTCTTCAGGCTCGGGAGGCAGGTCAGGTTCTTACCCAGGATGTTGACTCTCTGACGACCAGACTCTCCAGCTCAGCCCCCACCAGCCTTGACTCTGCCCACTGCCTTGCCAAGGAGGTGGGGGTCCTCTCTGACGTACGTATCCTACCCATGATGCACTGCAGCTGGTGAGATGATAATAAAACAGGTGCTGTGTACCTGTAGTGTTTTTGTGCCTGTGCTGTGTCTTTCAGGCTGTGGACAACACCCCCATCCCTCAGTGGCAGCGCAGAGACCTGCAGAGTCAACTCAGAGCCCTGCAGAGGACCAGTAACACCACTGTCAGGAAACTGGAGACTAGAGAGGTTGGCATTCACCTGGCACACACACTACAGAGAGATCGTTTCAGTGACATACAGTAAATGCAGCGGACACAAAAACAGCAGGACAGGTGTTATGTGACCACTGAGAGAAGTTCTCAGTAGAAACTACAGTGAGCTTGTTCTGGTTTTATGTTAGGTTGAAAACAGTCCCACACTGGGCTGGTGTGTTTTTAACATGTGACCTGACTCCATGGATACCATCCATCAGTGGACGTTCAGGTTGCTGCTGTCGGGCTGTGAAGAAACATCAGAACTTTTTAATAACTGTCTGTGTTTTCCCATCATCCTTTGCTCAGGCTGCAGTGAGAGCTCAGGCTCTGCTGGAAAAGAACGGCAAGAAGGAGGTTCTGGTGGATTCTGTGGAGACGGACTCTCTGTCGGTACGTCACAAACATGGTCCCATTATGAGAATCTAACGGCAGGTGATTGGTGATGAGCTGAACAGCAGTTTGATCTTCGCAGGTGTTGATGAAGACAGTGAACCAGCTGAGCTCCGCCTCCCCTCACAGTCACGTGATGCTGCTCGCTCACCAAAAGCATTCTGGGAAGGTTCTGTGTGCCTGCCAGGTTCCCAAGGTAACAGAGTCGGCATCACTACACTGCAAACAAAACAAAGTCAGCCTCAGCTGCTGACACATTGATTCAGTTTTAGTTTGTTATCCTCAATTTTAATATTTCTCTTTATCTTGTCTCCCTCACCTGCCATACGGTTACCGTGGTTACAGCAGTCTCCCTCTTTAATGCGTAGGTTTATCGTGGTTACGGTTACCGTGGTTACATGTCTGATTGACTGTTCTCCCTCCTCAGGACTTGCCATCCTTCCCGGCCTCTGATTGGTCAGTGGCCGTGTGTCGTCACCTTGGGGGCAGTGCTGGGGGCTCTGCGTTGGTTGCCAAGGGAACAGGAAACAGCAGTGACATCGGCGAGGCTCTGAGGTGGGCGGAGGAGTTTGCTTGCAAGATGATAAAGCACTGATGTCATAAGGGAAGTGATGACACTGTGACATCACAGCACACAAAGTTGGAGGTGGCTGTAAGCCCTGCCCACAGCCTCTTTTGACTGGACAGGCAGCTCAGGGGTGAAAGTTTATTTAAAGAGATTTTAGAAATCAGAACATTTCTTTGTTTTAAAAGAAATAAAACAGATTCTGTCATTTCGTCTTTTATTTTTCTCTATCGTGAACGTTTCACACGTCTTGTTGTTTCAAGATGCAGTAACGTACGAAAAAACCATCAAGAGCCTGAGGAACTTTTACATGGTGTTTAGCACATGAAGATTATTTCAGTCTAATTATTCTGAGTCTGATTTTTATAACCAGTGACTGTGATGTGAACCAGTTACCATGGTTACAGTGGTCTCCATTGTATCGTGTTTATTGACCTGGATTTTCAGAGCATCTGATTGGCTGTTTTCAGTTATTTATATATTTATAAATCTAACAGATTCGTCTCATGTCTGCCAGGTGAAGTTTTATTGATTCATCTTAACATTTTATTTCTATAGAACCAAATCCCAACAAAAATAAACCTGAAGGCACTTTACAGAATACTTCAGAATAAAAGCAGAATTCTGACACTGTGGTGAGAAGCAGCTTTACTGTCAGACAGCATGAATGAATAAACATATTAAGCTGGTTTGTAACAGGCAGCTCTTTGTTAATGTGTCTGCTGAACAGCAGAAGATGCAGAAGAGAATAAACACGTGTTTACAGATGTGACTGCAGCTGCATCATACAGAAGCTCTGACAGGTAAAAACTCTGGTGTTGATGTTCACAATCACCTTTCCTGTTTTATTTTTATTTGTGAAGCCGGTGAGAAGCGAAACCACTCGCTGCTCCTCAGGAGGAGAAACCTCAGGTCATGGTGTGCAGAGTACCCCCCTTCGCACCATGATGCAGTGGTGTACTCTGGTGGCCAAAATGAGTATTACAAGAATGATCCTTTACAAACCGAAATAAGGAATCGAGACCAAAAGGTTTTTCACCTGGTCTCAGGACAGAGAAATTAGAAAATCCCCCCACCCTCCTGTCAGAGCTCCTGCACAACCCTCTTCATGTCACTATGTGAGAATAAATGTTAAAGTCTGTAACATAAACTGATGCTGATTTCAGCACCAGATCTGCCGCCGCTCTCGGAGGATCTGGGTCCTGATCGTCCTGGTTTTTCAGAGCAGGGACACGTTGAGCCACTGAAGGAAAAACCACATGAGACTGTGTCAGATACTGATACTGAGTTATTGTCTGTTCTATGTGGAGAAACAGAGACTGAGTAACCACAACAGTATCTCATCTAACCACTGTTCTGCAGGGTTTCAGATTTTTCCAAGCACATGATGATCTTAGAAATAGTCAGCACACATAAAAAGCACGAAGATTCTCATTGTTCAGTGTCTGAACTGAAACTGAAATCACTGAGTCGAAGGAAAGAAAATAAACTGCTGACTGCTGGGTCGAATCTTTTCTCTATGTCGGTAGAGATGTTAAAATAAGCTAAAATGTAAAACAGACGTGTCTCTTCGATGGTTTTGTTCATCTCATAGTGTGAGACATTCAGATTACAAATTTGGGAAGTACAGCCACTACAGACAAAAGAGGACCTGGGAGCTTTTCTGAGAACAGTCCAGATCCTCAATGTGACTCAGATCAGCAGGTTTTTATTCAGTCGGCTCAGTGGTTTGCGAATGAAGCGCCTCACCTGCATTAGGTTCAGCTCAATGGTTCCTGAGTTGTCTTTGTCCAGAGACCGGAATGCGTCTGTGGAGACAAAACCGTTATTGTGATGAATCCTATCCTGGATCACAGTCTGTTAGGCTCCTGTGGTTCTGCCAAGGACTCACCGAACATGGTCTCCAGACGAACAAGACAACCCACAAAGTTGTCGAAGTCAATGGTGAGATCTGATTCGCTGTAACGAGCCACCAGGATCTGATGGAGTGGATTGTTCAGACTGAAACCTGGAACACACAGAAACCAGAATCTGTTCAGGTGGTTTACTGAGAACCAGCAGCAGGTGAGAACCAGTCTTATTTAGTTTTACCCCTGGACATCTGTTCATGAGTTAACAGACGAAAATTTAACTTTTTTGATTTTCGGTCTTTGAGTTTCTCAGTCAGTTGCTGGAATGTGTGTCTGTGTAGATCTCAGTTCTCTCCTCACATGGAACAAGTTCAAATCCACACTGCACCAGGCAGATGAATTTAACAAACGCAACTTGAGAAATTAGTCCACAGAGACTCTGGAGCTCAAATCACTGAAGTGGCACCAAAATGTTTTCTATCTGCTGCACAGTAAAACCTGGTTTTCATTTAAAATGTAGGATAAATCTTTTAGCACAAATGGAAAGAAACAAAGCTTCCTAAAAGGACTACGGTTGTGAAGGTGAGAACACCCAGAGCACACAGTCAGGCATCAAACCAACATTAACAGTGAATGAACAGAAACACTGTGTGTGATTGTTGAAAGTCTCACAGGAATCTAAGAATCTACGTTTACTAGACTGGTGTGTGACTGTGTGTTGTTGTGTGTTACCAGCTTCCTCCACAGCTGCCCTCATCTCCGTAGAGCTCATCGTCCCTGAATTATCCACGTCCTTCTGACGGTAAATACTCTGCCACACAGAACAACAACAGATCCCATCAGGGTGGGAAACATCCTGTCGGCATGTGATCTTATGTACAGCACCTGCTTTACTCTGGTATTCATGTCTCTGATTAACCGACTCGTGTCTGAATAAGTCCTGCACTACTGTCGACAGATCAGGCTCTGAAGAGCTATTCTGGTTTGTTCACATTAATGCAGACAACAAACATGGTCTCTGGTGATGTTAGACTGTTCTGGTCTGATGCGAGTCAATGTGAATCCTTAGTGAGTCATTATGTGACACTGCAGCTGTTTTAAGTCCAGAGTTCAAACTCACTCACCAGGTAGGTATCAATCTTTGTCCACAGGATTTTAAACTCCACCAGACCCAGTTTCCCACTGCCGTCTTTCTGCAGCACTGGTTCAGGAACTGAAACTGATAGACTGTACAGCTGTAAATCATTTCTAGATTCTCAGACATTAATTCTGAAATTGAACCTGCTGTCTGCTGGACTGGATTGTTTTCACCTGAACTCAGTTTTATAAAAACATAAAAAACTGGAAACAGACAAAACCCAGAACATTTTCAGCACGTTTCAGTTTTTTCAGTGTGTTTGTGTTTGACGGACAGGTGTGGCTGACAGCAGCAGCGCTGCTTTCTGCAGCAGAAGGATACATCCAGCATGTTGACCATGTTGCGGCAGGTTGCGATGCTGAAGCCACTGGTCTTGATGTCGGATCCTGTCACAGACAAACAGTTTAAACAGGTAAAGTCACACCTGGAGCTCAGATCCTTATTAGATGTGGTTTTCTAATCTTCTGGTTCTTACGTTTGGTCACCACCTTGTTGAGGATCTTCTGCAGCTCGAAGGTGCAGATCTCACTGTCCTGCAGAGACAAAGGGTTTGTATCAGTTTACAATTGAACAGCAGACATTACAATAGATCAGGCCGTTCTATATATGAGCAGCTCACCGTTCCTGCCAGTTGTCCAAACAGACCCCTGAACCGTTCATCCACGTCATTCTCCGTGATCTCAATCTGACACAAGAGGAAAGGCAACGCTGCAGATTTACTGAGACACATGATGGTATCAGCACGATAAAATCATACAATTTCTTATATTAACTGTTAATATCAGAGCAGAAAAACTCTTTATTTTTTATCACACTCAATAATCTGATCTTCTACAACACGTCAGTGTTTCATGTCTGGACACTGATGATTTTTGGATTACCTCTATTATTATTATCTCTGTCTGATAAATGAATCTAACTTAACACTGCAGCTGTGACGTTTATCTAAAATTAATAAAATATGAATTTATACATGAATTATCTGATGAATGAACAAACAGGTAAAGATGACTAAATATTAAAAGTGAATGTTGAATCTTGGGACATTGAGCAACAGGTGAAAGCTCAGAACTTTTGATTCAGAATATTTTCTGACCAAAGGCTGAAAAATGTTCAGACTTATTCCAGGACTGTGTGACTGAAGGATTTAGCCTGTGACAACAAACCAGACGTTAGTGGGAATAAAAATGTGCAAACCTTTTCTCTCCTCTGTCTGTGCAAAGTGCAAAATCAGTCCGGGCTAAATGTTCAGTTATTTGTTGGACCAGTAACATTACTAACATACAGACAGATAAATGTCGACTTCTCTCACCTTCTTCACTCTGCACTCGATGGGATTGTCCAGTTCTCTGTAGGAACAAACACAAATAGTAATTATTTCAAACACATGATCAAGCTGAGCTGCAGCTCCTCTGATGTCCACCAGGTGGTGGTGTAATGAGAAACGACTGTCAGGTTGTGTCGTGTGTGTGTGTGTGTGTGTGTGTGTGTGTGTGTGTGTGTGTGTGTGTGTGTGTGTGTGTGTGTGTGTGTGTGTGTGTTTGTCACCCTCCTCACCACGTGTGTTTAAGATCATATAAGTAATGGGAGGAGACGTGTTTGGTGTTAGCTGAGGTTCCTGAAGACTGTATTTCACCTCTGTGGACTCAGTTGCACCTTCAGGGTTGCTGAGGTCACGTGTGAATCATTGTAATGTGTATTTTTTGCAGATACTACACTGCTGGTGTTTTGTCCTTGGGGTGGACGTGAGTTACTGGGTCTGAAAACCTGATGGAAAGATGGTGGTGTGCCGCTTGTGTAGGTTGCTACAGGCCACAGGTTTTGGGAGCTTCCTTGATGTGTTTCAAGCTTCTTTTATGTTCTAGCAGTGACCTAAACAAACCTGTAAGTGTTAATGACTCTACGTTAAATAACTGGAAACTTCTGTCAGCAGAAAACATAAGAGGAACGTCTTCAAGAACCTCATGTAAGCTGCTAAACAGAACTTTTGGAAAAACCGGGACCAGAATGACTTCACAATCTCTAAAGACAGAGGTGAATTATGTTTTCTGCTGGATTTGCAACTGTAAGTTTCTTCCTAAGATTAAGATTTAAGATTCTAGTATGGATCGTGTGGCGGCGTACTGGAAGTCAGCCTGTTTCTCAGAGAACACTCGGACACAGAAATCTCCGTCCTTTTGCGGTTCAAAGGTGGAGGGGACGATCAGGTACTCTCCGGGCGGCAAACAGAAGCGGTTGCAGACTTCTCTCAGGTTGATGAAGGTCTCTGAGCGAGCGGTGGAGGCGCTACGCAGGAAGAAGTTCTTGTTGAGGTGAACGTTCCTCTGACCGTGGAACTGACAGAGACACAGGGGTTAGTTTCTCATCAGACTGACACAGGAAATCATAAGAAATGTGGAGAAACTCTTTCTGTCCTCCAGCTGACTGAAGACTGAAGTCTACATGGACACGTCCATACCTCATCAGGAACCTATAACAGAGCAGAGAAGACAAACACTTTAAACTCTGTGGCTCATATTTTAGCTCCTTGTCATCTTTCAGCTCAAAGTGGGATTATAGCAGCATTTAGCCGGCGGCGTCTACGTCAACTCAGCATGTTGACGATGTGCTGCGTCTCTGACATATGTCTTACTGCATGAACCTGAATCATGGACCAAACCATGGACCTTTTAATACTATCAGTTTACAAATATAAAGTATAGCTCCTGCCACACTACCTGTTCAAGGCGGGATTATTTCCCACCACAGCCTGAGCAGATTTTACGACATGATTCACAATTAAAGTCGTTGTGCATCATTAATCCTTCTTTTTCCTGTGAGAAATATGTTCTATCATAAGACGTGGACAGGAAGAAAAGCTGGAACACTAACTGACACTATCAGACAACACAGCTCCTACAGTTCTTCAAAGCTACAACACCTCACATCCTCACCTCGTAGATGGCAAAGCCAATCGTGTGCATGTCCTCTCCTGTCTTCCTCAAGCGCCTGCGGTTCTTCTGGATCAGACCGACCACGAAGGTGCAGCCAGCCTCTCCATCATCCGGGTCATCGTCCTCCTCGTCAAGTTTGATCACAAACTGAGGGTTCATCCAGAAGGTGTCTGTGAGTCACAGACACACTGTCAAAGAGGTAAACTGGGTCCTGCAGATGTGTATCTCTAAAACAAATGATTGGACCTTGGTCTTGCTCTGACAGGATTACTCACTAGGATAATTCCTGCAGCCTCCTGCGGTGGATCCTCTTCTCCAGTTGCCCTCAAACTTGGACAGAGCCCACTTAGAGAGGGAGTCATCGGTCAGAGCGTCAGGGGTCAGGTTACAGATCTCTAGCCGAGAGTACTGGCGCAGGAAGTCAGAGAAAGACATCCTGGAAGACAGAGCAGAGGGTTTAACTCACCCAGAGGATCTGAGGATAAAGTTCAGGCAGGTTGGAGAAAAAGGAGGAAAAGTTTTACCAGAACTCTCCGTCCTCTGAGCAGTGACTCAGACGCTGTCTGTCCTCGTCACTGACATAACGCCACTGCATCGAGCTGCCGGAGCAGAAGAAGACGCGTTCATTAGATACTGCTCGTTTTAGATGTGCGTTATTATTAGTTTCACTGTTCACCACAGACCAGTTTCCATTACACTCTGATGAATACATGTCAGATACAAACAATGGACAGAGAAAAGTCTGTCCTTTCCTTCCTGTTTCTACATCTGTGCCACACATGAAGTTCTGCAGCCTCTGTTTTCTCTTATTTCTAAGTGCATTTCTGAAGCTTTACTGTGGAGGGGCGTCAGAGATGGGGATTTCCTCAGGAAGTGGAAGTCACAATGACTCATATCAGTGAGTCATATGTTCACATTTACTCGGCTGTGGTTAAGGCCTGGAGAAGGATTCTGACTTAAACTGCAGCAGCAGGTTTCATGTCCTATGGCTTGTGTGTGGAGGATCAAACAGTCCATCAGTCTGTAGTGGTTCAAGCGGAGAGTCTCCACCCCGCTGAGGCAGACAGCAGGGAGGAGCCGGGTGACAAAACAAGTTAGCTCTAGGTATTAACATGATTCCTGCTCGGTGAGCATCAGGTGAACCAGTCAGTCATCTGAGAACAGTATGGAAATCCAAACCAGATTCATCAGTTTGTTCAGCTGCTGCTAAAACAGCCTGAAGCCTCCAGTACTGTACTGCACACTGTATTCATGCAGTACCCTTTAAGTACTCGTGTGCACCCAAACATGACGATGTGTCAGTGTTACCTACTTGTCGCTCCAGGCCCCGGTCCACTCTACCTGACCCCAGGGGTTCCTGATCCGGATTAGCTTCTCCTTGTTACCACGGTAGTCCACCTGCAGCCAATCACACACAGAGCAGACCTTAGGGTTACACCTGATTGGACGACCGGCCTGCTCATCACTTCTAACCAAACTCCTGAGGTGAGCAGAGGACAGGGGCTTTCTGCTGCAGCTCCACATAAGACACAGATTTGTGTCCGACTTGACGCCGACTTGTTCTGACCTCGTGCCTACGTAGACAACGTTAACCTCGTGAGATCAAGGCGACTGCAGATTTTGGAGCAAGGTGCTGCAACTGCTGTCCAAGGGCTTCAAAACCTCAGGGCACACCTGCTCTCACCTGATGTAAGATCTGATTGGTTCAGGTGTTGGATTAACAACAGGACGTTTAGTAGAAACGTTTCCTCTTTTATTGACACTGAAATGTTTAGAATCATTAGTCTGAGTTTTCACTGTAAAGATAGATTCTTTTACAGAATAAATGCTGTGATTGATCCGAAAAAGACGATTGTATCTTAAACTGTTAAATCACAGATTACTCTCAGATCACTAAAATAACATCTGCACAGATGTATCAGACCTGACAGTCTAAATATGAGACAGATCAATGATCAAATTTTCAGTCTTGTGTTTCTATTCTGGATAGGATTTATAGTTTAATCAGCAAACGGACACACTGACAGCGTTTCATCACAATTTTACCGCGTTTCATGTGAAATAAATGAGTCATATGAAGGTTAAACCTTAAACACACCAACTTCTGTTTTATCAACAAGAGTTAGTGGAAAATACAATTTTATTTAATCTGCATCGGACATCACAGGATGTGAGGATTTGCGACACACAGTACAAACGTCAGCTTGATTCTGCTAGAAACTGTCTGACTTCATAGCGACTTTCCGCAACTCCACCTGCTGCTGCTGCTGCTCCCACAGGACTTATGGGAAATGTAGTTTAACACTGACACATAGTCCACTCACCTCAGCTACACCTGTCACAGAGTAGGCATGGCCTTTCACCAGCTTCTGGGAGGTGATAGCCTCAGACTCCGCTGAGCTCGTGATCTGAAACAAAACCAGAAAGTCAGTTAACTACCAGCTAGAATTTTTACACCATGCAGTATACGTGATCAACCATTATACTTTAGAGTTGTTGTTTTTTTTGATACTTTATTAAACCTCTGCTTGATTTAAGGCACTAAGAGTCCAGAGTTGTTACCACAAAATATCCAGATGTTCTAGAATAAGATTTAAATCACCACGTCTAAAACCTGAACCAGGTGTTTCATCGAGACACAGTTTATTGTGAGTCTATAGCTGCTGTGCTGACATCCAGTAATATTAAGACCAGTTCACTGCCTGACGGGCTGTGGAGCTGCTCTCTCTGCAGACCGAATCCAACTGATGGTCCAGGAGCAGGAGCACTGGTTGACTATGTGATTCATCAGGTGCCATGAGATTCTTAAACTGAATCATTGTGTGAGTCAGTGTTTGAATGTGTCACATAACTGATGTAGATGTACTGTGACCTGACAGGAAAGAACCTAACGTACAGTACAGTCAGTGACAAACTGGACCCAAACCAGAGAACTGAACCATCTGCTGCTGTTCAGGATCAGTGTCCAGTTTACTTCTGGCTCTGACACACTGGGTCTAACTCCCAGTACCCCATGGTGGTCTTACATCTATGGAGCAGCCCATCAGGGATCCTCGACTCAGAGCTTTCTCGATGATGTGGAACAGATGTGGACTGGGCTGCCTCAGCTCGTGGACTTCAGCGATACCTCCAGTGAAATCCTCGAAGCCCTCTGTGGTGGATCCTCCAGACAGAGCCTCATAACAACCATTCAACCTGCAAAGACACTGGGTCGGTAAGCAGAGGTGGGTAGTAACGAGGAACATTTACTCCGTTACATTTACTTAAGTAACTTTTTGAAAAAAAATTAATTCTTAGAGTAGTTTTACTGCAACATAAGTTTTTACTTGAGTAGGTTTGTGAAGAAGAAACGCTTCTTACTTTTCTTACTTTATTTTACCAGAGTTTTGTCAAAGTTAACACCTTGTTTTTATCTCCTTTTCTTTCTACCTTGTTTAGTTTTTAGCGTCAAGTTTAGTTTACCGCGCTTGTTAGCCATCCTTTCAAAATAAAACTTCTGTTTTAATAGGAAATTACAAAATAAAAGTGATCATCTAAGTAACTTAAGCAAAATGCTTAAAGAAGTTAAATATTGCTCACACAGTGTGTTGATGTCATTTACAGCACTTGAAAGATTTTTTCACAAAATATTATTGAGTTTTTCTGTATTGTTGAAAATGTTCTTTTAAACAAAGGGTAAACACCCAGATATCTTCACTGTACACATGGGAATTGTTGCAGTTCAAACATACATACTTTACCTGCTGTAGATGTTAGTTTCAAAAGTCTAAGTAAGTAAGATTTGGACATTTGTGTTTCTTGTGCCTTAATTTGTTTATTTTTACTCATTTTATTTTATTTAATCAGAAAATTTTATATTTTTGTCTGATTACATAATAAAATAAATCAATCAATCAGACATTATGATCAGTTACTCACTATTTGAATACTCTTTTTACTCTTTTTACAATTTTAGTTACTCTACCCACGTCGTTCGGTAAGTGAGGTTAGAGAAAATGTGAATTAATGTTTGTCTCAGCAAGTGGAGCTGCTCCTCCAGTCGCTGCAGAGAAAACCACAAGTAGGACCTGACGGAGTTTGACACATTAATGTGAGGAAGATTCCACAGTCACACGACTCATGTAAGTGCAGGTTTCTGTTAGCTCCTGTACACCTGAACACCACAGTCGGGGGAGACTCTGGTGGTGACCTCAGATCAGGTTTCACTGTGTTCAAATATCAACCCGATGGTTCGGAAACACGACAGGACCTGGACCTGGCTAATGTTTCACGTTTTTGTGTTTCTCTTCATCTGTGGTGCTTTGAGTTACAGCATAGTTAAAAAAAATTCGATTATTAAATCATGTTTTGACTTTACTTCGTCTACACAGAAAAAAGTAATTTAAAATTCTGAATCCTCTGACTCAGGCTCAGCATCTTACTTGGCGTAGGCCTTCTCCAGCAGGGCGCTCCAGAACTCCTTCCCCTCAGCCGAGTGGACGAACATCAGCTCTCCGTCTTTGACCGGCAGCCGGTCGTCGATCACCACGTCCACCCACTCCCCAAACTGCCAGAACTGCAAAGTCGGAGAAAGAGGACACAAACCTGGTTGGACAGGAGTCAGCTATGGGTTAAGTTCTGGTTCTGACAGAGCGTCAGTGCTGTGGTAAGTGGTCCGTTACCCTGTGGAGTTGCTGAGCTAGAACTCTGCAGTTTTTCCAGGTGACAGATCAAATGCCATTTCTTAGAGATACAAGTATCAGAACTGTGAAGTGGGTCAGTACAAAACAACAGCTATTTGGAGACCTTCACAGATCATTGTCATCCCTAAGTTCTAGAAGATGTATGTGCCTGCTAGTAGTACCAGATGTTTGTGTATTTGTACCTGGAAGTGGAAGATCCCCGTGTACTCTCCTCTCTTGAAGCTCTGTCCATGTGGGACGACTCGGGTCAGAACGTCTTGGTTCAGGGTCAGAGAGGCGATGGCGGCGAGCAGCCAGCAGTCACCTGGATGATGACAGACAGGGGGCGGGACTTTAATCTCCAGGATAAAACTAGAACCACTTACAGGTCCAAAACCAGACCGAACCAAACCTTAAACTAAACCTGCACTTTAAACACATTTAATCCACCATGATAAAAACTGTACCACTGTCCGAATAGTTCTGGACCTGAGTGTGGTTCTGGTATTATAATTATAATGTAAACAGGAAGTAGTAGATGTTACTGGTTTCTTAAACGTGAGCTGGAATAAGTGAAAGCTGTGTTGCTGGTTCTCACCCAAAGCTCCCTGACAGATGTCGGTTCTTGTGGCTCCAGAGATGATGAACTCGGGGTCAGAGGTCAGCTCCTATACAGGAAACACAGGCACATGTCAACATCTCTACACTCCGAGTCCCAGCAAAAGAACAAACACATGTTCTGATCACATTTGTGGACATTCCTTCCTGTTGATCAGCAGCCACAGTACAACTCCCTGTTTTCCTGAACAACAGACTGAGATTAGAAATGATTTACCGGCCACATTCTGTGACACGTCAGGAGCTTTAAAACTGAACAGCCCAAAAAAAAGGTTGCTCACTGGCAACTGGACTTGTTTCGCCTCCCACAACAACAACAACAACCCACAGGTGACTATCAAGTACTAAGGACTTGAGGGCTCCACAGGGTTTAAAAACCTGCTACTCCAACCTGTCAGAAATGAGAAAGCTTCTGGATAGGAGGAGAAACCCCTTCAAGGAACTAAGACGATTCTAGTTGCCAATGAACAACATTTTTTTCGGATAACTGCTGAGAACACATCAACAAAAACAAACAAAAAACATTTATTAAAGTGTCAAAATCTTCTGAGACACAAAGCTTCATCTTCTTCAAACATTACTGCTTATGTCTGGTTTTACAGAGTCCTGCAGACGGTCTGACTCTGAGCACCTTTATCTAGTCTCATCATTTACTCAGCTCCCTGACCCTCATTACACTGGGAGGCACACAGTTTAACCACAGCTCCCACTGGGACGTGTAGCTGGGTGTTGTTTAAAAGAGGATCAGGTTCCTGTCACCTGAACAGCTGCAGGTCTTTCATGTGAGCGGGTTTTCATTCAGACCCAGAAACCAGATCAGACCCTTCACATCTGTTTCTGCTCACCTCCAACCAAACTCCATGTATTAAACGTGAGATTTTAGCAGCAGCACAGTGTAGTGAAATAACAAGTAGAGAAGAGGTCAGGACACGATCAATATGATCAACATGATCGATATGATCAACTAATTCAGTTTTGAACAGTTTTTCTTGTTGCTCTGCGAATTTTTCCATGTGAGTCACAGAGGTCTGGAGCGGATCCAACAAGCATCAGATCCAAATAAAGACGAGTTCAGTGACTGATCAGGACAGAAATGTTGTTTATTAAACTTAATGTCTGTAAAGTTTGTTAAAAGTTAAATTCAGTCAGAACATAAATATTAAACTTAATGTCTGTAAAGTTTGTTAAAAGTTAAATTCAGTCAGAACATAAATATTAAACTTAGTGTCTGTAAAGTTTGTTAGAAGTTTAAATTAACGGTTTTTCTAACGGTGTCTGGCGTCAGAGCGAGACGAGTAATAATCATGTGATGGTTTCAGAGTCCGTACGGAAAACTTCGGGTTTTAGTCTGAACTGACCGTGGGTCTCTTCCAGGTCACACCGCGGGTCTTGTAGGAGGCCGAACCCAGCTCCTTGAAGCCCAGGGAGGAGGGCAGCGCCGGGAACGTCTCGTCCTGGAACAGCTGGCCGGTCTCGAAACACCGCTGCCGCAGAACCTCGAAGTCCTGGTTCAGGTACTTCACCGCCTGGCTGTTAGAGCCCACGCCCTGGTTCTTCTCCCGGCGGTGCTGCAGGGCGGCCGCGATGCCCGACATGGTGCTGGGTCTGGATCCTGGAGCCGAGAGTCCTGGAAAGTTTAGGAAAGTCTGCAGAAAGTTGCAGGATGTCAGAAAGGGAGCGTCCACTCCGCAGGGATTTCAGGGACTGAGTCAAGACAGACTGAGTAACAAGCGAGGCTTCCGGTGAGTACCTTCAAAATAAAACAAACATGAGCACGGAAATGTTGCAGCCTTTATTTTTGAAGAATAAATTGAGTACTGGATGCAGGACCTTTATCTATAATGGAGTTTTTTGATGTATTAGTACATGTGTACATTCAGGGAGGTATCTGAGTTCTCCTTGGTGCTTTCAGGTGGTGTTTCTGTTATTCTGTCCACTCTGATACACAGGGGCTCTTATTGTGAATGCTGGTGTCTGACTTCCTGTGGAGCAGGGTGGGGTTTTTCTGTCCTGGAAACTAAATTCTGACAAACAGCTGAATTCTTTCGACCTCCGTCACTGCTCCACCCTCAGACTGGCTCGGACTCCTCATCCTCAGCTCTGGTTAACCCCCGCCCCCACCACCACCAGCAGCAGCACCACCCTCTCAGAGGTTTGTCACTAGCAAACTGTGTCTCTACTTTATTACAGTAAATAGTTTCTGTGCTCCAACATGTTCAGGGGGCAGGACTCTGTTTCTGAGAGCTGCAGAACTTTACAGAGTCCAAAAAACTGGTCCCACCCAAACATAAATCTGGTCCCACCCTAAACCCACTTCCATGTTTACCCTCTCATTCCTCTGCAGGGCAAATAAACTCAAAGGCCTCTTTCTATCTGTGTACAACTGCAGTGCTGTGTTTCAGTATTGCAGTTGTACACAGATAGAACTCAGATATGAGGTATTTGTACTTTACTTCCATACTTAGAGTAACAGTAAGTTAACAGTGCTCACTCTTCAGCAAACAGGGTTTAAAGGATCAAATCTTCTGCGCTATGAAACAGTAAATGTAATCCACTAACACTGAGAGTGGATTACATTCACTTTTTTACAATTTTATTTACATCAGATATTTAAATAAAACAGTATTTTTACTTAAGGTACTGAAGTACTTCTACATAAGATACTAAACTGAAGACCAGGTGTATAGGTGGACCAGAGAACAGAAAGGGGGTGGGGACATCTGGTGGCTGGAGGAGGAAGTACAATCGCTCATTTATCGACATAGAAATATTAACAGGATAAACACAGATTTTATGTATGAAATCACATCAGTACGTCTGTCATCGAGTAAGATCTGGTATATTGTCAGTGTTCCGGAATATGCCCCATTCCCCCCCATAGCATTACCATAAAGGACAGCACCTCATCATTACTGTCGTGTCTTTACATGCTGCTACATTACTTTGTTTACATCACTGTTATATTACTCTACTTACATTGCTACTCTGTCATGGCACAATGCACTTTAACTTCTCATTTTGCACATTGTACATATGCTCTTCCGGAACTGCTGCTGCACATAATTTATTATTTAACCTGTACTATTAAAAAATTTAGATGACATTTTTTATGTAACTTATGGTCTTTGTAGGTTGTACTTATTTTTATTTTATTTTGGTCTGTGATTTTAAACTTCTGTTTTAATTTTAATCTTGAACTTCTGCATAAAAAAGGAAACGGTTCAGGATGCATTTCACTGCGTGGTGTACTTGTATAACTATACATGTGACAAATAAAGAATCTTGAATCTTGAATCTTGACCAGGTCTCACCTTGAAGCAGTGAAGTCCGGACCTGCACGCAGCTCACTGCGGGCACAGAAGCTAACTACTCCTGTGTTAGGAAAATTCTCTGATACTTAAATAAATTCACTGGAGATCATCATCTGAGTCCAAAGGTGTTTAAGCATTAAGGTCTGTCAGTGTCTGCTCGCAGGCAGAAAAGTCACTTAGTCTTTTATAGTCAATACAAGATAAGAATTCTCAGTCTCTCTACATGCATGCATAAAACAACCTTGATAAGGCTCTAAACTATGAAATAAGGTGAAAGGTGATATAGACACTCTACACATAGGCTATAACTTCATAGTCTAAGGGAGGACAAAAAAATATACCTCTACATGGTGAAAAGGTTAACATAGGTCCTTTAAGGGAGTAATAGTTCTGTGACATAAAAAGGTAAACATAGAAACACCTCCGGTATAAGAATGTGGTATAAGGGTTAACGTAAGTTCACTACATAAAATCACTAAGCATGTAATCTACATAGTAAACTACATTTTACCTGGTCAGCCTCCTCACGTCCTGTTTAAAACTCCTGTCTAAGGATAAACCTTAATATGGTAAGATCATAATTCACACAGGAGGTAATGACACCTGACTACGCCACTTGGAGGTCACTAAAATCATCATTGCATTGGTGTGTAATTATGCTAAAACAATGTCAGACTCTGTAGTTGTCTCTGGTCCCCTTCCTTTACTTTACTTTACTTGGTTTAAGTCGCTTTTATCCAAAGCGATCCAAAGCTTAGGAATTGTTAAGTGCCAGACAATTTTTGTGAATGTGTGAGTGTGTATGTTAGACTCATTTGAAAATGAGGAGGGCATTTTGGACCATCTGGAGGGGTTTGATGGTGACTGCAGAAGCTCCAGCCAGGAGAGAGTTGCAATAGTCGAGTCTAGAGATGACCATTGCCTGGACGAGGAGCTATGTAGCCTGTTGTCTGAAGATTGAGTCATGGCAACTGGACTTTCGACCCACTCAATGGTGGCAGGAGGAACGGTCAGGGGTGGGGTTGTTACATCTACCCACACTCATTCCCTGCCTTTGTTTCACTTAACGAGCCTATTCAAGGTAGGTGTGGGGTGAAACCAACCTGGAGGATATATTTGGGGTCACTAACCAACTTCACTCAGATTGATAAAGTTCTGTGGATGCAGAACGAAACGTCTCTACTTGGAAGAAAGAAGTCCAGTTGCCATGACTCAGTCTTCAGACAACTTTACCTGGATGACTGAGAATCTTCACAGACTTCTTTCTTTCAAGTAGAGATGTTTCATTCTGCATCCACAGAACTTTATCAATCTGGATATGAAAGCTGCACTAATATAAGTTTATTAGACCTCAATTCAATTCAATTCAATTCAGTTCAATTCATCTTTATTTGTATAGTGCCAAGTCATAACCAAGGTCATCTCAAGGCACTTTACATAGCAAGGTTGAGGACCTTGGATAATATAAGTGTATATATACAGAAGTATGTAGAAAACCCAACAGTCCCACTTAAGCAAGCGCTAGGCGACAGTGGAGAGGAAAAACTCCCTTTAACGGAAGAAATCTCCAGCAAAACCAGGCAAATAGTGCGGGCGCATCGATGGTTTCACGTTGTCTGGGGCCGGATGCTCTGGAGAGTAGCGGCTCACTCTCGGTGGTTGCCTCTCTAGCCGGGGCCCGGCAAAGCCAGGAGGGCCAGGCATGGAGTTTACATGGAGAAACTTTATGAACACAAGCGCGCTAACACACACAGGTGTACAAACAGGTGCTCACAGACACACATTGTCTTTATCCACCGTTGCTCTGGAATATATTTTGAAATATTAGTTCTGTGCATT
>JAUYWH010000001.1:237204-264832 GCA_034779795.1 Ctenopoma multispine
ACACACACACACACACACACACACACACACACACACACACACACACACACACACACACACACACACACAGAGACACAGACACACACACAGCCTGAGGCTGTGCTTACACACAGGGTAATTGTTGTGTTAATGTTATGTGTTGTGTTGTGCTGACTGTGTGTGTGAGATGTTTAACCCGTCATATACATATATTACAGCCAATGGGTGAAACAACAACATTCTATACAAGCACAGACAGCTGCAGAGGTGTTAAATGTCGCCGCTGTTACGTACTTTGTCTCAGTGTTGCGATAACGCGGTCCTGGAGCATTCCACACTTTTCTGCATTCTACAGAATGTTTCACACAGTCTGTAACGTATAAACTCACAGGCTGGATCCACATCACCTCTAAAACTTGATGGACTGTAATGAGCTTGTTCTAGTTTTTCACATTTCAAACCCAGTTGATGTACGTCAAGTACAACATGAAAGATTCTGGTCACAGATTTTTGTTTCCTGCAGCAACATGTGGCTGATGACAAGCTGCAGGACAAACAGAGACTCTAGGACCAGATGGAGTAGGTCTGGGGTCTGGTTCATTACTCGACTCTGACTCCACCTCTCCAGGCGACTTAAAGGAGGATCAGAGAATATGAGTCATCAATAATTATAAGTCATACACAGATATACTGCATAATAAACTTTAGAATGCAGGACTACTTGTATTTCTACGCCCAGGAATTACAACTTGAGTAAAAGATATCTGTGAAGGTTTTCAGTCATCCAGGTCAAGTTTATCTCGAAACTGGATTTGTTTTAAAGGGCCTTCTCAAGTCGAGAAAAAGAGTCAAAGAAACTGTCAAGCTGAGTAAAAGATGTGATCACTTTTTCCACCACTGCAGTCGAGTATTTATCTCTAGGTAAAACACACTGGGACACTGGTTCAGACAGAAACGTGATGATTTGGATCTGATTTTACGATGAATCCGAATTAGATCTGGATAACTTTAAGTGTTGTGTGCTCCTGGACCAAGTGGCAGTCAGTTGATGGCGAGGCAGATCCACTGTAACAAGAAACAAGAAGAAGAAGATCAACACGAGAAGACATGATAGTGGGTTTTGAGTTTGTGGGACTAGGTACTAGGTTTTGTGGTTTGGGATTCGTGGGTCTGGTTATCATGGAAATGAAAGAAGGTAAATTTGAATAATATCTTTAAAAATATAACAAGTGGTCTGGAAGAACCAGCAGGATGTACTGGTCCACAATCATCAGACCAGTTCAAGAGTTTTACCTGCTGCAGATCCAGTTCTATCTTTCCCTGATTTTCCTTGTCCAGAGTTTGGAAAGTTTCTGTGGAAGAAAAGAAAAATGTTTTATGTAAAATCTCTGAGACCAGTAGACTATTTCCTAATCCCGATGTTGTATAAAATGATCTGTGAGAGGATCCAGGAAGACCTGCTTCAGTGACACCTTTCAGAACTACCAAAGGTCCACTGCGTAGCTGGGATCAGCAAACTGAGCGACAATCTCATGGATCACAGCGCTGTTCACCTGGAAACCTGCAGACACACAGAGGATCCATCAGGTGGAGCTGTTCATCTCAGAATGATCTGGAACACCTAAGACCTCCTAAAGGTCCCTTTTTAAAGTCCAGAACCAGGACCAGTCCTCTCTGATCATGGTTTTCTTATTTAGAGCCTCATTTAGAACCGTTAGCGCACAGTTCTAAATTTTCTAAATGTTCTCTGATATAAAACGTGAGCAGACAAATCACATAACAGTGAGTCTCTTGGTACCACTTCTACTGAAACTCTTGGAGATTAAAACCCATCTGAAGCATTTCTGAACCATCCACAGGAACTCTGAGGAACACCAGGACCATGAAACCACCTCTGGAACATAGACGTGGATCACTGCATGGGTCTGCTTGCCACAGTCCAGTGTCAGGGGCCCATTGAGTCATAATCCACATTCCTGAACACAAACTCTTCATGGAACCTTGTTTGGATTTTATAGGGAACGTCAGGGTCTCTGGGACTCATTAAATTAGTCCAGACCTCCCCAGAAACTACTGGGACGTCTTTCAAGCACACGTTTACAGGTGTGCATCGAGGACCCAGGATCAGGTGTTGGGACCTTAAACCGCAGGTCAGGTAAACAACACATGGTTTATTAGTCGAGCTGAAACTCCGGTGATAACACCTTGATCACTTTCTGGACTTCCTGGCTCGTTTTTACAAACCTGTATTTTAATCATGTCTGTGATATTTTATAGTTCATCATCCACCTGCTCTGTTTTTACATTTTAAATAACTAATCAATGTCCACACTCATCAGTCTGTTTCCATCATTCTGGTTTTGTTAAAGAAACCAGTTCCTCCAGAACCTGTGGATCCTCCTCATGGATCAGGAGCAGCTCATACAGCTGTAGGTGGATTTGTTGTGAAACACACTGATTGTTCCAGACAGAAGAAAGGAACTAAAGAATTAAAGGAACCCTACCGGCTTCACTCAGAGCAACTCTCAGCTCGTGACTGCTCATCGAACCAGAACCATCCACGTCGTGACTCTTGAAGATCTCCTACAAGAAGAAGAGGAAAATCTGAGGAAATCTGATCCAGCAGTCCTGGAATGATGAAGGAATGACTGTGTCTGTGGGATCTTGCTGTGTTCTACTGAGAACCCTGTCGTTATTTAGAGATGGACTACTCACACCAGGTATCTCTTCATCTTTGTCCACAGAGTGTGAAACTCCACCAGACCCAGTTTACCGCTGCCGTCCGTCTGAACACCAGTTAAAGATCCAGGAGCCTCACGTAGACATGTGTGGGTAGACCTCTACTGCAGGTAGGTGGTGGAACCATGATCCTACTTTTACAGTTTTTTATTGACTTAGACCAGAAACACTAACATTTTCAGAAACGCTGAAACAAACTTTATATTATTAATACCAATGTTAAAGGAACCCGTTGTGTCCTGCTGTGATCAGAGAAAGACATCTTAATGTGGTAGTTAATCTTCCTATCAATCAATCTTTATGTAATAATCAATAATTACTTTATCTTTTTCTGTCCCACAGACGCTGCAGCTGCAGGACCATCTGCCTTCAGGTGCGCTGCTGCCAGTTGGTGGAAACATTTACAACTGACACTGAGGCTACAACCTCCTCCACCTCTTTTCATCGTGTATGTTTGGTTTAATATAACGTTTGGTTTGGAAACCTCTCGGCTCGACAAAGCAGCCTCCCGTTTATCTGTTTAATCTGTGGGGTTGTGACTGGTCTAGACAGTTGTGTGTATATGTGATGACTTTACATGGAGAAGAGAAGACAAGAGAGCTACGAGACACCTGACCAGCGTTTTAATGCTGTTTCTGACTGACTCGTGATTTCAGGTATAAATAAACTTCTCCTGGTGTCTGAAGGATACGTCCAGTAGACTGACGATGTTTCGGCAGGTCTGCAGACTGAAGCCTTCAGTTTTTATATCAGATCCTTGAACACAGGACAGACAGGTCTGACTCATAATAAGGACATAAACAGATCAGCAGCACGACGGCTTTATGCAAATCAGTCATGATAGATTTGCATGAACACAAGCTGCTGACTGAGAGAAGAGACGACATAAAGCCGGTTTGTTCAGCAGAAAAACTCTTTGTTTCTCATGTTTAAAAACCAAAACCATTGGTTTAGAAACCAACTGGTCTGACTGGAAAAGAAACGACACTGCAGACTTTCCATGAATGTTTATCAGGGTCTTTGTGAATATGATGAATCGGATTGTGGTGTATCACTGTGACTCTCAGTTTTTGGCACTCACTTGTCACTCCAGGCTCCGGTCCACTCCACCTGACCCCAGGGGTTCCTGATCCTCAGCAGGTCTACCAGGGAACCCCTGTGATGGACCTGCGGATCAGAACCTCACATTTTACTCTAAGACCACTGAAACCACCTGGAGCTGCTTCTGTTCCTGCTCATGTAAATGACACAAACTGGATTTATTTTACTGCGTCCTGCTGCTCCACAATTTCCCAGAATGCCTCACCTGCTCTGCTGCAGTGATGGAGTAGGCATGGCCTTTAACCAGCTTCAGGCTGGTGATCGCCTCCAGCTCCGAAGAGGTGGAGGCGATCACAAAACCCAATGTTTCTGTTTCCTGTCAGATCAGCTGCTGATCTGACAGGAAACAGAAACATTGGGTTTTGTGTTGAGCTGCTGATAAATGCAATAGGGTCCAACTGTAGACCTCAGAGATCCAGATAAGCTACAAGAGCTAAAAAAACAATGTCGCACTGCTGCTAAAACAGTGATCTGAGTCCACTGTTCTCTGTTTGTAAACTTATTTTGGACTCATGTTGTTTTATCAGACACCTGTCAGCTGATCAGAAACAGGGGCCGTAGAAGTTTGAGACGTTTACATCGATGGAGCAGCCGAGCAGAGAGCCAAGCTTCACAGCTTTCCTCATGATGTTGAACAGGAACCGTGGAGCCTCCTTCAGACCGTAGCTCTCTGAGATTCCTCCAGTGAAATCCTCAAAACCCTCAATGGTAGAACCTCCGGTCAGAGCTTCGTACGAGCTGTTCACCCTGCAGGAGGAGATACGGACTTTAAGAAGCATCACTGAGAAATTATTCAGAGTTACACTCATCATCATGACTAAAAGACAAGATATCAAGAAGGTGGCAACAGAAGGGTTTTCATAGAGCTCAAAGGGAGAGAAAACAAAAGCTTCAAAAGTGATATCAGATCTGTCTCTGAGGAACAGGAAAGACAGGACGCTCCTAATCTGTCCCTGTTGTTCAGTCTTTAATATGTTTATCATATGATCCTGGTCCTGAAGACATCAGCAGTTTAACACGGAACAGCTTCATTCATAATTATTTCTTTAACCAGTCCTTCAGTCAGCAGAAAGTCCCAGCACGATGGAAACAATCGACAGTTGTTGATTATAGACCTGCAGCACTATCAGCACAGATCCCTTTTGGACCACACACACACAGATATATATATATATATGTAAAAGAAAAAAAAATTCTAGCGCTTAACAACGCCTTAGCATGTTTTGCTTCTTGACAAGTTGTATCTTATCAGGGCTCTTAGTTGGAAGTAACTCATAGTTACAGAACCCAAATTGTAATTTGCTTGTGTCTCCTTGTAAGTCGCTTTGGATAAAAGCGTCTGACAAATGAACTAAAGTAAAGTAAAGTATTTTGGCCTATAGAACCAACATGGGGAGCAGGATGCTGCCATATCCTGTCGTAATTTGACCTGTAAGCACCTGGAATTTTTAATTTCACATCATCCAGTCCCACCATTAATGTCGTTTTTAACCTGCAGGACTCAGAGACCAGTATGAGCTGGTTCCCCACAGGACTGTGTTCTGTCTCCATCACGTGATGAGGTTCTGAGTCTCACTGAGAAGGAAACACTGACATGACTAACATAACACTAACTCATCTCCTTTATGTTGTCTGTGTTTGGAGGTCGTCCTTTATTGTCTGTGGTCCTTTGACAGACAAAAGTAATTATTGAAATGATTGATTGATTGATTTTTAAACCAGTATTAACTTATTTTAATGGACTTTTATGTGTCTGTGGTTTCACTGAACATAGTCAACAGAAGCTCCGGAGCTAAGAGCTGGAATAACGTGGGAACAAATCAGAATAATGATGATTATTTCAAACATAAAGTTCAGCTTTCTGCTCTGTATCTCACTGACTGGACCCAGGATACAGGTCTTAGTTACTGGTCTCTGGAATAAAGTACCAAAGGACCTGAGATCCCTCTGTTTCCACATTTAAAATAAACCTTTTCTATTTCCTCTGGTGTTTGACATGTGACATATGGAAGATGGATCCCTTTCCATGTTTCCTGCTTATAGTATTTTGGGGGGGGGGGGTTCTTACATGATTTGGGGGGGTGTGGACAGAAGGAGCAGACATCTCTGATGTTGTGTGATCTTAATCAGAGTCTATTTGATTTCATGACTAAAGGTCAGTGGGGCAGATTGAATCAGAGCAGCTGGTGTGAGGATACAGAGCTGAGTCAGCAGCTGTTATCTGCTGCTCTGTTTGTTTTCCAGGTTGGTCACCAGCAGGTGTTTGCTGAGAAAACTCTGCTCCACCTGCTGCTAAGCACGTCCAACACAGTTTACCACACGTACTGGCGGTGTCTAACTCTCAACACATTTTAGTTCTCAAACCACCGTCACCTGCATGTTCCACCTGTCGGACAAGAAACCACAGACCCAGAAAGATCATCTGAAAACTTGTTTAGTTTTACACCATTTAATCGTCCTCTGAAACAGGAAGCTCCACCTAACAGGGAGATAAACCCAGGCTTGTTAAAGGAGCAGCAGGTGGTGCTGTGTAGACCTGGTCAAGAGCTGCTAACAGAACATCTGTATCTACTGAGGTTCAGTGTGTCAGCGTCAGGTTCACAGGTGAAGGGATCAAGACTAAGAGGCTAACCCTACCCATAACCCATCTCAGCTCTCAGACGTTTTTATTTCAGTCACATGTCTCTTACTAGGCCTTCTCCAGCAGGGCGCTCCAGAACTCTCCCCCCTCCACCGAGTGGACAAACAGCAGCTTCCCATCTCTGGTGGGCAGCCGGTCGTCCACCTCCACGTCCACCCACTCCCCGTACTGCCACAGCTCCATGAACGGGAACCAGGAGTCATTTACAGGAGGAGTGAAGGTTCCCCCACACCCCCAGAGGACGTCAGAGTTCTTTAGTCATCTAGTGCAGGTATGAAACCCATGAAACCAGACAGGGAGCAGGAGCCATTTCCTCCTGCTGTCAGGTTCTGTTCTCTGTTCTGTCTGAGAACTAACAGGAACCCTGTCACTAACAAACTGATTAAAACAACAAGAACCCCGATGAAGCTGGACGACCAGCACCAAGCAGTGTAGTCACTGACACAGTGGTTTCACTTTAACGCAGCACACACCTGGAAGTGGAAGATGCCGGCGTACTGCGACGTGAAGTTCTGACCAAGAGGTACCACTCTGTTCAGAATCTGAGGGTCCAGAGTCAGAGAGGCGATGGCAGCCAGCAGCCAGCAGTCACCTGGCACACAGAAACCAGGACCTTTGTGTGTTGTGAAGACATTTGCACAGTCCTCACTACTTCAGGGGCCATTTGATGCTTCACACCTGGTCTCAGGTTTAGCAGTTAGCTAAGTTAGCGTGTGTGTTCTCACCCAGAGCTCCCTGACAGATGTCGGTTCTCGTGGCTCCGTCAACAATGAACTGAGGATCAGAACACAGCTCCTGATTGGACGGGACAGCAGTGGATTAAAGGACAGGTTCACAGTTTTTTAAGTAACAATCACAGGGTTATCTCTGGAAGCTTTCATTACATGTCCACCACATGTTCTCAGACACCTGAGTCCCCACCTGCTCACCTGTTCCCTAGTAACTCAGTTTTCTTTCCTGTAGTAATTTTATGCTGATGATACCATCGTGATGAGCTGCAGACCTGTTTCATGTTGGACATGTTTTATTCTCGTGTCTTTGTGATTCTCTGATGAGAAAAAGGTGATTTTTATTTCTGTACCTGTTTATTTCCAGCTTTGGGTTCATTTTGAATCCTGAATTAATCAGTGTTAGATGTCTGATTTCAGGTCACGCCTCAGCTGAACCTACAGAAACAATCTGCAGTGAACTAAACACCTGTCCAGGTGCAGCAGCTTCCGGTGTGTTCACAGTTGTGTGGTTAATGATAAACTAAACCTGAGCCAGACTTTTATTTGTGGTTTGATTTTATCTTTAATAGTAAAATGCTGGTGAACAGAACCAGACATGCTGGGTGGAAGGATACAGTGTGAAGAAATAGTTCCAGCTCCAGGTGTTATTTATGATACGACCTGTTCTTTGGTCAATGTTGGTGCATTAATCTGCTGTTGAGACGACAGATACTGTCGTTTAGTTTGGAGGCTTGAAAATCTGTTTTTCTGTTGGTCTGACAAGACCAGAACTGAACATGTTGCTCTGGACTCAGTTTTAGGATCTTCACACTAAAAACATGAAAACTGATGTAATGACACAGTCTCACCGACGGTCGTTTCCACTCCACCCCGATGGTTTTGGTCGAGTAGCGTCCCAACTGGTTGTAGCCCAGAGAGTCCCAGCCGGCAGGAAAGGTCGGGTCACAGAACATGGACCCGGTCTGCAGACACTCTCACTGCAGCTGCTCAAAGTTCTGCTGGTTGAAGGGGACGGCGTTGGTGTGGGTCCCGATACCATCCTCTTCCCGGGCCTTTCTCTGGGCCAAGTCTGCTGCGGTGTTTGACATCCTGAATGTCTGACCAAGGTTTACCAGTGATCTACTGAGAGAAACTCAGCCAGATTAGATTCTCTGAAGTTATGAGGTGTCAGGTGTGAGGGGGCGGAGCATTGGTCCAGGTGAGGGAGCCGTGTTATATCAGAACAATTCAAAAAGGTGGGGTGTTCACACACTACAGTCTGAAACACACCTGAATCTAACCTCACCTGCCTGGACAGAAAAAAACAGCCACCAAAATCCTGGAGGCTTCAGCGTAAAGGGGGCCCCTCAGAACCAGAAGCTGAGAACTGTCAGTCCAACACAAGCTGTATAGAAACATCACTTGTCTTTAAAGTATCACCTGGATGGCACCAGGTAAAAACCAGGTACTGAGGTAAAACCACGTCTCTCTGTCTCCCCCTGCTGTTCATACCAGAGTCAAATACTTTCAGACACACACAGAGTCTGTGATCAGTCCAATTCAGACCAGGTGAGATCTACAGACTCTCAGGATCACAGGTAGGTCACAAGAGACGTTCAGAGTTTTAAAGACCAGAGGAACGTTTTCTGTAAATCCACCTGCGATCTGATCGGAAGTCGTTTTTCTGTGCACAGATTTAAACTGAGATGTTTGTTGTCACCTGCAGATGAGTGATTGACACTTCTGTGTTTAAACCTGTCAGCAGGCTCCTGGACTCCACCCTGTTTGTTACTGTTGGTTGTGGATCCAGTAAAACCAGTTTCAGGAGCTTTGACACACACGACGGTTTTTAAATCAGTCACCAGTTTTAAACCTTTAAAAGAGAAACGTCCACAGTTCTGTTCTGGATCTTTATTCATACAGGATCCGGTCTCACTTAAACTGTTATAAACAGAAAACGAACGAGTGAGTTTAACAGAGACGAGCTGAGCGGGTCTGGTCTGATGTGCATCAGATCCAGATCGTCAGTGACACTGACACTAATGTGGTCTTCTAAAACCCGCCTCTCCAGGAAGTTTAGTCTGTCAGTACAGTGAGGTTTGTTCTCAAATACACATCAAACATCAGCAACCTGCCCGACGCTGCAACTTCCTGGAGAGACTCGATCCAGATCTGCAGCAGGGACCAGGCTCCTCCTCTGAGCAGGGGCGGAGGTCTGACAGAAAACTGTTGTGAGAGGAAACCAGTTCAGAAGAAGCTGCGGAGTCTTTTCTCCACAACCTCGTCTCTGTGCGGATCTTCTTCTTCTTCTTCTTCTTCTTCTTCTTCTTCTTCACCATGTCGGGGATTGCGTCTGCTTTGGCCAAGAAGCGGGCTCTGGCTGCGGGTTTCGGAACCAATGCCAACGCGCATCCGTACCTGAACCAGGACTTCGAGTCTCTGCGGACTCAGTTCCGCTCTGCCGGACGCCTCTTCTGCGACCCGACCTTCCCCGCCGAACCAGAGTCTCTGGGATTCAAGGAGCTGGGTCGGAACTCCCCCAAGACCCGAGGAGTCGTCTGGAAGAGACCCGGGGTAAGAACCCGGGCCAAGAACCCGGGCCCGGTCCTGGTGCTGGACTGGGTCTGGTGTCGGTGGTTGTTTTTGCTGACAGATTACCTGGGGGGAAACATACCTGAGCGGCCCCTCCCTGCCGGAAACAAACAGAGTCTGGTAAACCGGGTTTGTCACGGAAAACTGTTTACAGCAGAAACTTCAGGTACAAGTACACAAATTACTCCAAAGTCCTTCTACTCACAGGGCGAGAACTTATTAAGTACTTGTTAGTACACTAGCAGTGAAAATTACGAGTATTACTAAAACTGCAGTAACGGTGCAGTACTGTCTCTTTTCTGCTGTTTTACTCACTGATGCAGGATTTTGACTGGTACCAGAGTATTTCTACACTGTGGTACTGAAACTTTTACTGAGTACTTCTCCCAGTACTGACAGCAGAGATCCTATATACCAAGCAGATGACTCACTACACAGTTAGTACTGCAGAGACATTGCAGTACTTTAAGTATTAAGTATTTTGTTTCACCCTAAACATTTCGGTACTTGTGAGGACACATAATACTCCCCCCCCCCCACACACACCCCCCAGTAAATCAGTAAAACTGTCAGATTTGGGGGAAAATACTCAAGTATTTCACAAGTACCCAGCAGTTTAGTACTGCAGTACTCTGTGTGTGTGATGGAGAACTCAGACTCTCAGTAGACCAACAGATCTGGAGTCTGTTTACCTCACATTACAGCTACATCTTAATGTGTTAGGGTTAGGGTTAGCGTGCCCTCTGAGGCTTCTTCATTTCATTGTACTTACACTACGATCACATTAAACCGGAATCTGATTCTGATGTCACTAGACGATCTAATGAAATGATTGGACTCAGGAACCTGGGCCTTGGGGTCCCAGGTCTCTGATGTTTAGGACACTGACTCAGTGTGGATCAGTCAGAGACAGGGAGGACCTGAGCACAGACAGGTGGATTCTGTAGAAATCAGAGTCAGTACAAATGTTTCAGGTGTGTAGGAGAGGGAGCAGGTTCAGGAACAGGACTGTTCAGTCCACAAAACAATGACCTGCAGCTGAGTGAGGAACAGGGCTGGGACCTGAGTCTGATGAGGGACGCAGGTGCTGTGGGTGTGGCAGTCAGCTGCAGGTTTAAACATCAACAGCAGAGAGAGGTCAGTGAAGGCAACACAAACGTTTCTCACTCTGGTCTTTGTCATTCCTCAGGAACTGGTCTCAAACCCTGAGTTCATCATTGGGGGGGCCACCAGGACCGACATCTGCCAGGGAGCTCTGGGTGAGTGTATCCTGACTGTTCCTGAACGCCTCCCAGTAGCTGCTGCACACATACAGAGAGACAGACAGGTCCCTGAACACACCGTTTTTTTAAATGTTTTTCCAAATTCTTTTTATTGAGTCTGAGTCGTTTTCTGTTTCCATCAGGGTCACAAAACGAACCATAATGTTTGAAAGTTGTACAGCAACCGGCCTCACACCAAATAGAGCCAAGATTAGATCTGGTTCAATCTGTTTTACCAAGATTTTGCAAAAGGTTTGAAATATGGTGTCACAATATGTTGTGATACGACACTTCCCGTGGTTTGTTTTTTGTTGAACATCACATCAGTTCTTTAATGAGGATTTATCTCTTGTTCTTAACATCGTGTTACTGAACGACCACAGAGACGTAACGAGACAAACCGAGGTTTGTTCTTCTGCTCCTTCACTTCAGTGTCACGTTAACAGACAACACACACGTCACATTACAACGTTTTGGTGAGAACATGGCTGCAGACGTCCAGTAAAGGACAAATGATCACACTGTTAATGATAAAAGTCAAAGTAAAACCCAGGACACAGAACCAGTGACGACAGGATCCACAGATCCACAGATCAGTTGGTTTTTGCTGTAGGAGACGTCGGTGGAGTCTGGCACCGTGTGCAGGAAGCAGCCAAGCAGGAAGAAGCTGCCAGCTATTGTTGGAGGGGGAGCCTCACATAGACTCAAACATCAGCGAGAGCTTGAGAGGGGTGTAGTTACAGTATGAGCTGTCAGCCAATCAGGACACACCCTCACACACCCGTCAGTGTTGTGGTGGGTGAGTCAGCAGCGTGTCGTGCCTTCTTTAAACCGCAGCAGCCTGTTGTTGTGTAACACAGTTTCTGTGTCTGACATGTTCCAGCAGTTTAATCTTAACGTTGGTGCAGGAGTTTAGTCCAGAGTGAGACCTCTCAGAAACTACAGGGAATATCTGTGTCACGTTATACTGAATATTTGTGGTTGAGCCTGTGGCTGCTTCCTGTTCCCATGATCTGAACTCCCTGCTGCTTCATTACCACACTAGAACTGGAGCTAGAGATCCTGAACTTTCCAGATCCAGGTGCACAGTTCACTGCAGCCAGGCGATTTAAAGCAGCTGTCTGTACCTCTGATGACTGAGGTTTAAAGATTCTGGAAACAGTTACAGTGGCTTTTTTTTGTTCATAACTTGATCTGATCTGTTTTCACTTTGACAAGTGTTTTGTCAAGAAGCGAAATGAAATCAACCAAGATTCTGTAAAATAAAAACAAAGGATGAGGACATCTAAAAATCAGTCAGCGTTTTGCAGCAAGTTTTGTCCCTGACTGGTCTGTAGTGGACAGCGTTGTGTTGTGCTGTAAACACTGAGCAGGTTTGTGTGTTTAGATAATTACTTAATTTCCCGGAGGAACCTTCCCACGGGATTAATAAAGTTATATCTATCTATCTAATTAATTTGTTGCTTGTTGAATAGTAACGCTGAACAGTGGGATAATCAGACAGGACCAGACACAGACCAAAACTAGGAGCTAAAACAGGCTGAAATCCTGCAGACCACATCAAAAACCAGATTTCACACTTGAGCCTTTAGTTAGTGGAAATAATTTATATAACATATAGTTTGAATAAACTGCATCTTTACTTGAGTAGAATGTACTTTTACTACAGGAACATGGAACCAAAACAATATGTGGAGAGTTACTGCCTCTGAATTCTTCACCTCATTTGTTCAGGACTCCTATCACTCTCAGATCCACATTGATTGTAATGAACTAAGCGTCCTGTGGGGGGCGCTGCTACTCTCACACTTACTGACTGTTACCTGTGTCTCCAGGTGACTGCTGGCTGTTGGCAGCAATCGCCTCCTTGACCCAGAATGAATATGTGATGGCCAGAGTCGTTCCCACCAACCAGGGCTTTGGCAGCGACTACGCTGGAATCTTCCACTTCCAGGTAACTCGTGAAGTGTGAGGAGGTGGGGCCGACTGCTGGTGTGTGTCAGTCACACTGTATGCAAACACAACACAAAGTGTATTTTTACATCTTCCAAGAGCAGAAACGTCAGCTGAAGGTGTGAGCTTCCAGTTCACCACAGGACAATCATCCAGACAAAAAAGTTTCACCTCTCAGTTCTAGCTCGAGGTCAAGAATCATCAAGATTTAATCTATGTTAGTCTTTGAAACTATCTCTGGGTCACCATCCCATCTTCCTTTTCTCGAGATCGATAGTTTCAAACAGGAGGATTTAAAGTACAGATACCAGATCACAGGTTTAAGTCATCGGAAGGATTCAGTTTTACGTTGGATCCAGTCCGATCTCTACATCCTGTCTTGTCTGTCTCTATAGTTCTGGCAGTTTGGGGAGTGGGTGGACGTGGTGATCGACGACCGGCTGCCGGTCAAAGACGGGAAGCTGCTGTTCGTGCACTCGTCCGAGGGGAGGGAGTTCTGGAGCTCTCTGATTGAGAAGGCCTACGCCAAGTAAGATCCAGCGCCTGTTGTCCTGTCACAGTGAGAGTTAACGTGGGGGGGAGACACTGATCTATTATCACAGTAAATCCTTTTGACTCTGAAAGGTGCTCCTGGTTTGATCCACTCGTGGAGTCAGGTGAACGGTGGTAACGGACAGATACTGATAGTGAGGACACGACGGCACAGTGTGCCGGCTGTGGTTCAGTCTGCCCACATATACAGTGTATACCAGGGTTAGGGTAGGGTCTCCAAATCAGTCAGAGCGTGCAGGAGGAAAGAAGTATTCTGCAGAAATCACAATGTTTGGTTTGGAACTTGTTGAGCCAGGTGGTAGAAGTCAGTTAATGTCTCAGCCTTAAGTTCATTTCAAGGGAAAAGTAGTTACAGGACTGTTGTCCTCTATGTGGTTTAACATGCAGCCTATTGTTCTCTGCTCCACAGAGTGAACGGCTGCTACGAGGCGTTGTCTGGAGGGTCTACCAGTGAGGGCTTTGAGGATTTCACTGGAGGTATTGCTGAGAGCTACGAGCTTCAACGACCCCCACCCAACCTGTTCTACATCATCAAGAAGGCCCTGGATGCAGGAGCTCTGCTGGGCTGCTCCATCGACGTGAGTCTACTGGAACAAACACTGGGCATTATGTTCATCATGTTCATTATATTCTGTAGTTTATAGGGCTGAGGTAGTGATCTGTTCTGTGTTGTCTTGGTGTAGATCACCAGCGCTGCAGACTCGGAGGCCATCACTCGTCAGAAGTTGGTGAAGGGCCACGCCTACTCACTGACTGGTGCTATGGAGGTAACATCACATCCTGAACATGAAGTAAGAACATGATGAAGCTAAGGTGAAAACCAGACACGTCTTATTATTATTGTTTAGGTAACCTACCGGGGTCGCCCAGAGAAGCTGGTGAGGATGAGGAACCCCTGGGGTCAGGTGGAGTGGACAGGAGCCTGGAGCGACGGGTAACAACACAAACCACACACACAGGCTCTGCTGTAAACAGGGACCAGACCGTCCCACATCATTACCAAGCTTTATTTGAACTTTTCATGATGCTTGTCCAGGTCGTCTGAGTGGAACTATGTTGAGGGAGACACCCCACATACCAATGCAGAGGACGGAGAGTTCTGGTAGGAGGATTCTTTACATAATATACCTCTGTAGACGTTATTTTTTCATCAGATGCCTAATGACACAGGTCGCGACACGACACGGCTTAACAGCCGGTAAATGCCGGCTCAGGGCTGGGATGTGGTGTTGTAGACCACCCCAACTGTGATGGTCACTCCAGTTTGCCTTCCTTTACTTATTTTTTCAAATGTATTGAAGAACCTCAAGCGAGTTCGCCTGCTCCCAAACTTTTGGGAAGGGATGGTGCTGGTTGTGGCTGCGAAGTGAGAACTCTTCTCTGTCCTATCTCTGCAGGATGTCCTTCAGTGACTTCTGCCGTAACTACTCTCGTATCGAGGTTTGCACTTTGACCCCTGATGCCATTGAAGATGAAACATGCCACCCCTGGAACGTCACAAAGTTCGATGGTTCCTGGAGGAGAGGATCCACCGCTGGAGGCTGCAGGAACAATGCCGGTTAGTACTGAAACTACCCTCAGTCATCCACAGTCGTTCACACGCTGGCTCAGGTGGTCACAGTGACATACATGTAAGCCAGAGGAAACAACACACAGGTGACCATCAAGCACTAACGACTTGAGGACTCCACAGGGAATATAAACCTGCTGCTCCTACCAGTCAGTCAGACTTGAGAAAGTCCTCTGGAATGGAGGGTGAAACATCTTCAAGGAACTACAACTACTGCAACGTCCAAGTCCAGTTGCCACTGAAAAACCTTTTTTGGGATAACCACGACCTGGATGACTGCGTATCATAACAGACAATACCCTCAGTATACTTACACATTAGTATGTGTAGTAGAATATACTTTCATAGCCTGATTTCACTGGAGTTGGCGTGTATCTGTGGCACATATGGAGAGAGTGTTAGACGTTTAGTGGTGTAAGGGGATATTCCTGAAGTAAACTGAAGCTGTTTTCTCTGCAGACACGTTCCACATCAATCCTCAGTTTGTGATTAGACTGGACGAAGAAGATGATGAGCATCATGATGGGAAGTCGGGCTGCAGCTTTGTGCTTGGTCTGATCCAGAAGAACCGCAGAAAGCTGCGGAAACAAGGGGAGGACATGAACACCATTGGGTTCGCCATCTACGAGGTGGGCACCGAAAACACGAGAGGCTTAAATGATCTGATTCAGCCTCAAACATAATTTTCTAACTAACTTTTAAAACTTTTCTTTTTCTTTTTCAGCTTCCAAAGCAGGTGAGAACTAAACCCACAGCAGCAGCTTCAGGTTTAAGGTTAGAAGCTGGAATACATCATCATTTGTTCTTTTGTAGTCTTTAAACTGCCCTCCCCCGAAGACATGTCAGAGGGTTCAGTACTCATGGGGCAGGATGAGCAGCACTGCCACAGGGGGTTCACTGCTCTAGGGATAACTGATGTTATACACGTTTTGAATTCTACTGACCACTCTCACAGAAACTGTGAGAGTGAGAAGAAAGAACTGCTCGGACAGAAACCGGTTTACTTAACGGTCTGATAAATACAAAAAGAAGCCTGAAGGTAGGTGATGCTCACTAGCTTCTGCTGCCTCCACCTTCCAGTTCCACGGACAGAGGGATGTGCATCTGCCGAGGAACTTCTTCATGACCCACGCTCAGACGGCGCGGTCAGAAACCTTCATCAACCTGCGTGAGCTCAGCAATCGCTTCAAACTGCCACCTGGAGAGTACCTGATCGTCCCGTCCACCTTCGAAGCGCACATCGACGGAGACTTCTGTGTCCGGGTGTTCTCCGAGAAGCAGCATGAGACACAGTAAGACCCACTGAAACTGATGATGTTAGAAGACAATTAGCAGAACCTGTCCAGATTTTTTAGTGTTGGATCCTGGTCCGGTCCACATGCTAAACAGAACCTGTCTGTGTGGTTCTGTGTATATGACTAATGTGTTGTATGATTCTGTATCCTGTCAGACTCTGTGAGGACCCGGTCCACGCTGAACTCGAGGATGTAAGTATCTCTAATTCTGTATGAAGCTGTAGTGTGTTACTGACAAGGAAACTACAGGAACTGTACAGATTGAAGTTCATAATTATTTTAGTAATCAAATGGTTTCAGATTAAAACTACTTGATCATATCGGAAACGCAGAACGGCGTCGCAGCGGGAGACGAAGCTTTGTGGGAGCAGGAGTTAAAAAAGTGTTTAAAAAAGAGACGCCGTGGCTCATACCTGAGTGAAGGAAAAAGGGGGATATAGAGTCATGTGTCCAGACTGGCCCTGTTTAGTAGGTCTGAGGTTTCTGTGTCTGAGGGTCTCAAAGTCTCTGCTGGTTTCTGGTTCCTTAGGTTTCCATTTGTTGAGCTGCTGCTTTAAAGGACAATAGCAGTTTTTTTTAGGGCACTCAGCTCAGTGTGTACGTAGAAGAGGTTTTAACGTTAGTAGGTCCTGTCTTCAGGGAGGATCTCAGCTGTCACATCACACCATAATCACTGGAACACACCTGCTGTTGTGCTCAGACAGGTCAGAAAGGTATTTTAGGTAGAGCAATCAGCGTTTAAGGAGTGTCTGTTACTGGAAAAGCAGCCGTGCATTATATTCACTGCAGATTGTTCATTGTGTTGTTGCTGAACGTGCAGTGAACACAGTAATTAGTCTGTTACCACAAAGCAGGTAAAACAGCATCTGCTAACTTTCAGTACAAACTACAAGTCAACACTGTTCAATATGTTTTTGGTCTTCAGTTGCTTCTTTATATTATATTATATATATAAATCTGTCCAGAGATTTTCACGCATTTGATTTTTTGTTTATTTGATACGTAAATAGAAAGTAATTAAAACATCCTATAAGACGTTTGCTGTATTAACTGTCCTGTTCTGTGGCTTAACCATCAGTCAGCATGTTGTTACCTGCTTCAATGTTGATGTGTAATCAACTTTCTTGTTGATGTGTGTGTCCAGGAGACGGTGTCTGAATCACAGGTGGATTCAGGATTCAGAAGTCTCTTCAAGAAGCTCGCCGGAGACGTAAGTTTCTCTTCCGCTCTGATGCCTTCTGAACTTTCTGAAACTCGACACAGGTTGAAGAAATGAATGCCCACAGTCGGCCCACTGCTCGCTGCTCTGGAGCTAAAAACAAAAGAATGCTGAAGTCTGTCTCTTCTTGTCTGATCTGATCGGTGTTTGCTGACCTGCAGGTGTCATGATTTGTCTTTCAGGACATGCAGATCTCTGCAACTGAGCTGAGGACCATCATGAACAAAGTCGTTGCCAAACGTGAGTCAGTCTGAAGATCCAGCATTTTTAATGTGAACTAGACCAGCTGCAGGTTTTACTTCCTGTTTCCTTTTCTAACAGGAACTGACATCAAGACCGACGGCTTCTGTCTGGACACCTGCATGACCATGGTCCACCTGATGGACGTATCCTTTCGTAACTTTCAGAGTACCGGTCTTATGTGTAACCATTTAAATGTGAGTGATCTTTAACTCTGCAGCAGGACTCTGGAGACGGGAAGCTCGGTATCACAGAGTTCGCCACACTGTGGAAGAAGGTCCAGAGATACCTGGTGAGATGTCACGTGTATCCTTAAAATACAGAATTGACCTGGTGAGTTTTACCAACTCCAACCCTGTGTATTGTCATGTGTCTGCAGACGATCTACAAGAAGAACGACCTGGATAATTCTGGCACGATGAGCAGTCCAGAGATGAGAGCCGCCTTGAAAGATGCAGGTCAGTTTTCATTTCTTCTTCTGTAGGAAGTGTTGGACTGTGACAGACTGTCCATTAGGAGAGTAACCTGTAAAAAATGAGCAGCTTATTAACCAGACTGAGCAGAACTGTCGGAGGAACCAACACAGATTCTTTGTGACAATGTGTGTTTCTGTCCCGACTCATTGTGAGGATCATTCAGGTGCTGCAGCAGCGTAATCAGCAGAAATATAAATATTTTTCTTTCTTTCACTTCTGCAGTTTCTTTTCTGCCAAACGAATCGTTTCTGCCGAACGAATAGTTTCAGCATCGGTTTCAGTCTCACTGAGTTGATGATGGTGATCAGAAACCATTAAAACCATCAGATTCTTCAGATGCTCCGTGTGTTTAACTTCACTCTGTTGTTAGAGATAAAGTACTGTTGGTCCAGCAGGACCCTCTGAGCCATGTGACGGGTCAGGAGCAGGTTTTATTTTCCCAGTGCTGGATTAAATACGTTGTGTGTTCGATCTACTGTTTGTTTGCTCACTAATGTGTCTCCTCTTCCTGCTTCAGTGTTTTTCTCTCTGTCTGCTGAAATAACAGTGTTTGTATGTTTGTCTCTCTGCTGCTGCTGCCTGGACTCTCTCCACCTCCACACTTTACTCTCAGTACACTGATGATGATGATGATGATGATGATGATGATGGTATGTCACACCCTGCTGGAGAAACAGTGGCTTCACTGCCAGCAGTGTTAGCATTAGCAGCATTAGCATTAGCAGTGTTAGATGTGTAGACAAACCAACCAATCAGATAATGGAGCTCTGAGTTCTCTTTGCCACGTGTTAGTTCCCAAGACTCATCAGTTGTGATAAACCAGATAAACACAATTAAACAAAAGAGAAATAAATCACAAAAGTGGAAAATGTATGTGTGGCTGCATCAGTCCAGTTTTAACAAAGTACTTTCTTTGATTTATCGGATGAGCCACGTGATGTGAAGCTTTGGGAACTAACATGAAAATGGAGAATCATTTATTTCACACACGCAGATCATGACAGTAAATTTAAACCATGTGACAGCATTAATTAATGTTTTGTTTTCATTTCCAAATTAATATAAAAAAACTGAACAGCAAACAAGTCCCAGTGTCGTCACCTAACCTGTCCTAATAAATTCCAACAAAAAGAAAAGTAACAGCAATAAAACCTTTTTACAAAAAGAAAATCTTTACTTCTTGTAACTGTAAAAATAATTTGTTTGTCTTGTCGTCATTAACACTAATTTACTGTTTTACTTGATTTTTTACAGTTTTTTCTTCAGTTGTAGATAAACAGACACAAAACACTGATCCGACAAATGCAGGATTACATTGATTATGAATCAGTAGATCTATGGGTCTGTTAGCGTTAGCGTGACGATGCTGTATATTTCCGGGTTGGGTTGGCTCCACACTGACTCTACCTTTGGTTCTCCTCCAGGTTTCTCTCTCAACAACGCCATCCACCAGGTGCTGGTGGCTCGATACGCCGACACGGACATGACTGTGCACTTCGACGACTTTGTGTGCTGTCTGATGAAGCTGGAGATGATGTTCAGTGAGTCAGACGTTTAGGTTTCTAACGTGTCTGTGGTTTTAGAGATTTTAAAATAATTTCACACATGCAGTGAATTCTGTAAAATCACCCCCCACCCTGCTGCAGCTGTGGACACAGATCTGTTCACGCATCCTGAACAAATGTTCAGCAGGTTCCTGAAGATCCTCACAGTTCACGTTACTGGTAAAATGGTTCCTGTCTGATAAAGGCAGCAGAGACGTGATGCTGATTACAAATGTTTAAAAAGTTCACACTGAGCTGAGGTTTTTAAAGGTTTAATGTTGATCAGTAAAGTAATAAATCATATGATGATCTGCAGTTAGAACCAGGACCTTGAGAACACGTTCTCCTCACAGCCAGCACAGTTAGGGGTAGGAAGCAGCCTCGGGTGTGTCCTGTGGTCTCACCCTGGTCCTTCTTCCTCCTCAGAGATCTTCAAGCAGCTGGATCCTCAGAACAGCGGCTCCATCCAGCTCAACTTCAACCAGGTGAGACTGAAACCCGCTGACAGTGAGTCTGCAGGTGAATCGTTCAGGTGTTGACGTGTTTCCTCTGTGTCTGTCTGCAGTGGCTCAACTTCACCATGCTCTGAGTCCAGACTTCCAGGATCCAGCAGCAGCAGCATCCTCCTGTTTACTCCTGTGTGTTTTCTGTGTGATGCTTGTGTTTTATTTTACACACTACCTGAGTGAGAGTTCATGTAAAGGTAATAAATGTGTCGACCACAGCGTGCTGAGCTTTTTTACACACACACACACACTTTAAACCTCAGTGACTGCGGATAACGAGTAAAACAGGAATCTGTTGTTGATTTGTCCAGTATATTCACATCGTGTCTTAGACGACTGTGCTGTGATTGTGGAGCAGAGACTGATAATTAAACTTTAATGAAGTGGAACTGAGAGGACAGAGCTCGGTAACAGGCCACAGCACAGACTGATCACCACAAGCTCAAATCTCTGAACTTCTGTGAAACGCAGCTGTGGCTCCCTGCGCAGGCGCAGTCGCGTGTTTCCAGCTCCTTTCTTAGGTACTTTTCTCTCTGTATGAACCTCGTATGGTTGTTTCTCAGCTCTCCACAACAGAGTCCTACGACTTTATGTTTATTTTTAATGTCACATTTTCTATGACTGAACAAATAAAAAAAACCCGCAGATCGTATCCTTGTTAACTGGACCAGATCTCGCTGGTGGGGTTTGGTCTCTTTAACTGGTCCTGGTGATGCAGCTCCGCCCCTCCCCCCGGGCGGGGCTCGGTAATGCAGCAAAGCGTCTCCAGCCCCGACAGCATCCGGATCCTCTGCAGCACACAGACCAGCTGCTGCACCGCGTCCAGAGACCTGAGGACCGAGAGAACCCCGGTGAGTGTCTGTGATGGTTTTCGCTGGGAGTCCTGGTCCGAACAGGTCTGTGAAACGTCTCCTGTTTACTGATGCTCCACAGTAACGTAAGTCCTGATCAGCGGCTTATTAACCAATCAGACAAGTCCTCCTGCAGCGTCACGCTGACGTCATTTTATTATCACATTATCAACATTTCAGTATTTTTACTGAGATGTCCGGTAAAAACTCGGACTGAGCTACAGGGGGTCTGTCTAGAGTCTACAACCAGATCCTGGTGTGGTGCAATCCACCTGATTCATTTATTCAGCAGGTTCCTCTGTTGTTACATGTGCAGAATCCAAGACCAGAACCACAGTTAGAGCTGTGGATCCAGTTCTGCTGGTCCTGGTCTGTTTCTCAGTAACTTCCATGTAAGGAGCTATTGATTTACTCTGGAGCTTTCAGACACTGTTTCACTGACTTCATCAGTTTTTGAGGTCTGATCATTCCTGTCAGAGCGGGAACAAAGGGTCACTGGAACCAGACCAGTCATCGCTGCTGTCCCAGTCTGACAGCAGTCTGGTATTTTGGTGAAGCTCCAGGAATCACAGCAGTTTCCAGAGTGATGACTCAGCTGCTCATCGATCAGACCTGGATGATTGCTTGTTGAACTGGTTCAGGTTCTGATCTGGACTGGTTCATTATTAGCTGTTAAAGTTTGTTACAGACAGTTAAGTCAACATGTAGAAAGTGGGATTGAACCAGAACCGAACCTGAACCAGTTTGTTGATGTGACTGGGGACCAGTAAACTGTCACTAACCAGTTTCTGTTTCCTCTCAGCTTCCGGTCAGACCAGTAGACGGAACTCAGGTACAAATATCTGCATGTTTTTTACTCCCCTAATGGGACCAGTTAGTCCAGTTTAAACCACAGAGTGTAGTCCACCAGAATCCACCAGAGTCCATCAGGGTCCTAGCTCGCATGTGTCCCCAGTGTTTAGCTGACTACACACAGTAGACTTTTGAGCTGCATGCTAACTAGTGCTAACATGCTCTCATGCTAGGTGTAAAATGTGCTGGACCAGCTCATTGAGGTCCACAGAACCTGGACCTGGATGCTAACACAACAAAAACTTTTAAACCTGCTGGTATGGTGCTGATCAGATTTTCTGATGTGTTGTGGGTCAGGATGTTTGTAGGTGTGTCAGGGCGGATCCAGAAGGACCGGCAAAGGGCCGGAGGTCTGGGCTCGGTACAGCAGGCCGTACAATACCTGAACCAGGACTACCAGGCCCTAAAGGAAGAGTGTCTACAGAATGGATCCCTGTTCCAGGATCCATTGTTCCCCGCAGAACCATCCTCCCTGGGCTTCAAGGAACTCGGACCTTTCACTGCCAAAACCAGAGGGGTGGAGTGGAAGAGACCGACGGTAAGAACCAGAACTGTTCTAGTGTAGGATCTGTGAGAACCAGATGTTTCTGGTCCTCAGAGTCCTGATGAAACAGTTTGAGACCAAAGCCAGCACTTTGTTTCTGTACATCAGTAAATTTTTCTATATAATATGATGTCACAGTGACATCTCACACACAGTAACTCTCTCCTGGCTGGAGCTTCTGCAGTCACCATCAAACCCCTTCAGATGGTCCAAAATGCAGGGGGTGGGGGTGATGGGGTGCGGGTTGGTGCGTTGATTGGCTGTTTAGATGCGCGAGTGCGCTAACAAGCTAAGTGTGTATGCGTAGGATGGAAACCAAAACAGATCTGTACCTTGTCGTAGTAATGAAATTATGTGGCCAGAAAATGAAAAGGGCCAAATTATCGTACATTTGACAACACTGAGCTGCCCGCCTCCTTTTCAACCAGCCGAAATACACCCATGTCACACCTCTTCTCACCTCTCTCCACTGGCTCCCAGTAGCTGCTCACATCGAGTTTTAATCCTTGATGCTGCCTACAGGGCTGTAAACTGCACCATCTTATATCAACACGCTAAGCTACACTCCTGCACGTTCTCTCAGATCTGCAAATGAGAGGAGATTAAAAATTCCTTCTTCACGGGGTCTCTGATCCCAATCGAGTCTATTCTCCTTAGTTGTCCCTGGCTGGTGGAACAACTTGCCCTGCTCCTTTCGACTGGCTGAGACTATCACCACCTTTAAAAAACATTTTAAAAACTCACTTCTTTAAAAAGTATTTCAAGTCAGTCTAACACACACATTCACAAAACTTTCTAGCACTAAACAAGTCCTAACATGTTCTTTATCTTAACAAGTTGGTCTCATCAGGGCTCTTTGTTTGTAGTAACTCAGAATTTACAGAAACCGAATGGTAATTGCTGATGTCTTCTCCTTGTAAGTTGCTTTGGATAAAAGCGTCTGACAAGTAAAGTAAAGTAAGCGACGCAGTCTGTGATTGGCTGTTTCAGGAGCTAACGGCGGACCCTCAGTTCATCGTGGGCGGAGCCACCAGGACCGATATCTGTCAGGGAGCGCTGGGTGAGTGATTCAGCCTAAAAGTCCAAACAGGAGAAAGAAGATGACATAGAAATAGGTGTTTGACAGTGACGCTGACACGTGGAGGCCAAGCGTGTCCTGCAGTCGCCGCTGGTGGCAACACAACTTAACAACAAACATAAAGCAACTGAGCAGAAAATGAATGGAGGTCAATGTGAAGTCCTCACGAGGCATGAAACACGTCAGCGTGTGTAACTGTTGCTATGAGGCAAGAACAGAAACCTGTTTCCTGTTCTGGAGTCAGTTTATCAGGTCCACCTGACAATGTTCAGTTTGGAGGCTTCAGTGTGTCAGGAACAACAAACACTGTGAGTCAGGAAGTGTGTGTTTGTTGATGTGGATGAAGTCCTGCTGTTTGATCCAGGACCAGACAGCAGCAGGGTGGAGGGGGGGTGTAAACACAGGCCTGGATAGGATTGATCAGTACGACACCCCTCCCCCCCACACACACATACCCTCCACCCTGTGTGTAGGTGTCATGCTGCTGTGGCTCAACCTACTGGACACTGGATTAAATTATGTTATAATACCAAAAATTTGATTAGATCAGATTCGATGTGAACATCTGTCAGAGCTCGGTGATAAAAATACTGAACACGAGTCAGAACAAACAGGATGTGTATAATCACCACAATAAATACACAGATCAAAAATATAATATACAACATATACCTCTAACAAACATATATTTATATTTCTTAAATCTAACACATGTATCAACATCAGATTTCAGAAGCCAGATTGTTCGAGGTGCACCTAATGGCAGCACTCATACATCACTTCTGACCTTGTATTGATTGGTTAACAGGAATTCCATTAGCAGGAAACATTAGCAGCTTAATGCTGGTGTTAGCGTTTAGCTTAGCATTAGTGCGTCCCCACAGTCCCCATAGTGTGTCCTGTCTGCACATTAACAAAGTGCTGCAGCACAAGCTCTTCCTGTGCTCTTCATCATCATCATCATCACCACACACACACAGAGTGCATCATATGATCAGGACCCGTGGCGTCTCATAGTGACACACTGAGACCTCTGGTTGGTCACAGTCCAGGGAACACGTCCACATCACGTCTGTCTCCACATTGGTGGAGGTTATGGACATGTGGTCATATTTTATATATGTATGAATTACATACATTTCAGGGGGATGTACGGGACGGTGCAGGTCTCCATGACTTTCAACAGTCTGTACACTGTACTGAGATGCAGGCAGGTGGACTGTTGGAGGATCTAAACCAGACCTGGTTCAGTGTGGATCTGTGGTGGTTTTACAGGAGACTGCTGGCTGCTCGCTGCTATCGGCTCTCTGACCCTCAACGAACGACTGCTGCATCGTGTCGTTCCTCACGGTCAGAGCTTCACCCATCAATACGCCGGCATCTTCCACTTCCAGGTGAGACTGCACCTGTCCTGACAGAGGCCACACTGACTCACCTGTGTAAAGACAGCTTCATTTGTTTCTGTCAGACACTTTCAGGGGGACAGTGAAGCAGCAAACATCTGCAGAGACACTGTGAGGTATGTCTGATGAGATCAAAGTCTCTGTCTCTGCAGTTCTGGCAGTTTGGGGAGTGGGTGGACGTAGTGATCGACGACCGGCTGCCGGTCAAAGACGGAGAGCTGATGTTCGTCCACTCGGCTGAAGGAAGCGAGTTCTGGAGCGCCTTGCTGGAGAAGGCCTACGCCAAGTAAGATCATCCCAGTGAAACAGACATTTACTCTGCAGGTCTGTGGGTGACCACTGGGTAACACTGGACTTTGTATTACTGTTCTTACTGTTTTCAATAAAAACTACATGAAGGCTTTGTTAAAACGCAGAAAATGAAATATTCTGATATTTCTTATCTTTACATAAAACTAAACTGATTTTTAATCATTTAGAAGTTTGGTGTAAACAGACATTGTCACTACTTGAATCTAGAAATCTGTTTTCTTACGTCATGTTAAATTAAAAACCCTGATACTCAGCGTTCTCTGTGTTTCTGACACATTTCTGTAGAACACTGAGAAGTTTCAGTGTTCTCGGTCTAACCTCTGTGTTTCTCGTGTGTTTTCAGGTTGAACGGCTCGTACGAGGCTCTGTCCGGAGGCAGCACCACTGAAGGTTTTGAGGACTTTACAGGCGGTGTGGCTGAGATGTACGAGCTGAAAAAAGCTCCCAAAGATCTTTATCGTATCATCGGCAAAGCTCTGGAGAGAGGATCACTGCTGGGCTGCTCCATCGACGTCAGTCACGCACACGTTACATCATTTATCTAACGGATCAGCAGCAAACATTTAAAAGTCGACCAGCTGAGAAATGCTGCCAGCAACAAGTTTATCTGAAGCCTTAAAGGAAAATAGTATGACTTAGTGTAAATACTACTAACTAATATTACTAACCTAAGGGAAACGTGGACGTAACGCGGAACACTCTAGAGGCTAATTTCTCTGTTTACTTCAGTTGGGCTCAGAAACAATCATCTCAGAGTTTATTTAGAACACTTTTGGAGCACTGACTCTGGAAACTGTCTCTCACTGACTCTCTGCTCCGTCCTCAGATCACCAGCGCCTTTGACATGGAGGCTGTGACCTTCAAGAAGCTGGTTAAAGGTCACGCGTACTCAGTGACCGGACTCCAACAGGTCAGCTCAGCTTCCACTGCTGTGTTAAATTCTGAATCAGTGTCAGGCTGCGTCAGTAACTGGAGGTTTGTTATCCTCTCTGCAGGTGGACTACCGTGGCCGGCAGGAGCGCCTGATTCGGATCAGGAACCCGTGGGGACAGGTGGAATGGACTGGAGCCTGGAGTGATAAGTAAGTGCTTTAAAATTATTTTAGTGACCTAAAAGCTCATCTGTCTTCGTTAAACTTTACAGGAGGAAATGTTGGCGTGAATAATTCAGTTTGTTTTGTTGTGTCAGCTCTTCAGAGTGGAACTCCATCGACTCTGCAGAGAAAGACGAGATGCTCTGCAAGATGGAAGACGGAGAGTTCTGGTAGGTTTGGACTGTGCGGATCAAGCTGGGATTAATTTAAAGAGGGCAGACAGTAAACTGTTTCTCTGTGTGTCAGGATGTCTTTCCAGGAGTTTCTGCGTCAGTTCTCCAGGTTGGAGATCTGTAATCTGACCCCAGACGCTCTCAGCCAGGACTCTACCAGTTTCTGGACCACCGTCACGTTTGAAGGCGGTTGGAGGAAAGGAAGCACCGCTGGAGGCTGCAGGAACCATCCCAGTAAGGACAGAACCAGATAGGATGGTGGTAGTGAAGAGCTTCCATGAATCCTTAGACCTGATGAAAGTTTGATGGAGCTGCAGTTAATGGGTTTAATGATCCTGATTACCTTAAGTGGACTCAGTGAAAGATATGAATAATGAAAGTGATGTAGTGCTTCAGCAGGAAGTCTTTGACATGAAGAAGGTGTAGGTCAAACTGGCATCTTCTCTGGATCTGCAGACGACTGTATCTACTTCTTATCTGTCTCCTACTTTAGTCCTGACCCTGAACTCAGGTGGTTTTATGTTTAGACAACTTTGAGAACTTATGAAAACTAAATGTCCCATGATGCTTCAGCTGTTGCTGCCCCTCTGCAGACACGTTCTGGATCAACCCTCAGTATAAGATCAGTCTAATGGAGGAGGACGACGACCCCGATGACGACGAGGCTGCCTGCAGCTTCCTGGTAGCTCTGATGCAGAAAGATCGCCGCCGCTTCCGCCGGCAGGGACAGGACATGCACACCATCGGCTTCGCCATCTACGAGGTCAGAGGTCATCGCAGTATAAAGTTACAATAAAACACAGCTTTCTGTTCTGACTGTTTACTGACTGTTGTAACAGGCTGTTTACTGACTGTTGTATCTGTCAGACTGTTTACTGACTGTTGTAACAGGCTGTTTACTGACTGTTGTATCTGTCAGACTGTTTACTGACTGTTGTAACAG
>JAUYWH010000001.1:279471-297631 GCA_034779795.1 Ctenopoma multispine
CAGCGACCAGGGACCCTCAGAGCCCCGCAGCGACCAGGGACCCTCAGAGCCCCGCAGCGACCAGGGACCCTCAGAGCCCCGCAGCGACCAGGGACCCTCAGAGCAGCAGGTTGGTGGTTTTAATCTTCAGCTGTGACGTCAAAACCTACTAGACGATGTCGTTCTCGTCTCGTCACCGTTTCAGTCTGGTGACACCTTAATTGTGTTTGTGTTTCAGCATGGTCGCCCCCCCCTCGATCTGTCCTCGCTTTGGTCTGTGGACCAGCTCGAGTCTCTGGGTCTGGATGATCTGAAGCAGGAACTAATGTCTCGAGGTCTGAAGTGCGGGGGGACGCTGTCAGAGCGTGCCACCCGCCTCTTCTCCATCAGAGGACTGAGCTCAGAACAGATTGACCCGGGGCTGCTCGCCAAACCGGGAAAGAGCAGGAGGAAGTGACGAGGTCGAAGGTCAATCGCGTTTAAAGGGACAGCCCGCTGTTTTTCAGTCTCAGAAGTTTTAACATTCTTGCTGTTTTAACAAGTTGTTTATTCTGAGCATCTGCAGATCAGTAATTGGATTACTCTTCTAGTTACTTTAGAAGAATAAGTCACAGATTTAACCTGAAACATTTTTATTCTTTAAGTACTGATGAACTGGAATCTTCTTATTTCAGTGAATGAGACACAACAGTTTATTAGTGGATCACAAACCAGAATCTGTTTATTCCAGACTTCAGGATTTAGCTAAACCAGAATCAGTTCTTGCTGCTTGTCTTGTTTTTTTTGGATGAAGTTGTTTTAATTAAAATGTCTCTGAAACAAAAAAACTGTTTCTCATTTTTAACAAGTTAAATTATCACATCTACAGTCTGAGGCTCCTGCTACTAGAGCAGGAACTGAACCGTCCACCCCGAACAGCAGGGCATGATGGGAAGTTGGGGTCAGAAGCCGGGGTCCCAGGAAGTGGCCTGAGGAGAGTCCAGCTCCTCGAAACAAACAACCACGTCTCCGGCTCTGAAGGAGACGTCTCCATCAACCGCAAGTCCACAGTCCATCCCCGTCCTCACAGTCAGGACGTCGTCTTTGTGCTGCTTCAGCGTCGACAGGGAACCTGCGGGGAACGTTAGAGGAACATTAGAGTAACGTCTCCAGATAAGAGAGTTAAAGTAACAACGCGGTTTGTTGTGACAAGTTCTGAGATAAAACTGAAGTGAACGCTCATCAGGACAAGTCATTTTTTCTACGTGTGGTTTTCTGACGTCGATGAATTTTTTGCTCAGAAACTTGAGTTTCCTCTGAAATAAGTTTAGACAATAAAAATGTAAATAAGTTTTTCACTTTTATCAGGTTATCTAAATGTGGACTAATAAGATCCGGGACCTGGTCTGGTTCAGATCTCATTCACCTTCCCAGACGGTGTCTCGTCCTCGGATCAGTCTAAACTTCAGTCTCCGGTCCAGTTGACCCTTCTGGACCCGACAGCCGGCCACAGGGACCTTCTTCTTCCCCACAGAGACGTCAAACATGGCGAGGACCGTCGCCTCACCTGGACCAGCACAGATACAGGTTTTCATGGATCCATCTTTGTTCCAATTTATGCTGATTAGAAAACTAGAGTGAACCTGAGTTTGAGACATTCATCAGAACATTGGTCCATTTTAAACAAAATGAACCCATCTAGACTCTAGAACGTGGCTGTATACACCAGGTTTTCTCTGAACGCCATCCTCAGGACCAGGGTTACTCACCAACAACCTTCTCTGAGACGATTGGCGGCAGTTTGCTGCTCAGCTCGTCCTTCAGCTCATCAATCAGTTTGTAGATGACGTTGTGGAGACGGAGCGGGACGCCTCTCTTCAACGCCAGCTGCCGCGCCGAGCTGCTCGCCCCGACGTTGAACCCGTAGATGGAACCTGATCAGGAGGAAAGAAAAAATTTTTACCTGCAGCTACTGCTGCTTCAGAAACTCCGGTAAAACCGGTCCTGAAAAGCACAGAATCGGCTCCAACAATTCTTCAAAGATTTATCTGCAGGTTTTACATAAAACCTGTTAAATCTGTTTCAGTCTGTGACATTTACGCTTTTTCTTTTGTTTTCAGTTAAACGAATCAGCTTCAGGTGAGATTTAAGTTATTTATTCACAGGAAACAAGGATTTGATGACATGGCTCCATCAGGCTGCTACAGCTGTGACCTCCAACCCTGCCTGAAGCCTGTGTCCGTACCTGAAAAGGTGTCGGCCATGTTGACGTCGTTCTCAGACACCTCTCCAATGCCGAAGTGAACGACCTTCAGCTCACACTGCTGCTGAGCGTCGTAACTGTCCAGGATACCGAGCAGCGCCTCCACCGAGCCGTCCACGTCACCTGCAGGTCAAAGGTCGTCAGAGAGAAGCACCTTTCTGATGACATCACAGCAGCCTATCGGAGCACGGTGTACCTTTAATGATAAGCGGCAGACTCGGCCAGTCCGTCTGCGTCCTCTCGCTCGGCCTCATTGCGAACTTGGACTTGTTGGCTCGGTACAGAGCCGACTTCCTCTGCTTCCAGCTCAGGTGAGCCAGCTCCGCCCGCTCCTTCTTGTACTCCTCCAGGTGGACTTTCTGTTTGAGCTCGATGACGTTCTGCTCCTCCAGCAGCTTCTGCTGCTCCTCCTCATACGTCCTCCAGTCCACTGCCTCCCGCGCTCGCTGCTGCTCCGTGACAGGAACACGATGGTTAGCACCATTTAAAAAATTAAAAGTATCAATTATTATTGTTATGAATCTGTTATTTCTATGTTTGTGTAACCAAATGAAAATAAACATTTTTAATCTGTTTTAAAATGAACATAAATAATAAAATAGTCAAATTATGTAAAAAGACATTTAATAAATAAACATTTAATAAAGACACAGGTATAAATATATATTCTGTATATGTACATATATACAGTCAGTATGATAAAAACTTTAAAATGAAAACAAAACAATAAAAAATATTAAAGCTGTGATCACGTTTTTCTTTCCTATTGGACTTTAACAGCGTTAAGCTTCTGTCCAATAATCCACATTATTGATCATTAATGTTCGACACTTTGACTAAGACTCGTTAGGTTTGGACCCCCACAGGTCCAGCTTTAGACCCAGTGGATTCAGGTGGTTCTGTTCTCACCTCAGATTCGACCTCCAGGATCACCTCCCCCGCTGGTGGCAGCTCTTTCCAGCCGACCACCTCCACCGCAGAGCTTGGGCCGGCCTCCGTCACCGTCCGCCCGTTCTCGTCAAACAGGAACCGAACTTTGGCCCATGTCTTCCCCGCCACCAAGACGCAGCCTCGCTTCAGCGTTCCCCGCTGGACAATCACCGTGGTTACAGGACTGGGGAGTTAAACCGGGTCCAACTGGTTTATTATGATTTTATGTTATATTGGATTTAACAGAACCAGAGTCACACATGAGTCTAGATCCTGGGCTCACAGAACCAGAGTCACACATGAGTCTGGGTCCTGGGCTCACAGAACCACAGTCACACATGAGTCTGGGTCCTGGGCTCACAGAACCACAGTCACACGAGTCTGGATCCTGGACTCACCCTCTGCCTTTGTCTGTCCGGCTCTCGATGATGAGTCCCTCCACCGCGCCCCTCGGTTCCGCTTTAAGCTCTAACACCTCTGCCAACGTCACGGTGGCCTCGGCCAGAGCCAGCAGGTGGTCGCCCTGACAACGACATCATCACTTTAATCTCACTGCACATGCTCAGTACAAACTCCTGCAGGGGGCGCTGCAACACTTCAAATCTGGCATGTTACTACATCCTCTCTGGAAACGTCTCTAAATACTTTTAACACATTTTCCCTCTAAATCATTAATAAATATATAATAATAAATCTATTATCTGAGTCCGAGTTCAGGGCCCAGGTCTCCATTCTGGTACCTTGAGAGCGGAGATGTGGATTGCCTGAACGTCTCCTCCAAACTCCTCACAGACAACGTCGTGGGCAAGCAGCTCTCGTTTGACTCTCTGAGGGTCGGCCTGAGGTTTATCGCACTTGTTCACCGCCACGATGATCGGAACTGACAGAACAGGACGAAAACAGAGGCTGAAATCAGTAGAACCAGTACAAACACCAGCAGGGACTCTGGCGTTTCAGCCCTCAGCTGTGACTGTCAGGTGCAGCTCGTACCTTTGGCTCTCCTGGCGTGCTGGATGGACTCGATCGTCTGGTTCATGACGCCGTCATCTGCCGCGACCACTAGGACAACGATGTCGGTGGCGTTGGCCCCACGGGCTCTCATTGAGGAGAAGGCAGCGTGACCGGGGGTGTCCAGGAAAGTGATCTTCTCACCTGTAGGCAACTGAACTGGAAGAAAAAAAAATCTTTGTTAAAGTAATTTCCTGCTGTTTCACATTAAGAGTCTAACAGGAAAAGGCAGGAGCTACACTTTTTTATTTTAAAATTTTATTTTGAGGGACATTTACCATTATTATTTTCTTATTACTTGGTTCAACTTAATTTTTTTCTTTGTTGTTTTTAATTTCAGTTTCGAGAACCTAGTGTGATGCATTGCCACAAATCATTGAAGGGTTTAAATTCAGATCTCAATAGGTTGATGGTTAAATTCTCTTCAGAATGAATAAATAAACAAAGTTTAAAACCCGACAGGTGAGTGGGTCCAGGTGTGTTGTTCACCTAGAAAGGCTCCAATGTGCTGCGTGATGCCTCCGGCCTCTGTGGACACGATCTGGCTCTTCCTCAGACTGTCCAGCAGGGTGGTCTTACCGTGGTCCACGTGGCCCATGATGGTCACCACTGGAGGGCGGGGCACCAGGCTGGACGGGTCTGCTGGGGGCCTAAGGTCAGAGGTCAAGGGTCAGCAAAATATTCTGATTGATCAGAGGTCGTGTTCTGATTGGTCGATCGGTCTTAATGAACAGCAGGTTCTGAAGTGGACCACCTGTCCCCGTTACCTTCTGTGGACGTCTCTGTTGGGTCTCTCTCTGCTCTCACTCAGTTTGGCCCATTTGAACTTCATCCCTGATCGAGTCACCACCTCCTTAATCCACTTCTCCTCCAGAACCGAGTCTGGTTCCAGAGAATCTAGATCCACAGAGGTGTTCAGCAGAGCTTCCACCACATGATCTGAAACACGAATAAACGTGAGAACAAAAACCCGTGAACGTTAGATTTTACGGAGTCTCTGTGTTTGTCTTGTTTCTCACCAAATTCTTTGTTCATGGCGGAAGCGAGAGCCGCCACCGTCATCCTCTGTCTGATCTCCACGTCCTGTTTGTCCTTCTGGTTCTTCCTCTGACCCTTGACCTGCTCACACATCGAAGCATCATTATTGTTCTTTTTGTTTGTTTCTTATTTGTTGTTTATTCATTAAAATGATAAAATAGGATTTTAGTTAAACTTTCTCTTGTAAATATGAAACTTCAGATTAATATAAATGTTATTTACATTTGTTAGTTAAGTGCTACTGGAATCAATCTTCAAGTAATCAATTAGAGTTAACTATGAAGGTTCTGCAAAGGTTCTTTGACTCACCTGTTTGGAGGCGTACTTCCTGTTGTGCTGACAGGTGAGCAGGGGCCCGGGCCTTCGTGCGGGACAGAGTAGGGGAAGAGACAGGTAGGTGCTGAGCAGAGTCTGGTCGGCGTGGGCGATCCGCCGGGCCCCACGCATCACTGATGACATCACATACATAACTGCAGAGGCCAGGACAAGTGAGGTTCCAGAGTCCATGTTGAAAATTCACAATAAAATTTTTAACAGTTTTAAACAGTTAAATGCTGCAGATTTAACTCTGACAATATGTCTTCATAAAAAAAAAACACTATTCACTGTTCGATAAATACTGTTTCACCCAGAATCTTCCACAATCCTTAAACTGGGATCAGAATTTACCTGACAAGCCTCACATACCAGACAGTTTTTTACTTTTGACATGCTTAACTTTGGCATGGCAGCTCTTCTCTCTTCACTGATCCAGGGGAACCAGGTGGGTTCAGTGACTGATGCTGGTACAGAGACGTGTCTGGTAGATTATCAAACTACCGAATTGAGCAGTGAACCCTAAACATACAGAGAAATCCTGAAAACCTGATTGTGTTACTGACAGCATTTGTAAAAAACACGTTTAATGACAATCGGCTGAGGCTGCTGCTGCCACATAGATGAGATGCAGCCAAAGCAAAAACTGAACTGGAATACAGGCGCTGTGGTGGGCTTTATCAAAGCCGAATGTGTGAGCTGTACCAAACATTTCATTACGACCCAGTTGGTTTCATTTGTCCACGTGTTATTATCTCATTGCACTAACATACAACATTTCTCAGTGAAGTCTGGTGACGCTCTGGCCACATGACAGCACAGCGGCTCAGCTACAAAGTTCACAATAAAACAGGTGAAGTGAAGTTCGGGTCCGGGTTGTTATCTCACCTGACACAGGTGTGTTTCCTCCTTCAGCTCATACTGAACGTTTAAAACTTGTGTTGTTTGAGTTTCACCTCCGACTGGCAGCCGCCATGACAGTTCTCTAGCAGGCCGACACCAGCCGACACTGCCACCTGCTGGTCCGGAGAGCTCAGAAGTAACTGCGTGTACGTGAATACAGGCTCTGCTGATTCTACTTACTTGTAATTTAAAATGTGTTGTACTAGTACTTGAAGTGAAATAAAGGTTGTGAATATTTCAGTTTTCATATTTTCTGTGTGCTACATAAAAACAAACGTGTTTTTATATGAAATATGGAAAAAAACTTAAAATAATAAACAACACATAACAAATGCAGACATAATAAAATAAAGTTTACATCATGAACCCTCTGTAATATCTGTGTATTTCTCATGTAAACATATTTCACTTTACTGTAGAAGAAATTAGTAAGTAGCAGGAAACTGATCCTGAAGACAAAACACTGGACTTTACATTTAACGTCCCCTAACTTCAGGAAATAATCTTCATATTCTTCATATCCTCACATATTATATATATTAGAACTGAGTCTGTAACAAACACGTCGTCAGCAGACATCTGGAGTGATACAGGACAGCTGCTGGTCATTAATTAACTCATTAATGAAATATAAATTTTCTTTCACAGTGTTAGTGGACTGTACAGTGTTTGATGATCTCACAGCAGCAGGTGAAAAGTTTTCAGTTCCCACTTTTATTTCTACAACAGATACAGAGAAAACACATCCACACTTTCATCTTCTGCTCACTTCTCATGAATAAATTACTGTTTTTCTACGTTAAATATGAGTTAGTTTTATTTAGTTGTTGCATCCTGAGGTAGATTTTTTTTTAACAAGTTTAAACTGTTCACACTTGTAACGACTGGGATCAAACATAGATCCGTCTTCCTCAGTGTTTCTACCTCAGTGGAACAAACATCATCAAACACACGACACAAAAACAAGACAAAACCTGTGTCAAAGCCCTAAACGTCACATTTCATAGCACCACGGCTGTAAGGACAGTTGGGTGTTTGGTCAGAGTTGGTGTGAAGGCACGGCACTGCTACTCCCAACAAAAAACTGGATCAACCACATCACAGAAACATAAACCACCTGTCTGCACATTAAAACCACTACAGCACAGTAAAAGACAGTGGAGGGAGGAACAGAGCGTCCAGCGGCACGAAGCTCACAGGTTCGATCCCACAGGTCCGTCAGCAGAAGGCAACCTGAACCCAGGTCGTCCTCACAGATCAACACTCACATGTACTCAAGTTTGTGTCCTGAAGCGTTGGATGAAGACGTGGAGGACTCGGCTGGATCTCACTGACATTTCCACACAAACAGACTGGAGGAGGCACAGAGAGAAGTGATTTATTACAGCGGATCTGTCCTGATCAGGGATCAGGTCTTCATATGTATTGTTGAGATATAATATTATATTTAATTTCTTGTGATTAGATCTGATCCTGATTTTTTGTCTTTTGATACCACAGATCCTAAACTCTGACACAGCACTGAACTTGTTTTTGTCCTGTTTAATCAATCAGAATCAGAACTAAATATCTGAGTCACTGACCTGTGACAGTCCTCAAGGATCTATCCTGGTACCTGTGTTATTTTCTCTCCTATCAGGACTCAGGTCTGTGATCACAGCTGTGCTGAAGATGTGAAGCTGAACCCAGAGTATAAGCAAGACCTGGTAAACCCTTAAACTGTTTCCAGACCCGTCTTCATGAGACCAGTGGATATTTCAGAACTGAATCTGAAAGTAAACTGAATCATACTGTTGGTCACACACAGTTTATAATAAGCTCTGCTTCTATTTATATGAGTTTACTATATTTTATTAATCCTATGTGTCAGTAAAGAACTTTGTAACCCTGGTCTTGAAATGTTTTTCTGCTCAGGAGTGGGTTTATTGTCATGTTGATTTAAACAACATGGAAGCTGAAACCTGACTGTCAAACACCACCAGAGAACAACTCAGCTGATGTTTGTAGGAAGAGTTAAGACCTGAACAGTGCAGTGCAGTATGACCTCAGAGCAGCAGGGAGCACAGTTTATAAATTAAACTAATCTAACACTTATATCACTGTGAAACAGTGTTAACATAAATCACAGAACTGTACTGTAAAAAGATCGGTTCACATGGTTCAGTGTTAGTTTTGCTCTTGGCTTGTGTGTAAAAAGCTTCCAAATCTATCTAAAGACACTGATGTGTGGTTTAATAACCCAAACATAGAACTACTGTACCAGTCTCATGATGGACTTTCCTTCTCTACATGTGAATGTCAGTGTGTTTGTCATGTGGCTTCATGAATATCCGACCTGCAGTCGCTGCCTCCGGCGCTGATGGCGTATTTATCGTCACAGGAGAAACGGACGTTGGTCACGTGAGCTGAGTGACCGAAGTAACGTTTGTGTTTTGCCTGTGAAAGCATCAGAAAAGGTTTGAGAGGTGAATCATCATCCTGAGACTCAGTCACACTGAAGACTTGTTGTTTCATTGACTCACAAATTTCTCAGAGCAGGGGAAATCGAAGAGCTTGATGAGCCCGAAGTCGTCTCCAGTCACCAGGTTGCAGCCGGTGTGAGAAACACAAGCACAGTTAACGTCGGCCTTGTCAGCATTTCGAGGCCAAACACCGAGAACCTCGTCACCCAGGATGCTGGAAAACAAAAGACCAGAATCAGTGGATCCACTGACAGTAGGTCTTCCTGTGATGGATAAGATGTTCCTCAGACTGATACATCAGATAAAGCAGCTGTCGGTTTGACGGTTTAACGGTGTCTGTTCCTGTGTGGTATCAGATCTGGAATACTGACCTGTTCCCGTGTTTGTTCATTATAATCTATAATAGTTCAGTTCAGTTCTGTTTTTTTTAAAGATTTTAAAATTGCCCCCCCGCCAACCTCCCACCTGCAAAGGAGGTCGGTCAGAGTGGATGAAGTCAGTGCCTCAGCGTTAATATCAGAACAGCAGGTTCCCCAACATCAGACACTGTGTCGCACTTTTGTGCATTTGCTTGCCAGCCTCACCTGGTCCAGGTAGCCCAGGTGATCCTCTCAATGATGGACTGTTCTGTCACAATCTTCCCAGAGGGAACTTCATGCACCTGGCGGGTGTAGGTGCTGGTGGACACCTGGAACGGAGATGAACGACATAAAGGATTTGTTAGTTCACTGATGTTTGTAGAAAAAGCTGCTGCTTCAACGTTTACAGCAGTAAAACGTCAGAGGTTCAAGCCCCAACAGGTCCAGACAATAATCAAACCTGGTCAAACAGAACCAGGTCACTTCAGTCGTGTCCCTGCTTTGAGTAAGAAAGTACGTTTTAGTCTTTTGAACCTGGATGTGTTTGCTGTCAGCAGAGAAGTCGATCTGGATGACGAACCCAGGGATGTCCTTACAGTAACCGATCCTGTTGAGGGACGGACCCAGAGAAAGGTCGTAGAAGTCCACAGCACTTTCAACTGAACCTACTGCGAGGAACCGATTGTCTGGACTGAACCTGAACCACAAGAATCAAATCAAATCAAATTTACAAAGTACTTCTTAAAAATACAATAGATAAAAGAGAATTAAAATAAAATGGTGGTAATAATAGAAGTACAGTAAATAAAAGAATAAAAGAAAATAGTACACAAAGGGCAATAAAATATAAGTAATAATTAAGATAAGATTAAAAGGATGTATCACACTCTACAAAGCATAAAAAGCCAAGGAATATAAATATGAAGGTGCCAGTCCATTTAATGCTTTAAAAACAAAAATTAGTAATTTAAAATCAATCCGATAGCGAACTAGAAGCCAATGGAGAGACGCCAGAACCGGGGTTATATGCTCAAATTTCCTGGTGCTAGTCAATAGCCGAGCAGCAGCATTTTGAACTGCCTGAAGGCGTAAAAGAGATGACTGGTTAACACCACAAGAAGCATAGAACAGAGCGTAGAAGCATTAAAGGCCAGTGTCCATATATCTGTTAAAGACCAGTGTCCTACCTTATGTCCTGGATGACGACGCTGCGGTCTCTCTTCTTGCCCCACACTGTGAGGGAGTTGACCAGCAGGACTATGAACTCTCCGTTCTCCATGCCAATAGAAACCATCTCTCCATTGGGGCTGTAGGAGGTGCATTTGGCAGGATGACCCAAACTCACCTTGTTCAGGAGTTTCTAGCACAGTGAACATGAGTAAGTATCTGAGTAAGTGATTTACATGTTGCAGACCTATAGAGTCCTAGGACTCTGTAAGGCAGGTCCATACTACTTTGAGTACCCCCTTCAACCTTCAAACCTGTACCTTATCAGCCAGGTCCCATATTCGAATGGTCCCGTCGTCACTGGCAGAAATGAAGACGTCTTTGAAAGGGTGAGTTGCCAGACCCCAGATCCCTCCCTGAGTGTGTCCGTTGATCATAGTGTTGGATGCAGCGTTCTTTTCTCCAACCTCTATTATCTCTCCATCTTTGGTTCCCACCAGGATCTTACCCTGGATCGGTACGGATGAAACAGATGAGACAGGAGATGTGATGTTCAGCAGGTTTCCAGACACAACCAAACACAAACATCAACAAAGGTCCAAAGTTAGAACTGAATCAGGATGTTACGGTTTCACAGCGAGTTCTACCTTCCCTCTGCAGACGGATCGGACGTTCTCCACAGGCTGACCGGTCTCCAGCTGAAACACTCTGCAGCGCTTCATCTCCTGATCCCAAAGCTTTACAGCCCCACCCTCTTTAGTCCTGTCAACCACACCAGAAGCATCATGATTTACTGTTCTCTCATCAACCTCATCATCCAACAGTGCCTTTTTGCTGCTACAACTGAGAACAGTGATGTGACAGATCTAACCACCTGCCTCTGGGACCAGAACTACATAGCTTCTGGTAGCTGTTCTGGGCACATTGAATAGGTGTGGTGAGAATCAACACAAATTATACATGTATGATATTGTTCTGTGGAGCAGATTGAGCATTAGGTGTTCCACAGATGAGTCCAGAACCATCATGTGTCTGGTCCATAATCTAGGACCTGTTGTTACTTGTGTTCCAAAAAGGAGCTGAGATACAACAAATAGTATCGTCTGAATCTGTCCCAGGACGCTTAGCCTTTCTGTCAGGTGCTGCAGTATTTTTAAACTATGGCCGATCCTGGACTATGTTTCATATGTTAGTGCTTCCTGTTGTGGACTCCAGTCTATGATTCCAGGTATCATTTAGCTTCTTCATCACTTTACAAACTCTGGGATGAATCATATTTAGTTACTCACGGTCGTTCCTTCCCCCCAGTAACGATGAGTCCGTCCCTCAGGGTGGTGTACATACTGAAGACCGGTCCACTGTGAGCCTTCGCCACCACACGTACCAGGAAGTGCTCTCTCCAAACGTACACGTCTCCGTTTATAGCACCAGTGAACGTCAGGTTGTTCTGGATGAATCAAACACTGACTTAGAACAGAAACACTGCAGATGATATCCTTCATTACACAGGGTGAATCAGTGCTTATCTTACTGCACCAAAGGCCACAGACAGCATGGTCTGCGTGCGTCCGTCCTCCACTGAGCCGATCACACCTTTCTTGTACATGAGGGAACCTCCAACCAGAGTCCAGAACTTGATGTGTTTGATTCCCACTGACACAAACTGGGTGTCAGAGTCCGGTCTGAACTCCACCACAAAGATCCGTTCAGCATGGCCTCCTTTACTGGTCACCTTGGTTCCTGGAAGAGAGGTCAGAGGTCAGCTGTGAATTCAGTAATACAATGATGTAAATCAATATATATATACAGTATATACTGTGTATCAGTGCTGTTTCCTACAGTCTTTACTTGAACAGTTATAACTGTCACATCTGAACATACAGGTCCCAGTACCTGTGACCTCTGACCTATCTCACAAACTGCTCAGATGGTTTTTTTTTTCAGTGTCTGAAGTACACGCCAAACAAAAGTATAATTACCTTCACCAACCACTCTTTACATACTATATGTGTACAGAAACATGTTCTAGTTTATTCATCCATGAGTCCAAGAGGACGTTTGTGCAATGTCCTCATGAGATATCATGTTCGTGATATGAGCCACAAAAACTTCATGTCTCTGGCCACGACTGTTGTATTTGCTATGATCCATGACACAATTTACATTTAGTACCCAGTACAAGTAACCAGGACAGACGTGAGAGTCTGTTATCTTGGTACCTTCCTGCCATCGCCACACTGTGATGGTGTGTTCAGGTTCCACTCCAACGGAGAGCAGCAACTTTCCTGTAGCGCTGAAGTTAACGTAGCCAACACCTTTCGCATGTGAACAGCGGAGGATGGACAGTGTCTGCTTAGACATGGCGTCCCACACATGGATGGACGGGGCGAGGCCTGTGAGAAGAGACTGGAACTGTAGAACCCCAACAGTTGAAGAACCAAGGAACCAAGACAGCCAGTAGCCCAGGACCTGCACCCATTCTCTCTACAACAGAAACCCAGTACTTCCTCCAAACACTGTCAGTGATGAAATGTGATGCATTTGTAGGCTGCTTCTATCCAGCTCATCCACAACCAACCTGACAGGGTTCAAGTCTGGAGTCATTGGCATGTCATTATCTCACTGCAGGATAAACTCTTCTCAAGAAATTTCCTCATCATCACTTTCTACAGTACAGTACTGCCCAAATAATGTAATGGGAAACAAACTGTTATTATTATTCAGTTTCTTGTGATCTAAATCTTTTGGTCATTATACCTTCAGCAGTTTACCACCTACTGTACCTTTGTAACATTTAGGGCTAATCACTGAACTTGTAATTTTTTAAAAACCTAGAAAATAAGGTTTAAGTTGTAAAACTTTTCACCCCATGTGTAGCACTAGAGCCAATGAACCACAGGTCCAAGGCAGCTGAGAATCCCAGTAGGAAATGGACAAGGATCTGAGGTTCACCAGAACTGTAGAACCATGGACCTATGGCAATATATTGGTTCAACCACAGGAATTCAATAAACTGTGATACAGTATAAAGAACAGTGGATGAAGGTACCCAAGGAACCAAGGCATCAAGTACCTAGGACCTAGGAAATAAATATGGCCTGAGAAGCAAGAGAAAAAATAAACTAATGGTGAAATGTAACCAAGGGAAACAAGGAGTGGAGATGCTGAGGATAACGGGGAACAAGCTAAGCTCCAGGAGACGAGGGACAAGTGGACAGATAATACTCTATTTAAAAATAATTTCCATATCATTCAGGAGTAGGAGGAAACTGGTGCTGACATGCTGGTTCAACAGGACAAAACTGGTAAGTGACTGTGTTCTGTGAAGTGAAGAAAATAAGAAGTTTATACGTTTACAGCAAACGATATTAACCTCTCTGGTCATAACCACACAGGACCTTCTTCTTCTTCTGAAGTCAGTGCAAGGTGAGTCGAGTTTAAGTTTAAGTTTTAAAGTACAAATCAAATCTCATCTAATCAGAAATCACATCCAAACCCAAACACTTTACATTGTTTGGAAACGAGTGAGACCTAATGAATCAAGACAACAGATCGGTTTCCGTTTGAGGAGCCATTTTTTTCAGTTGGTCTGTATTTCAAACATATTTATTTAATCCATTGTTTTTACAACGCTGAATAAAGAAACTAATTCAGGAGTCATTAATGACATTAGATTATCCTCATTTGATGGTGAATGTCTACAGACTGACTGTCCCATGTGATCGTGGCCACAGAAAGTTAATATAACAGGATCACTGCTTTCTATCGAGCACATAAAAAGCTGTTGTCATGCACTGACACTGTCTGCATCACTACAACACATCTAGGTCTGGTTGCTATAAAAACCTCATAAGCAGCCTCTGAATCACAGTCTTACCAGGGAACCGTACAGACTCGCATTCAGGAACCACCCGGATCAGTTTGTTTAACATGCTCATTACAGGCTCTAAGCAAGGCTTTGTTCTCAGCATGGCTTGTTTAGGTTCTTTACCTCCATGCTCACACTAACGTGGAGAAATATGAAAGCCCTGTTTAGGAAATGTATTCCATCCACACTGAGATTTTTCACTTTAGTAGGAAAATAACTGAACAAGCAAACGTGGTCCTGTTTTGGACCTCTTCCTGGGGGTCTGGGTGCAGTTGTTTTGGTTACTGTGTTCACACCAGACCAACCATACCACACCAAGGGGGAAAATGAACTCTAGTCCTACTCAAATGGAATGAGGTGTGAAAGCAACCTGAGAGTCCCCACAGACGAACACTCTGAGACGCACACGACAGGATGTAAAGATCACCTACATCAAACTGGAACTCCATCACTAAACAGGGGAGGAGTTAGGTATGAGCCCCCTACAGCAGTTTTACAGCAGTGTGAGTGAAAACACAGAATGTTTTCTTCTGACTCCACGTTAATGTCCACATGGACTATAAGTGGTGGGGGGGCGAGCTAAAGACAGGATCCCACTGCTGATACTCACCTGACATTTCAGCCTCTACACACCGAGAGCAAACAACACCAATGGGTTAAACGAGTCCTCCACATGGACGTGAACAGTAACGTGTGAATGGATCAGTGATGAGTGAACAGACACTTACCTGGCAGGTCGGTGATGTCACCTGGTGATGAGATGACAATGAGGAAGCCGTGGGAAAGAAAAAAGGGCAATGTGCAAAACGCAGCCAGGTCATGCATGAGAACAACACAGAAAGCAAGTTTAGAACTGTGCAATAAGTAAGTTACAGGATCAATCAGTCCTCACAGCTCCTCATCCATCACTAAATGATGCAGGACGTCACTGTTTCATTTCAGACTAACTATAAAACGGGAGCTCGGACACGCGCTGGTTCCAGCTCGGTCGACCTGCTGCTCTGTGACTCACCAATCTGTCCTGTAGCGATGATGTTCTGGTATTTCGGATGCTGATTGACGGTCAGACACAGGATGTCGTCGGTGTGTTCCAGGTAAAAACTCTGAGTTCCTGTAAGAACAGGAGCAGGAAGTGTAAGGACACTAGCAACAATGTTTAAAGTTATCAGCTCAGTGTGAGTTTCACCGACCTGCAGACAGGTTCTGGATGACCACAGCAGCAGCTGTGTGGAAGATGATGTCAGCACCATCGTTGAGGTAATGCAGGTTGTTACGACAGTCGAAGCCTCTGTAGCCGAAGACGTGCTCCAACACCAGCTCCTAAAAACCAAACACAAACAGCCGTTTGAAACAAAGCTGTGAGTCAGATGATCGGTGATGGTGGAGACACCTACTGACCTCCACCACTCTCCTCTTCTTGGTCACATTGTTCTTCAGCAGTTTGTCCGGCAGCGGTGCAGCTCGACTTACAGGAGGTCTGAAGAGAAGGTTAAACAGCAATTCAGAAAATCTGTAAATTATTCTGTGTCTGTGGGTTTGTGATCACATTCAGGTGATTATCAAGTGCTGGAGACAGGTGCTGAAGAAAATCAGTGAAATATCACCGATGGAGTCAGAGAGTCTGAAATCTAAGAGCACATAGACACAGAAATGTCTAGAGCTCGATATCGGCCAAAACAAAAGGGATACAGTTCTGATCCTCATTTAGTTTTATTCTTCATAGTTTTATTCTACATCCGATAAAAAAAGCAATTTCTCACAAGTGAAAGACAAGAAATGTTCCACCGGGACACCGACCAGGCCACAAACTAACAGAGAAGTCTGAATGTTGTGTGGGTCAGTGCGGTACCTTTCCTCCACAGGGAGCTCTTTGTGCTGCAGGTGAGGTTTGGTTCCTGACATGTTCCTGATGCTGGCAGAGTATATCTTGGTGACATAATCCACCACCTTCTCCCGGGCAACATCACTGTCGTACCCTGAAAAGTCAACAAGACAGGACAGATCAGTCCAGGTCCTGGGCCTGAATTTATTCTAATTCTAATTCACCCTTAGATATTTAGAAAAGGCTTGTCTAACTGTTCTCTGCAGAGCAACATCTTAGACCCCACCAGTCTGTGTCCAAAACCCATTCTCAACCATAGACTCATCAGAGACACTTCACAGGCTACAGCAAACTCAATTCTTCATACCCAGTAGAGCACTTCGCTCTCAGAGTGCTGGTCTACTTGTGGTTCCTAGAGTCTCCAAATGTAGACTGGGAGGTCGAGCCTTTAGCTATCAAGCTCCTCTCCTGTGGAACCAGCTCCCAATCCAGGTTTGGGAGGCAGACAACCTCTCTACCTTTAAGACTAGGCTTAAAACTTTCCTTTTTGATAAAGCTTATAGTTAGAGATGGCTCAGGTGACTCTGAACCATGGAGGTTTCTCCCGTTAAAGGGAATTTTTCCTCTCCACTGTTGCCTTACGTGTCTGCTCAAGTGGGACTGTTGGGTTTTCTACATTACTCTGTGAATATTTTTATAATGTAAATTACACTGTAAAGTACCCTGAGATGACTTATGTTGTGATTTGGCGCTATATAAATAAACCTGAACCTGTCTCCTAGTCCCTTGATCTCTTCAGCTAGACCCTAGGCCCTCTAATTCTGAGACAGAGGAGCTGTCCGCCCACTGCAAGGTCTGTGGTTCAATTCCGAGTTCCTCCACTCCCACCTGTGTCTCTGTGCCTTTTAGTTAAGTCGCAGAGATCTGCAGTTAGTAACTATCTTTCTGGGATTGTGTTACCTCCGTCCTCCTCGGTGTCATCATCCGATTCCTCACTGTCCACAGCTTTACTCTCTTTGTGACCTGGTGGCTCTCTGGTCCAGATCATCAATGCTGTGTCAGCTCCGCCCACTGACAGCAGCATGGAGTCGTCATTGGACCAGCGGACGTTTGTCACGTTGGTGCTGTGTCCTACGTACTTCTTAAACTTGGCAAACTGGCCCTGAGGTGATAAAAGACGAGGATGAAGATATGAAATGTGGTTTTGGTAAAACACCTTTGGGACAGTACAGATCATGTCTCACCCTGGACGGGAAGCTGAACAGTTTCAGGAAACCAAAGTCGTCTCCAGTGGCAAGCAGTTTGTGATCTATGCTGAGTGAGGCGGCGTTAACGAGGCTGAGCGTTGGCCATATTCCCTCACAGGTGGGACCCAGGACTGACGTCCAGCTCGCCCAGTCCAGCTTTTCGAACTGCAAAAACAGAATTAAAACATGTAGATCTGAAGAAGCAGAAAAACCTTCATGGATTCAAAGACAATAGAACAGACAGACCTCGGTCACGCTGATGTTCTGTTTGCGTCCTCGTGGAGCCTCAAAGAAAAGCTGCTCTCTTGCTCCAGTGTTCACCTGCAGTAGTTTACCTGATAACAAAAAATCCTGGTGACTGGACTAACATCATGGTCCTGAGAGTCAGTGTTGATTTACATTATTGTGTTGATTTATAGCACTTCTCTGAGGCTGTAACGATCATCATTCCTAAATATTCTTTAATTCTTCTTAAACACAAACTAAAAACCTACAGAGATTAACTTTTAACCTGCACAGCTAACATTTAGCATAGCATAGCATCAGTACAGGTGTGTTCACCTCTGGAGTCCCAGTCGATGTGAGTGATGTAGCTTCCAGCTCCTTTACAGATCCCGACTCTCTTACTGGTCAGTACATTATAAATGTCCACAAAGGAATCATGGGACGCCACAGCCAGGTACTTGCCCGCATCTAAAACACACAGAGCTGTGACTCATCAGTGGTCAACCAATCATATTCACACTGTCTGTGAAGATTCTCAGTCATCCAGGTAAAGTTGTCTGAAGATTGAGTCATGGCAACTGGACTTCTTTCTTCC
>JAUYWH010000001.1:299107-315535 GCA_034779795.1 Ctenopoma multispine
CACTGTAAAGTGCCCTGAGATGACTTATGTTGTAAATTGGCGCTATATAAATAAAGTTGAATTGAATTGAATTGAGTGAACAGGATAATGATGGAAGAATTGGAAGATGGGTAAATGATGAACAGATGACTGCACCTTGTCCAGGGAGCACATGGCGAACACGGGGCCGTCGTGTGCTTTGATGGTCTTGATGAGTGTCGTGTCTCTCCAGATGTAAACGTCTCCGTTTGTGGCACCGGAGAAAACCAGGTCCTCGGACCGACCGTAACAGACAGACATCATTGTCTCCTGCCTCCCAAGGTTCCCAAAAATCCCCCGTTTAAATGTGAGGCCGCCACCTGCAGGACGAGGACAGGTATAACAGTCAGAAATGTGATAAATTATAACTTTGTAAAAGTAGAATCTATGGCAACAGGTGTCCCTAATGAAGTGTGTCTCTAACGCGTTTAAAACGTCAGGCTCCATGTAGTCAGGATGTCTTATTATCACTTATTATTAAATTATTACCTCCTCGCTCCATCAAAAAAATAAGAGAACATAGAACCTGAATGTTGCCAGAACTTGATGTGTTTCATGCCCACAGTGACCAGCTTGTCCATCCTGAAAGGATTACTCTTCACCACGAAGATTTTGTCTTTGTGTCCCCTGCAGGACAGAGAGCAGCTGTCGGTCAACAAAAGTACACAATCAAAGATTCTGTGTGACAGTGAAGATAATCTGAAGAAACAGGTTCAGAATCATCACCAGCCTCACTTCTGTCCAGAGATGATGCTGTTACATCAGGTTAAATGTAAAACAGTTAAACAGCAACCTGCATGTGTACAGACACCTGTTCGTTATCATGAAAGTCCTAAGAAATGTCTTAAGCTTTTCAAATATGTTGATTTACATTTGATTTTAGTGGAAAAGACACAAAATCAATCAATAAATTATTAGTCAAATCAATTAATCAACACTGACATACTGGCGTACATCTCTGGTAATGTTTAGGTGAGTCGAGTCCTAAAGTGACTCATCAGATGTGTTTACATTTATCAATCAGGTGAGGGACGAGACGGGACAGAGAACGATGGAAAATACACAGACGGTGTCATTTTAAGGTAAGAGTGCGACAGACGTGTAAGAGTTGTGTAAAGCCAGGTGTGTCTGTTAGTCAGGTTGTTCAGGTGTGTGTACCTGGCCTTAGCCAGTCTCTCTCCTTTCTTCCAGTCCCAGATCACGATGGAGTGAAACTCATCAATCCCCACTGAGATCAAACTCTTCCCGTCCGCTGACACAGAGAGAGGCAGAGACACAAACTAGAGCGAGTTCACAGGTAACGTATGGTGTTTAAATATACACAAAACATGCACATGGACATCACACCTGATGGTTTCTGGTTACAGGTGGTGTTCAAGGACAATAAATAATGATTTACTGAGTAAGATGACAGATTTCCTTTTAGTTGATCCTGTAGAGATAATTAATGATTATCTTGATGCTTTAGGGACATATTAATAAAAAGGTGAACTAATGATGACAATTGATAAATCAAGGATTAGAAATGATGATTAAGGAATCAATAGAAAATGGTGATCTTTGGATAAAAGGTGACGATTCAGAGAATTACTGTTGATGGTTTATAGGTGTAAAAAGTCATGCCTCAGGGATACTAAACGGTGCACTGTGCAGTCAGTGTACCTGTAAACTCCAGGGCACACACTCCTCTGCTGTGGTGTCCCTTCAGCAGCGACAGACATTTCAGAGTCTGGATTTCCCAGATATGGATGGCTGGGTCTCTGCCCACCTGAACACACAGACAACCAATCAGAACCCCTCTCAGACACTCTGACAGTAACCTGCTGTGCTCTGATTGGCCGGGCGTACCTGTGCCGAGGCCACGTAGTCTTTGAGTGGGTGGACGGTGAGGCTGAGGATGTCGTCATCGTGGCCAAGATAAAACCTCTGACTGTGCTGCAGCCGGTTGTAGACGACAGCAATGGCTGCCACGTGGTACACCACCTCCCCCGCCTGAGTGTAGAACAGGTTGTTACGACAGTCGAAGCCCCGGTACCTGCAGCAAACAGGAAACAGGACCGCCACAATAAAGCTAAATCATCCTGATCTTCCTGATTTGATACCCTCCAAATTAACATTTGATGACTAATTTCTAATTTACAAATACATTATAAAAAATAAGTATATCAATAAAATCTAATCAAAATAAAAGATACTTTATACTATTATTCTTATTATTCTATAATAAATGATCCGTTTGTATATTGTCATCTCTATTGTTATTATATTTTTTAATTGGACTTGTATTCTGTATATTATATTTCTGTAATAAGTAATACGTTGTTTTATATATATATATATATATATATATATATATATATATATTTTGTTATTGTTATTTTAGTAATTGTTCTACTTCTCTTTTAAATACATTTCTCACATAAATATTAACAAAGGAACAGGTGATTCGAATCGACATAAAGACATACTTTATTCCCTTGGAGAAATATCAACTCTAAACTTTCTGTCAGAGAAAATCTTGATAATCTTTCTCCTTGTTTTCTGCCAACAGTTTTATTAATGTTTTGTTTTTACCCGTGAACAAACTGCAGACGAAGTCCTTCCTCAGGAGCTTTCTGCCGTTTCAAAGAACCAGTCAGCTTCTTCCTGAGCTGAGGTAGATCCTCCTTATACACCTGCAGACAGAAAGAGGTGAGTCTCAGGTTTATTGTAGCGTATTTGCACCATGTGACTGGTTTGTTTTGTGGTTACCTGGCGGTCGTAGCTGGTCTGAGCTTCTTGTTCGATGTCTGAATCCAGCTCTGGAACGTCCGACACGTCTGAGTCTGACTCGCCGCTGTTTGAATCAGCGTAACCCTCTGGAGACACCAACCAGAAAAAACATGGCTTACGTGGTTATTTAGGGACAGAAAATGGTGATTTTAAAGATTTAAAGATAAATATTTGGAGATAACAAATGAAAATTCAGTATTTAAGAGCAAATTAATGTTGACTTAGGATTTGCAATGACACAACAACAAATAACAGCAAATAGCGGGTCAGTGTTTACTGCAGTTACAGATGACATTTATAGGTGACATAGGTATAAAAATATTAAATTATTCAGAACAAAGACCAGGTGTTGATTTATTATCTTTACATTGTAGACGTATTTAGATTCTGGTCCGTGTCTAAAGACATAGGCAACAAACACATCTGATTTTTATGGATTCACAGTCTTAGTACTGCTAAAGTTGGCGGAGGTCTGCTGTTACTTTAGTGTACTCGCAGTCAGGTTCTGGTGGGTTTATGATGTTATTTTAGAGCAGTATGTGGACCAGTACTGGACTGTCATTATCTGGGATAAATGCTAAGGTAGTAAATCATGGCGTTACCTTGGAGGAGTGGCTCAAGGACGCCATTCATTACACCCTCGGGCAGAAACCTCCACTGGAAGACGGCATGGTCTGCACCACCAGTGCTGATGACCCACTGCAGGTCATTGGACCAGCGAACGTTGGTCACGTGGGCAGAGTGACCAATGTACTTCTTGAATTTGGCTCCTTGAGGAAAAATGATTCAGAGTTTTAGAGAAGAAGATGTTTGATCCTATCAGTCAGCAACTTTTTTTAATTTTCAAGGGTGCAGGTAAAGTTTAATTAAGTAAAACATTTCTACATCAGACTGGCAGACAGACCTTTCTTCAGGCACGGGAACCTGAAGAGCTTGACAAGGCCGAGATCATCTCCGGTCACCAGGACCGCACTGCTGTAGTTGGCATCTACAGAGTTCACGTTGGTGGTGTTAGAGTATTTGGTCCAGATGCCGCTCACCTCCAACCCAACAACACCAGTCCACGTCATCCAATGGATCCCCTTCGCCTCCTCCTTAGGAACGAGCTTCCCCACTGCAGGACACAGGTAAATCCTAAAGTAAGTCCCATGTAAAGACACATAAGTCCTACTGTAAGTACCTGAAGTACGTTCCAAGTCCTAGACAGATCCCTGTCTATGCTAAAGTCCTTAGAGTAGGCAGGTTAGGTCATTTCTTTCAAAGATCTTATTAAAACATTAACAAAGGGACATAAGTTTAAATTAAGTTTGTAAGTCCAGGTCTTCAGCATGGACAAGTCCGAAGTGCTAGAGCCTCAGATGATGGTGTAGATACCTGGCATCCTGTAAAAGAGCCGCTCTCCAGCACCATCGTTGGTCTGCAGAAAACGGCTGTCGACCGACCAGTCCAGGTGGGTGATGAAGGAGGTGGAGCAGCTGCACTCTCCAACCTTTTTGTAGCGCTGAGCGACAGCGTACACGTCCACCAGCCCGTCGTTTGATCCCACCGCCAGGAAGGAGCCGTCAGTAGAAAACTTAAGCTCATGGATCGCCTCTTTTCTGTCTTTGATGTGCACGACCTCCGTCATGTCTCTGGAGAAAAAGTACACATCACTTCAGATATTCTGCTTTTCAGTTCAGGTTTTATTTTCAGAGTCAATCTTTGCATGTGAAGTTAAAAACGAGACCTGGTCTGTATGGTGAAATCTTTAACATGATAGTTTTAGAAATGTTTGATCATTTTTTCATTTTTACAGTTTTTCTATTTGATTCTGGTTTTGGTTATTTCTCTGTTTATCTGTAGCTATAAATATATATTTTTTAGGGTTTTCTAGCAAAGGAAAAATAAACTAAAAACAGATGACCAGATGTTAAAAACAAAAATAGAGACAAGCAGAAACGATGTTGGTGATCACAGAAGATGTCGCTGTTTTTCTGGTGTTGTTGTCAGAACGTTTAACAAACTCAGTGAAGATTATGACTTATCCATAGAAAAATTCAATTCAATCAACTTTATTTATATAGCGCCAATTCACAACATTAGTCATCTCAAGGCACTTTACAGTGTAAGGTTTAAGACCTTACGCATTAAAAAAATATATACAGGATAATGTAGAAAACCCACCAAAGCAAGCACTTAGGCAACAGTGGAGAGGAAAAACTCCCTAATTCACAGATATCTTATTGAGATGTTTGACTCTGGACTAAAGCTTTTGGATGGGTGCAGGACATGAGGTCACCTGACACGCAACACAGTGAAGGATCCGTCCTTCATCCCCAGAGCAAGCTGAGAGCCATCGTTGTTGAAGGAAACACTTCGGACAGATTCCTCCATGTTACAGCGAGCCAGCAGAGTGTGGTCAGGAAGACTCCAGAGCCTGAGAGACACACAGGTGAAACACAGGCCAGTGATGAACTCAGGTAATAAGAAGTCTGGTGACAGGGATGCTGGTGTTGGGGGTCAGACTGACCTGACGGAGCGGTCGTCGCTCCCAGTGACGGCGACTGGCTGTTTGGGGTGCAAGGCAAGCGCCCACAGCTCCCCCTCGCTGTGACCCTGCATCAGTAGAACCGGTTTGTCCCGGTCTCTGACCATCACCTCGAAGATCTCGCTGTCCTGAGTCCCTGCCAGGATCCGATCGGCTTTCCAGCAAACGCTGCGGATAGACAGGCCTGGAAAAAAAACATACACACATACCTGACACCAGGGTCTAAACCTGAACACACCTCACAAGGCCATTGGCTCTGACATGAAACCATGCCGTAGGTCAGCTGGTAGATCTGAGCTAAGACCTTTGTATCCCTGCTCGGCCTCTCTCAGGTCGATCTTGGTAATTGGTTTGAAGTCAACGTCCCATAGTCTGATGCAGCCGTCTCTTCCTCCAGTGGCAAATCCTTCCTCACAGGCGTGCATGCTGAAGATCCCCGCCTACACAACAAAAACACACGCTTACCATGAGACCTGCAGCTGGATCTGTTCCCCCGGTAACAACACTGTGGCAACAACACACACTTTACAGTTGTGATGTGATTTAAACGTCACAGATTAAATCTGGACTGTTGAAGGGAATCCATCGGTCTGTAAAGCAGCGAGTCCAGTTAGACCGAATATGTTAAAGTATAAAGAAAAAGAAGAGAAAATGAGGCAGTTTTATTTCTGTGAACATTTCAGTGTATGAACCTGTGCTGTTGTATGTTCACCACATCTTTTACCAACACACAGTCTTGACTAAACGTTCTATGTTCCATGTTCTGTACCTCAAATTAAATCTGAAACTAATCTTAAACCCAAACATCTTCAGTCAACACAAAAAACAAACTGGTCTTGTTGTACCAGGATTTTCAGAGTAGACTGAACCCTGCAGAGTTTTTAGAGTCAACTCTGTGTTTGCTTAAGTGTGTTTTTTCTATTGTATCAGTGACTGTGTATGTATCTGTGTGTATTTTTATTTGTGTATCAGTGTGTATTTTTATTTGTGTATCTGTGTGTATTCACCCCGTGTGCAGCCTGCACAGTCCTGATCAGACTGATTCCTTTCCACACATAAACGTCTCCGTTCAGAGCTCCAGAATACGTCAGCTCATCTTTAGCTGCAGAAACACACAGGATGGTCTGCAGGTCGCCTGTCTTCCCAAAAACGCCTCTCTTTGGAGTCAGGGCGTTTCCACACATAGTCCAGAACTGCAGACAGACACACAACAGAATGACTGACTTTTGATTCCTGCCTTGGACTCCTTATGTCAGCTCCTTCTGCCTCTGCCTTCTCCCTCATTCTCACTTCCTCAGATCCAGGACTTTCCCTCACACACAGCTGCTCCTCATTCCCCAGTTACTAACCCTTCATACACACCAGACCCAGTTCACCAGGCCTCTACCGGAGGATTTTTTTGTTCCATGACCCTCAGCATGGTCGTCTGTGTCAACATGTTAGACATGATTATCACTTCAGATTTTTAGCTGTAAATGTGTTTGATGTGTCCAAACATGGAGATCCAGTCTGACCTTGATGTGTTTGACTCCACAGCTGACCAGTCGGTTGGACAGGAACGGATCCCAAGTCACATCAAAGATCTGCAGAGAAAGCATCATGAAAAAAAATCGATACTGAATCTGATCGGAGAACTGAGATTTTTAGCCTGTGAGTGCTGAGCTCAAAATCTTGCTACAGACATTTTTTATTTATATGTAATTTTTATATTATGTCAAGATTAATGTGGGAAGAATTTCTTTATTGTCACCATACAGTGTCATCATGGTAAAGTAATAGAGTAGTAGGGTAGAGTAATACAAAATAAAAACCGTTCTGATTCATAATCCATCACTTTGTTTAATGTTTATGGTCCATCTTTTTTTTCTTTTCTTTATTGGGAATGAATGAAGAGTTATACTCTGTCTGAGTGTCCAGTCGCTGTAGCGAGGACTCGTCCTTTTCTCCAGTCCCAAACACACATTGTGTTCTTGGCATCTAGACCCACTGATGCCAGCCGCTGTGAACACAAGAAACAAACCAGTAAGTCTCATTTTAGTCTCAGTTTTACCTTGATCAGAGGTTCAAACACTGATCCACCTAAACCACTTTGTATCTCAACACTCGTACCACAGGACTGGAGGCTCACAAGTCATCACTCATTCAGTAGACATGTGTATCCTTACAGTTTAAATCTTGGGGTTCCTCAAGGCAGCGTCCTGGGGCCCCCAGTGTTTTTCAGTTTGAGTTTACAGGTAAAGATGTTTGATTCATTTATATAATATTGGGACTCCAACGGATGATTATTTTCATTGTTTAATTAATTGTTTTATCAATTCTCACACGTAAGAATAATTTTCCAAAAAACAGCTTTAACAATTAACCAATGACCAAAACTGGTGCTGAATAATTATTAATGAATAGGTTAACCAGTGGCATCATGAGAGGGCATGGTCTAACCTGTCCATCTGAGTCGAAGGCGAGACAGGCCACCCCGTGTGTGTGGACGTCCCTTAGGATGGAGACAGTCTGCATAGCATAGGTGTCCCAGATACAGATGTACGGGTCCTTGCCCACCTGACCTGTCGCCACCTGGACCTTATCCGGATGGATCGCCAGACTGTCAGAGACCAGACAACCAGCGTTCAGTTTTACCGTGTGAGAGGAAAAACAGGGTAATCAGTTACTCTCAAAGTAAATTGTACTGAAATGTGTCCACATCATTTATACATCTGGTCCCTGGACCCTGATCCTGGACCAGAACACTACTGATCACAGTCCTGGTTTAATTAGATTGTGTTTAGTCATGTTTACAGCAGCCGAGGAGGATGGTCCGGCAGCAACTGTGGTTTCACGTCTGACTTTAGTTATTATCAGAGTCCATCGTGTCACAGCTGATGTTGCTGAGCACATCAACTTCCTGAGCCAAAACTCAGACCTCATCACTCCTGTTTAAATGCAGCGCAAAGACGTGTTGAGCTGTAATTGTCTGACAAAGCATTTCAGTGCTTCTGTCCTACAACGAGCTGAAATGTGAGGCCTCCAGGCTGGCAGACATCGTCACGTTCTCTACATAATCTCCTCGCTGTGTCTTGTCACAGCTTCTCTATGTGATCATTTAAAACCTCAGACTTTATTCAGGACAACCGGTCTCAGTCTTTTTTCCTGTTCATACGGTAACCAGAGTCACTGACTGGGAGTACTACAAGTATTAAGGAAGTGCAAGTCTTAACATAGTCCATATCAGCAGTAGTGTATGTTATGTGTCTAGTTCTGCCATCACTACCTGCTGCCCGTCTTTATCTTTAATCTGTTATTACTGAACTTTGTGCCTTTGGATTCTGGTGATTTACTGATGTGGATTACAGAGTCTGCTGTCAGAACACCAGATGCAGTCTTTGATGACTGCCTCTCTGTTTTTTGTCGTGTCTGCATCTGTGTGTGTGTCTGCTGTGTTCAGACACACTTGGTGGTAAATACACGTCAGATATTATTATTTTCATGTGATGCATAAATCTGAATTTTCTCACTGTTCTTTCTGATTTATTTTCAAATGTAAATGTCCATCTGGGGGATTACTCTGGAACTGTTTGAATGAACTAGTCCTTTATCAGGGAGTTTCTGGTTGACTGTGAGCCACCACGCTGAGCCGCTGCTGAACTGGGTCAGAGCAAGACCTGCAGGTGAGCCTGCAGCAACATCTGCAACATCTGTCACAGTGTGTGTCTGTGTGTGTGTGTGGACGCGTCTTGCTGTGGTTGTGTGGACAAACTTTAGTTTGTTACCATTGTTGTGAGGACATTTCTACAAACACATACAGGTGGTGACGGTTGGTCTGTCTCTGCTGTACCTGTCTGTCTGCACCTGTCTCTCTCTCTCTGCCTGGACTTTCTGAGACTTGCTGAAAGGATGAACAAACATCACTGACAACTGTTCCCAGTGAAACATTTCATATTGACGTGTATTTTACTGGAACACCTGGTCCCGGTTACACCTTGTGTCATCTGTCCTCAACATGATAATAATACATCATCATTTGATCCACCTTTCCCTGACCCCTCACCTGATGATGTCATCATTGTGTCCCAGGTAGAACTTCTGGGTGTGTTCCCGGGTGTTGTAGACCACGCCTACTCCAGCCACGAAGTACACCACCTCTTTTCCTGCGGTGTAGTACAGGTTGTTCCGGCACTGGTGGCCTCGGTACCCGTGGATCCACTCCAGCCTCAGCTGGCAGCGTGGAGCCGTCTTATCTGACATGTTCTTTCAAAAACCTCCAGAGAGAAACAAAAACCTGACGTGGTCTCGTTTTTGACCGGGAGGTCTGATCAGTTCTGACACCGCTGGAGCATCTGGTATGATAACTCTCTCCTGAACAGACACAAAACCGGTCCAGTCCTTGTCCATGAAACCTGCTGCTGGTCCTAATGGTTCTGGTTTCTGTAATCCATCACTGTGGTCCCTCTACAAGATAAACTACACTTCCCATGATTCCCTTTCAGTGAACACAGCCGAGGGTTCATGGACAAACCAACACGTTACAAAGTTTGTCACGATTTGATTTTCACAGTTGAGCTACAGAACTTTTATTTGTGCTACAAACATTTGAATGATTCATGATGGCTAAAACTATGGACTGTGCCTTTAACTCTGATGGTTTCACCTTTAAACAGATTAACAGAACAGAAAACTCAGTCACTGAGATTCTGAGAATAAATATTAAAACTAATATTTTAGTCCCACATAAAACATAAAGTTGTTGTCATTTCAACTATTTAAAAACAATTTTTACTCACTTTTTATTTCCTGCAAGAAACCAGTTAATATTCACGAGGACACATTAACTACATCTTAGAGGGAAAACAAAACAACAATGAACTAACACTGACTGTTTTAATCCTACTGAGAAATTAGAATTATTCTATAATCTAATCAGCGAACAAACGACAATATAAAACTACAAACTAAAGATATTTTCACTTTCTTTTCCTTTTTGACAAACTGTCATAAAACGCAGGCTTATTATGACGGAAACATCAGTTTTTTTAAACATAAATTTTAACACTAAAACCATAAAATACATTAATTAAAATCAACCACAAATTATGACAATAGTCCTGAAAATCTTCTGGACAACTATTTTGTGTGAGGTTACTAGATTGTTGATACAAGTTTTTGCATAGTTTATCAGTTTAATAAAAAATTTTAAAGTTTTGTTGCTTAAAGAAGAAGTTTTGAATAAACACTAATGTATTATGTCAATAAACACAGATTTCACTCACTATTATTCTAAGATAATAACGATGTATTTAACAGTTTTTTGCTGCCCCGTTTCAAGGGAAATTTTTTATAATGTAAAAAAGTTTAATTAGTGTTTAAATGATACAAACATGAATTATCGGTGGTCACATGCTGACTGTTATCAGGTTACAGTAAAGTCACCAAATATGTTATGTATTTGTTTAATTGTAACTAATTATGACAATAAGAGTAAAATAACATCTGGTGACAGTGAAACTGATTTTTCTGAACAGCTTCAAAGGAAAATTTTATGTTTTCTGTTTTTACTATTTTTGTGATTTAGTGTTTAGTTGATAGAAAACTAATTCTTACTAAAACAGAAACTCTCACTATATAAATATGATTCTAACACAGTTGTAGAACAGGTACTCGAACAGTTCTAATGGTTCGAACCGGAACATTTCCTGGATTTAGTGTGAAGGTGATGAAACGAGACATTCCCGGGAGGTCACAGTGAAAAATAAAAGTAACGTGTTCAGACCACATGTATCCGAGTATCAGCAGCTACTGTAACGAGCAGAGATTGGAGGAACGGGACGGGTCCACGGTGGTTCTTCTGACCCAGGTTGTGTTGGTACGCTTCATAAAAGAGGAGAAATAAATCGGAGGTGATTCCACAAACGAAGCTGTGGGATGAGAGAAAATCCTCCCTGGTTCCTGCCGCCGTCTGTTCGCTGGTTCCAGTTAAAACCCGGAGATCACGGAACCGCCCGACACCGACTGCTGCTGCTGCTGCAGACCGGCGGACAGGCGCTTCAGCCCCGCAGAAACCCCGAGCGGCTCCGTGGCTCACAAAAAACGAAAAACGGAGGAAAACGATGAAGGAAAGTCGGAATATTATCGGGAATCCCAGGGATCACCGACACCGTCAATGTGGAAAACTACACATTCACTTCCCGCTAGGCCTTTCAAAATAAAACACAAGAAATAATTTGATTATTTGTTGTTTGGATTTTGTTTTCATTCTGCAGAGTAGTTTACCGATCATCCCTCTGTAAAGAATGTATAATACAAATAAATATAGTTCATTAGTATTATCATTATCAACATTAAGTTTTAAGTTTTCCTACTGTGAGTCTGTTGTTAAATGTCTGTGAAGATTCATCTAGGTCATGAATATCTCAAAAAAGATTTTACAGTTTGTGTCTGCTGTTGTTTCTCTTTGTAAAATAACTGACAGTTAAGGCAGACTTTAAACAGCTTTCCCCCTTCAGTGTTCGAACTTCTTCCTACATCACTTTTTCAATTCAATTCAATTTAAACAACTTCATTAATCCCAGAGGGAAATCTTCTTGCCTCATTACAGCCGCTCTCATTAAAAAAAAGGAAAAAGAAAAGACAGAAAAAGAACCTCAGACAGAAACAAAGATCAGCACCAACACACAATACAGTACACAAAATACACAAAGCACAGAACATACAAAAACAAATGATAAGAACAAACAAATCTCAAAATGGAAAGTTGGAGTAAAACAAACACACATTTATGAAAAGTTCATAAAACTGAATTTCTTGTGATCTTCTGTATGATGAGCTGACCTGCTTTATTTTGTAGGACAGTACACCGACTTCCGTTCTCTTTCTCGCGCTAAACCCCGCGAGCTTCCCGCCTCTATCACAGCGTCAGGTCAGGTGCGGTTAATGCGCAGCGGCTTGGGGACGTGCCGCAGTGCATAATGGGAAGTGTAGTCATGTTGCTGCTATTGGCGGGAGAAGAGAAACAGGTGCTCAGGTAAAAAAAATAAATTAATAAACAATCAATAAAATTAAATATCAATGATAAAAATATCTTAGTTGGAAGTAACTCATAGTTACAGAACCCGAATTGTAATTTGCTTGTGTCTCCTTGTAAGTCGCTTTGGATAAAAGCGTCTGACAAATGAACTAAAGTAAAGTAAAGTAAAGTATATATTTACTTATTTTTAAAAAGTCAGTTTTTCTGATGCTAATAAAATGTTTTTGTTTAATGTTCAAAAGCTTTAAAAGAAATAAATAATCAAACTATGTACTATACTATAATTTACATTATATTAGTTGATGAGTTTCTTAAGAGATGTTCTTTTACAAAGTGAGAATGAATTTTTATGAAGTAGTTGAAGTAGTAAGTATATTTGTTATCACTGCCAGGAATATTAAGAGAAATTTTTTTTTTTTAAATGTGTTAATCTGCCAATTATCCTGCCAATTAATGTGACTAAAAGTCACATTACTTGATGAATAACTAACAGTGATTATTAGTATAGTAAAAAAACATGTACTTCATGTATTGATTTTCTGTAGGTCTTTCATAACGATGACAGAGAAATTAAAAATTAATTCTGTCAGCTGACACTGTAACATTATAATGGTGAAAAGTTAAATAAACAAAACCATAAATCAAACAGTCATTTGTTTCTAAAGGTTAAAATCAGAGAAAGACAAAGAGCTGGTGTGTAAAGTTTAAAAGCTTTAATGACATCGCACATATTTGACAGAGAGAAAGCTTTAAAGTCTACAGGTGCAGTTTCATACATGAGAAAAGCCTTTATGGTCTAACGTCAGTTTAAATATTGGACCTTCTTCATTCCTATAGATGTAGTTCTGATTGTGCAGTAAGATGGCGTTAACTTCCATACGTGTTCAGTACAATAGATATACAGTGACAGAGCAACACGAGTATCAAAGAGCAGAAAATCTGAACTCCGCGCGGTGCAAAGAGCCTACGACAAGCAAGCAACCTTCATTTCTTCACTTTAAAGTGTTTACTATACATACTGAGCTTCATAACATGGAACAGACGGATCTGAACCAAAGAAAAACAGAACAAAAATTAAAAAACTAAGATTTTTAGTTTCTGGTGAGTTGTTCAGGTGACGCTCTGAGTCTGACGAAGCATGCAAGTGGACATTTCTACATTATACAGCTCCTCAAAGGTGACTGGCTGTTTAAAAGACAAAAAGAAAATGGCTGTGGAGCGGCAGGAGACAAGTAACAACAATTAAAAAAATAAAAAGCACTGTTGGTCCAATTTCTCAACGGCAGACGAAGAATGTCTCTTCAGACATTCTCACAAAACTGAAGAAACAACTGTTTCAAGTAAAAAAAATCAAAAAAATGTAAAAATACATGTTGGAGAAACAAAGAAAAGTATGTGGTTCCATCTGACAACACATAACAGTGGTTCATTGTCGATATATATCCTACAGGTCTGATCCCAGTGAGAGGTCAGTACCAGATAATCACATGAAACCACTGCTGGTTGATCTGCCTCCTTGTCTCAGAATAAAACTGGTGTTTTATTAAACATTATGTTGCTTTGAAAAAAATTATTTGAGCACAATAACAAGTTATAGAATATTTAAATTAGTAATGATCTGAAGAACAATTAAAAGAGATTATACATCTGACCACTTACAGGTTTCATACAAAAGAGTATTGAAGACAACACACGTGAAACTGGTTTAAACCAAAAACCACCACTGCATCCGTTTGCAGACGATGAACCACTGTTCGTTCAAATGTCTTAAACGCTGTCACTGCCACGCAACCGACCACACAAAAAGAAATCTAACAAAGAAACAAGAAAAAAAACAGACACTGAGAATCAAACAAAGAAACCATCTGATGTCGCACTTTAGTGAAACTTCTACAGTTTTCAGCTCCTCGCTTGATCTTCCTATGCAGTAAACTTCCCTTATTAGCTGCTTAACACCAGGTTGATTATCACCTGTGTAAAGGATTTTGACTTAAGATCCTCTAAAATTCTTGTAGTTTATGACAAACATCATCACAGAGTTCAGTGTTTGTTCACTGACGTGTAGAGCAGGAAACATCGGAGGTTAACGGCTGGTGCAAGATGAATTAATTTGTCTTTTCACTGGGGTTTGTAAATCGTGCTGCTTTAATGTGCAGCTTATGTTCTCTGTGGAGCTAAAAGCTGCTAAAATGTGGACGGACACTCTGAGGCAGATTCCAGTTCACGTTTCTGAGGGCAGCTCATGTCAAATTACACATTTTAAAGAAGCTAAATATGAGATTTGCTGCATCAGAGCGAGCGTCCACGTGTTCAGTTTCACAAAAGTGCTTCGTGTTTTCTCTTCTACTGTTTCTTCTTGCTGAACAGGCTGAAGCGTTTCTCCTTGTCCTTCTCTTTGTCCTTCTCCCTCTTGCCGGGACTCGACTCGGTGGTGAGTGTGACGGTGGCCGGCAGCGTCTGAGCGCGCCCAGGGGACGGCGTGCCGGGGTTGCTGCCCTGAACGTCCGAGCGGTCTGCGGTACTGGCGTTCAGGATAGCCTGGATCCAAGTGCTCATCTCCTCCTGCAGGGGGCGACACAGGTCAGAGACTCACATCACTTAATACAACCTTTGTTCTCATCATCTGGACACTGCCTGTTGACATCAAACCAGACTCACCTGCTCTCATAATTACTCAGAGCTCAAGTTTTACAACAAATTATTTTCTAAACTGAACTTGTTCATCATACATCAGTATCTATGTCTAAGTCTAAACTGTGTTAGAAACCAGAAACCAGTGAATGAACTCCAGCCCAATTAGAGTCACCAGCTGCAACCAAGTCAGCATCCAGGTCCAAATCCCCTAGCACTAATTGTGTGGCTAGTGGAAACCAACAAAACTCAATTCATATTTGTAAGCATTAAAACATCTTATTAAGATGAAACAAACATGGAATTTACAATACTGATGCTGGAGGTAAAAATCTTTAAAATCTGAATTAGACTAATTTAAAAAGGAATCACACTCACTTCATCTTTGGCTTGGAACAGATACTCGTTTCCATCAGTCAGTCTGAGACGAGAAGAGAAGAAAGACACAACACTGACACATCAATAAATAGACTTTGATAACAGCTAAATGTCAGGTGGATTAATTCCAGTTTATCTTTTTAATCCCTGCTAAAATCTTGTACCTGCTCTAACACAGATTTGCAGGTCTGCAGACTCTGCTTTACTTTCTATCCAACTACAGTCGCTCTGGGTTACATTTCCCTCACATCACCTGAGCTTGAAGACATGTTTCTTCTTCTTGTAGTCTGAAGCCACATCGCAGGTCGCCTCCTTCAGGCTGACGGGCACCTCGTTGTGGTAGAGGACTCCCAGACCGGCCGCCTTGCTGTCCTTATAGAAACCCATCTCTTGGTTGTTGATGACACAGTACACGTTGTGCCACGACCTGTAAATGCATAAAGCAGCAGGATCAGGTGGTGAACAGCTGAGAGGAGTGAGACGTCTCCTGCTGCTGAAAATTTTGTTCTTACCTGTTGGACGCCTTCTTGTTGTGGCCCTCCCACTCATGTTTGCGGTGCAGAAGCCCCTCCAGCTGCGAGGACGAGTCCTGGTTCTTGGAGGGCAGAGTGGATGACTGGCTGGTTTTACTCTTCCTGCCGGAGGTCGGGGACGGGGTCGGACTGGGCTCTTTGGAGCTCCGCTCCGCCACGCCGTTCATCAGATCCCCACCGTCAATGCCGTCCTGCACACGGAAGCAACCACAGGGCGAGAGTCAGTGGATTAGTACTGACGCAACCAGAAACCAGCTCATTTCCTGCACTTCTGTTGGTAAATGTGGGGCTGACTGTGAGACAGTGTGTGTCTGTGGGACACATTAATTATTACAGTAACAACATCACACTGCAGCTTAAATAAAAACACAAACACAACAAAACAGACACAAACAGGTTTGTGTTTACAACCTACTCTGGATCCAGGGGTTTTAGCCAATTATAGACCAATATCCAATCTGCCCTTTATCTCTAAACTCCTTGAAAAGGTAGTTTCAAAGCAGCTCTGTGACCACCTGCGCATGAACGATCTGTATGAAGTCTTTCAGTCAGGA
>JAUYWH010000001.1:321033-337371 GCA_034779795.1 Ctenopoma multispine
TTTCTGTACTTTATGTCCTGAGCTGTGGTAACACACAAATTTCCCCGCTGTGGGATCAATAAAGTCCTATCTTATCTATCTCGTGTTTATGATTACACCTTCTGTAGTACACATTAATGTGAAAGTAGTATTTTATACTGTAATACAAAGTGTATGAAATATTTTTAAACCGGATCATGTAACTACGGCTGTTGGGTCTGCTGCTACTAATATGTCTTGTACTACTGCAGTAATACTAAAGTTGTACCTGTTGTTTCTTCAGCAGGATGTTGACAGAGGTCAGGTCTTTGCCGTAATCGTCAGACTGGATCTGACCCTCGAGGCCGCCCAGCCACTTATCAAGGTCGGCGCAGCTCTGCGTGAACAGCTCGGCCTTGTTGGCGTCGAACAGACACTGAGCTTTGGTCTGGGTGGTGGACTCTAGCTCCTCCCACATCGTTTGGAGCGCCGCCAGCTTCTCCTTCACCACTGCCTCTGTCTCCGGCTTCTCAGACACCAGCAGCATGCCATCCTGAAGAGGGACAAGCCAACAATTACCTCAGTATGACAGGGTTTGGTCTTGTCCCTGGTACGGACCTGTACATGTGTCGAGTCTTCTAGTATTTGGTGTTTTGCACCTTAAAGGCCACAGAGTGAAGAAAGAAGTCCAGTAAGGTATATTCAGGTATAGTCAAGTAGAGTTCAGTCTAGTCCAGAACTGAGTGAAGTCAGATCAAGTCATGTCCACGACGGTCCAGGTCAGTCCAGTCCACTCAAACGGAATCAAGCCAGGTTGAGTTGAGTAATTTAAAAACGTGCCCTGAAATGTGCTAATGGTAAATTAAATCTTACATTTTGGATGAAATGGTAAACTTTAAAGCAGAGACAGTATCAATCTTAAATCTACTGAACCATTAAGCACTGATTTTCTCTTTGTCTTTGAAGGACATTTCACATTTGTACATTTCCCACAGATCCTGCTGCTCTGTGCTGCATCATTAACTGAACAGGTCGTCATTACCCAGTGACCCATGAAAAAGAATTTTGTCTATGCAGCGCATTTACACGCATGGCACAAACTGTTGCCATGAACGACCCTCTGTACCTTCTGGATCTTGTCCAGCCACTCTTTGTTGGACTGCAGCTCAGCCATGAAGGCCTGGTGCTTCAGCCACTTGCTGTGCAGGTTCCTGGCCTCGTCATAAGTCATGTCCTGGGCCGTTAGCATCTTCTCATTAATCCACAGAGACAGCTGCACACAAAATGTTCATCAGGGCATCACTAAAATCTCAATGGTTCATCTTCTGCAGAGCAGGAATATGATCGGGACATTTTCCATCATTTCCCCCCCACCCCCTCGTCTGATTCTCAACACCAAACTAAAACCTGCCTTCATGTTTAGATTTCTCTTTAAAAAGTGTGTATGGAATATCTGAGGTGAGACCGACCTCCTGGCAGTCCTGCAGGAACTTCTGCAGATCCCTGTTGTCCTTCAGCCTCATCAGCAGCTCCACTGCTGCTTCCCTGTTCTTCTTATGTCTGAAACACAGAGGACGAGGTCAGGACGTTAAAATCACTTCTGACTGACTGGAAGCTCAATTATCGGTTACTATTCTCCTGTAACTGTAGAAAAGAAATGTTGATACCACGGACAAACATTAATCCAGTGTAACAGTGATAGGTGTAATCCACAGGGAAACATTATCTCGGTCTCAGTGGTTTACGCTGTTTGACCTACCTATGAAGTCTTGACAACATGGAAATTTGGATCTACTGTTCTACTGTTTAAGGATTCAAGTGGGAAAATCAATGTGCTGAAGAAGATGTGAAAATGATCAAAGTGTAGACAGCTGCTCTCCAGAACGTGCAGTGAGGTTATTTAATTAATCTACAATCAGCACCATTAAACATCTGCCATGTAAACTGAAGCTCATTTCTACCTGTCATCGATGGAGGCAACTCTCTCCTGGATACGCTCAGCGTTTATGTTTCCGTCACTGGCCAGACGCCTGCCGGCCTCCACCACACTGTTGATCTTTTCCTCGTTGGCGTCCATGGTGGTCATGAAGTCCTCCTGCTTCTTTATGGCGGCCTCAGCGCCCTCTAGAGTGGTGGGCATCTCAGTGTGAGCCAAAACGTATTCCTGCAGAGAAACGGGATACAGTTCATTTTGTGCTGAGGCTGCAGAGAGTGATTAAAATAATCAGTAGTCGTGTTCTGATCTTAACCATTAATCACACAGATCTCGTAAAAACCCAACAAGTTTAACCTGTTTTTGTATCAGTTGAGCTGCAGAGATGTTTTTCTTTGGAGCGAAGTGTTGGACTTACTGACTGACTTAGCCACTTTGCCTAACTGGTGACAGTATGCACTGTTTGATTCCAGCTGGTGTCATTCCACTCTCTATTTCCCAGTTTCTGCTACACAGAAAGGCAAAACGCACATAACACGTAACCTAACACATAACCTTCTGAGTTCACCTGGTTGTTAAGAAAGGCCTCGGCCTGCTTTGTGTCCCTGAGGAACAGCTGGTAAGCGTGGGACTGGGACAGCAGGTTCTGCCGATTCTCCCACATCTTGTGCAGTTCATTCCAGCCGGTATCAAGTGCTTGCAGCCTCTGTCGTAGGAACATGTACTGGGCATCTGTTTGCCCTTGTGTCACCATCTCCCCCATGTCACGCATCTTCTGGTAGTCCTCTTCGTAGTTCTGGATCTCATTCTTGATACCTTCATGTTGGGCCATGAGTTTCTCAGCTTCAGCCAGAGTGTTGGGCATGTCCTCGGAGGCGATGGCTGTCTGAGTGCGGGACAGCCAGGACTGGAAGTCATCCAGCTCACGCAGAAACTGCTGCAGCTTCCTGGCCTCACCCAGAGACTCCTCACGGTTCTTTAAAGTGTTCTTCATTTCCTCCCAGACGGCGGTGATCTCAGCCAGACGACCCGTGATGGCCTTAGCCTGATCAGGATGCTCCTCTGCCAGTCGTTGAGCCTCCCCTCGTAGGTCACCAAGCTTGTCCTCGATGGCAGCCAGGTCTCGCTCCATACCGGTCAGTTTGCGCTGCAGTGCCATGACCCCGGTGAGATCATTGCCCAGCTCCTGGGTGGACTCTATGACTTTGGTTTTCTCTTTGATCCAGGACTTGGTCTCATTGCAGTCGAGGTGGTAGTTCTGCACACCTAGAGCGGAGTTCAGCGACTCCTTCTTCTGGTCCACCAGGTCACGGAATTGGCTCCACCTAGAAGCAGAGAAGAGGATCACATCTGCAGACATACTGACTCTAACATCGTAATATACACATAACACATTTGTACCTGTTGTTGAGCTTGTCTTGCTGGGTCTTAATGTCCTTCTCGCTCGGGTGCCCATTGTGGATCAGTTGTCGGGCAATCTGGTTGACCACCGCAACGCGAGATGCCTGGTTATTCATCTCTGGTTCCAGACTCTCAAACCTGTCCAAAACAATGATCCACATCAGTATAGGGCTGGCTAAAATGGGTTGTCACAAACAGAATCTTGAGAAGCCTCTACCTGTGCTGTATGACTTCCAGGTCCTCCAGTTTCTCTGGGATCTCCATGCTGTTCAGCCACTGCTCCTTCTCATCAATCCAAACCTCACAAGCATCAGCCTCACTGAACATTTTGTAGAGAGCCAGAGCATCCTGCAGTGCCTCTTTCCTCAACTTCGTCAATTCAGCCACCTCCTTGTAGCGCTCTTCAATACCTGTCAGTCTACCATGGACATCCTGTGACTCTGCCACCTCTTTGGGCAGGAAGGCAGCCTGCTCATGGAGCGAATCGATGACCGGTCGGTAGCTGGCCACCTCTGCTGCAGCATCTTTGTGCTTCCTGACCAGAGCCTGTGTGGAGAACTCGTCATGGCCCGTTTCTCCACTGGAGACAATGCGCAGGGCATCCAGGGTCCAAGCATCAACATCATCTGCGTCTGCCTGAAACTGGTGCAGAGCCAGAGCCTCGTCCAGTCTCTTCTTCCTTCCTGCTGCCAGCTCCTCCAGCGCCGCCCACTGAGCCTGCAGGTCAGTGATACGCTCCTGGATCTTAGTAGCACCAAAGTGGCCGGCCTGTACCATGGCTTGGCCCTCTGCAATGGTGTGCTGGAGGTGGCCGGCACGACCGCTCATCTCATCCTCTAGGGCGCGCTGCTGGCTGAGGAGGCGCACTGCCCCTGTCAGGTCTTTGCCGTGCTCCAGAGAAGACAGGATCTGCTCCTTCTCACGAATCCAGCCCTCCTCCTCAGCCATGTCCCAGAAGAACTTCCATAGGCGGCGGGACTCCTCCAGACGAGCACGACGTTCGGCAGCCAGCTGGGTCAGCTCCTGGTAGCAGAACTCCAAGTGGGCCACACGGTCCTGGATGACTTGAGGGTCACAGGGTTTGTAGCCTGGACAATAGTCAAAAATAAAAAACACTTAGTATTTTCTCTCCCACTGATAAAATCTGAACACTCAAACTGCTACAGAATGAAAACCACAGTCTAGTGCTCATGTTTCTAGACCAACAAGATTTCATGAATGGCATCATTTAGAGAAAACATATGTTTCAACCGAGGAACAGACAACAGATCATACTGCTCACCGCTGTCATTGACCGAGTACTTGTTGGCATTGGATGTGACTGCTTTCACCCGGTCAGCCTGGATTGCAATATCAGCCTCCACCAGAGCATGTTTCTGCAGCAGGTCCTCCACACCCAACAGATGCTTCCCATAATCCTGGGACAGCAGCAACATCTGGAAACCAAAAGCAGACAACCAGAGAAGACATTTAGGACAGGGGGGACCAGTGTTTTACTGAAAGTTAAGAAGAAGAGGTTCAATCAACCTAAGGCAAAGAAAGAAACTCTCATCTCTCCATTCATCAATGTACCTTCATCTCGTCCATCCAGTCCATGATGTAGAGCATTTCCTGGAAGACTCTCTGCAGGCCCAAGTTCATCTCGAGCCTCTGCCTGCGGGCTTTCAGCAGCTCCAGCAAATATTCCCACAGTCTGATCACATTGTCTTTGCGGGCCGTGATACGTTTGATATCATGGTAGCGCTCCACCTCGAGCTCCTTCGCCACAGAGACCACAGCCTGAACACGCTCCTCATACGCAGCAATGTCTGTTTCAATGGCCTCGTGCTTCTTGGTGGCTGCCTCGACGGCCTGCAGGTCAAAACCAAAGTTGTCCTGGAGAGAAAAAGGTCACACCTTTAGACCTTTAGAGTCACTTCACGACATAACATGTAAATGATGAAAGGATCTTTGTGTCTCACATGTTGTTTTGTTCAGTCACTGAGGATCACAACATCTGTTGTTATATTTTTATGTTGTTTAATCTGCTACAGTGGACCCACTAGTACTGACGAGGTGAGAAATGAACATTTTGTTTGTTCATCAAATTAAGCTGCAGCATGTTTGTCCATGTTTCTGTATACAACAAAGACGTTAGTTCGAAGTGGCATCAGAAAAACTGGACGTGGTCTTACCTGCGACACCAGTCTCTGGTTTTCGCTGAGCCAGGTCTCTCTCATGGCTGCCTTACGGTCGAAGCGCCTGGCCAGCTGTTCCAGTTTCTCCTGACGAATGAGCTCAGTCCTCAGAGCCAGCTCCCTCTCATGCTCCGCCTTCTCCAGTCGCTCCCAGGCCTGATGGAACGAACATGTAATCAGCATCAAATATGTGCACTTTAATGGTACATCAAGACCTCCAAGAACCAAACTGTGAACTCCTGTCATCAGGCCCCTTTGACAGGTCTGATCTACAGACAGATCTACAGGTCTGTTTCTGTTATGTACAATGTGACAAATAAAATAAAAACAGTAACTTTTATACTGAGGAGAAAACATCCTGTTTGTGTTTGTGGTCAGTGACGAGATAAATCAAGTGTTGAATGTAACCTGACCTTGTTGATATCTGAGATGAGTTTTCCCTCTCGGGGCATGTACACCTTCTGATTGTTGGCTCTCATCTTACTCTGGATTGTGAAGAGAAGAACTTCCAGGTTCCCTTTCTCTGTGAATCTGAAGAAACAAAGGACACAGAAGGTAATGCAAAGCAGAGGAGGAGGAGTAAGGCAGTGAAATCAGGAGTCAACATGTTTGTGATGTAGAGAAGATGGTGGAAGTGGGGAGGGCTTTGAAGTACAGATCCTCTCAATCTATTCACATTTAATCTAACAATTATAACAATTCAGTTTATTCCTATAGAGACAAAAGAATATAAAAGTACTCTTACTGGGGTCCAGGCCAAAACACTGAATGGGGACATCTGTATCTAATATAAGAGATATTTCCAGTAGTCTAAGAACAACATGATGTTCTCTAACAATTATAACCGAGACCCCAATAAACAGCAGAAAACGGATTAACCAACAAAAAAGGACGTAGTCTTTTGTTGAAAGCTGAGATGATGATGAGAGGATGCAGGGGGGGGGCTCTTACTTTGGAGGTTTCTCTACAGTTCGGTAGGTGTTGAAGGCCTGAAGCTGCTGCTGGACTCCAGCTAGAGAGTTGGCGAATTTCCTGTTGTTGAGGATGATGATGGTCTGTTCGATCCACTCCAGGAGGTCTGAGGCCAGGGACTCGTACTTCTCGATCATCTTCTCCGTCTCGATGGCGTTATCCAACACCTGGACAAAAAAACAGAGACATCTGCTGTCATCTGTCAAATATCAGCATCTAAAACTTTCAACATAAAAGTCTTAAACATGTCGCGGACTGACCTTTCCGATGCGTTTGCCCTCCACCTTCAGAGCCTTCATCTTGGAGAAGTAGTGGTAATATGTGACCACGTAGGTGATGACCGACTTCTCATCAGGATGATCCACACTGATATCTGAACAACAAATGTGGATGTTTCACCACAGACTCTCTGGTACGTTTGACACTTTTTGTTGTACATTATTTCTTGACAATAACCAACATGTTACAACAAACACTGCTGGATGGCAGAAAACTATAAAAACTGTTTTCAGTTGAGCTGGATCAGCATCTTACCCTCTGGGTCCAGCAGCTTGGTGAGGCCCAGGTGTTGCTCTGCCAGGTTAAATGCGTTCTGTAGATTGTAGTGAGCGTTGGACTTCTTCAGTTTGTCAAAGTCAATGAGATCAGGCCTGGAAACAGACACAGGTCAAATGTGATGATGGTGACGGTGTTGGGAGAGTTTGTGGGTGATGGAGGTGAAGCTGTTACCTGTGTTTGTGGATCAGAGCGTTGAAGGCCATGCCGTCCCTCCAGCTGGTGGAGAAGTTGTGGATGTTAACGTTAGGATACCTGAGGAAAAGAGAAGACACCAACTTTCACCGTGCTGTGTGTGGCTCATACATGTCAGGTATTAACTACACTCAGTAAAACTGAATCAGTACAACAGTCCTGCAGGAAATCCCCCTTCAGGAAGGTGCTAGTGTCAGATCTGACAGGTTCAGATCTGATGGTTGGTGCTGCTGCTGAACTGTTTCACTCAGAGACGACGTGATGTTATTTAGCCTCAGTGATTCACACAGCGTGGAAGCTTCAGGTGTGGTCACTAAGTGTGAGAGTCTCACCCTGCAGTCTTCATCTGACACCACAGCAGCAGAGCGTCTTTGGCTGATCTCTTCTCTTTGTTGTCTTCTGTCTCCACACTGATGTCCTGGATCTGAAAACACAACACACACAGTCAAACCTGCACCTGTCTGCAGTCAAACCTCCAGACAGTTTTGTTTAGGCCTGTTCAGCCTGTATTTCTTTACACCATGAACAGCTGTCCTGCTGCTTCCTGTTTGCAGACAGCTGGATCCTAGCTGCCATGCTCAGAGCCAACCAAAAGGCCTGAAGGCTTCAGAAGAACCTTTTTGCCCCTCCAACATGTCCCCTGTATCAGACCAGAGCAGGTGAACCCAGGGTTCCAGGTTGCTGGAGGTTTTTGAGGCCACACACAGACAGTGAAGCTCTGCCTGAGAAGACAACTTCAGGGGCAAAGAAAGTATTTTTTCACGCGCTCTGATTGGGTGATTTAGGGCATGAAGTAGGAGCTGACAGGTCTGGTTGTCAGATGGGGGAAATCCCAGGGTAAACCCAGGACCATGTGACATCACCTGGACTGAATTACCATAACGACAGTGTGCTGTCAGTAAACCATGAAGCAGCCTGGACTTTAGCCTGAACAGGTAAATAAGTGACTGTGAGGAGGTTGCCCAATCAGAGGCTGGTGTGACCTGTGTTAGAGAGTCGTAAACCTGCTGCACCTGCCGAAGAGCACCTGGATTATATGTCTGTTTATTCTTCTTGTTATCTGCTTCATTCTGACACACACTGGACTCGTTTACACTGCAGTGTGTGTCAGACAGGGCAGAGTCCGCTTCACCAAACAGGACTAGAGACTCACTTTATTCACATCTATTTTAGTTATAGTTAATGAACCACATCACACCCGTCCTGATTAGTCCTCCCAGCACTTTATCTGCTCACCTGGAAGCGGAGGATGATGGTCCAGATGAGGCCCAGGGTCAGTCGGTGGTTTCCATCCACAATATCATGTGACCCCATGTTCTCCAGGTGAACCCGCTGCTCCTTCAGGAACTGCAGGGCTTTGTCCACATTCTCCAGACAGTGGATACGCATCCTGCCTTTGGTGGGCTTTGGCTGGACAGAGGAGGATGAAGAAAAACAAACAACAGAGGTGAGGGGTCAGGGCGGAGGTTTTCAAAAGTAACTGAGGCCCACAGAACCAACTAATTTAACACCGGATGTGGAGAAAACCGTCTTTCCTGACCCTAAATGCAGCACAGGAACTGAGTGAACTGTGAAGTGTCCTTGGGGATGGGGGGTAGAGAGGGGGGGCAGCTGGACCACAGCCAGTGCTCAGACATCTTATCTGGACGTCTGAACCGAGGCCAAACTGCTCTGATGCAGACAACACATGTTCTGTTCTAAACAGGCTACATTACCCATCAGTTCTAAACAGGCTACATTACCCATCAGTTCTAAACAGACTACATTACCCATCAGTTCTAAACAGACTACATTACCCATCAGTCCCTGTTCTAAACAGACTACATTACCCATCAGTCCCTGTTCTAAACAGGCTACATTACCCATCAGTCCCTGTTCTAAACAGACTACATTACCCATCAGTCCCTGTTCTAAACAGACTACATTACCCATCAGTCCCTGTTCTAAACAGGCTACATTACCCATCAGTTTTAAACAGACTACATTACCAATCAGTTCTAAACAGACTACACTGTATTTACCAGTCTCTCTCACCTCACAGTCGTGTAGTAGTTGTGTGTCTGTTGTGTATTTACCAGTCTCTCTCCTGACAGAACCTCCAGCAGCTTGATGAGCATGCGTCCGTCTCTCAGGTCCATGTACAGGTCTGTGATCCTGCAGGAGACTCTGGACAGGTGAGAGTTGACCCACTTAGTGAAGGTCTTCTTCTGGACCGCCTCCCTCTCATCTGGACACACACATATTAGCAATGTTAGGGTCTAGTGTTGTTGTACTGCAGAGAACGTACAGTCAGTGTGAAAACAGGTTTTCATTATTCTCTGACTTCATCCCTCGTTCCTTGAGCTTTATTGTAGAGGGACAGAAGGGGGTGATGGTTTCCTCAGTAAAAGGAAGTCGCTACATCATAGTGTGATCTGAAGACACTCACGAACAGATGAGAAACAAATAACTGACATATATCAGTCTGGAAAGACATTTCGAAGTCTTTGGTTCTAAAGAAAACCACAATGAGAGACACGACACACATGGAGGAAACCTGGAACAGTGGTGAACCTTTATACACAGGACGACGTGTTCGTAGACGTGTTAAACTCAACACGCTACAGTCGTCTGTAGTTGTCTTGGTGTTTGACCTTTGACCCTGAGGAAACAGGAAGGAAGTGAAAAGAATTCAGACGTTTCCTTCATGTGGACTGTTGTAGAGTGCGTTGGTCGGACAGAGACTCTACAATGTGATTTCAACTTTAACTACCAGGCTCCGCAGGTCAAAGGTCACACACTGCTCTACAGTGACCTCACAGGAAGTCTACCCATACAAAATAAAAGCTCTGTCCCGAACACAACACTTTCAAACTAGACAAATCATATCAGACCCATCTTCCTCTCTGTCTGCTCTCATAAAAACACAGAGGGAGTGTTTGATTCTACGAGGTCCAGAGTCCTGAACACACTTCCTGTCTCTGGTTGGTAAAGTGCCAAAAACCTAAAACCCTAATCTAGTGTAGAAGCAGCTCCTCTGAGTGTTTGGAGAAGCTGCTGCACAGAGACTAGGAGAACCAGGAGAACCAGGAGAAACCGAAACAGAAGAAGAACCAGTCTTCTCCTCCTACTGAGCGTCTGATGTAGTGTTGCTGTGTGATACACAACAACTGAACATGTGAGTCCAGGAGAACTGAGGAAGCTGATTATTCATGTGTGTCGATCGACATGAGCTGTACAACGTTCCAGCCCCACAGAGGGGTCTGTGTCTCTGTGTGTCTCTGTGTTGTTTCTCTTTGTTCAGCTTTTCTCCATCATCACCTTTGTGAATTATTTCATGTGAACAATAAAACAAACCTGCTGAAATAAACTGGATGAAGAAACAATAAGTGAACTTCTACTGTAGACTACTCAGAGTACTCTACTGTACGTTAATGCTGCAGAGTCTGAAACGTCTTAAGGTCATGTTAACACTCAATACCTGGATCCACTGAGGCTTGAAGCTCTTTCACACAGAGATCCTGGTATGTTTGCCGCCCGCAGCGTGATGCTCAGTGTGACGTCGACCATGTGTGATGCTGCGTGTTATTGACTGTGGTCACAGAAACGGGTCCGTGCAGTTAAAAAGAAGAGAAACTGTCTGAGGACCACGACTGTGTGCAGTCGCTCAGTGCGCTCTACACACACATCATATACAACCTGTCACAGGAACATCGCTGGATTCAGACATCTGGATACAGAACTCTGCTGTGAACAGACTGAACTGATCTGAGCAGCACACCCTCTCTGACCTCTGACCTCGTCTTACCTTGCAGCTGTTTGAATCGACCGTCCAGCTGGTTGTAGTTGAACTGTGAGTCGGCCGACGCCCGCTCCACCTCCATCACTGAAACAGATTTCACTGCTCCTCCAGATAAAACTAAAGCCTCCTGCTGCGGATCAACCCACTGAGAGCTCAGTGACTTGACAAGACCAGATCTGGGTCATAATTTCCCTCCAGACGATCACGCATGGAAACAAAGGTCAAACGAGCAACGCAGAAACTTTCAGCCGAAGAAAGATGACGATGTTTCATCAACGCTTTAGCTGCTTTTACTGGATAAACTGAGTCACAGCTGAAAAACAACAATGGACAAAAAATCTGAAATGGATATGAAATAAATTATTAACTGTAGATCCAGAGAGAAACTCGACTCGTAGCTTATAAACTCGTTTTTAAAAGGGAACAAAAACGAAAACCGAAGTTTGAATCAGAAATTCAAACAAAAACTTGCAGCTGCAAACAGAAACGTCCTCGTGTTCAGGAGCTGGAACAGACGAGTCCAGAGGTCAGAGTGGGAGTGTTTCCGGCCCTGCCCAGCACTCAAAGCAAGGCAGCAGCTGATCCTCCTCCTCCTGGTTTTCCCTCCTCATTCACAAACACCCCCACCCACTGTAAACACCCCCTCCCTCCCTAATACACACTGCAAAAGATTTGATCCACAATTTCACAGTAACAACACAAATTTCCTCTAAAGATCACTGACTGATAACTGATCACTGACAGGTCACTGACTGATCACTGACAGGTCACTGACTGATCAATGACAGGTCACTGACTGATGACTGACTGATGACTGACTGATCACTGACTGATGACTGACAGATCACTGACTGATCAATGACAGTTCACTGACAGGTCACTGACTGATCACTGATGACTGACAGATCACTGACTGATGACCGACCGATCACTGACTGATAACAGACAGGCAGACTGATGACTGACTGATGACTGACTGGTCACTCTTACTAACATGTGCAGCCCTGGGTTTGGTCTGTCAGGCTGTGGACTCTTCTGAAGTAAGAAGTAAACCTATAAAACCTAAAGAGCACGTTTATACTAGTTATATATTCACAGAGCATTTAACGTACTCTACTTGTTATAATAAATAAAATGGGTGTTAATGTTAAATGTGGAGTTTGTTTACATTTAGTCTCCATCTGACGACGTGATGGCAGCTGAAACAAAGAAGAAACTACAAGAACAGTTTACATTTTCTCACCAACATCTCATGAAGACTTTAAACTGGACTGATTCATTTTTTACAGTGTAGTGTGTGTGCTGGGGGGGAGGGGGTGTAATGAATCAGCCAATGGTGTTCCAGTTGGAGAATGATGTCATTAAGGGTGTGAAGGGTGGGGGGTATTTCCCTCCATTGTTCGTTCACATTCCTGAAGGAGACAAACATCCTGCACACACACAGACACACACATGTGTACCTCTACCTCTGTGAGGAAACATCCGGGTCCACAGAACCAGCTCTGGATTCTCTGGACAATGTTTATCTAAACTGGTCTCTAGGAGAACCAGGACCTGATAAAGAGTCTCCACAGACTGAACCTGACTCAGAACTGGACCTGAGTCAATGTACTCAGTTACTTTCCATCACTGCTGGTGATCAGCTGGTCAGAACCAGAACCTGCCTGTCAGTGGATGATGAGCTCAGTGAGAAAACACCACATTAAACACCAGAGTCAGCAGAGAGCATGCTGGGAAACTGACAGCATCCCTTCACAATAAAACCACTCATCCCTTCACAATAAAATATGTGTAAACGAAGGGGAGAAAAGAACTAAAACTGTCCGTACAGGAATGTTTTCCTGTTTTCTGACCTGTGCAGTAACAGAACCCTCCCGCCCCAACACCACCACCACATCTTCTTTCTCTCCAACCTTCCTCCTCCTCCTCCTCCTCCTCTGCGTCCTGCGGAGGAATGCAGTAAAAACAGCATCATGTGAGAAGCAGCTGTTCGTCTCTCAGATAGACAGACACGGATTTGTCTGCAGCTACTAATCCTGCAGGACTGGATCTCCTCAGACTCCAGAACCAGACAGATGATAACCTGGTACCTGGTACCTAAACGTGTGGTCACTGCAGCTCAAACCAGGACTCGTTCCACAAACATTTGCTGTGAGGACACTGACAGCAGTTCAGGTCCAGCACAGTGGATCAGGTCTGGTATATGACCTGATCCAGACTTTGTCAGAATGAATCAGAATCATGTCTAAATCTGCCAAACAAAATCACATCAACAGTCTGATCTGCCGTGTGCTCGTGACACATGTTCTATATTAAATGTGACGTCTGAACACAGATCCTGAAAGAGAAGGTGGAGGAGACGTTGAACCGTCACAGGAAGTGAGTGAACACTGCCCTCTGGTGTTAGGTCGTCTCCACTGCAGCAGCAGGTTCATTAAAAACGTGCCACATACAGAACCATTGTTACAGCACCTGTCACAACACAGTGACACAGACTGGATCAACAATGCTGAACGTGAGCAGAACGTAACCTGGTTCTGTTTTCTGACCAACCATCACTCCGTCCTCTCACACACACTTTAAACCTCACCTCTGACATCTTGTTCTGTCTTAACTGTCCTATTAATGACCTCATCATGTGGACTTTGTTAAAGGACACGTGGAAACTGGACCAGGTTTTGATGCTGTTCCTCCTGTTTTCCACCGATGTGATAAAAATAAAGACAGCAACAGGTTTATGTCTTTCTCCAAAGCACTAGGTCAGATTTGGTCTGGAAAACAGGAGGACTCACTGCAGCAGCTGAAAACCTCTGTCAGGGATCACTGGGCCTCTAACACACCTGAAAACTGTGAACTAGTCCTTTAAGGAGATGTGGCTCCTACCTGCGAGCGCCTTGATGCGGGAGCGTTCGAAGAGGCGGGCCGAGCTGTTCTCATTGTCCCAGTCGTCGTCCCAGCGGTTGTTAACTGTGTCGCTGCTGCTGTACTGCTGCTGCAGCTCCATGTGCTCGTACTCGGCGGCCACCGTCGTCATCATGACCTTTCACCTCTGACACCACGTCAGCGCAGACGCGTCCACATCAGCAACTTCAGGACGACACCTGCAGAACCAGACAAGACATGAGGTCAATGGAAGGACTGGGAATCAAACATGTGACAACGGGTGTACTACATATACACACATACTATACTGTCTACTATATATACTACACAGCACTAATACTGCTAATATTTTTCTCTCTGCACTCTGAAGCTACAACTGTAGAAGAAGTATAAATACTTCTAAGTAGTAGTTTACAGTACATCTAAGTAGATTATTATTACTTAACATTACTGACACAAAAATCTATGTTTCACTGTTCTGTCCTCCCCCACCCCCCAGTCAGAGCTGCTGGTGTATTCTGACAGGAGCCACCAGGTGGAGCCATGGTAACGAGTCACTCAGAACCAGCTCTGGATCAGGACCGGCTGACCATGAGATAATAGGAGTAGGAAATAAACCAGTTACTGGAACCATTACAGCGCTTAGACAAGCAGAGAGGTCCTGAGGGATTCGCCGTCCACTAATGGACCTGACTTCCCAGAATCCTCTGCTGGTGATGAAAACTGATCTGTGGTCAGCCTCAAAGAGGACAACAGACCAGGAACCAGGTCTCTCTGATCCTCAGAGGAGGTGGGGGGGGGACCACACAACAGTGTGGTCCAAAACCCTGGATGTGGTTCTGTGACATCAGATATTTCACGAGGAGAACCTTGATGTTCCTCATGTGACTGGAGTTTGTCAGAAATTTAATCCCAAAAAATTATCTTTACTTTAGAACCGTAACGAATCAGAACCTCCTGAACACCCCAGTCTGATCTGGATTCTTTTGAAACCAGAGGTCACACATCAGAACTGAGTCAGACTGGACACATTTACAGCCACTGACATCTGCAGAACCTGCTGCAGAACCTAAAACACCAGGTTCTAAACCAGAACCTTCACCGTGAGAATAACAAACCTCAAGACCTCAGAAATCTCAGCAAATAAAACTCAGTCCAGTCCCGCACAACCCCCTCATCGTAAACTGGACCCCCCCCAACATACAGAACCTCCCATTTCTATATAATGTGTGTCTGTGTGTGGTGGTGGTGGGTGGGGGGTCTACTGAACAAATGGTTGACTCCTAAAATACCAAACATTCCTCTGAGCCTCACAGTCACAGCTGAGGAAACACACAACACCCCCACCCTGACAAACCCCAACCTTGAACCCGGTTCCAACCTTGACCCTAAAACCAGGACCGGCTTGTCTGGGGCGGTTCCCCACAGTGTGAGTGACATGTGCAGCAGGTGTGTGAGCACAGAGTCCGTTTGTCTGCAGAAATACTGTGTGGAGTCCAGCCTGTCAGACTGCACCAGACCAGTTTTGGAATGAGCTACAGTTCTGGTTCTTTGTCTGTCAAAATGTTTAAACTGATGTTTGAATTCAGACACAGTTAGAGGATCATTTGGAAAAGTTCCCTCAGCACAGAAGCAGACTGGATGTTTCCAGTATTTAAACCAGGACCTCTCACACAGTGGACCACACACTAGCTACAACTTGATCCGAGTTTTTTTCAGTCCGAATCTCTTCACTGTCTCATGAACAGCAGCTGGATTCTCAGGGATCGGCTCCTGTTTGCTCTGAAACATGGACGTGCAGACGACGGCCACTGGATTACTGAGACCGTGATGTAACGTTAAAAACATGGAGAATGTCAATGACGTTCTGAATTAAAAACCCACTGAAACAGAGATCACAGAGCAGCCGACGTCAGACATGAAATAAAAGAAGAAAAGACAAAGCTCACGAAAAAAAAACAGACGAGTGAGTTTTAAAACAGCAGAAGAAAAAATTATTAATGAACGTGTCATTTTGTGAAATCTAACCACAACTAACCACAACTAACCTTAACCTAACCACACACACAAAATTAAAAAAACTTTATTATCCTAGTAGAACAGAATAGAATAGATCTTTATTATCCCACCAATGAGAAATTTAAGTTACAGAGCTCGTTAAGAAAAGTAACATAGAAGAAGAACAAGTCAGTCGTCTGTAAACAAACGAGCTCCACAGTAAAAAGCTGTTTAACAAAGGTTTCACCCTCCAATTAAATTACAGAGACTTTTAGTCCATCAGAGGAAGACGACAACACGACACACACACAGACACACACACACAGACACAGACAGACACACACACACACACACACACAGACACACACACAGACACAGACACACACACACACACAGACACACACACAGACACAGACAGACACACACACACACACACACACACACACACACACACACACACACACACACACACACACACACACACA
>JAUYWH010000001.1:347878-370536 GCA_034779795.1 Ctenopoma multispine
ATACCATTCAGTGTGCCCACCCCCAAGGCCCTAAATGTATGTGTCATGAAAGGGTAGGTGATGAAAGTGTCTAAGTTGGGAATTTAAAATTGAGATACAAACAAAACCACTTTTAAACACGTCCTGGTTTCTGGCATCAAAGTTTTCAGTTTGAACATTTAACAGAAAAAATTTTACCTCCTGTTCTTACTCTGATCTGGATCCTGGTCCTTTAGTCCAAGGACACAGTCTGGCTGTTTCTTCTTGTTTACTGACCCTGCTGTTGTTGGTCTGATTCCTTGTGTTCGTGCTTACTCATGAGTGTCAGGGTAATCTTATTGTTTGACTTAGTCCACATCTTCCGTCCCAGACCAGCTAAACTCTACAACGCCCCCGGTCTTCACCAGAACCAGTTTAAAGACGTCATGTTAACAAATAAGTAAAACCTGGATACTGGTTTCCCTGCTCACACTGTGCTAATCCAGGTTTCTGACTTCAGTCAGAAACAGGATCCAGGTGTGGTGTTGTGAGGTCCACTGTATAAAACAAACCAGTAATTCTACATTTCCAGTTTTATTAAACTCTGGGATAAATAGAAAAAAACGAATCACAGATCGCAGTAAAAGAAATGTTCTCATCAGAGAAACACAGTCAGAAGTCCAACCACTCTGTCATGTAGACGCAGTTCGACGGAGAGATCTCTCCTCCTTCGATACAGTCGTCAAACACCTGAGGAGACAAACAGAGAGTCAGGCCTTCGTCATGCTGAGGCTCACCTACAGTCCAGCGGAGTCCGCGTTCTGACTGTTACCGGGCAGAGTCCGCAGGGCGTCTTGACGAGGCCGGTTGGTTGAAGGATGGGGTTGACCCCGCGGTAAAGCTTCATCTGTCCGTCCACGCTGCCCACCGTTCCCTCCTTGGCAGCGATAACGGTCATCTCCACCTTCCCGTCGTAGATCAGCGTGTTCAGGATGGTCTCGATGTCATCCATGGACAGGTCCACCTGTAAACACCTGTCGATCAAACTGGGACCAGCAGCAGCTTTGTAACAAACAATAAAATAAGTTTGTTTTGTATGGAGGCAGCTGATATGATATGGAAACAAGTTCCTGTGCAGCTTTAGTAACTGTAAGAAGAAAATGTGGCCGAGCAGGTGACGATACTGTACATGGACACTGTGAGCCCGGTGACAGGTCACCGGTCACCCCGAGCCCGGTGACAGGTCACCGGTCACCCCGAGCCCGGTGACAGGTCACCGGTCACCCCGAGCCCTGTGACAGGTCACCGGTCACCCCGAGCCCTGTGACAGGTCACCGGTCACTCCGAGCCCAGTGACAGGTCACCGGTCACTCCAAACCCTGTGACACGTCACCGGTCACTCCAAACCCTGTGACAGGTCACTTTAAGCATGTGATGTGCGAGCGTCACCTTGCTGATCCCCAGCTCACAGATGTACTTCCAGACTTCATGTGAGGTGGCAAAGGAGCTGTTCCTCTGAACCATCGGACTCTGTTTGCTGTCCCTCGCTGCTTCAGCCTGAACACACAAAAGTAGCCTGACAGTCACATGACCAACAACCACACCTGTCGCCCGACCTGTTTCCATTCAGTCTGAAGTTCTGTGGATTTGATCTGATTGATCAGTTTCTGCTGGAAAATGTTCGTACATTTAATAAATAAAACTTCTCACATAAAACTTTAATGAAGTTCATGCTTCCGTACTGTTCTACACACTGAAACTTAAAACTAGCAGATTAAGAAAACACCAATGTTTTCTGAGCTCTCAGGGCCAACGTACAGTCCTGCCTTCAGTTTAATGTGAGGAAACTAACGTGGACATTAGTCTGTGTTTGTGGATCTTTATTTTTCACTCCTTTTTTACTCCTCTGAACGTTTTTCACTGTCATTATTTCAGTAATCAAAATTCTGAGGTTGGACATTTGTTTTTTGTACCTTGCTCTGCAGGAACTTGAAGCACTGCTGGTTGAGAACTTCAACAAACTCTGACTCAAAGTCCTGGTCACTATACCAGGCGCCCCCTGTCACCGAGCGGTCCGGCTGCAGGTTATACAGCATGTACACCTTCTTCTTAGATGCCTGCACACAACAAACATGTCAGGAAGAACCCGGAGCCTCCACGGCTACAGCTGGTCAAAGACAAGTGTGTTCACAGACTCACAGCCACAGACTTCACAGCTTTGATGAGCTTCTTGCTCTCCAGGTTCTTCAGGATCTTGTTTATCTCAGTCAGAGGGAGGTTGCTCTTGAAGCGGATATCTCTGCTCCAGATCCCTGCAGACACAAGCGACTGTAGACATCACTGCACATTCTCCATGTGGACAAACCAGAAGCAGCTCCGTACCTTTGTTTCCTGCGTCCTCAATGATCTGATAAACCAGCTTCTCCTGATTGTCCGAACCTTTCATCTTACTGCAACAGAGAAACGGTTCAGCCACACAGACGACTCATCACTGCATTACCCGTGTGGACCTGTGCGCTCACCTGGTGCTTGCAGAGTCCTTCAGTCTGTACAGAAGACCTGAACTGTTCCTCATCAGGTCCAGCTGACCCTGGAACAGGTCACATGACATCAGTGACAAATCAAGCAGACAATTTAAATGGACTTTATTAAAGTAAATCCAACAAATGATCTGAATCTAACTGCTTCTTCTCTAAGCTTTAAGACTTAAAGCATGGGTTCACAGTTTATCTGTGCGTGAAACCGACAGTCGGGCTTGAAAGAACAGGTTCTACTTACTGTAACCTGTCCCTGTTCATACAGGCTTTTAACAAGAGGAGACCTTCAGTCTCCCTCTGTACAAACATGTAGAAACGTTATCAAATACCTAAATTAGTCAACTTTTATCCTACAAATCCAGTCTGAGGACAAAATGTATGTTAAACTACTATCAGCTGGAAAACTCCTCCGGATGATTGGTTGCTCATACTACGAAGGTTAGAGCTGAGTGCGATGGTAAAGATGATGTAGTGTCTCAGTATGTGGAGCAGAGACAGACTGAGGACTGACCAGCGACAGCAGCTTGTTGATGGCCATGGCTCTCTGCTGAGGCTCCAGGTAAGGCATGTCGTTCTGAATCACCTGGTCTGTGATCCCCTGAGGAAACTGCTGACACAGCTCTTTGATCCTGAAACACATTGTAAAGTAAGAGCGACAGCAGGGACAGATTCAACCGAAGAATGACTTTATTTCACTGTGAAAAGAGCTGCTCATAAAATGAAAGGGCTGACTATCTTTTCTATCAAATCCCTTCAATAAACATCCAGGATCATTTGTTTTCCTACTCGTTTAGGAGTCTGTCCCAGATTCAGTTTAAAAGTTTAAAGAAATCCCCCTGTATACTCGATTAATCGAGCTACAACACAGAAGCTCGGGCGGTTCTTAAATCTATATGATAAATGCTCCAGTTAGATTACCCTGACACTCATGAGTAAACACGAGCACAAGGAATCAGACCAACAACAGCAGGGTCAGTAAACAAGAAGAAACAGCCAGACTGTGTCCTCGGACTGAAGGATTTACACATTTAAAACATTGGAGAAACTTTACTTAATAAAATGCCGTAATTCTTCCATCGTCACCTCTCTCACAAAGACACAGCTCGAGGTGTCGTTACACAGCAAACATCTTTTGGAGTTTGGTAACATAAAACAAGTGGATTTCTGCACGACACCACATTGATACCAACTTCTCTGTGGTTCAGAAAATGTGTTTAATGTATAACTGACCATGAGGGAGGAAACATAAAATCTAACTAAATGTAGACGGAGTTCTGAACACCCCGCTCTCCGAGTAAACACCTTCGGCTCAGCGGAAAGATTCGTTCACATTGTCCGACTAACCTGCTCTCGACCTCGGCAGGTTCTGAAAGGTTCGTCTCCTTCTTCACTTTGAGTTCAGCCATTTTATAAAACTACGTTGTGTGTGTATTTTTCTGAGCATTCAGTTTTAGCTTGAAGCTTCTGTTGTCAGACATGCTAGTTTGGGGTCCTGTGAAGGCAGCGGCCGACAGGTCCGTCCTGGAAACTGCCTGTTCACAAAAATATGAACGATATATATATATATATAAATGTTCGGAAGGTTCTGCGATCTGTAAAATATATTTAGAGAATAAATTTCAGACGCACTATGCTGAGACCAGCTTTATGTCAATGTTCAGTTGTATAAAATCCAGCCAAGACATAAAACCCCCTGAGTTGATGTAATTTCTTTAAACAGATATTTTCTCTTTTCACGTAGTTTCCTTTGTTTGTGTTATTCGCACGTTTGCGTTTAAACCGATGTCACTTTAAAAAGTTAGATTTATTAATAACTCCGCCCGGCGGGGTGGGCGGGTTTCTTCACGCCGTCAGCGGTAACGCACGTGCCGAACAGAGCGCGTTGCCATGGTGACAGTGTTTAACAAACTCTCCTCCGGCTGACGTCACTTTAACCTCAGGTAAGAAACGTTGTTTTATAGATAAAGGTTTAATCGGTTTGTTAAATTCGACAAACGAACCGAGACAAAGTCGGTGTTTTTATCCCGGTGACAGAAAACTACAAAGAACTGAGTATTTTCTTAATTCAAAACCTCGAAGAGAAACAGACGATCTGTGCACCAGACTGTCAACCGCTGAAAAACCATCAGTACAATGTAAAGTTCATCCTGTCAAAGTGTTTCAACGCCTCGGTGTACAAATACCGAGAAGTACAGCATTAAAAAATACAGTAAAAGTACTCATGATGCAGAATGATACCTAACTTACTATTGGATTATAACCACTGGTACATTAATATGTGAAATATTCAACATCATAAATTACATTCAGGGAAACGTGAAGGAAACGTGAAGCGGAAATTACTAAGAGAACGTCGTCCACCACTGATTTGATTTATTGATTGACTGATTGACAGGTAGACAGTTGTCATCATGACAGCAGGAGCAGTTTCAGCTCCGCTCATCATTCCCATCATCCACCCGCTGACACACAGAGCCAAGAACCACATCGACACCAACACACCTGTCTCCATCCAGTCAGGTATAACCATGCACCACCTGTCTGTCCTTCATCATCATCATCTTCACCCTTCATCCATCGCAGTCATTTTAGTGACAGCAGGACTGTGTGGAGGTCTCAGACTTTACTGAAAACGTCCACAAATGCTTCTCCTGAATATCTCTGAGTTCTCCACACGTCAGATTCACTGCCCAAACATGTCATAGACCCAAAGCCACCTGCTCAGCGTGTCCCTGAAACCCCCGTCAGACCACCTGATCTGCTTCGTCTGTGTGAATCTTCAGGTCAGAAATCACCAAACTGACACAGAGCTAATGTAATTTGAGAACATGGGAACACGTGTCAGCTGTCAGAACAGAGCAGGATACTGGACCCAGGCCTGAACAAGCAGGGCATGATCCACACTCTTCATCCTGGGACCATTACAGTTAAATTACTCTCATACAGTTTGTTCTCTTCTCAAATTAAATGCTGAAACATTCTGTATGACAAGTTTTCCGAAACACGTCCTGTTTTACGCTGATCTTCTTCTCTGAGGTGCACTGTGATAAAAGCTGAGTCCAACATTTTGAACAGTTCCTTTAGGTCCAAAACGACTTCCTGTGTTACCAGGTGTGCTTTACAGGTGTATGTGTCTCTGCAGACACTCCAGGTGTGCTGATCTTCTACACTTTGGATGGGTCAAAGCCGGTGGCGGTGCAGCGGGGGTCCACCTGCAGCAGCAGGAAGTACAGCGAGCCGATTCTGCTGTCTGCAGGTCGAGTTTCCGTCAGAGCTGTGGCTGTGTCTAGGTAACTGCTCACCTGATGCTAGTGCATTATAATATGTTCCTGCTACCTGTCTCCTCCTACACGTCATAGAACTGTAACAAAGTCTGAGCCTGAGTCTGGCCTTTGTAGCACATCCTGTCTACAGAAACAATAATAAATTCACCAACCACACTGAGTTTAGTGTTTCACACCACAACTGACTTAAACAAGACAGATTATCTGTAATATTGTGTCTTTGTGATTTGTTATTAAAAACTAAATGTGTGTCTGCAGGGACGGCAGAGAGAGCTCCACAGTGACAAAGGTTTTCTCTGTTCAGTCTGTGGATTCAAACGAGATGAGCGTCCTGCAGAACAACCAGCGGGTAACTTAACACCTTCATAACCAGACTATATTTCCCATCAGTCCCACATTTAGAGTCATTACATTACCTTCCACATTCAGCACTTTCAGCTGTCTTTCTTCCAGCATCCATCTGAAGGAACGTCCAGTTCTGCTGAGAACTCTGCTGGTTCTTCACTGAGGCCTCCAGGTTGGTTCAAAAACAGTTCAATAATACAGTTGTCGTGTGAATACCCAAGCAAGAAAGAAACCACTGTGGTTGTTCCAGGGTCACACGTTCCAGATTCATGTCTCAGAGTCCAGAGTCTGGTTTATGTGGTTAGCCTAGCTTAGCAAGTTTAAACTAAACAGCTAATCAGTGTTTTGTATTGTTAGCTGACATAGCATACATTTTGAGCTCCCTGAAGAAAACTGATCAGATTAGCTAACTTAAGCTAAAAGCTAATATTCAGAGCAAAATCTCCAGTTCTGTTACTTGTTAATGACAAACTTTCCAGGACTGAGAGGTGACCTTAAAAATAAATAAAATAAATGACATAGTGTCTCAGAGAAACACTCTGACATGTTGAGACCTTGGTGTGGGTTCCAGGACAGGTGTAGTCTAACATAACGCTACTTTAACAAAAGTCTGAAGCAGCCGCTGATCTGAAGTTTTACATGTAGAAATCTGAATCATCTGCATCAAGTGAATAATCAATTAGAAAAAACTTTGTTGTGTAAGTAACAATGTTTATATACAGAGCTCAGGAATATGGGAAACAGCTGCCCTCCATCCGGTCCTCGTTTCCTGAACACTCGACTGGGCTCTCCAACCGCTGCACCCCAGTCTGGATCCACCCAGCATTCTCAGTCAGCGGTAAACAGACCAGACTATACAGACTTATTACAGCTAGAACCAAACACGCTGTGGTACCAGAACATATATTGTTATTTTTATTTTGGTTCCTCACTGTCAGAGTCCTGGTCCAGTTCAGCTGAGCAGCACTGAGACATCCAGAATCCAGCGGGAGACCGACTTCCTGCGGTATGAACAGAGACGTGTTAGCAGATATAGAGTCCTAAATATTTTAACTATTAAATATTTTAAACCTACCACAAACACCCAGTACCTGGAAAACAAGGTGTATGGTTAAAAATCAAAGATGAGTCCAACTATGTTCCAACAACCAGGATCAGATGAGTCCACCTCCCGTGGTGGTTTCTGTTTGTAAAGTGAACCTCTGAAAGTTATAAAGCATCATAATAAAGGTGTCAGGTGTTCATCAGATCATAAAGTCATTCATGATAAAGACATGCTGGAGATAAACTTTGAAGATAAAATGAAGACAACTCACCTATCTGTACCTGTCCGTCTGTCCAGGTGTGCTCAGTGTTTGAGTCTTCGTCCTTCAGATCCCTTCGCGCGTTTCTGCGCTCAGTGTGGAGCTGTGGTTCCTCCGTTACCTGCACAGAGACTGCCCCCTGCAGAGGGAGGGCAGGTACTGCACACACCTGAACGTACACCTGGACTAGTTTTGCTGGTTGATAATGTTTTGTGTCCGTGTGATGTGGAGCTAAGCTCGTGTGTGTGTTCTGGTTTTAGACAGTTCGCTGCGTGTTCTGTGAAACTGTGGTTCCTGTCAACACTGGGACCTGTTTGATCTGTGAGGCCTCCATCCCTCAGCAGCTGCAACCACAGGCCACACGTACTCTGCAGGTATACAATATACACGTACCAGCCACAACATTAAAACCACTTGTAAGTCCCCCTAAAGCTACCGTTCAGTCCCCACATGAATCAGTGTCGCTCAGATCTTTACGTTGGTTCACTCGCTGCCTGATGTTTCCACCCAACGTGACTCACTCCACCCATCAGTGGTTTTAATGTTGTGGCTGATCACGGACACAGTCACAGACTGACTGAACTGTCTTCTGTGTTTGCTGTGTAGGGTCACGTGATGTGTGTTTGCTGTGGAACCGGGAACCCAGCTCATGTCTCCAGATGTTTGACCTGCGACACTCGTCTGCAGCTGGTAACATGAGTACTACACCTCAACACAAGCAGACCTCCACCTGTAGATGTCTAATCTAATGTGTGTGATGCTGTTCCTTCAGGCGGCGGGGTTGGGTACCATCGCTCCCCCTGTCCCATCGGCAGGCAGCAGGATGTTGACCTGCTCCAGGTGTAAACGTAAAAACCACAGCGACGCCAGATTCTGCGACTGGTGCGGCTCTAAGGTGAACTGACTGTGTTAGACTGAGACTGATCCTGGATCTGACATTCTTTACAATGTCAAATTTAAACTAAGTAACGTGGGATAAACTTCGCTGTTGATGCTAAACAGTTTTTGTCAAATTGCTGAAATGAATAAATATTTTTATCAGAGCATTAACACTCAGGGCAGAGACACACTGAGCAGACTGACTGTTCCCTTCATCTGGTAGGTAGTAACCAGGTAATAACCCTGTATACCAGCAGGTGGCAGTAGTCTATTCATACAACACAAAAGGAAAGTGAGGAAGAACCAGGACACAGCACTTGGCGTTTATTTTTTTTAGTTTGTGTCTACGTCTAATCTAGAATACATCTGATAAGAAGCAGTGAATGCCACCGTAGTTCAGTTAATTTCTTGTGCAGTGATTCGCTAAGGTGAACAGCCAATCAGAGTTCTCCGTCCCACTGATCCACCATGATTCAACATGCTGAATCAGCTGGAAAGCTGCAGATGGGGTCCAGTTCACCAACACCAGACTGTTGGCTCAGTGTGTCCTGGCCTTAAATCAGTAACCTAACACTGGCGCAGAGAGGCATTCTGGGATATGTAGTGAAGTGCTGTATGTTTGTAGCCCGGTCACGCAGCACCCTGTGTGATTTGTCGGAGATGTGGAGCAAGTGGACACCCGTACGCCTTCTACTGCACCATCTGTGGTGTCTATCTGGACGCACCAGCTCCGCCCACATCACGTAGTGACACCACCCGACCTGTCAGGGCCTCTGCCCCCAACCAGGTTTGTTTTGTTTTTTATTTGACTGATATAAGTAATTATTCTGGGAAAGTGTTGTTACTGACACATTCCTGTGTGTGACCAGGCTTCAGCCTCAGCTTCTCATAAAGCCAACTGGCAGGCCACGCCCTCATCCTACCCCAAGGTGAAGGTCGCCCCGCCCACAGATGATCAGTCCACACAGACTGTTGGACTCTATTTCCCATCAGCCACTGGGCTTCACAGGAAGCAGCAGCAGAGGGAGACACAGCTCAGCAGACAGCAGGCGTCCAGAGACAGGCAACCGCTGCTGACTGCCATCAGCCCCGGGAGAGGTAATTACTACTAGTACTAGTACTACTAATATTACCGCTGCTGACTGCCAGTATCTACTGATCCTTGAGGAAGGACACAGTGATGGCGGTGCAGGTGACATTTCAGGCAGTGTGGCCATGGCCCGGTTTGTTGTTGAGGGTTTACTGATTGGAGGTTGTTGTTCAGATCAGGGGTTGAGGTTTTCTGGTGGTTGTGGGTTGGGGTTTGGTGGAACCTCACTTTCAACTTGACTGGGCTACAACCTGCTGCTTCCTGCAGGTTACTGGAGGAAGCAGCTGGATCACATATGTGCTCATCTAAGGAGTTATGCTCAGAACAATCCCCCCTTCAGGACTCTGCTGGGAGAACCTCGTCTGGGTCGGGTATGCCACACTTCTCCTGCATCTGTCCATCAGTAACACAATGACACCTTCATCTGTCTGTAAAAAGGTTGTTTGGGTTCAGACTCACCTGAGCAGGTGCAGGTGAGCTGTGGACCCCTTCCCCTTCGTCAGGTGACGTATTGTGTTCTCTCCTTTAGATGGTCTCTGCAGTGATTCAGGAGGATCAGTATGAAGTCAGCCTGACCATCAGCTTCGTGTCTGCCGGGCGGGAAGGAAAACAGGTGTGTTCCTGTGGACTCTGTCCCACAGGACGTTTAGGACATAGGGTTGTTAGACTGATAACATGTTTAATTTCAGGGAGATGCTGAATGTGATGCTGCAGATTCAGGAGGCAACAGTCCTGGACCAGCAGGTGGTGTTTGGCGGACTGAGACTCTGAGCAGCGTTACAGAGAAATCAGCCGACAGCAGCAGCAGCATCAGTAAGAACAGTTTGTAATAATCCTGAGTCTGTTTGTGTTTCAGAGAAATGTGGAGATCAACTGTGACTGTTAGTTTACTTGTGGCATTGTACTAATGCAGACCAGTCCATAAGTATTTGTCTCTGTACACCATCACAGTGGTTTGGATCCCATAAGTGCTTTCTCAGTTATTTGTGTGTCTGACAGGAACTGATCGGTCCACAGGTCTCAGACCAAACCTGACACAGAAACCTTCGGTAAGAAACTCCACCGGGTCACCGGGTCTCTGGCTGAAAGTAAAACAGAAGAAGAAACTAGTTGTGAAGCTGTGATATAAACTCTGCTGCTGTCTAACATCCTGTTGTTGGTTCTCCTGCTTCCAGGTGAAGGATGTTCAGCTACTTAAGGAGCTTGGTCCGGGTCGAGGTCAGATCAGCGTCATCCAGCAGCTCCTGGATGAGGTATGAGCCCCTGCAGCCGATCAAAAGCATCCTGTGGATCCCCTGTTGGTGTACTGATCTGTCTGTCTGTTCCTCAGGGGGCAGACCCCTCCTGCTGTGACAGTGACGGCCGACACACCCTGGTGGTTGCAGTTGTGAACGGTCATCATGACATACTTCCTGTTTTGGTTCAGAGAGGAGCTGACGTTGACCAGCAGTCCGGACAGTAAGAAGACAAACTTAATAAGCCCTGGTTGTTCTGCTGAGTGAGATGAATCAGATGCTGGATGATGTTGGACAATCTGATTAAACAGATGTTATATTAATGATGTAACATCTTCTCCCTCAGGATGAAGAACACTGCACTGCATGAGGCTGCAGCTCTGGGCTCTGAAGGTCTGCAGTCCGCTCAGCTGCTGCTCAGGTATGAAACACCTTTATGATCACAGAACCACACACTTGGCCAACAGCAGTTTTCTTTTACATTCTGGACTTTCTGAAGAGAAGAAAGAAAAGGTTCTACTGTTTCATACAGATTTATACTGGTTTCAACTGGTCCACATTGTTCTTTTGTCTCTGCTGTTGCTGGTTTTAGGTGTAAAGCTGGCGTGAGGCGGAGAAACGCTGCTGGTCAGACGCCGTACGATGTGGCCGTGAACTCGAGCTGTAGCGACATGGTGTCTCTGCTGGCTGCTCAGAGCGGAGCAGACCTTCTGGGCAAACTGTGAAAACCGAGACTGAACCTGAACATTCTCTGATTCTAAAAATGTAACATAATTTATTTTAGACATTTAGTAGCAGGCAGGTGTACGGACAGGAGCTTTTTATTAAACCAACATGACATAATTTGTACTGACTTACTGTCACTGGTCTGTTGTTGTTTCACTGGAAGATGGTGACTGGTGGGACTTCGGATTTTACTTTACTTTACCTGGCAGACGCTTTTATCCAAAGCGAAGGAGAAGACACAAGCGTGTAGAAGTGTAGCTTACTAATAGCGTGTTGATATAAGATGGTGCAGTTCCATTGACAGCCCTGTAGGCAGCATCAAGGATTTAAACTCAATGCGAGCAGCTACCGGGAGCCAGTGGAGAGAGGTGAGAAGAGGTGTGACGTGGGTGTATTTCGGCTGGTTGAGAATGAGGCGGGCTGCTGAATTTTGGACCATCTGGAGGGTTTGATGGTGACTGCAGAAGCTCCAGCCAGGAGAGAGTTACAGTAGTTGAGTTCAGAGATAACTATTGCCTGGACAAGGAGCTATGTAGCCTGTTGAGAGAGAAAAGATCTAATCTCACAAATGTTATAGAGAGTGAACCTACAGGACCTGGAGGTCACAGCAACATACTCGTTCAGGTTCAGTTTGTCATCGATCCAAACTCCAAGGCTTTTGGCAGACTTTGTAGGTGTTAGCAGTAGCGAGCCAATTTGAATTGAGATGATTTGCTGAGGAGAGTGGTTGCCCAGAAAGATCAGAATTTCAGTGTTGGATAAGTTCAATTGGAGATGTTGCTCAGACATCCATGTCTTTTTATAGAGTTTAATACTGATATTTGATTTTAATTTATATAATTAATTTTCAGTTAAAAGAGTTGAAATTAGTATCCGTGGTTCAATAAATTCTAGGTTATTAGAATCAGGTTTTCAGCTGCACCTCATGGTGCATGCACCACCTTCATAGTTCAAGTATAGTTCATGTAGCGTTAAAACTGACTCAGAGAAAACACTGACATACAGTGCTGTAAAAAAAAATTATTGGTCCCCTTCCTGATTATTTTATTTGCATATTTTTCAGTTAAATGATTCAGATCATCAAACAAATTTAAATATTAAACAATTATAACCTGAGTAAATACTAAATGCAGTTTTAAAGGTTTTTTTTTAATGTATTAAAGTGACTATTATACAAAATAAATTCAGGGGGGGGGGGTTAATACTTTTTCACAGACAAAAGTAAAGTAAACAGTGAAGTAACTCACAGGACTGATATCATTTAGAAATATGTAGTTTGCTCCCCTTGGTATTGGCCTGTCAAGTAGTGCAGTATGGATCACTTGGAGAAGTCGCCATTGTGCTGTACCGGGCTCTAACTACCTGGACTCTTGGCTCCGGTCTCTGTGGATGACCTCGATCAACCAATCACACTGTTCCTACATTCAAATCTGCTTTAGATTAAAGGTTTATGTTTGGGACAGTCTGGTCTCTTACTGCTTACGTTACTTTCATAGTCCATGAGGTTTTGTTAGTCTCCAACCTAACTGAGAATATGACATCTGTGACATATTATTGTTGAAGCAAAGACAAAACTGAAACGTGTTCAACTCTGCAGAGTCAGTTTGGTTTTAATGGCTCAGAAACATTCAGACAATTTTAACAGGTTAAAAATTAAATTTAGTGTAAAACTGAACCAAACGAGACAGAAACAAAGACACAGAGAGAAAAGAATAACTGACAAATAAAAAGATGTCTGATCCAATACTGCAGCGGCTGGTTCAGTTCTTCGGGTCTCACCAACATTTATTAATATGGTCCATCGTAGTTTCTTGGTTTTAAATTTGTCATCACTGATTTGACCACAGATACAGAGACTCTGTCAGGACTGTTTAACCTGACAGACGGTGGCCGTGGACCAGCTCATCGCCCAACGTCTGTTCAGGTTCTGGTATCAGCGTCTCAGGCGGAGGAAGAAGGCGTGGCGGCACTCTGTGCTGTCCACAGGGTAGTATTTATCGTAGAAGTCTAAGATGTATTCCTCTGCTTTGAAGCCAAACTTCTGGTACAGCAGCATGGCCGGATTACTGGCTGACACGTGCAGAGTCACGTCCTTCCCCATGCAGGTCTGAAACACAAACACAAAGTCTGTGGCCCTGGACCAGAGTTTGATTCAACAGGAATAAATAGGTCAGGTTTGAATACACAGTTATTCACCTGTTCTCACCTGGACCGCATCAGGTCAATGCACTCTGTCTTTGACTGGTACTTTACTTGGCAGACGCTTTTTTGTTGCCAGAAACTTACCAGAACCTCGTCAGTTTGACTGGAGACTTCGACTTGATGCATTATTCACTTTACAGTTTTAACCAATCCAGAACCAGAACCCCCTCAATTTCATTCTCTGTAAATTCCTTCTCCTTATTTCCCTTGAACCTGTTTGACCTCTGAATCCACTGCTGGACCCCGCTGAGTCTCACCTGGATGAGGTGGTAGATCATGAAGGTGCCGACGCCGGCTCTCCTCCACTCAGGATGGACCAGCAAGAAGGAGATGTAGGCCTCATTGTACTTTACATCCGGCACCATGAAACCAAAGCCGACCACAACTTTCTTGTAGAGGACGACCACGCTGAAGTCTGGGTACTGTAGACACTCAGACAGGTCCACACCTGGAAGGGGGGGGTCAAACAGACGGAAGGTTTGGAAACAGATTTGTGAGAGGATTCTGAAGGTAAGTAAAAAGTTTTCTCTTTGCTACCTGGCCAGAAGCTATCATGACACATGGCGTTGACAGAGGGGATGTGGTTTGGTCGGACGTAGCAGTAATCAATAGGGGCGTCAGGCTCAGGGACCCAGTCAGGATCTTTTCTGTGAGGATAAGCTCGGATCTCTGCCAGTAACCTCAGCTTCACAGGACGACTCTCATAGTCCCTCCTAAAACCACACAGAAATGCTACTGATGTACTACTATTACTCCTTCTCCTCCTCCTCTGTGCCTGACTAAAGGTATCAGGACTCTTTCTAGCTGAGTGAATACACTTTACCCAAATAATTATTAGATAAGTCTTTACCTGATAAACGGCTTCAAGATGCGGGACGTATACGGACTCTTGATGCTCTGGTCCAAACTGCCCTCTGCTCCCATCAGACGATGCCAGAACGACACAGAATGCTGCTGGATGCCTCTTCTGGTGGAAAAGTTGGTCTGCACGCAAACACAGAAATGAACAGTCTACATCAGAGTTTTTTACCGCTTGTGTTTTACTGTGTCTGTAACTGAACTGAGACTGAGGACCACACTTTAACTGACTGAAAGACAGCAGGTCGACTACCTGGAAGCGATCAAGAATACGCAGCTCCTGGCTGTTGGTGCAGTATTTTCCCATTAGCCCGCCTCCTGTCAGTGCTCCCTGGGCGCAGTAGATCCCTCCAACCAGGCTGAGGGTGGCGCTGACAGCCCGGTCGACATCCAGCAGGGGGAGCCCTCTCTGCCTCTTGGCCTGGCGGACCAGCAGCTTCCTTTGGAGTCGTCTGGCCTGCGGGGTGACAGCTAAGGCCAGCGGGCAGGCGTCCAGCCGCCGCAGCAGCATCCTCTCCTCATAAAGACTGAGGGGGGTGAAGCGGGGAGGCTGGGAGGCACCACCAGCTCTGTCTGCTTTCTCACCATGAGGTATCCTCCTCCGCTCGGGTGCTCCAGCACCACCAACAGAGAGAGACGGCGCTTCAGTCCGACCCACTGCCTCCTCAAAGTCTACCTCACGCTCACGGCCTTCATCTTCCTCGCTTTCTGCTTCGCGTTTGATGTGAGGTGGTGCTGGGCGGAGCTTCTTACGAGCAACAAGGCTGGCACTGGGTGGGGGTGTGTATTCCATCCCTGGGTCGATCATCCCCTCGGTCTCCATCTCCTCATCATCTGAAGGTCCAGGTACAGCGTTGGTTACACAGAACACCACAAACACTCACAACAAACACCTGGACGAGCTAGACTTGGACTCACCGTGGAACAATGCCTGGGGAGGCATGGCATCCGGGATGAGGTCTGCCTCCGACAGCAGGCTGGGTGTAGCAGAATGAGACGCCGGTGTCCCTGGAGCAGAAAAGTCTGGTGAAGGAGATGGTGATGGGCTGGTGAGCGGCGTTCGGTCCGAAGAACTGAGGGAGGAGAAATCTATGACTTCTCCTTTCTCCAGGACCAGATCAGGTCGGCATCCAGTGCTTCCGCCGCGACCTCCGCGACCTCCGCCCAGTTTGACAGGCGTGGAGGAGGCACTGCGGTCAGTGTAGCCTCCCACTGCCTCCTTCTGAGCCCGCCGGATGTCTTTGGCCTCCTGGGTGCGAGAACGCTTCTCCTTCAGCTGCATGGCGTTCTCCACAGGGTTTCTGGCTCCTCGTTTTCTCAGACCTTCCACGGTAATGATCGGCTCCATGGCAGGCTTAGATGCTGCAGGGAAAAAACACAGGGGTGTTTAATTTATTTGTGGAGTAGAACAGTAATGTTTCACCAGTGACCTGCTGGATGAATTTAAGCAGACATACGTTTAGTCCTAGAGGTGGATTTGTCTACTTCTGGTCTCAGGGTCGGTGGTCTGTTCTGGACCAGCTTCCACCAGCCAGGCTCGCCAAACTCCTGCGCCCCTGAGCGAAAGAAGGTAGGGCTGCCGACCGACAGACAGCCAGCCACCGTGCTCCACCACGTTGACGTCTTTTTCCTGCAAAGTTAAATAGTGATCAGGTGAAAAACAGCAACAGGAACGTTGCCCTAGACCAAGTGAGAGGTGGTCTGAGAACTGGAGGTTCAGGGTCGTGGAGGTCGTATTCGGGAATGGTTAATAACCTTTTAAATAAAAGTTAAAGTGACCTCGTTCCCAGCAGGAAGTTCCAGTGTCGCCCGATAAACGCGCAGATGTCTTCTTTCCACCTGAAGTAACCCTGTCGACCCGTCCCCTCCAGAGACAGATTGTACATGGCCAGCATCACCACCTGACACACAGCAACAAACGAAAACACTGTTCACAGGATCAGACGTTCAGAGGCACCTAACCAAATAAAACTATTTTTTTTTCTTTTTCATCCAAACTTGTTTTCAGCAGTTTGATAGACTAAGTCCCATCTTTTCTTCTGTGAGCAGCAGCTGTGTACCTGCTGCCAGGTGAGTCTCATCCTCTCGAAGCTCTCCTTGCTGTCCTCGGAGCATTCTGAGCAGATGAATTTGAAGAAGTTGTCTCCTTTCAGGTAGCTGGGTTGTTCGCCACGGAGCTGAGCTGGACACAAACACAGAGTCAGACTGGAACAGAAGGTTTCTGTTCTCGGCCAGAAATAAACTTTAAAATTAAATATTTTACTTAAATCAATCAAATCACAATTATTTGTTTAACTCTTCTCCACATTACCTCACTACGCTACACAGCCAAAGTGAAAAACAGCTGCTGCTAGTTTGATCATCAGAAAACTTTTCTGGTCATTTTCTCAAACATTTTCATACGTTTTTTAACACGATAAAGTGGAAATAAAAAACATTCTGCATGGTAAAAAATGATAATAGGTATGTTTATGATTTTCTACACAGTCATTAATCACCTAGTTTAATACATGCTGACGTCTGATCCTCCTCCTCCGTCCTGTGTTCATGTGTTATTGTGTGTGTTATTAAAGACACACCTGTAAGACAGGTCCACACGCTGTCCTTGTTATTTTTTGTGTTTAATTACACAGACAGGTGGAGCGCTGTGATTGGCTGACTCACCTGCAGGGATCCACTTGTGGCAGCGGTCACAGTAGAAGGACATGTCCTCGCAGGCCCAGCCTCCATCAGCCTCCTCGCCCACGTCACTGGTCAGAGAGTCTCCGCTCTGGTCGTGTGACAGATCCACCGAGCCCTGATCCTCCGATTCCACGATCAGCAGAGTCTCCCCCTCCACCTCTCCCTCCTCCAGACCCTCAGAGGCCGACGTGCAGGCTGCATCATCCTCACCCCCACCCAGCTGCTCACTGCTGCTGTCCATCACTCAGCCTCAGGTACACAGGAACACACCTGGACAGGTAACACATAAGGACAGTCAGGACTTTCACTGTAACACACCTGGACAGGTGATAACGTCAGTCAGGTAACACCAAGGGTTAACAGGTGTATCAAAGTGTTTACCTATCTCAGTGGTGGCCCTGTGGGTGGACCTCTGTCTCTCTCTGTCGTCTCTCCTCCTCCAGGTGTCTGGTCAGAATCCTCTGCTCCTCCAGCAGCTTCAGGTTCTCCTTCTTCCTCTCCAACCGCTCCAGATCGCGGACTACGCCCTCACGGAGACGCTGGAAAAAACATTTAATAAACAGGAGCCATGCTAACAGCTCTGTAAACAAGCTAACAGCTAACATGCGAACAGTGGTTACAGACCCTCGGTTCCTCATCATGTCCTAAAGAGACAAACTGTTCTAAATTCAAACTTAAACTTATATGAAATGATGGGATTTTCTGCCAGAACCTTTACTTTATCATCATGTTAGCATGAGTGGACTCTGGGTTCGACTGGTTTTTCCTTTGACTAAACAGGTCTGGACTGGTCTCTGAGATCTGCTACAGGTGTCTTCAGCTTTCTGGTAATTAAATAATATAAGAAGACAATAATCAGTCAGCTGAAAACAAATGCTCTTTTACAATCACAATAAAATCTGAATAGTTACAAACTGTTTCTTCTCTTTAGCTCATGAATCAAACTGGATGTGATCATAACTTGTATTAGTGATTTAATGGTTATTTACATTGAAGCCGATTTAAGTAATACACTTAGTTTTAACCTGTGCAGCTGTTTGTTGAGTCTGCTCACTTAGATGTTCAAATGCTGCAGTTCAAACACGTTAAACACTGAATACTTTTACTCTTATTGACAAAACATTTCACCTCCCGTGACCTCCCCGCTCTGCTGCTAGCTTAGCTAAGTGTGCTAACTGTTAGCTTAGACTGAAACACTTGATCGACTCGGTTCGGTCCGGTTTACCTGTCGGTCCCAGGCCTGTTTAAGATGAACACTAGCCACGGTGCTCAGGGTCAGAACCAGAGAAACTCCCAGAACCACCTTAGAGACTGTAGACATCACGTTAGCCTTAGCTTCACGTTAGCCAGCTGCTAACTGGCTCATTCACGCTCTTCAGCTGCTTCTTCTTATGTTGCTGCTGTTTCTTTTTCTACGGTGGATCCAGCCGTTTGTCTGGGACCAGCGCCCCTTCAGGCAGTGGCCTGTATAACACAGTGTCTGGAAAGTAGGACTACATCTCCCATGAGTCCAGAACAGGAGCTCACGGTGTCCTCGTTTTATCGGGTTTAGAGAAATAGTTTGAATGACGTTGACCAATGAGAAGCCTGGATGCCGATGGGAGGCGGAGTTTGTGGAGTCGTCCAGAGAAAGTGCCACGACTCTGCAGCCTGACAGACTCCGCTGAGGTGAGAAAAACCTTTAATTCCACTGCTGCAGCTTCTGAATTTAAACTGTTCATGTTGGAGAGAGAAAATGATAAAAGTCAGACGGTTTGTAAAATGACTGAATTATCACTGATAAAAAGACAGGATGTTTTATTATGAAGCTTTTAACGTTTAAACTAAAACATAAGAAGAAAACATCTGGTCTGTGACTGTTCTCTATCTACCGAGTTTGTCTCCAGCTGTTAAAGCTGTTTTACCGGTTTGGATTAAAAACTGTGCAGAATTTATCATCTGTGTGATTATAACGTGTTTTTTATTTTTTGTTTAACACAAGTTTTATTGTGAAAGTTACTTAACTTCTACTACTACTACTAATACTACTACTACTACTACTACTACTACTGCAGTTTACTCCTTCTGTGTGTATGCTGAGAGTCTAAAGGGTTAAATGTGGACACGTCGCTCCTCAGACAGAAACAGTTTTAGGACAGATGTGAGGTTTAAAGACTCTTATTTCGAAACTGAAGTTAAATCCGATCCAGTTCTTATCACCTGTGTGTTTACAGTAGTCTGGATTTTTAGATTTGATCAGTGACATTCACACAGACGCTGAACTCTGAGCTCAGTCATCAACAGATCAGACTAAAGTCAATAAGTCTGTTTGTTGGACTCAGATCCTGGTTTTAGATTCCTTTAACTCCCAGACTACCTTTTAGTTCACACACCACAAACTGACAGATTTTCCAAAACCACCAGACCAGGTGCACTGGTGTACTGAAGGCAGCCGGAGATGTCAAGCTGCTACCTACTTAACTTACAGAAACAGTTTGATCTCTCTGAGCGGTTCAGACACTGGTAAACAATCTGACAAATACTGATGATGCAGACGGAATCTTACAGTGTAAAGTCTGTGAGAGCAGAGACTAGTTTACTAGTCTGAACTAACACCCTGGTCTTCAGTCAGCTGAGTCTGCTCAGAAACTAAAACTACAAGACTGTGGTTGTTATATCAGAGATTTCTGTGCTTTCCAGTCAGACTTTATTGGTCACGATCTGATCTGCTCTAGGACACCTGGACTAGAAACCTGGTCCTGGACACTGAAGCTGTGACTAACTCAACAAAAAGACTCTGCCTCTGTGTCCTCCTCCTCTCCGTGCTCCAGAATTCCTGAGGGACACTCTTCAGTCATGGACGTCTCCGACCCACAGATTCTCGGCTTCATGGTCTTTGGAGGCTTCATGGTCATTTCGGCCGTGGGCATCGCCCTTGTCTCCACCCTGTCCATGAAGGAGACGTCGTACGAGGAGGCGCTGGCCAAACAGCGCCGTGAGCTTGTCCAGAACCACACCCAGCGATCAGAGAAGAAGAAGAAGGACAAGACCCTGGAGAAGAAGAACAAAGCCAAGAAGAAAGAGGACCAACCCAATGGGAAGCTCTTAGAACCAGGCAGTTATGGCAGTGAGGAACATGTGGTGTTGACCAGTACAGAACCCGAATCTGAGCCAGAACCTGCTGCAGTCACTGATGTTGCAGCTGAACCAGTATCAACACCTGAACTAGAACCAGAACCCACTGTGGTTACTGCTGTTGAAGCTCCCCCAGCCCCCTCACCCAAGGACAAGAAGAAGAAGAAGTCATCCCGGGTTGAGCCCGCTTCTGTTGTGGAAGCTCTGGTTCTGGCTGGGTCCCCAAAGGTCAATGTTTCACCGGTTTGTGTTGCTACTGAAGTCACCAACGAACTATCTGCTGCCAAAACAGAACCCAGAGAGACCTCGAGCACAAAGAAGAAGTCCAAGAACAAATCTGAGCCCGGTGAGGCAACGTTCCAAACAGAATTCTAGGTTCTTTGTGGTTCTTTAGTCTGTTTCATTAGATATAGATAAATCATTTTCAAATGTCTATGAAGTCACTGAAAATGAATATTTCCTACATGTCGTAACCTTTTGTGATGACTCGTGTTGTTTAGTATCTGTGAAAAGTCCAATTAATCCTGTTGTTGGTTCTATTTCCTCCTGGTTTCTCTGCTGTGTGTTGTTCTGGTTTTATGTTTAAGAACCCATCACAAACTCGGCTGCCGCCTCTCCCCTGCTGTCCTACGCTGATCTACTGTCCACAGTGTCCAACATGATGCTCAGTGACCACGAGGCAAACAAAGTCATCGAGGTCCTGAACCAGAAGACCGGGGTCCGCCACGGCTCCTGGCAGTTGGTACACTTCATTCAGTGTTAACTCAGAACTTGATATTCATTCAGTCTGATAGTTAAAAGTTAATTCTTGGTGTGACATCAGGCCTGTCAGAGAGGAGATCCACTGTCTACTCTAAAGAAACAGCTGGAGGAAAAAGAGAAGTTGCTGACTGCCAAGCAGGATGAGGCCAATGCCACCAAGAGCCGCCTCCAAGATCTTAGCAAGGTGAGCAGTGTTCGGTCCAAAGTATTCTGAACGGTGTGAGTCAGATTTTGGAACTGCTTATATGGTACGAGATTTCACTGGATTCTCAACGAATAAAACAAGTTCACTTACAGCCACCGTTTACTGCAGTACAGTTAAGTTCAGTTAATTTCTGTATGTTGCATGTTAACACGTTAACTTCAGACCTACCATGTGTATTAACTGTGGAAAACTTTTTTTCAGGAACTTGGTGCAGAGAAATCCAAGATGTTGTCTCTGGAGGCCCGACTGAAGGCAGAGCAGGGTGCTCGGGTTCAGGAGGTCAGTTCACTGCGAGCCAAACTACAGACTGCCGACCAGGAACACCACAAACAAACCCAGCAGTTCAACCAGAAGGTACAGTGAAGATGAACTAACTTATTTAGGAATAGGACAAAGAAAGCATCATGTCCCAGAGTCCGGTCCAGGTCCAGTCCAACACAACAGGTGTACGGGTACAAGTGAGAAACCCACATGCAGAAATCCAGGCAGACGGATGGAGTGATACTAAGTTTTAATAAACAAAAGACAGAGAGGGGGAGCTTACTTTTTCTTTATCGATATGCTTAAATAGTGGTGCATCTGAAGGAATTTATCAAATTTAGAGTTTCCTATTCCCTGAGTCTTTTTTAGGTCCTGGAAATTCTTTACTTTACCTTGATGGATAAAGGTGCAATAAGCCGACAGCCCTTGGGACTCCTAGATATTTAATTTAATCCCACTTTAATCCCACTTTATCCTATGTTTTTCAATAATATCTCAGCTGGGGCTATAATAAGGGCGGAGTGCTTGTGTTTTTGGTAAGTTTAGTTTATAACCTGTTAAGGATCTGTGATATCCAAAAATAAAGAACAGATGTTGAAGAGACTAGCCTGGGCTGGATAAATATAAGAGGACGTCATGAGATTTGATGGATCTTATCTAATATGTTACCTGCTATATTTTGACTCTGGATTATTCCTTGACTTAATGGCTCTATAAAAATAATAGGGGGCTAATCGGACATCCCTGTCTCGTACCCCTCTCCAAAGAAAAGACTCTGTTTCTCTTAATTCTTGCCCTAGGTTTTTTCATAGAGGCACTGGATTGTTTTTAGAAATAATAATTTAATAAAAGGTTTTGAATAAAAACAACAAATTAACGCAATGAAAAGCTTTTTCTGCATCCAGGCCTAACAGGACCGCTTCTACATTATGTTTCTGAATTTGTGTAATTATATGAAGAGGCCGCCAATATTATCGTGAGATCGTCTTTGGCGTATAAAGATTGTCTGATCTACGCTCATCATACGAGGAAACACTTTGTCCACCCTTTTAGTAAAGATGGTAAGATGGTATAGTTTTAGGACTAGGCTTAAAACTTTCCTTTTTGATAAAGCTTATAGTTAGAGATGGATCAGGTGACTGAACCATCTCTTAGTTATGCTGCTATAGGTTTAGTCTGCTGGGGGACTCCATATCACACTGAGCTCCTCTCCTCC
>JAUYWH010000001.1:370636-396627 GCA_034779795.1 Ctenopoma multispine
ACCTTACACTGTAAAGTGCCTTGAGATGACTTCTGTTGTGAATTGGCGCTATATGAATAAAGTTGAATTGAATTGAATAGATGTTTGTGGGGTCACCAGGAGTAATGGTGAAGAGTGCTGTGTCAGCGTTAACTTACCTGTCAACACCTGTTGGTGTTCCTGTAGGTGGAGAGGTCCTCTGAGGTGGAGCAGTCCAGGATCAGGTACTAAAGCTTGTTACTGAATACTGAGCGTAGATGTTATGGAGGTGTGACAGACTGCGGAGTGACTTCCTGTGTTACTTCCTGTCAGTCTACATGGCAGAGACGAGCAGGTCGGTGCTCTGGAGGCGGAGCTTAAACACCTGAGGGAGAAGCTCACAACATCACAGACACAGAGGTGAGAAACACAACAAGACACAACATGTTCACAGAGCCTTTGGAGTCTTATCTGTGCTTTAGAAGGTTCTTCACACTCAAGATCAGACTCTGATCACACAAACCGTCTCATGTCTCCAGCTACAGAATCAGAATCAAACCCTGGGGGGCCTCGGCTTCAGCCAGTCAGATAATAGGATTTTTATTGTGAAAGTGTTGTCAGCTCTGTCACGTTCCTGAAAATAAAAACTAATTTACTGAAGAAGCTGATTCATTTGTTTCTTCGTCTCGTCAGTGTGAAGCCGGGAGAAGCTGCAGACAAGACGCAGATAGACGTACGTTTGAAACTCCACAGGAAATGATTGTTCCTGAGGCTCTGACATGTTTCCTCCAGATGTTTAACAGATGTTTCTTCTCCTCTGCAGGAATCAGGAAGTGAAACAGAGTCTGATCAAGCATTTGAAAGGTGAAACACACCTGTGTGATGGATGTTCTATCTTTACATAGTGTGACTCATTGTAAAACTTCACAGTGATTATTTCAGACCTGGTGCATCAGATTTATGTGGTGACCACCTGTAGGGGCCAGACCCTCAGGTTGGGCAGTAAAATGCTGCTGACTCAGGACCAACAGTCTGATCACGGAGAAATTTTAATCTATTTATTTATTTGTCGTCAGCCTGGAGGCCGATTCTCAACTGCTCCGTCTGGAAGAAGAACTGCAGCAGATCAGAGACGAGCTTCACCAGGCCCAGAACCACAGCAGCGTGAGTCACAAACACAGAATGTCTGACAGTCAATAGATTTAAAATACTGCAGCAGAGAATTTTCAGTCAGATTTTTCCTCCACTGTGTTGTTCAGGAGCTGCAGGAGGCGTTTTCAGCTGCAGAGCGTCAGAGAGAGCAGAGAGAAGCTGAGCTGAGAGCAGCGCTGGTCAGTAACAAACTGAACATTTACAGCTTTAACTCACAGTACACTGCAGAAAATACACACCTACCTGTGTTTGTACGTTCAGACTGAAGCTGAGTCCAGGTTTGTGTCCCTGAGTTCAGACTTCCAGACGTCGCTGCAGCTTCTGTGTCCTGATGTCTCTGTGGAGGTGGAGCAGGTGGGTCCAGTTTAGTTCCTGTGTTTCTGTCTACAAAAACCAACACTTCCTGCACATGTTTCACATTAAAAGCCTCCCAGGAACCAACATAGTGTATGAGTCGTTTAGAGACTTTTAATTTGAAATAAAATGTAGTTTGTATACATAACAACATAAACCTGTTTCTAATAAATTACAGGTTCTGTCTGCAGGTGAGATAATTTCAAGGGTGTTTGTTATAGATCCAGAAAACTGTTTATTACAGAATGGTTTGCTGATCTGATTTAATCACAGGTAAATAGTTTTTATTGGCAACATCACAGAATATGTTATTTCCTTTTTTTAATAACAGAGATGACTAAATCAAAAGTAAGTTAAAGCTGAAATCACAAAAGAAATATGCTGTAAAGATAAATCTCTTTTCAGTAGCTCTGCTCGTTTTCTTAAACTGACACACGGGCAGCATTGGTGTGTGTGCCCAGTCCAGCACACAGCAGGGTTGCGTTAACATGATGTGTTTTCACTGCAGCGAAAGTTGCTGCAACATTTTACGGAGAAGGTTCAGGAGATTCAAACTGAAGCAGAGAGGTCTCACTCTGAGGTAAAAACACAAAACATTCCTCCAAACACATAAAACAGTGTGTTAATGTGTGTTAATAATGTTTGATGCAGTTTTGTTGTCGTGTTATCAGCTGCAGTCGAGGCTGAAGGAGGCTGAGCAGAAACAAATCGAGCTCGATCTGAGCAGGAAGCTGCTGCAGGACACGGTGAGACAGAGACTGAGATTTATAAGTTTTATTTGTTTATTATTTGTTCATGTTGTGTTGTTGTTTCCCTGACAGGAAGCAGAACTCTGCTCTCTGCAGCAACGCTGTGAGGAACAAGATGATGTTTGGAAGAACAAAGTGTCTGAGGCCGAGCAGCAGAAACAAACTGTGAGTAGCTGTAACATCTGTCATCAGGGCAACATGTCGACGACTGATTTTATTATTTAACAGCTCATTTCACAGCTGATAGTCTAGCTTCATCACGCTTTCTCTCAAAATATTATTTACTTAGAAAAACTTTAAAATACTACAGTTTTCTCACAATAGAAAGTTTCCCAAAAATATTCACACTTTGTTCGTAAATTATTCAGTTCAACAAAAACTTCCCAGTCCTTTATTGTGTATTTAGTTTGTTTCCTCCTGGCATCTTCAGGTTCTGGATCAGCTGAAGCTGCTGGAGGAACAAGTTCAGTCCAGGAAGACGCAGACAGAGAACATCCAGCAGGTCAGCTGTCGTACCTAAAGCTGTGGTTCTGCTGTTTGAATGATGTTAAAGTGGATGTTGTGGTTGTGTCTCAGCTGAAGGAGCAGCTGATGCTGATGGAGGCTCAGCTGGAGAAACAGGTGGAGGAGGCCGGCTTCACCCAGAGCTGCAGAGAGGAGCTGGTTCAGGTCTGACACACGAGGACACAGTCTAAAAATGCGCTTCATTATTTTCTTCATTGATTCTGATGATTTAATTCATTTAAAATTGTTCTTCAGAGACATTTGTACAGAAATAGGTTTAAAATCCATCTTTAGTTCTAGTAAAACATGTTTCTGCACAAACTCAGTTCATTAGACATGTGTCTGTGTGTTTCTCTGTGTCTGTGTCTCTGTGTGTGTCTGTGTGTCTCTGTGTGTGTGTGTCTGTGTGTGTGTGTCTTAGCTTCAGTCCCAGCTGCAGCACATGTCCATCAGCCTGCAGGTGGAGCAGCAGCAGCGGCAGCAGCTGGACAAAGAGCTGCAGCAGGTCAGAGTCTCACCTGCAGCACATGTCAGTCGGACAGTCAGAGAACAGGAAGTGACATCAAACTGTTTCCTGTGTTTTTCAGAGTCGACAGGAAGTGTTGGAGCTGCAGCAGCAGCTAGAGGCTGACCACACATCTGCGGCTCCGCTCAAGGTGTCTGACGCCGGTTTACAACTCTGATTCACATTTTAAAAAGATTTCAGCTGAACAATGAAAACACAGAGAGAGGCTTTCTGCCAGGCCTCATCAAAATAAAAGCCAAATATTGATTATAATGATAAAAACACCAGCACTTACAGTACAAACATGATAAATACATGATTTCTTACGACTTTTATTTTGGCGAGGCTTCACAGGTCTTTGTCTCATCTCTGCAGGAGGCAACAGTCGACGTGAAGGAGGAGACGTCTGTGTGAAACACTTCTACTGAGCGATGATGAATGATGAAGTGTTTTTACTGTGATGCTTCAGGATAAATTTTTCTGGATTCAGGATAAATTATCAGAAAAGTTTTCTGATTCAAAACATTTGGTTTGGTTCAGATCCCAGACGTGAAAGGATTTAACTACATTAACGACATGAACACCTCACCTGCCTCACCTGTTTTCAGAGTAAACATCACTGTTTTTATCTGATTTAAGTTTTCTAAAAATAACACAACAGCTGCAGTTCCGGATGAACAATTACAGGAACACTTGGTGGTTTTTAAAGGAACAGATCAGTGTTTTAGTGGTTCCTACAGTTCTGCTGGGTCCCGGGTCAGTTAAAACCAAGAGAACAGGTGAACAGATGAAGCCAATTTTATTGATCAAGTAACATAAATAAGACAAATGTTTCACTGTACAAACAACCAAAGTAAAAATAAATATGTGTCATAGCAATAAATTAAAAGCATCAAATGAACCAATGGGCTGTCGGCCTGCGGTCAGTGACACGAGACGCTGAGTCGTGAGAACTTCAACGGCTATTTACACACATTTTATCTTAAACACGTTTCAGTAGCTTCCGTTTCACATTCGTCTTCTTCACAACTTTAAAAAAACAAGAAAAGTAACAAACCAAAGCAGCGACTGATAATTAAAAACCTGGGAAACGTTACAAAGCTACTGACGAGTCTTCAATACGGGTTTGGTATCAAATACTGGAGCCAGCGGGTTACAAAACATCACACAGAACGCTGAGACCTCAGTGAACGCAGCAGCTCTCAACCCCCAGTCCAGAACCAGCCACCACACACCTCAGTCCTGAATCTACAACCACAGAGACCTCAGTCCAGAACCAGCCACAACAAAGGCCCCAGACCTTGACTGGTGACAGTTTAAAGGCAGCTCTGCACCCATGTCCCATGTACCAGTGATGTAAATTCTGTCATGTGCTGAAATCCACAAGGGTCTGGGAGGACTCGATATGCAGCCCAACGATCTGTTTATGCACTGTAAGAACCAGACCAGTAAACTAGATGCTAGTTTCAACAATAGTGATTTGATCAACATCTTTGAAGATCAGCAATCCAGAACCTCCTGCTCTACTTCATTGTCCTCAATGTGTTGAACAGTTAAACACCTTCATCACCTTATTCTTGCTGTCAGAGGCCATCAGGTTCCCTGTTCCTGGTTACTGGAAGAAACCAACAAAATCCACTTGACGTGACTAGTTTCTTCTCAGTTTTCAACTGTTTCTGTTCTGCAGCTCTGAGTTAATGATTTTTACATTTCAACAAAGATAAAAATTACGTCTCCAGACTTAAACGTACAAACCTAGTTAGTCAGAAATGTCCGGTTATGACCAGTAACCAGTTTGTGGTGGTTTCCAGACTGCTGGGTTGAGAGCTCCTGAGCTGAACCTTAAGTCTCAGCTTCAGACTTCAGATCAACCATGAGCTCTTCCTCATTTTCAGTTTCATGTGCAAACAGTGTGACAGCAGACGCCTGCTGGAGGTGAAGAGGAAACAGAAAGAAGAAAAAAAATCACCTGGACACAAACGCTGCAGGTTCTCCAGCATGTAGCCACCAAGGCGACGCCCTGACAGCTACAGCTTTCATAGTCCAGCCGTGTCCACGCGCGCACACACATACCATACAAACACACACACAAACACACACACACACACACACACACTCTGCAGAACATGACAAAAATGAAAATGAGCAACAAAATCCGATGTAAACATTATTTTTCAGGAAAACAAACAACACCTGAGACAAGTTAGTCATCACTTTACTGAAATGTTTCTGTTGCCATTTGACTTTTTTTGCTCCGTCTCTCCCAAACATCATACTTGCTTTTTAACTACACACATGCAGAAAAATGTCGCCAACATTACTGTTCATATAAGGTGAGGCCAAAAGGTCTGAGAGTACAGGTGAAGCTGGGAACAACCAGAGTCTGAGCATGAAGAAACAGGAAGCTGTTGCAGCAGGAAATCACTTGGTGATTGTTGGGTTTTCTATATTCTATATAGTTGGACTTTCTCCATATAAACCAGGTCTTAACCTTAAGCTGTAATTTTTTTTTTGTGATTTAGCACCACATAAATAAACTGAACTGAAATTAAATAATTATACAGAAATTGTTCAGAACGTGAAACTTTTCAGAGCCTATTTGTTTCTCTTTTTTCCAGGTTTACATGACACTGTATGTCCGTAACAAATGAAGGGTAATTAGTCCACTGAGGGGCAGATCAGAGCCAGACCATCACTGGTGACACCAAAATAAATCATATCACATGATGTTTACTTTAAATGTTCAGTGAGTAAAGAATAAAGTACGTGGATCTTTACGTAAATGGGCCACCAGGGATTAATCCGGAAAGTTTACTTTTAAAAGAGAACGGTGAAAATTTGTGGTGTAGAGGTGTAGATTTCCTTGATTTTAGTCCATAATACAGATCAAACTCCATTTACCATGAGGTGGCTGGAGTCAGAACCAGGGTTGTGTCTTATTTATAACCCACAAACACAAAAGTTAAAGAGCTTGTGAACTGATTAAACTGCGTTTATCTTTACTAAAAAACTGCTCATGTTTTTTACTTATTCTCTACGGCAACAGCAGAATCTAATAGTTAGCATATGACTACCTAGCTAAATTACATGTGGGGTCACAGGTTACGTTAACAACTGAAACATCAGATAGATGCTATCAAAGTTTATGCTGATGCTGGTTCTGTCCTGGTCTTTACTGGGTTTGGGGAACTTTATTGTGGTAACTCCAGCCAGAGATACATTAGCTAAACACATCAGTTAGACCTCATCATAAAACACTTTTTATTGTAATGTAAAGTCCATGTAAGTCTGGCATCAAGCTTTAGCTTCAGTCTGTTAGCATCACATCATGTTTGCAGTTACCAGGTGCACATTTAAACCCCACCAAAATTCAAGATGGAGCAAATGTTAGCTTGTCTGGCTATCAACAGCTAACTAGTTCTGTCTACTTCTGTCTGAAACCAAGAACGTTACTGTGAATTATCACTGTAAACTGACATAATACAGTCAAACCAACTGTAACGAGGCTGTTATAAGTCCCAGGATGCAAAACTTAAACGAAGTAATGACGACGCACATTGATGTGTAGTTACAAGCAAGTATTTGAACTTTAAAACATTTTTCTTCATGCTGTAACAAACTGCATATGGGGGCGCCATTTTTCCTGCAAACCCTGGAATCACAAGAACAAGTCCTGCTGACATAATGAGGACCGTGGGAAAGTGATGACTGAAACTGTCCCACAAATATATAACTGATCATTTATTGAACCCCTTTGGGAAATTCTTCTGGACAAGCTGCTGCAAGGGTTCAGGGTTCAGATCATGTCCAGGAACACTTTGCATATGGCCAGGGATCAGGGGGAACCAGGAGCTGAACCACAGTTGAATTTCAACTCAGACATATCAAAGGATGAGAAACATCTATCTGTTTTTTAGTTTGTTTCACGCGTATCACACCACAACAAGCAGCTGCTGTTTTTTCTGACATACACATCCTGATATTTGAGCATCTCTGTTTATCAGAGGCAAGTTCAGGATTTGTTTAGCCTAGCTTAGCACAATCACTGGAAAGCACATGGAAACTGTTAGCATAGTCTCCCCAGAGTGCCACAGTAAATTATTTTATTGTGTACAACACACAGAGTTGTTAGCAAACTCTTGTGGCTTGTGGGCTACGGCTAACACACGTTTTGTTCTCTTAATATAATTTTATGATTTTAAGAGTTGCTGAACAGGATTAAAAACTATTTTAACTAGTGGGCTTGAAGCAAGACACTCTGTTAGACGAGCTTTAGTAAAACTGAATGGTAACACACAAGCTACGACAAGATTCTCCAGGTCCCCATTCACTCAGAACTCAGCTCTGTCCCGATCACTGTGGTTCAATGTTACACATCTGGGGGTGAAAATCGATCAGATTTGTCTTTCAAACTAGCCTTGCTAGCTACAAAGTCAGATGCCAATCTAAGCAACTGGATCTCATTGACTAGATCAGGAGGCGAAGACCAAAGCAACCTGAAACAAATAGCTAATAGTTTGGTCTTACTTTATGGTTTCAGCTACAAAGCTAGATGTGAACAAGACATGAAATCAGACAGTCTTAGAGTTGTTGCAAGGTGAGTTTTTCTCTATTGATGAGCTAGGCTAACAGCTTTCAATCTTTATGTTAAGCTAGGCTAGCACGTCCTGGCTGTGTACCCTGCTGAATCAAACAAATTAAGTAATTTCAGCTGGACTAGGTATTATACGACCACTTAGATGTGATGTAGTGACTTTATGTTTGTAGAAGATGTATTGTTCAGAAATGTGGACATTTCTGCACCAAGTGAAGGAAAACATTTTATTGAACTAATTCTACAGTACGCTGACGACCAGTTTGAGAAGCACTGGAACTTATTAACCAGATGCTGTGGTGTTTTTTGGTTACCTTGTCATGTTGTTGAACCCTTCATGATGCAGGTTGGTGTCTGATAAGCTACCAGACAGATCCACATACACACGCTCACACAGTCGAAACATACACAGACATTTTCCCTTGAGAGTCCTGACAGCTTCAGGCGTTGAGGGTAGACCTTCCAGACGAAAAGCGCTGCTCTTCTGTGTCTACCCAAACTCAAATGATTCAACTGCTGCTGATGATCTTATCAGCGTCTTCACAAAGCTTTACCCATCAATGAAAAGAGTTTTGATTGCTAAACCTACACAGACACAAACGTCCCAGTTCCCTTTGTCAGGTATTCATGTTTTAAGGTAGTTCAGGTGAAATCAAAACCAAAGGAATAAAGCATCCTTGTGCTGAGTCAGGGGGTTCAGGAGCAGTCCAACTGAGGCAGAAAGCCAAAAACATTCATCCAGCAGCTAGCAGGACAAGAATGAGGTGGAAATCTCGTCACTGGTCACTACTGCCCTGTGATGGATGACGTCATCTCAGGGTGGTGATGTTAGTTTACCGGACAGCACTTTGAACAACATGCAGCTTAAACTGTCAGGTGATTTGTTTAATGTACCAGCAAAATCCGCAACCAACAGGTTTCACAAAAAAAGCGAAAAAAGCGAAAAGGGAAATGAGTCTGCAATGCGTCTGCGTAAGCGAGATTTCTACCACTACGAGAGCTGGCGGTTGGAGAGTTATTTAGCACTCTGACACTGGAGGACGACAGCAATGGCAGGAATTTGTTTGGAGGCATCCACCAGGCCTAGAAAAAACATAGCCTCATCATCAGCACTGACCCCTCGTCGGGTCCCACCAGTGACCCGCGGTGGGACTGGGAGTCAAAACACCAACTAATGAAATCCAACCCAGGCACAAATTTTTAACCCTGCTCCCCAGCCCGAGAAAAGAAAAACAACTTTTGGCTTTGTGGTTATTTACAGTGACTTCCTGTGGAAACAGTTTGATGTCCATCAAATTTCCACAGATGTTTAGAAGTGGAAGTTCGCGACCCGGCGCCGGCGTCAAAGGTCAGGGTCAAGTCTTCAAGCTGGGAGGGGGTGGAGCTAACCACGTCAGTATTTTCGTATGAGTGTATGTGTAGTGATTTTCCAGTCAAATTTTTTTCTAACTGTTGTGTGGGTGTGGACCCTTGACTAGCTCCTCTCCCTCCCTCGAGTTCCACCCCCAGCTACTGGTGGACCTCGTTGGCGATCAGACTGTCCTCCCCTGACTGGAAATCCGCCTCATTGATGCTGTTTCCGCCGTTCAACATCTCCTCATCCTGGGACGACCCTCGGTCTTCCTCGCCACTCCCACTGCCCGGCTCATCTGAGTTTGGGTCCTGTAGCACCTGGGCGATGTACATCTGCTGCTGCTGCTGCTGCTGCTGCTGCTGCTGCTGCAGCACCACACAAAACCACAATAACCAGGTTAATCACTAGAGATAGATATCTCTATATATAGATATATGTATATATATATATATGTATATAAGCTTATCACATATAGAAAAAAAAGGCTAATCAAAATGACATCAGTGAAAGAGGCTCATATTTTCTCATATTTTGATCTGATGGATCTTTAGGTCTCTAGTTTTATACAGTTGTACAGTTCTTTAGTTGCTCAAACTAAACCTTACTTAGCAATTTAATCTTAACTCGTTGTAATTCTGTCACAATTTTGTGTAGTCAAACAAACCAAGGAACTGCAGTTAGTTGGATAAATCTGCTCACCTGAGATTTGGTGGTGGGGGAGGATGAGGGACGAGCTGGACGTCCGTTTTCAACTGTGTCAATGTCATTCTCCTTGGTGTCGATCTGAGACAAAGCGGCAGAGTAAGACTGTGTACTTCACAGCTACAGTTTTACTTCATACACACTTTTAGATAACCTTTAATTAAAACACTAATGTACCTTATAGTTGTGAGCACTGAGGTACTTGAAGTGTCCGAAGCAAACGTGCGACAGACAAACCACGATGGTGACGATCAGCACCACCAGAGTGAACATCGAGGTTGGAGTCTCGAAACCTAAAAGAATATTAACAATAGTTCGAGTTCAACTTGTGCAGCTTCAGTACATGTCGTAGCCATCATTACGTTCCTGCAAACATATAGTACAAGTATTTTTGATCTCTTGTAAAATCAAATTAGCTCAGTGGACTGTTAACCTGTGCTTGCCTAAAAAAAATTTCTGAACTGACTTGAAACTTGAGTTGGACTTTTTCTTCACTGCAACAAAACTGACTTGATCTGGACTCTCATTACTTAAGAACTGCGTTGGTCAGCTGACTTGATTGTGACTTGTCAGTTTAAAACATAGCTCCACTAGACTTGGTTTAGTTCACTGTCTGGTTTATTTCAACATGACTTGACTTGGACTTTTCTCGACCAACATGACCTACTTTTGTCGACTGAATTTCGACATTACTCAGACTAGTCCTGATTCACTTGTCCTTGATGATAATATCAGTGGAGTAGAAAAGGTGCTCGGGTGGTGTATCCAGCGAGGGACAGATGTACCTGTGCGTACGGTGGAGAAGAAGAGGAGCCAGAAGAGGCAGAGAATGGGTGCAGCCACCACCTGGGTGACAGCTCCTGAGTGAATCTTCTTGTCCAGTTTGGAGGGCAGGTAGGCGTAGTACATGTTGTATCTGTCTACCAGGTGTTTCAGCAACATGTACATCAGACCTACAGTGGGACAGGTGAGCTCCTGAGTTAGGAAGTCCGCAGACAAATTACTGCATCTGATAAGAGTGTTTTACTTATTTGATCTTAATTTAAACTTGTCTATACTGAGGTAAGAATCAATGTGGATGTGTCAAATGACTTCAGGCTTCATTTGGATTAATCTGAAATGATTCACGACTGACTTAACTTGAAATTGTTGTGATTGACTCAGTTTGGACTCAGCTTACTCATGATTTAAATTAGACTTTATTTGCTTTCTTAAAAGACTATAACTGGTATGAGTGTCATTACTTCAGTCCTGATCCAGTATTGTAGTACTGATAGTATAAAACACAACTAATGCTGTATAACAGATAGTGTAGCAGTAGCTCTGCAGTATAGTGTAAGTGAGACTGACCGAAGGGGACGATGATGGGGCAGGTAATGCTGTAGGCCATCACCACTGTGAAGACATTCATCATCCAGGCGTACGCTGCTCCGAACTGGAACTCATAGGCCTGGTGCTGAAGGGGAAAAGACAAAGTGTCTTGATCTTCTAGATAAAATTTTATTAAACTCAATGTATTTATATAGTGACAGAACTAAGGTCAAAACCAAACAAAGATCTACAGAGGAAAAAACAATTCCCTTTGAACAAACACTGGCAACAGTGAAGAGGAAAAAATAATCGGAGACAGTATCATCCTCTCAGTCAGTGTCTGTCCTCCTCACCCTCTTGACGTTACGCCGGTCGGCAGCAGACCGAGCCAGGCACAGCCGGATCATGTACATGAGCAGACCAGGAATCCTCAGCAGGTCCATGGCATTTCCGATGAACGCAGAGGCAATGACGTAGTTGACGAAGAACGCTCCGTTATCCGGCAGGAAGACACACCTGAAGGGGACACAGGGTGACCGTTATCAATTACTGATGGTTTAGTGATACTGATGGTAAAATAAGGTGTTTCAAAATAAGAGTACATAAAAAATGTCACAATTAAGAGAAATGATGGAAGTTCAGGATTGTCTGTACTAAAATGATTGTATTAATGTTTTTAGAATTGTATTTGTTAATCTAAAAGTTAATATTAACAATGCAACGTTTCAGCTAAATGACAATGATTTTTAGAGCTCAGAACTATTTTGTACTAAATCATTATCTCAGTAAGTATATAGGTGTAGTAAGAAGAGCAATACCAAAACAAAACTGCAGAAAATCTCATGAACTGTAAAATAAAAATATATACTCACTCAAATCTGACTTTAGCATCAGCGAGGAACTTTCTATCAAAGAGCCAGCGGAAGAAAACATCCAGACTGGAAAACACAGACAGAAGCCGCAGAGAGTAAGAACTGAACTGAAACTGAACTTTCACTCAGTACCGGTGACTAAACTTTAACACTGTCGTACAGTAGTAGTTGTACTGTGACTGATGGAGAGTGTAGTAAATGCAAAATGCATGTCTATCGTACAGTAAATTCACAAAAACACAGAAGGACTGAAAGACAGCAAGGACATATTTTAGTCAGTATGACAGAGGTCAAAGGTCAACCAGGATTCTAACAACCTAACTGTTTTTACTACCTGCTGAGTCCGAGAGACGGCAGCAGCAGGACCATGAAGATTAGGAAGGTGTAGCATTTATGCATTGTTGTCCTGTTTTCTCCAGACCTGCAGACACACAGAAGAGCGTAATTTGAGACGTAATCTTCCACAAATTTAAATGAGTGTACCGTTACAGACTTGTCGGTGACACACCCCTGCCCTCTGCGTAAGCACCTCTGACCCATTGTGCATATGGGGCTCAGCACTGCCACCTATCAGTGCGTCATGGTACTTTCTGCCTCACCCTGTGTATTTTCAATGCGCATTTATGACCGACCCCAAAGACTAAATATGTCACACACATTCATTAAATATATTAGACAGACCGTGGAACGTCAGCATATGTGGTACATGTGTAATCAAACATGTATACTGGTGATATAAAGAGAAACAGCACTGGGCATGTGTGAACTACCTGCATCAGTGAGTGTGTGTGACACAGCTCATCACTGCCTCACCTCACCCTTCATATGTATTTGAACAGGAAATGTAATGAGATTTTGACCAAACAAATGTTGAAATCATACAGAAAACAAATGTATAGAACAGTCAAATGGACAGATTGATTTTATTCTTATCATTGTTAGTATTTTACTTGATGGCAGGTGAAGCGCTGCCTCTGACTGCATGTCACTGGTGATGACTCAGAGATTTGTCTTGACTGTATTTTGAGGTTTTATTTAAACTTACCCTTTGATTCACCTATAACTGTAAAACCTTTCAATTACTGAAAGGTTCTCAACTGACTCTGACTTAATTGAGACTCCTTTTAAGGTGTGGTATGACTGCAGAGTAGATTTTAGAGGTCAAGTTGGACTTGTTTATACTCATTTCCAGGGGGAGAGAGTAGCTTATCTAAGTAGCTTCAACAAAAAAGAAATCCAGTTACCATGAGTTTGAATTATTGTGAAATATTGATTATAATTTAATTTGATGTGTGTTATATTTTAGAGTCTGATCTGAATTCATATAATCATTTGTTTGCTTTGACAGTGAAATCACTATTTTGATTTACCCTTTGCATAAAAGAACATTTTAACAATAAAGAAAAACTCACACTATTATTTTGTATAAATCTTTCAACAACACACTGTGTGAGCAATGTTTAACTTGTTTAAGGTTTTTCCTTAGATAGCTAAGGTGATCGCTTTTATTTTGTAATTTCCTATTAAAACTGAATTTTTTTTTTGAAAGGACAGAACTTGACGCTAAAAAGTAAACAAGTGAGAAACGGTAATGGAGATAAAACAAGTTGTTAACTTAGAGAAAAATCTGTTTATATTCAACTCGTTATGATTTTAAAACGGTCCTACATGGTTTTAATTTGTTCTCTTGTCCTCTAGACGACATCTCTCTGGTAGAATAAATGATGATGATGTAACGGAGTAAGAAGCGTTTCTTCTAAATAAATCTACTCAAGTAAAAGTAAAAAGTATGGTGCAATAAAACTTTTTTGTTTTTTTTCAAAAAGTTAATTAAGTAAATTTAACTCGTTACTACCCACCTCTGCTCATTTCTTTTTGTACTTGGAATCCAGTACAGGTCTGAAATAACTTGAGAGTCTACTAGTATTACTCTTGAATGACTCAAGACTGGACCTGGAGATGCTGGACTTTCTTGTTACTGGACTTAATGACTGAGAATTCCCAAACTGCTGACTAAGATTTCACCAGACTGAATGGTACACACATTGATGAGGAAGAGACTCGGATGAGTCAGTACCTGGTCCAGTGAGCCTCGAAGAAGGCAGAGTAGTAGACGATGGTTGGCAGCAGAGCAGAGAAAGCCCAGAGAAGCAGAGTGGGAAAGAACTGAGTGATGATGGGGTTCTGCACGAAGAAACAAGCACAGAGCAGAGTCAGGACAATTCTGATAATTAAACCCACAAGCTCCCAGTTCTAGAGGATCTGCTCAGTTTGATTTGTGGTTTCTTACGTTCAGATACTCGACAGGCTTGGTGACGTTAAACTTGTCCATGGTGGAGATGATGATGGCGGGCGTGGTGAGGAAGAAGAGCAGGATGAAGAGGATACAATTGATGATGAAGCAGCGGATCCACCAGGAGATCCCTCCCAGTGACAGGTGCTCCCTGTAGGAAGAAACCAGGACACCTCATCAGCTCAAAGCGTTCGTTTGGAGGTCATGAGGTTTTAAATGATTGGAGCTTGTGGACATACCAGCGGACGTTCTGCGGGTCGGGTGCGTACGTAACGCTCCAGTTGTAAACGTGAAGAACTTCGCTGAACTGGGAGGAACGTGGCTCCTGGTGACATCGACAGCCCTGAACCTGGCAGGCGTTAAAGTCCTTCAGAATGCTAAAAACAGAGGGAGGAGATTTTAAATTTAAACAGACATGGTCTCTGTATGTTTCAGTAGTTCCCCTTTAAAAGTAACAAACAACACTGTGAAACTCATTTCCATTTTATGGTGTCTATCAGTGGGCGGAGTCAGGTGTGAGGGGCGGGGCTCACATGGCAGTCATGGCCTCGTTCTGGAAGGTGACGAAGGCCATGCCCAGCGGTTTGGTGTGGACCTTCTCCTTCTCCTTTCTGTACTCCTCCTTCAGCTTGGCCTCCCTCTTGGTGTAGAAGCTCACGGCCTCCTCCTGCAACACAAACACAAGTCTCCACTTTAGCTGAAGCTAATGCTGCTGGTGATAAGTAAACAGACGATTGTCCTGAAGGTTTATATCAGCACAAAACAAATGTTTCTCTCAATTGGAGATACAACCATACGTCTGAGTTCAAATACCTACATTTGAGTAGGTGTGCTTCTCAAAGTGCTTCTACCAGTGGTACTGGTGTATTAGATCGGTGGTTCTCAAACTATGGTTCGTACAACCTGTGGTACGCAGGAACACCTGAGAATTTCTTTTCACGAAAATTTAATAATAACATTAAAGACATAATACTACAGAGACGACAAGTGCCACTGAAGAAAGATACTAAACCGTGCACACAGATTACATCATAGGTTACAGGTGAACTGTCTCCGCTCACTGGACAACGTCAGACTTTTATATACTTTACATCTCTGAAACATTATTAACAGCATTAGAGTCACAACACAGCATCTCAAATTAGTTAGTCTAAACTAATTATACAGTGTTTTCATTCACACGATGTTGTAGCTGAAATCTGGTATCTGAATGTCAGAAATTAGAACCATGTCCAGTTTTGTTGGGGAAGTTTAATTCAGACACATGTGAGAAGACAAAACACAGGTTGGTAATAACGGCGCTAAGGCAGACAGCAGTGTGGAGATGTTCACACTTTGTTGATTGAGAATCACTGTATTAACTCTGATGAGTATGACTACACAAAGTCAGTATTGGGCCCGATACTAAATACCGGTACTGCCATTGGTGTTTCAATTATCCAAAACCATGTTGAGATATCAGACTGGACCAAAGACCAACAGAGTCACGTCATTATGGAGGCAACACATCTACGACAAAATCACTGTTATATCTAATCTTCTAAACTGCAGCCTTCTGACTGGACCAGGTGTGCTGATCCACACGTCTGTACAGAGCCCGTTTTAACTGCTCTAAGGGTGAAAACGTGAACTCGTCACCTCCTCGCAGCCGGTGATGGCGCAGCAGCAGAGGTGTCCACAGGGTTTGGGGTTGATCATGGTGGGAACGTGTTCCTTTGCCATCAGGTCGGTGAAAAACTTCTTACTGCGCTCGGTTTTCTTCCTGTAGAACGTAAACACACACAGGTTGGTTGGTTCACACTGCTGGGCCAGAACCCGGAACAAAATCGAGGCAGCTCCAGCTTTTGATTTTCCTTTATTGAGTCAAATATTCCTATTAACAGCTGAACTCTGTGATCCACGTGAACATTTCTCACTGTTTTACTGTACAACAGTTTTAAACATGACGACTGTGAATGAAGTTCTGCAGCCTCAGTTTTCTCTGATTCTAAGTGGATTTCTGGAGCTTTATTGTGGAGGGACATCAGAGATGACGATGTCCCCAGGAAGTGGACGTCACACTGAATCATATCAACATGTGAGTAAAGTCCGTGTTCATGATTCACTGAGTTCTGAACAGTTCTCGCTGGTTTCTTAAGCTCCGTGACCACACTGCATGAACACAACATTTGACTCAGAGTTATTCTGCAAAAAACAATCACAGAGCTGTGGCGTATCCCAGCATGCACTGGGGCTATACTCACTCACCTCTCTGCATTCAGAGCCATCAGTTTGGCAACGTTATAGCAGATACGAGCCTCCAGGACCACGCAGTTCTCGTACGCCTGTCTGGAAGTGAAACAGAGAAGTGTTACTCTGATCAGCTCACGTCTCAAACTCTCTTATATCTTTTCTTTGAATGGTGATGAGTGAACTCACTCAAAGTGCTGTTTGATCTGAGTCTCCTCTGCGTATTTAGAGATGCCGTTAATGAATAAAGTGCGTTTCACCTGTAAGAGACACAACCATGTTAATTCCTCCACACACACTGTGAGCGGCCTTTGAGTAGAGTCCTGAGCTTTCAGTTTCCTACCAGGTCGTCCTCCTTGTAGTGCATCTTGGACGTGTGTCTCCTCATGCTGTAGACAGTCAGCAGCAGATACATGAAGGCAAACGAAGTGTGGAGCCACAGCAGATTTGTCCTGGAACAACAGAAACTCTCAGTGTTTCATCGTCTGTGACAGAACAACACTGAGCTGGAAAAGTATCAAACAGTGGAGGTGTTCTGAGGATCCGCACTGGACTAAATAAACCTAATATGCGTCTTTACTGAGCTCCTTCACAGCCGGACTCTACAGAGACTCTGAGTTTAGTAAAACCCAGAGATTCCCTAAACTCAATACACATCAGAGAAGAAACGTCCAGCAGCTTCACTAATGAAGCTGGAACCTGCTGCTTAAAGTGTTTCTGCAGCTGGAGTCTGGACTCCTGTTGAGTCTTTCTGTAGTTGTAGAAAACCCAACAGAGTGATACATCTTCACTGTGGAGGATCTTGTCAGTGACTGTCTGTAGACTTACTGAATATTAAATCTGGCCACGATTGTCTGAGACAAAGTGATGAAGGACTCACCCAGACTTCAGGTTGGCTATCGTGGTGCGTCCGAAGCTGTAGGCGTTATTTTCTGGAAGAAAGAAGTAAGAGGTGATGATCAGGAAACATTCAGGAGGTATTTCTTTACTGATATCGAGGCAGACGATGTTATCGTGGTGAGATGAAGCTACGTCCTGCTCGAATCAGACGACTTCTCCTGCTGCATTCATATTTCATAACGATGGTCTGAACATCAAATTTATTTAACCATTGTCCTCCGTTTTCCCTCCTGCTGAAGAGTGTGAAATAACCTGAACACAGTGAACGCAGCACTGTCCCAGCACTACACACTGTTCGTCTGAGGCTCAGGACTGGACTGGACTGCTGTGTGTCTGACCAGAATCAGGACCCCAAGAACAAACACATCTATAGAAAATAATTATTTTTGCACATTTTCATTACAGAAGTAATTAAGTTTGGTAGATTCTTTAAATAATGGTTGTATAAAGGGTTAAATCTACACTAGTGAAACACAACAGTCAGAACACAAACTAAACTCACCTGAAGCTTTTACTCCACTACTTTACTTCGCAAACTGACGGTTTCTGTTTCTTTCTTGTTGGAAGAAACAATAAGTCAAAACCAAACCCAACTAAATATGTAAGGTGTACCTGGACTGAAGCACCTTCTACCATCAGACAGCAGACACAGAGCTAAAGACCACAGACCACCTACAGCCGTTACCTTCTTTAGAAGGAGGTCCGGGCACTCCCTGGCTTAGGAAAGCGTCTTTAGTTATAATTCGGACTAAAACCAACCAGACACAAGGCGACAACACAATGAGAGTCTGCAGGCGTCAGTGACGCTGCACAGAAACAGTCTGGATCTGGATGTATCGTGGTGGTTGTTACCCAGCAGGTCTCCAGAGAAGTTGACGGGCAGGACAATGCCAACAGAGAGGACGCCGACGACGACCAGCAGGCCGATGATGTGACGCTGGAAGGAAAGGTAGTGAACAGCGTCCTCTCCACACTTCTCCCTGATCTCTTCATCCCTGCAGGAGGAGGAGGAGGGTTAGAGAGTCCACGCTGCTCCAGCAGGTCTTAAACTGTACCACTGCTCCTTTATCAGAGAGATCCAATCTGAAGCTGATACTCACTTTATTCTGAAGATGGCCGTCAGCCACGAGCAGAAACCCTGAAACACAGAGAGGAGGAAACGTCTTTGGTTTGATTCATCGTGTGTTTCAGTTTCACCCCGTTCTCTACTTTATTACATCTCTGAGCACATCTTACATCTGATTAGTGATGGAGTGTAGCTGGAGAAGCCTTCTGTCTTAAGTTAAAGGTAAATCAGAAGAATAGAGCAGTCAAAAGAACAATAACTTACTACACCAGTACAGTGATTTACTTCATGCACTTCTTATTGTTTCTGATGTTTGTTTCTTTCTTGTTTTTAATAAAACTACTTTATTTCTTCCTGGAACATTTAATGTGACTAACTCCTCTGTTTTCTCTTTAAAACATGGACATGACTGAATTCTAAGGTGAGTTTAGGTGAGTGGGCGGAGCTTCAGTTGATGCGGTGTCTGTGTCAGGTTAACATCCTCTGAGCTGCTTGGTGTTAAACTGGATTAAAGAGACAGATTAAAAGCAAACTGAAACCTGCTGAGCTGCAGGATGTCTGCACCACAACACACTGAACACACACTTTGGTGATAGAATTTTCCCAGATAAAATTATTTGTATATTTGTTTTAATTCACTCCACCAGGGGGCGCTGCAGCATTTATGACGACACAGTGAGACGTATGAAAGCTTGTTTCAACCAAAAATATATAAAAGGTAAAAAGTAAATTTAACTAAGAGAAAGTTCAAACTATGAGATAAATAAACTATATATAAAAAATAAAATGTGTTAAATGTTATAAAAATCTAAATTATGACAAACAAACTTATTTATGAGATAAAATTATTACGACATAAAAAGCTAAATCATGAGAAAACTAAACAGAGAACTTGTAACGTAAACATGTTAATTAATTAAATCTTTCAAATAACACCCGCCATTTTAGGTGTCTGAGTCACGACACTGTCTGAATATTTGTACTAGCTGTATATAAGTTCTGCTGCGTCTTTCTCTCTGAATCCGTTACAGAGATTCATCCAATCCAGGGGAGGGGGAGTGATGAAGGTGTTCTTACGTTGTCTCGCTGGTCAAAGTCCACGGAGCTGGAGACGGAGGTGAGGCGTTCGTAGCGGTCGGGCGTCTCGGAGTGCATCGCTGAGGCAACGCTGCGGAGACAGACAGGAAGGAGTCAGACGACTGTTAGCTGTTAGCTAAGTTAGCTTAGCTGAGAAGTTTAGCTCCTCTGGATCCTCTGACGTCACAGTGGAACAGATCTACACTGTAACAGGAGCTAACAGGAAGTAGAATAAACTGTTCTGTCTAAACGCTTGGTGATGTTTATCAAACTGGAGCTACGACACAAAACTACAACAAAAACCTGTTTCTGATCTGCTACGTTCTCACAGTGAAAGACCAGAAGTATCATGCACATACCAGACAGGTGTACAATGAGAGGTAAAGGTGTTTAATCAGTTTCCACCACTGACTGAAGTCGCTCAATGTTCGTAACAAACCTTGATGTTGTTGGTTTATGTTCTGAGTTAACAAGTGTCCCTAATTATCTTCAGACGTGTTGTTTACACACTGACGTGAGAAGACAACAGCAGAAACAGGCAGAACATCGTTTTTCCAGCCTCAGTTACACCTGGTTGAAGTTTCTCCCGTCACATCACAGGGTTCACGACACACTGAGCTACAGACACACACAAACCCGTCGTTACCTTTTCATCGGCTCATAGTTATCTTTCTCTCGTCTCCGGCTGAATTCACCGTGAACATGGAGACAGGTGTTAGCATCATGTTAGCATCACGTTAGCCAACATTTCAGTTTTTACACACATGGATCACACAGGTCAGTCTTCGTGGTGTATGGGGGGTGATGGGTACCACGAGAGTTTCATTCTTTCTGTGATTTGTTCTCCAAACATTTAAGGTCGTAAATAGATCGATATGAACAAAGTGTGTTGTTACACCTCAAACATAAAGTGTATGTTAGATTAGCGAGAACAGGTGAACACAGTGTGAGGTGGCACCAATAACCCCCCATACACAAACACACAAACACAGGCTGAACTGCAGAAGAAGAGGTTGTGTTAGTGCACCAGAGAGCAGACATTAACCCTGTTAATGAAAGCAAAGGAGGAAGAGAAGGAAGACAAGGAGGAGGAGGAAGATGTTCCTGGACAAACCAAACATGGAGGAAGCAGCAACATACTATTCCCGAAATTCCAGCTTGGCTACGCTGAAACGCTTCTTCAGTCTTCAGGAAGAAAAACAGAGAAGATCAGATGTAGCTGTGTTAATTGACGACAGTCAGCAGGAGGATAAGGTGACGTGTGAGTGGTCCCCAACATGTCCGGGTTTAAGGCTGGTTCCAAAAGCACACTTTGTTCTCTGTGCTCCGTTTCTACAGGTCTACGTGTCCTGGATGTCAGATGTGTTGGGAACCACTGCTCAGACACGTCTCACCTACAAACAACGACAGTCACAGAAACGTTCAGGTGATCTTCGTTTACCTGTCGGCGTCGGTGACCAGCGCCAGGCGGCCATAGTCCCACGCAACCTTCCGAAGAATAGAAAAGACAAAGAGCAGCACCTGAAGAAGAAGGAGGAGGACTTCCTGTTAGAGTTCTGAGAGAAAGGTCAAAGGTCACAGATACATCAAACTATCTGAGAATGTGTGAATATGTTGTTTTCATTTTCTTTGTGTGTGATGCACAGAAAGCCTCACTGAGTCACTGCTGGACCGTGTTCGAGACATCAGTCCAGGTGGAGGAAACAGTCAAACAGTTTGTGGAGTCCAGAATCAATTTTTAATCAAACAAACTGACTGGTTTAGTTTTTTCATCAGTCAAAATGTTTTGATAATCAAAACTGGGATCATCAACAAAGCCCCAGTTTTACATATGCCCTGAACACAAAGTGTCATCCTCAGTCCACAGCTGGACAAACTGAACCTGAGTCAGACCAGAACCGTTTCTGTGTTTGTAGGAACGTATGACATCATCAGACGATGACACAATAAATTCTGACCACGGAGAAGGACAATTACACAGTGGTCTAAGTCAGTCCAACAATCTCCACCGTTCACCAACCAATCCCTGCTCCCAGTTAACAATCATCCCGCCACCTCTGTGTGTGTGCTGCACTGAGCATGTGCAGTGGCGCTGCATACTCACCAGGAAGCACATGAAGTCGAGGGCAAGTACAGTGGGCACCCCTCCAAACGGGAGCCCCTGCAGCACTGTGCTGCGTATCCGAGCAGAGTAACAGTAGTCTTTGGACTCCTCGGTTGAGCAGTTCTCCTGATCGCCGCACGCCTGACCGCTGCCAAATATCGCCATGGTAACGATCAGCGCTCTGAGCATACTCACTACCACATCCTCGCTGAGAACCTGAGGGGGAGAAGAAAGGAACGTTTAGAGATGGAGACGTGATGAAGTAAAACACAGAAAATAGTTTGTTCCAGTTTCATTAGTTTGTCGTTTTTCCTACATTAAAATAAAAAGTTAGAGGTAAATACAAAAAGTAGAGAGCAGTAAAAATGTATTTACTTCATGTACTTATTATTATAAACTAATGAATATTTATATAAATATCTATAAAAACATGAACATTTTTAAATATGTCGTCACGTCTCTGGTGTTTTTGGTAAAATGTCAGAAAACTAATGATTGAATGTTTCCATCACAAATGTTTTCTACTGGTACATGAAAAGATCTGTTTCCTAAATATCATACGACGTCTTCAGTGCATGTTCATGTTGCCTTCACTGGCCCCAGTCTGACTACATTTCCCAGCACGCAGCAGCAGCAGCAGCAGCAGCAGCAGCTTTCTTCTCAGTGACCCACTGATCCCGTTACCACGGTAACCCCGCCTGCAGCTCTTGACCCAGTTTTTATGCCTCGACGCCCGTTTGTTGAAAAACGACAGTGACGCTTCATTTAAACATCAGAGGAAAAAAAAACACGTTAAAATTTTACAACTCAAACACAAAAGACAGACGAGCGGAGAAATAAAAAATAAGAGAGATGAAAGAAGTGTTAAACAATCCTGATGTGATATGTAGTGAAGTACATTTACTCACTGATGTACTTTAGCACCATTTTGAGGACGTGTAGTCATAGTTTATGTTACTATTCATATTTTCTGTATGTGGTTCTGCTAAGCTACGACTGGTCCCTCGTGTTTTCAGTCCTAAGAAGCAGCTGAATTCTCAGCGATCGTTGATGTTCAGTCGTTTCTCACTGTTTCACTGTGACACTAAAGAAAAGCTAAAAACATGAAACCTGCCAATGGAATTCTGCTGCTTCTTTTCTCTGCACTTCAGCTAAATGTGTCGCACCAACAGTCTAAAACCCGGTTTACAGTGAATCAACACAGACAAACTCAGACTGTGAGTCAGTGACAGGATGTTTTCTGCAGCGCCACCATCAGGACAAACTCAGAACAGAAATCTCCACAATGCTGTTTGATTGTACTGTAGCTGCAGAGACCTCTGTAGCCTACAGGGGGCGCTGGGCTCCCTGGTTCTGTACAGAACAAGTGCACAGATCTGGAATATTCCACCAGCATCATTCACAGAACCCCCCCCTTCTTTCCTCCGTTGCCATGGTGCAGCAGCAGCAGCATGACTCATCTGAAAGCTCAAGTCTCAGAGCTGCAGACACACAGCAACAGACCACATCGACCCATCAGACCACAGCCACCTCTTCAAGACCTCGTGACACAGCAGGACTCCACTTCCAGGCCCCAAGGCCCCTATCAGGGGACCTGTGGGGTCCTGGGTCTGTGTCCATTATGCCGTTCAGTAATCATCCCCTGTCTGGTCCCACACTTCCTGGGGGAAACATGTTTACATCTCCTTTACCGAGCTCAGAGCTGGATCACGTCAGAACCTGCTTGTCAGTGGCACAGCTGGTCTGTGAGATCCGGGACTGCTGGGGAGCACAGCAGGGCTCACGTTCCACTAACTGGAGCGTTAGCAACATCTGCAGCCGACAGATAAGAGCTCAGCTCACTGATATCTGCTCCGTCTGTATTTCTACTTCCAGAGACATTTCTGTCCTCTGAGGACAGCCCGGGACGTCCTGATCCAGAGACTCAGTGAGAACTCCACCACAACATTAAAACTAGCAGGTCTGAGTGATGGAGCGTGTTAACGGACTGAGTAAAAACCAGCACGTTCAGAGGAACACGATGTAACTGACGCTCTTATCAGTCGACTGCAGGAGTCCCTCAGGCTGAACCCAGTGACTCTGGACCAAAATACATCCTGAGCCCTCTGAACGCTGTGGGCCTCTCAGGTCATCAGGCTGCAGCTGGACCCACAGAGGAAACCAGGCACGGAGAAACAGGTTCCTGGAGACAGACCACTTTAAAAACCATAGGTTAAACCAGATGTTAAACCAGATGTTGGACCACCATAAAAACGGAGGTTAAACCAGATGTTGGACCACCTTAAACCGAAGGTTAAACCAGATGTTGGACCACCATAAAACCGGAGGTTAAACCAGATGTTGGACCACCTTAAACCGAAGGTTAAACCAGATGTTTGACCACCTTAAACCCCTTTAGACGAGCAGAAGAAGGCTGCAGGCTGAACATGAAGACAGTTGCAGCTTTAAAACAGTTTTTAATTAAAGTTGGATAAACTCTGTATTTAACTCAGAAATAAACGAATCATGTGAAATAAAGGTCCAGATCCTGTTAACTTGTTCCTGGAGCAGGACGAAACTCAGAAACAGCCACAGGATCAGCTTCACTGTGGGACGTCTGCAGACGACTGATAAGAGCTTCTGTTACTGAAACTGGTGCAGCATTTCACTCATGTTCTCATCCAGCTGCTGACAGCGACACAGACCAGACCAGAACAGTCTGGAACTGAGCAGCACGGGTGGAGAGACCCCAAACACAGGCTCCTACATTTTCCATGATGCAGCAGGACTTGTCATCACGCTGCGTTCACATCTTTAAAACAGTTTAATCTTCATTTTAACAGTTTGGTTTGTGTGAACAGGCCAGAACAGCAACTTCCAGAGGTCAGTGAAGGCAGCGCTACTTTAGTGTCCACTCTCCACTCTCGGATTTTAGAGTTTTAACCACAAATAACACGACTGATGTGTGGGAGAGGTTTGTTTAATCCCTCAGACGTCTTAAATTCAGTTTTTCAGCTGAACTTAGAGACATGATTTCTGATGATTTCTCCTGTCGACCACACTGAACAAACTGCTGCAGCTGGAACTTCACCGTCCAGCCTTCAGTTTCTAACACTCAGATAAATAAAACCTCAGTCCAACTAGAAGGGTTCTGCCACACGTCTGTATATGTGTGAGGATGTAAATAAAAACTTATGAATTACACTGAACCAACGTGTTTCAACTGTCTCACAACCAAATGATCCTCAAATCAGTTTATACACGTCACTGAAGACCTGACCTCCACAGAACAGAACCAACACCGACAGCAGACACATCAGAACCAGGACTAAACTGTCACCACAGGCTGATGTGCTCCAACAATCATTTCAAAACCAAAGCTGGAGACACTGGTAGGTGAACGTACTGACATGTTCAGGGACTGTCTGAAAACACAGACTCCACGGATCCACTGTTGATGGTAGAACCAGAACACAGCATCATATATGTTACTGCAGGAAAAACCCAGTCAAACCCTGCTGCACATGTTCAGAGGATACAGAAAGTAAAACACAACCAGGTCCACCTGAGGAGGTCTGTGAGTCTGTGTAGGGGGATATATACTTCAAGGTTTGGACCCACACAGGAACAACAAGGTTTTTCATGTCTTCAGTTGTGTTACCATCACTGGACATGGTTTTCTAATGATCAGTCCTCCTTTAAATAAATACATCTGCATTAGCGAACATAACATTCTGTTGGAAGACAGAATTTTCTACATTTCTGCATAAATATGACCTGAAACATCATCACAGTTTCACACAAGCCCTCAAAGTAGATAAAGAGAACCCAGTTAAATAAATGAGACATAAATATTTCACTTGTTCATTTATTTAAGGAGGAAAATGATCCAATATAACAGATCTGTCAGTGGCAAAAGTATGTGAACCTTTAGGATTAGCAGGTAATTTGAAGGTGAAATTAGAGTCAGATGTTTTCAGCATGTGGTTTGACAATCAGCTGTGAGTGGGCACCCTGTGTTATTCAAGAACACAGATCTATCAACGTGTTAACACATTCGTGCTATGACACACTTTTTTTTTTTCACACCATTTGTTAAGTGTATCATGGTACAAACAAAGGAGATTACTGAGGGCCTCAGAAAAGGGTTGTTGATGCTCATCAGGCTGGAAAAGGTTACAAAACCATCTCATCTCTTACTGGGACTCCACCAGTAAGACAGATTGTGTACAAATGGAGGAAATGTAAGATCACTGTTACCTTCCCCAGGTGTGGTCGGTCAACTGAT
>JAUYWH010000001.1:399471-409556 GCA_034779795.1 Ctenopoma multispine
CTTACAGCTGTTAGGGCTGCAGTGGTGGGGATGCTAGTGAAGAGTGATGTGACATCAAAGGATACCATGGTTTCATCTGTACCGAGTGTCAGCTCTCTGACCTTGGAGGCAAACTCTTCTGAATTGTGGATGTGATGGTCTGTGTGTCCAACCAAGGGCGCCAGAATTGTGCCCAGGTATCTGGCCACATTATATGTAACTAGGGAGAGATTGTCCAGGATTGCGAGGAGTCATGATGGACATCATCATCCTCCTCTCAGAGTGATGTGTCGTGAACGAGCCGGCTCTAAGAGCTAATGGTTTGTAGAGAGCCAGAAGAGCCCAATCTTCAGCCACAGGCAGGGGCAGGACTTTTTTTTGATGGGCACACTATGCAGCCAATAACATACAAAGACAGACTAGGATCATACCATTATGTGAAAGAAAGAGGGGGGGCAGACGCTCTGAAGACAGTGTAGTGGTACAGGCCAAGTACACAGAGTAACGCTGAGACTTTAATGCAAGTGCGTTGGGAACAATTTAATAAATTAACAAAGATCTCCGAAAGCAACCTGCAGTAAAGACTTTCCCTTTCAGTGGAAGTGATGTGGACAAATCCACTGTTTATTTATGTGTATCTGAAGCTGATCTGTGTGTTTGTGTTGAATTCCCTGTTGTGCTTCAGTGGAAGGACAGAAACACAGAGGATGTTTTGTTTTCTGTTGTAAAACATAGAGACACAATCTTACACATGGCAAGAAATATTTTCCCATCAAAGCCATGTTCAGATAAACAAACACAATCCAGTCATCAGATTTGTTGTTGGTTTGTAGAATCTGCATTTTAAGTTTATTCTGGTAACGTTTGCAGTATATCTTCATATCAGTGAAGAAGATTCGGGAATAGGCCAATGAGGGTTTGTACTGTGCCGTACCTGCTCTGAGCTGGTAGTGATAATTTGTTTTACCAAAGTGGGGGCATAGCAGGCCAAAAAGATTTTAATAACTATCTTTTTTTTTTTTTGACCTCTCAGTGTGATCAAACCATGGATACTGCTCATAAACTCAAAGAAGAAATCTTCTCCTGGGTGGACAGGCTGGTGATATCTAAAGGCAATGTGAACGGCCTGGTTTCTGTGTTGGAAGAACATAAGAAGACTGTTGATGCAGGCGGACAAGGTAAAAGTTCAGGGGTTAGACTTGCTGAGATACAAAAATCCAAGAGGGTGAAGCAGCTAGAAGACATGAAGGAACGTGAGAAGAGAATCCAGGCACTTCTGGAGACACTGGCAGAGGAAGGAAAGAAGAGAGAACAACCAGAAGGTTATGTTGTGGAGCAAGTCCTCAGAGCGATGGCCAAGATGGAGTTAAATGATCAAATAAACATTCACAACCTGCTCTGCGAGTTTTCAGGAAAGAAGTTCTTCATGTTAAAGACATTTGTAAATCACCACCAGAAGCTTGACCCAGGTTTGTGGATGTTGATTTGTTTTAATGTCTCTGTAGCTTCTTCTTCTTCTTCTTTCAGCTTGTCTCTATAACAGTTCCCACAGCAGATCATCTTTCAAGGTTCAAGGTTCTTTATTTGCCAGTCAAACACATTGGATTTCTTGTGCAGAGCTCTCTCAGTCATAGTGAGCATAAGTTAGAGAAGATAGACAAAAATAGACAGTACAATACTAATTTAAACATATAATATATAAATTATACCCCTTTACAGTAGGGTGGTGATATCTGCACCAGAGTCTAATTATATTGCAGATATTGCACATTTTGCACTTGCCATTTACATGACAGTAAAGTGAGTTCAGTGGTTATTATAAAGTGAGGTAGTGTGGGGTTATTATTGCACATTGTTCAGTGGTTATTGTTGTTTTGCCATCAGTCTGACTGTGGCGGGCAAGAAGCTGTTGAAAAACCTTGTTCTGTGAGTGATGATGCTGTTCACTCTGCTGTGTCTTAGGTTGTATGTGCAGTTCTTGTTTCTGAGCAGAGAGTGAGTCGCTGATAATTCTGCTCTTTTCTGGCAGCGCTGTGTGTACATAGAGTCCATGGATTGAATTTTTGGCTCTATGATCCTACAGTCTTTATAAGTCTTTACAGAGCTTTCCTCGCTTCCTGTGTGTTGTTCCCATTCCAGACACAGTCTCACAGACACACTCTCCAGCCCACATAAACCTTTCTTTTCACTCTCACAGATCACTTCCGATTCTTTTCTCCACTCACTCCGTCCTTTGTATTGCATTCTCTTCTTCTCTAGTTTGTGTTGTTTATGTATCTTCACTTTTCTACCACAGTATTCAAACTCCGCCACCTTCACATCTGATCCTTTAAAATGCACCATTCCACCAACTTCTCTCTCATTATGCACATGTTCTCCATCTGTCTCCTATTGACTTTCATTATATGAACTCATCAATGTTCAATTTCACAGGACAAAACGATCCTGTGGGAGCTGACAAAGGATCAGAAGTAAGGCAAACATTACAGCTTTTCTCCATGACTTAGACACTACACTCAGTTCTTTTGCAATTTTCAGCAATTGTCCAATATTATTGGTCGATTTTGGCATTGAGATGTGATAGGGGAAAATATTGGTATCATTTTTTACATTTTTAGTGAAACAACTTTTACATGTCATGCACATATTATACATCAAACTCTTCAGCTACTTCTTTCTCTTAAAATGTCAAAATATGACAAATCCGAGGTATAGTTTTTGAGATATTTTTGTTTGTTTGGCACCTTGCAACAATGTTCAAAGTTTAATATGCATGATAGGAGATATGTGATGTTAGTTACCTAAAATGATTTACTTTCTTTTTTTATGAGGGGGACCCTGTATATCTTGGTATCAGTTTATATTGGTATTGGAAACTAAGAGTTAGACAATATCAGTAAAAAAGCCAATATCGAACATCTAGTTTTCAGAAAATTCAGATGTTTTTAGTCTTACATAAAGGTTTTTCTGTTGTTTACTTTCAGGTTGGAGGACAAGAAGCTGCTCTTTTATTCTCAGTTTCTGGACTGACAGACGAGCTTAAAAACTTGGACAGAGACCACTGTCAAACAGAAATCATTCAGTGTCTGAGAGAAAGCGCTGCGGCCATGATGACGACCTATCATAAGATGAAGGAAGAAGAAAGGGAAATCAAGTAAGGTTGAAAATAAATATTTTCTGATGACAAAAGAAATAACTCATTATTAGTCACAAGTAAATGTTGGTGTCAATGAAGCAATTTGGTCAGAAGAATAAATCGCTGTTTATTCTGTAGTGACTACAAGATGTGAAGGTTAGAACAAGTAGTTCTGAGGGTCAGTTTTAGGGCCACAGCGGCTTTTTAACCACAACTGGATACCTGTCACTTCCAAACATGAAAGATGAACCATCAACTTAAAAAGAACAACCACATCTCCTTCAGTTCTTAGAGAAACATGCAAATAGGTCAATGGATTATCATCCACATAACATTTATTGGAATAACTCTGATAACCTGCACAGCTAGATCTGATTATTTTAATAGGTGGACACATTTTGTCCATGTATTAATTATTTTTTCTCGTTCTTTTACAGAGAGGTGTTTAAGGAGTGGGCTGTTGTGAGGCGCTGCATTAAAAAGGATAAGACGTTCACTGTTGACATGCCAAAACTGATCAGTCTTGTAAAGCACATGTGTGATGATGAAACTCTGCAGTGGCTGACTAACATATCCAACTCTGACTCAAAGTCCTTCTTTAAACTTGTGGACTTGTTTCATTTAGTGAAGGAAAAGATTTATGAAGAAACAAAGAAGGACCACGATGACATCATTCACATCACCTTTGTGGCCCATGGAGCAATCACAGACCCCATGATCCCAGCCAGCCGCTTTCTGCCACTGCCTACCATCCACGACGTGGTCCTACACTCTCCATGGAACTGTCTCCTGTGTCCTAATGCTGCATACGGTGTCGCCACAGGACTCCTGAAGCCAGAGAACACCGTCTTTCGTTGTATCAATAGAAAATGCTGCCTACCAAATAAAAACCATCAGCCCAAAACGCTGAACCAGTGGAATTCAATGAGGAAAGAAAAAGAAAGAAAAAAAGAAAAAGAAGAAAGCATTCCCAACATTATAGTTAGTCCTATTAAAATGAAAACAGATGGAGCGTGGAAAGGGGTTGAGTTTCTAAAAGAAACATACGGTGAACCTGGGACAAACCGCATTGTCATTGTGTACACTGTCCATGGAAAAATTAAACCTTCAGACAAGGTCCCATTCTATGCCGTCACCTTGGCTCTGTCACTGGTGCTGTTTTTCTCCAGGTTTAAAGCCACCGTCCATCTGGCTGCCTGTCTGGGTGATAGATCTGGAGAGAAGCTGGATGAGACGGCTCTGGATCTGCAGTATGCCTGGACCTATGTCAACACAGGAATGACTTGTAAAATTGAAAAAACTGCAAAAGACTCTAATCTGTATGAAGTCATGAATGCTGTGTTTGGTCCCCCTTTGCTGAGGGATGAGTGATTGGTTGTGTAATGTGGTTTTAAAGTTTTAGTTCCAATAATATAGAAATAACAGATTTTGATGAGCTCCTCATCACAGTTTCTTCTACGTATCTACAGCCTGTAAGTGTGTATAAAGCCAGATGAACTAGATGGAGGCCATCACCCCAGTGAATACCTGGCTCAAGATGCTGCTTTGCAACCAATAATTGTTGCAGCCAGCTACCGTGTTTGATTGGTTAAAAAACTTAACAGGCTGCTTGAACTAAATTTTTTAGGTTAATTTAGATGGAACTTTGGAACCTTCAGACCACACTAGTCTTTGACAATGCTTGTATTTGACTGTGTATTTCCAATGTACAAGAGTTGAATTAGTTTTCATATTGTTTCTCCTTTTTTGTATTTGAAGAAAATCTCAGTAAACCGTAAAAACAAAGAACATGGTTTTAAGTTGTTGTTTTTTTAATTAAAGGACGAGTCAACTATGCTTGGGCTGCAAAACTTAAGCTTATTTTTATGTTTCACTGTCTAGTGGAAATGTAGATTTTAGAAACTATGTAGTTGCACTTATCTAAGTTCTCATCAGTACAGGTCAACTGTACAACTCCTATTCCTTTGCCACTCGAATTACCTTCTAAACCCTCACCTCTTATCTGTTATTTGACATTTGTGGTCACTGATTGTTGCTAGAGTTAAATCATTTTTTTCTGTTTTTATAACTTCTGCTAACTTTGTTAGTGACTAACCAGTACCTGGTCTCTCTGTTAGCTCTGAGGATCAAGGCTCTTTCACACACTTGCATTCAAACACATTCAAACTTTTTATATTTTTTGTTTTTCCAAATGTTTTTGGTATTTTATATTTTTATATTTTGAAGAACGTATTCGTTTTTTCTCCAGCAGAAAACTGTCTAAAACTGACGGCACAGGTTAGTCTTTATTGCTGTGGCCCCACCATAAGGCTTTGCACATTATTGGAATAGTTGGAAAATTCTCTGATACTTAAATAAATTCACTGGAGATCACATCTGAGTCCAAAGATTTATTCTTGCCGGCAAGAAACACACAAACTTACAGCATCAAAGTCTGTCAGTGTCTGCTCGCAGGCAGAAAAGTCACTCAGGCTTTTATAGTGAAAATAAGATAACAAGGATTCTCAGTCTCTCCACATGCATAAAACAACATTGACAAGGCTCTGAACTATGAAATAAGGTGAAAGGTGATATAGACCATAACTCCATAGTCTAAGGGAGGACAACAAGAAAAGATATACCTCTATAAGGTGAAAAGGTTAACATAGAATCACTAAACAAAAGGTAAAAAGGTTAACATAAGTTCACTACATTATGTCTAACAATTTCTCTAACAGTTTCTGTAAATTCTGAGTTACTACAAACAAAAAGTCCTTATAAGACCCAACTCATCAAGATAAAGAACTTGCTAGGAATTGTTTAGTGCTAGACAGTTATGTGAATGCGTGTGTGTGTGTGTCACATTTAAAATACTTTTTAAACAAGTGAGTTTTCAAATGTTTTTTAAAGGTGGTGATAGTCTCAGCCAGCCTAATGGAGCAGGGCAGGTTGTTCCACCAGCCAGGGACAACAAAGGAGAATACACTTGATTGGGATCGGTGATTCCGTGTAGCGGGATTTTTAGTCTCCTCTCTTTTGCAGATCTGAGAGAACCTGCAGGAGTGTAGCTTACTAATAGTGTGTTGATATAAGATGGTGCAGATCCATTTACAGCCCTGTAGGCAGCATCAAGGATTTAAACTCAATGCGAGCAGCTACTGGGAGCCAGTGTAGAGAGAGAGAAGAGGTGTGACATGGGTGTATTTTGGCTGGTTGAAAAGGAGGTGGGTTGCTGGAGGGGTTTGATGGTGACTGCGGAAGCTCCAGCCAGGAGAGAGTTACAATAGTCAAGTTTAGAGACGACCATTGCCAGACTGTTGTGGCGAGCACACTCTTCTCCGTGGTGGTGTGCTGGAGAAGCAGCATGATGAAGAACGCCTCGCGTCTGGACAAGCCTGATGCATGGTAAAACACAAAATGTCAGCTCCTCAGGACGAGTCAAAGCATGTCCAGTTGCCACTGAACAACATTTTTTCACACACAGTTTAGATAGATTTACATCATTTAATAAGTCAATACTTCATTTTATGTCAAACATGAAATCTGTAGTTTATTGATCACCTGGCACTTTTATAAGAATAATGTTTTCCTGTCATGTCATTCTGTCATATAAAACTATTGTTGGTGACTTTCTCTGACATACAGTGAACACAGAGACATTGAGGATCCACAGGATCTAAACCTAAACCCAGCATGAAGAGGTTCAGTGAATGTGGTGTTGAAGGTGTGGAGGTGGATCAGTTGGTCAGAGGAGACTCTGTAGAAGGACAGAGTCCCAGCAGGACAGTCCACATACACTGCTGCTCTCTTAGAGACAGAGGAAGAGGAGTAGTAGGGGGGAAGGGTTTTTGATGTGTTATTGTGACAGACGGAGTAACCATCATCAGAACATCTCAGACTCCAGGAATGATCATTTAGTCCAAACCATCAGTCAACACTGTTTCCTCTCCTTCTGATTCTTCTGTAACTCACTGATACAGAAACTCCTCCTCTCCACTCCACCTCCCAGTAACAGCGACCAGTCAGACCAGTACTACACAGTAGCTGAGGAAAGAAGTCAAATCTGTCTGGATGATCAGGATACGGCTGCTCCTCTCTCACTCGTGTCACCTTCCTGTTGTTGTCAGACAGCTGGAGGTTTGTGTTCACTGTGTTTGTGTCCACTTCCAGTTCACAGGCCCCTGATGGAGAGAACAAGACAGCTGCACTCATCACTTTATTACCAGAAATATAATTAGGAGTCAAATCTTTGTAATGACTCGTTGTGTCCTAAAATGCAGATGTGGTGTAAGAAATTAATCTCTGCTGTGCTGGATGGACACGTCCGGTCGGTAAAAGGACTTCAGAGTTCTGGGTAAAATAAGAATCATATGTTTTTCTCTGTATTAATGATTCAGTTCATGTGGTCTTTATTGAGACAGTACAAACTATATGATCATCACTAAACTTTAAACTCAATCACTTTCCTGCTTTATACCTTCACATAAATCTTTGAGAGTCTGTGGTAAACATTGGACAGTGACAGAGGAGCGAACCTGCTTTCTTTGAACAGATTGTTTCCCCTCCCTGCTCTATCCTCCTGGACTCAAGTGAACTAGAGGAATCTGACCCTCAGTCCAAACACATTATCAACCTGCAGGTGGTTTATGTATAAACTGATGCATGAACTCACCTCCCCACACATCAACATGAACAACAAATACTACACATGACTGAGCCTGGAGAACGAGGAGACAGGAGAAAAGTGGTGACTTGTTTTACAGCTTATCATTCTCACAAATCATTTGGGAAGTGAAAATGTTAGTTTAGCTCTAACCAATTTTACTGAAAAATGAACAATGACTGTGGTAAAGTGCAGCATTATCATTTTTTTCATTTTGACTAATTGTTTTGTAATTTGACAAGATTTAAACATATTTTCTAAACATGATGGTGACAGACAGGAAACACTACACTAAGAAGGCAGGCAGACAAAATGCGACTGAATTGCTACAGAGAATGTATGATGGGTTTACAGTGATGCAAACTGAACACACTTACACTTCCTCAGACCAGGTTTCAGCCTCTGCTCTCCACCATGTTCCACCCTGGAGGAAGAAACAAAGTCACCTGAGTGAACCTTCATGAGCTTCATCATTTAAATCTTCTCTCGGATCCACTATCAGGATAAATAGCTGCTCTTATAAAACACATTATCAAAATAAAACCTCAACATAATGAATAAAACGCGAACGTGAATGAAAAAAGTGACCAGAGGTTCCATTTCTATCTTCACTGTGAGCTCCTTGTTGTGGCTGGTTGATTTGTACAGTGCGAACATACAAATTTCAGGTTTAGGTCACACAGTGAGACACTAGAAACATGTAGTGTGAGTTACCACAATGACCTTGTTGCTCTATAGATACACCTCTAAGTTTGATTTATTTTTATATTTAAGTCGGAAATACTTAATAAGAATAATCTAAGAAAGAAAAATCTATTTGTTGGTAAAGACTTCATATCGTTGAGTTGTCAAGGGAACAGCACTCCTCTCTTTTCTCAAAACACACCCGATACTGTGACCTACTTTTGGACACAGACCCAACCTGAGACATGCGCCAGTAAAGCTGAGCCAAATTTGGACCACACAACCTGGGTCTGAGGTTGGAACTTGGTTTCTCAGAACTAAGTGGAGCCATAAAGAGCTCAGAGCACAGTTTTACTATCTGTTTATACTTAAGTGTGTTCAGTCTCTGGTATGGAGCCTCCAGTCCAACAGACAGCAGCTTTATTCCAGAGTTTCCAGGATTATTGTAGCTCAAGTCCAGCTCTCTCAGGTAGGAAGGGTTGAATTTCAAAGCTAAGGCCAGAGCAGCACATCCTTCCTCTGTGATCAGACAACCTGACAATCTGTACACACACACACACCCACACACCCACACACACACTGAAGGTGTTTTTGAAAGATCTTGATCACTGTAAGACCTCATCATCGTCTGTGTGCTATTTTCTGTGGTGTAAAAACTATTCTAATTATTCCTGTATAGAAAACTATTTCAGTTCAGTTCATTTTAATACCCAGCCCACCCAATAATTCAGCCCACTGTTGTCCTAACAGCATCTCAGGAGTAGCTGACATATGACAGCTTCTGATGACAAAGATGGCTGAACAGCAGACAGAATTTATATGAATTAATTAGAATAAATATTTCTAAATATAGATAGGAAGAAATATGTTTATCAGACTGGACAGACAGCAGACATCTCTGAAATCATAAAAAATACCTTTGAAGATTTAGCTGGCTATGTGACAAGATTTAAAAAATAACTTTTAGAACAGAAACTGAATCCTGACCTGAGAGTTTCTAGTCTACAATGTGGACTCTCCAGACCAGCAGACAGCAGCTTCGCCCCTGAATCCTGAAGGTCATTGTTACTCAAGTCCAGTTCTCTCACACTAGAGGACTGGGAGCTGAGGACTGAGGACAGAGCTTCACAGCTTCTCTCTGACAGGTTACAGCCACTGAGCCTGAGGGAAAGTGTTTTTCACATGAACTCACACGGACATTACATTGCATCACATTGACTTTGTACTAGGATACTCATAGACTTAAGTCCAGGTAATATCAGGGCAACTCGCCTTGGTAAGGTCTGGAGACATCCAGTGCACTTGTGAAAGCAGTTTCATAGTGCATACAATGCAAAAACAGTAAAACACAGTTTTAAATGTATAAAAATTATAAACAATTGCCTTGTTGTGGTTGATCGTAGTCTTAGGTCAGAGGCATGTTGGTCATCAGTAAGAACCAGATTGTGAAGAAATAATTTTTCAAAGCCACAAAATTATGTGGAATGAGCATATAGAAGAAACAATTTAACAAACTGTTTTTACAATTTCCACTAATTAACCTTACACTTACAGATTTGCTGTTTTCTGTGTACTTACAGAGCTTTGTTGGAGGCTTTGACCACAGGCAGCAGCCTCAGAAGAGCCTCCTCTGAAGCAGAGTAT
>JAUYWH010000001.1:418160-429024 GCA_034779795.1 Ctenopoma multispine
TGTGTGTGTGTGTGTGTGTCTGTGTGTGTGTGTGTGTGTGTGTGTGTCTGTGTGTGTGTCTGTGTGTGTGTGTCTGTCTGTGTGTCTGTCTGTGTGTGTGTGTGTGTCTGTGTGTGTGTCTGTGTGTGTGTGTGTCTGTGTGTCTGTCTGTGTGTGTGTCTGTGTGTGTGTCTGTGTGTGTGTGTGTCTGTGTGTGTGTGTGTGTGTGTGTGTGTGTGTCAGATGAACAGTAACACGCAGACGTCTCACTGTCTAACCACGTGACGCCCCGTGATGTCACGCGGTGATCACGTGGTGTGCCGGTCAGCTGACTTCCGGGTTGTTGCTCGGTGTTTACTTCCTCAGCGGCTCCTTTTTCTCATTTCTGCGCGTTAAATCCAGGTAAAGTCTTTGTTTTTCCGTCTCCACAACAAACGAACCGGTTCTTCTGCCGCGTCGGAAACACGTGAATCTTCTCACACGGTCAGAAAGTCAGCGTTTAAATCTCTTTATCAGTCACTTTAAGTCTGTCTCTGATCGTCACTTTACTCTTTTTCTGCCTTCATCGTGTCACTTTGTCCAGATGTGAGAGTAGAAATGACGACATAATAACGTCACTGACGTCATCGAATCAGGCTGAATAATTAGGTCATACTGAAGTTTTCATATCAGAGGATTTAAAGGATTAATAACGAGTTGGTTTAATGAGGTTTGGAGGTTTTTGGATGGATGTTCCATGGGCGGCTGTAGTGGTTTCATGGAGCCAAACATGCCCCCCCACCTCTGTTGGTACATACAGTACCGGAGGAAGGAAAACTAATGTGACTCTGAGAACAATACGAGAAACAGCAGGAAGAAAAGTAGAAACAGATCATGATCCGTTCGTTTTGTTCAATCTACATCTGTTGAGTGTAAAACTTTACATTAAGTCCAGATGTTCTACGTATGAACAAACTGAGCGAGTGTCTTTGTTGTGGCTGACGCTGATCATGATGATGGTATTGAGGACTGAACTTTGGGGAAGTGGTCCAAATTAAGTGTAGAGTGTAGTTTCCCTCCTGCTGACGGGGTGATGCAGGCAGACAGCGGGTGGAGCTGATTCTCCCGTCGCTGCAGGAGATGATAAAATGATCAACTCCTCTGAAACAGAAGCATGTTTGTGTTTCCACATCGTTTGCAGTCGGCCGTGTGTCTGTCAGTCTTGGTGTCTTGTAGGATGTGGTTTGGAGTCCTGACTAACAGCTCTGCTGGTTGGTTACAGTGTGGAGCGGCCATGGAGGCGTTCGTGGACAGCGATGATGACTTCTACAACGAGAGGACGGCGCTGGTCCCGGCAGAGAATCCAGCTGTGCCGTCCTACAGGCCAGATTCTGACAGCGCCAACAACACACCGACCAAGAGGGTTCAAGTTTTTATTCATTACATCCCCTCAGCTCGTGTTAAATGTCAGAAATGGTCACAGAGGGAAGTGTTCTGCTGTGTTTTAACATCAGCCTCTTTTTATTCAGCCTGGGGGGGGCAGAAGACCGGGTCCGGGTCACGTGGATGGTGGCAGCTCTGATCAGGAGGTGGACGCAGACGAGGAGGAGCTGACTCTGAAGTACGGAGCGAAGCACGTCATCATGCTGTTCGTCCCCGTCACCCTGTGCATGGTGGTGGTGGTGGCCACCATCAAGTCGGTCAGCTTCTACTCCGAGAAGACCGAACATTATCTGTAGGTTCCACAGTCCAGCCCCGTGTCCCAGGGACTCCTGAGCTCACAGCTAACGTCCTCGTTTGTCTTTGCAGGATCTACACGCCGTTCACAGAGAACACCTCATCTGTCGGTCGCAGGCTCCTCAACTCCGTCCTCAACACCATCATCATGATCAGCGTCATCGTGGTCCTGACCATCTTCCTGGTCGTCCTCTACAAGTACCGCTGCTACAAGGTGATGACCACTACCTCTGTAGCTAGATTTGTCTCCTGAGCAGGTCTGATGTAGATTTGATGTGTTTTTGTTCAGTTCATCCACGGCTGGCTCATCCTGTCCTCCCTCATGCTGCTCTTCTGGTTCAGTTTCATGTACCTGGGGTGAGTCCTCCTCTCTGGACTTTATTTCTAGCTAACAGTAGGAAACACAGTTTAGTGCTCAGAGTCAGAGCTTCTAACCGTTGACGTGGTCTTCCTCTGTGTACCAGTGAAGTGTTTAAGACCTACAACGTAGCGGTGGACTACCCGACGGTGGCTATGATCATCTGGAACTTTGGGGTGGTGGGGATGATCTGCATCCACTGGAAGGGCCCCCTCAAGCTGCAACAGGCCTACCTGATCATTATCAGCGCCCTCATGGCCCTCGTCTTCATCAAATACCTGCCTGAGTGGTCGGCCTGGGTCATCCTTGGAGCCATCTCCGTGTACGGTGAGTCCAGGACTGAGAGACGAATCGTGCAGAGTTTGAAGTTGCTACTATAAACAAGAGAAATGTGGGGTACGACCAGCAAGAACTGCAGAATAACTCATCTCAAATAATAATAAAACCTACAGGACAAAGAAACGTTATATCCACCTTATTTTTAAAGCTCAGTTTTACATATCTGTCTGTTCAGTGTCTTCTGTCTTTAGACCCAGAACTGACCCAAGTGAAGTTGTTCAAATAACCTTGATAGAGAAGGAACAGTAAATAAAAGGTGACAGGAACAGGAAGTAACAGGGAACGTCGCTTCCTTCCCATCATGCTTTGTTCATGCTGTCTGTGTTGCTGCAGACCTGGTGGCCGTCCTGAGTCCTAAAGGTCCTCTCCGGATGTTGGTGGAGACGGCTCAGGAACGCAACGAGCCCATCTTCCCAGCCCTCATATACTCCTGTGAGTTCTGAATATTGATCCAATAAAATGTTATTACTGGTGGTGAACGTGTATTCAGTCAAGTACTGAACTTCAAAGTACAGATCTGAGGTTTTTCTACTGCAGTGTTTTCTTTTTATGCTATTTTTGAGTTGTGTACTTATGTGTTTGTGTGTGTTCAGCTGCCATGGTGTGGACGGTAGGGATGGCGAGTCCGGCAGATGCTCAGCGCTCCGGACACGAAACAGGTCACAAGCAAAGAATCATGGGAAATGACTTGAGTTGACTTGGACTCCAGGTCCACCCCCTCAAGTCTTCATACCACTTTAACACAAATTTATTTTGTATAATATAAAAAGTATAAACAATAATATCCAACCGTTGATTGTCCTGCTGCTGTTCGTTGGATCACTTTGTTTTAACAGTCTGTTTTTTTTTTTTTTTTCAGACGAGGAGGCGGAGCATAGCAGTGGGAGGGTGGAGCCTGAGAGACGACGGCCCCGGTCATTTCCAGAGGAGGAGTTGGAGGAAGAAAGTGAGTTTAGAAACATGTTTATGTGAGGAATCAAACTTGATTGTGAGCCTGCTGCATCAGGACAAGATGAAACACGTGTTCCGTGTGTTTGTAGGAGGAGTGAAACTCGGCCTCGGTGACTTCATCTTTTACAGTGTTCTGGTGGGAAAAGCTGCAGCGACCGGCGGAGACTGGAACACGACGCTCGCCTGCTTCGTCGCCATACTTATCGTAAGTTGTGGTTTTTACTTAAACTTATCACCAGTTTATTCATGATGCAAACACGAGCACTGATGGGGCTCAGAGGTTTGTCTGCCTAAAATCTAAATCAGCAAACCTCAAAACTGTGGAGACAGATTTTCAGTAATGGATGAAATGTTCCTGTTACCTCACCTGTGCCTAACCTGTCTCAGGGTCTGTGCCTGACTCTGCTGCTGTTGGCCATCTTCAAGAAAGCCCTGCCAGCACTGCCCATCTCCATCACCTTTGGCCTCGTCTTCTACTTCTCCACAGGCTTCCTGGTTCAGCCCTTCATGGACAACCTGGCTTCTCATCAGTTCTACATCTGAGGCAGAGCCCCGCCCACCTTTGACCTCTTTGTTAACGTCCTCCTCGTTTCTGCCTCTTTATTATTATCCCTCCTCGTTAACGTCCTCGTCACCTTGCAGTCTGCTGCTGTACGAAGACTACTTCCTGCACTGTTTTCTTTGTAGTCTGGGCAACGTGATGCGTGAACCAGACCTCGGGAGGAAGCTGAGGAGGGGGTTACCTGGTTGTTCCTGCTCAGGTGTGTTTCTGGAACAAGATCTCCTGCTGACTAAAGAATTCTGGAGCTCACTGTGTGTAGTGTCTCTGAGGTGAAGTTTCTGGATCTGGATTTAAACTGACACCAGAAACCACCACGTTTGATGTTTCTGTCAAACAAACAAACGCATCGTAAACTTTCCTGTTTTTTATCCCGATAAGTTTCTGCTGGGAGGAAAATAAGAGATTTTATGTCATTGGGCACAAATTTCCTTAAAAAGTTCTTTCACACAGGATAAACATGCAGAATACAACAGTTTATATGTCCTACAGTGTTTAAGGTGAATGTTTCTATGTTTAGTTCTCACAGAACGTTAGGGTTCATGTGTGTGTGTGTGTGGGGGGGTGCTTAAACAAGCTTAAACCAGGTTTAAACAGCATCAATGTTCATGCACATTAAAGAATTTTTAATTGATTCAACAGCAAAAAGAAGATCCATGAAAAACAATTTGAACTAGAACTATTTTAATAATCATTCATTTTATGTAGTTTATTATTTCTGATGCTTTTCTTTGTCGTGTGGTTGTAGATTTACGATGTGGTTGTTAATTTTATTAAGACCAGAGGTTTTTACAGTTTTCAGTCGTTGGCTGCTGCCTAGAGGTTCACAGTCCGATAAACTCGGAGAAACTGATGGATGAGTGAAGTCTTTCAGGACGTCACTTTCGTAGCTTTATTACTAACACTAGCCCACTGCCCATGGGGGGTGGGGGGGTCTTTATATATTTAGTGGTTCAGGTGAAGTATTTGATTTTGTAACTGATGTTTTTGAGTTTAAATTTTCTGTCGTTCTGTGCAATAAAATAAAAACTGTCAAACCTCTGTAATGAGCTCTCGAATTAAAAAGATTCTATTGACTTTAGTTTGTTGTTTCCAGTCTGACTCAGTCTACAAGTAGTTAATGAAAGTTTGATCACACAGAGACGTACTGGTTGAGGATGTGAACACTATCTCTATCTTTCTTTCTCTTCTTGTCAACTACAGAATAAGTTGCTCCAGCTGTTGACTCATTAAAATCACTGTTCACTGGATCAGTCCCTTAATTCTTAAGGTATAGATTAGTTTGAATTTGCTATTATTGTATTTAATTTAATTTTAATGTACTCTTCATATTGTAGGTTTGTCTTTTTAATGTTATTTTAACATGTAAGGAACCTCGAGTCGCCTGCGAGCCTGAAAAACACAAGAAACTATTTTTCCTTTTCACCTTGAGCAGCATAAACAGAAGCTGATTTGGTGGCAGATACACTTTAATTATTCTGCTCTATTTTCCTTCAGAACGTTCTGTTGTACAGTCTGAATTGATCGGAACAGTTTCTACTTCAGTCTACACTCAGTTACTCATACTGACAAACTCAAGTGGTTTTAGTGAAAGGTAAGAATGTAATGCCACAAAACCTTTCTTTTCTGTCATTACTGTCTACTGGCTGCTTTCACAGGGAACTATGTGCTGGTACCACACACACACACACACACACACAGTCTCGTAGAATGCTACAGATGTTATTTATATAAGTAATTAGTAAAATCAGCAACATTAATTAACAGGCCTTGTCCCTGAGTCCAACAAAGTCTGTGCAGTGCCTGGTGTAATGACTGGAGGCTCCAGCACAAACTCCCTGTAAGAACCAGAAGACTTAAAAGGTGCTTGTGTTTATGCTAAGCTAACCACATGCTGTACACGAACCTATTCAATCTAACGTCGTAAGTTGAACTATTCCTTTAAAGAGAACCCAGTCAGAGCAGAACCATCCTTTCAGAATAAAATTCCAAAGAGCTGCTCGTTCACATCAACATGTTTATTGTGGAATAAAAAAAATCAGTCTAACAGTTCGTTAACAACAAAGGGGCTGAGACAAGTTTCTACAGAAGCAGACGTGACTTTAATTCCTCTCTTCAAACTGGGATTTATTCTTCAGCAGGAACGCTGCCAGGTACTCGATGGGGTTGGGGGGTCTGAAAGAGAAAAGACATCTGATGAACAGAACTGGACCAGAGGCTTGAGTCACTTAACACAGCAGCATTTAGAAACCGTACGTAACCCACGGTTCTGTGAGTGCACCGACCCTGAAACCACTGACAGAAGAATTCAGACAAATTAAAATGTTTTTCTTTCTGTTGACAAACAGAGAAAAAACTAAACAATGAAGAAAAGAAAGAAACGTTTCTTATAAATGAAGATCAAAAGACTCTGTTAACAAGTTTTCTTCCTAGTCTGCCCTTTGTGTGTCTGTGGGTGTTGCGTGTAGTTCCCGACCTCTCCTTGGCGAGGACCGACAGGCCCTGCAGCAGGATCGGCACCACGGTCTGGTCCAGGTACGCTCTGGTCGGCAGCGCCTGCAAATCCACCTTCTGTTTCGAGATCTTCTCTGCACTTGCCTTCTCGTTCTCTGCCGTCCTCTGTAAAGCAGCAGCAAAGCATGCTGGGAGTCTGACTAACTTCTCATGACAGGGTGTACACAGTGTGTGTGTGTGTGTGTGTTACCTGGATGGTTTCCGTCAGGCCATACTCTGCGTGAGGGTTTTCAGACACCTGCACGAGGATTTTATTCAAACACACACGACCAGATGAACCAAATATGTTTTATCACAACTGAATATTTTACTCTGACACATTAGTTTCACGTCTGAGTTTCTTTAAAGTTTCAAATACACAAGTACAAAGCTTTAAAAAAAAAAAAAAAAGTGTCCCAGAGCCTTGTGAGTTCACATCAAACGTCTGGTTTTATCCATCAAACAGTGCAAACCAAGTCTAATGTGAATGAAAGAGCGTCAGTCGACAGTTGTTTTCATTGGCTGAAATGAAACCGTGTGTGTTACTTACAGGTGTGTGTCCCTCCATCGACTGATCTGCATCTGTGTGATCTGAAAAACAAGATGTATTGTACATTTTAATAAAACTTAAATATCATTACATGACTCACATTATAACTAACATCAGTTTGGTGTGAAGAAACATGAAAGAAACCATTGCTTAGTGTTTGTCCGATGATGTGTTGTTTTACCAACACTTAACAATCTGTTTGATAGAATAGGATAGAACAGACTTTATTGTACAGGGAGTACAACAGAATTATGGGTAATTGATAGTTTTAACATAGACAGGAAAGAAATCGTTAAATTTGTAGCTTTCTTAATAGAGATTGGTTGAGTTGGAGTTAGTTGGAGTCTGATTATTTCAGCGGGGTGTTTTCACATTTCTCTTGGTTACTGATGCTAAAAACAGTGAATTACACCTTTATTTATCTGACTTCTGTCTTGTTCTGACGATGAATAAACCAGATTTTCTCTTTTCCAGCATTAATTTTGCAGCGTCTCAGTGACTCTACAGAAACCTTTACTGATCTGCTCGAATAAAAACGTTTTTATTTATAAACGTTTTCATTATTTAGGGACATAAAACGTTGACACTGATGCAGGTCGAGTTGTACATTGTAAACGGCGGTAAGTTAGCTTAGCATCGTTTTAACGTCCCCTATCCGCTAAATGAACCTGACTGATGGGTAACGTCGACCGCCGAGGTTTAAATTGGTTTAAGAAACACAACATGACACCAGAAACACACAGAAAATAAACCAAAAAACAGTAGAAACAGTAAAAAACGCGCTCAACGCTCAACAATGAACCTACCGTCCGCCATGTTTGTTGTGGATCTTTACGTAAGATACCATACGTACGTCGATTCTGTTTAACTGCTACGTAGGAAGTACGTCATAAGGACGTACCGGTTTAAAATGGACGTACTTCAAAATAAAAGCATTCACACTACACACAGAGACATGAAAAATATAATAATAAAATAAACACATCAGGTGTCATGGCGTCATTTTTGTGGTTGGTAGAAGCTGAACTGAACCAGATACTTATATTAATAATTAGACTGTTACACAGATAATGGAAGAACACAGACCTATTTCAAAAAATGGTTGGATCTTTTAGAAGATAAAGATAAAATACGTGGAGCAAGGTGTCTTAGCCACAATAAACTTAGATGTACACCTCCTACATTTCTACAGATGAAGTAATTGTGTGTATGGATATTTAAAGATCTTATTTTATCTTATATGATGTATAAGAACATATGTTAGTGACACAGCACAGAGGGAAAGAAAAGAATGATTCAGTTTTTCAGAAACAATCTGGTCTTTGTGTCTTTCTGCACAGTTGGTTTGTTTGTAGCTGGACATTAGTGCAAATGTCTGTGGTGGGTTTTATACAATAAAAAGAAACGTGGAGAATTCCCTTTAAAAAACTTGTGTCTCTCATGTCGTCAAAACGAGACTGTTGTTCTGTCTTTCTTCCACTAAACAATGATTATTATGGTGTAAAACACAGATGACTGTTTTCATATAACGTCTAAATCTACAGAAACCAAACGGTAACTGCTTGTGTCTTCTCCTCGTATGTAGCTTTGGATAAAAATGTCTGCTAAGTAAAGTAAATCTCCACATTATGTTTTACACATTAAATCTGATGGACACAAGTTTCACTTTATGACTGAAACAAAACATCATATTAAACTGTCTGTAAGTTATTGGAGCCTTTATTCTTCAAAATTTAAACTTTGTTTTTAGTTTTCAATTCATAAATTTACAGCCAAAATGAAAAGATAAATTAAAACAGTCATAATCATTCATTAATTCATCTTTCAATTCATCTTTATTCGTATATAGCCCCAAATCATAACAAAAGTCATCTCAAGGCACTTTACATAGCAAGTTTAGGACCTTGCATAATATAGGTGTATATATACAGAACTATGTAGAAAGTCCAACAGCCCCCATTACAACTGATTTTAAATAAACTACACATTCTGCTTCCTGCATCAGTAATAACAGTGAAACACTCTGATACATTTTCTGCATTTAATTATTTTACTTAAGAATATTTTCCTGATTATACTCAGTAAGAAAGTTTTATTACTGTGAGGTAACTTCAGTAAATGCTTCATCAAAATCACACAAGACTGATGCACATGACAAAACCAATGAAAATATTGTGCAGACAAAAAAAATAATTAGAGAATTACTGCTAGACCAGCGTCAGTGGGACCACAGAGACGCTGACTAAAGAAACAAGGTCACATGTTGGTGCAGCAGTAAACTCTGAGTCTGCACATGTTCAGTTTGTCTGCTCGTCTGTACGAATATTAATATTTGAGCCAGGTTTGTGCTGTTGAGTGAGTTTAATGAATCTGAGCTGAAACATCAGGTTCAGGTGAAACTGTGATAACTGGGTTGCAGCAAATCTAATCAGATACCAGTGGTTTTTAATGGATTTAACAGAAACAGATCCCGACAGATTCCAGACACACATAACGTGTTAAAATCACGTGTTTAAAATGACATTCAACAGGTTCTTCCACTGTCACAGTAAGAAAGGAATAACAGCTTTCCTGGAGTGAGGGTAGTGCTTAAACCTCTTCAGGTAGTCTCTGCAACACAGAATCCACAACAGAAACCATCAGTCTAAATGAATCCATTCAGAAAAAAACATTTAAATACAAACCTGTAAACGCACTATAATCTGAAATAAAGAAAATATTAAATAACCAAAATACCCTCTGTGCTGGTTATAACCCAGTTCATGAGCTCACTCAGGTACCTGTGGTGTTGGTAGGCTCTGGGCCCGATGGAGCAGATGGTGAAGAACGCAAAGGCGAGGGCCGGTAGAGACCACGCTGCTACTGCGAAACCACACCACTCCACGATCTCCCCGAAGAAGTTAGCACCAGACACCAGCTCAAACATTCCCCCTGAAAGAGTGAGTCCAGCATCAACAGGAAGGTGTGGATCAGGGTCTACTGTGGATCAGGGTCTACTGTGGTACAGGATCTAGTGTGGATCAGGATCTACTGTGGATCAGGGTCTACTGTGGATCAGAGTCTACTGTGGATCAAGGTCTAGTGTGGATCAGTGGATCAGGGTCTACTGTGGATCAGTGGATCAGGGTCTACTGTGGATCAGAGTCTACTGTGGATCAGAGTCTACTGTGGATCAGGGGTCTGTGGTACCGTAGGGGATCCTGTAGATGACCTCTCCTGGTTTCCTCAGGTTCCTCAGGATGTGGTCACTGTGGATGTTGATGCTCATTCCAACAACAAACAGAAGAAAACCTGCAGAACAGGAAACAGGAGCAGAGTCCACTTTATAAGGGACCCCCATACAGTCTAGTCTAGTCCAGGTCTTCAGCTGAGGTCTATCAGTGTTCAGGATCAGAGATGTGGTGTTCCTAACACAAAGTACAGAAACCTTTAACTCAGACTCACAAACTGAATTCACACGTTTCTGACAACAGAACTAAAAGTCAACATGATGAAGTCAGTAAAGACGGGGGGTGAGGGGGGGTGAGGGAGGGTAAGAGAGTCTGAGGGAGGGTGAAGGCGCCTGAGGGAGGGTGAGGGAGCCTGGTGAGGGACTGTGGGAGGGTGAGGGAGGGTAAGAGAGTCTGAGGGAGGGTGAGGGCGGGTAAGAGAGTCTGAGGGAGGGTGAGGGCGCCTGAGGGAGAGACTGAGGGACTGTGGGGGAGGTGAGGGAGCCTGGTGAGGGACTGGGGGACTGTGGGAGAGGTGAGGGAGCCTGGTGAGGGACTGGGGGACTGTGGGGGAGGTGAGCGAGCCTGATGAGGGACTGTGGGGGTGTGGAGGAGCCTGGTGAGGGTGAGGGCAGCTGAGGGAGGGTGAGGGAGCCTGGTGAGGGACTGGGGGACTGTGGGGGAGGTGAGGGAGCCTGGTGAGGGACATG
>JAUYWH010000001.1:440873-452701 GCA_034779795.1 Ctenopoma multispine
AGCTGTCATATAGGGGTAGAGTGCTTGTGGCCAATAACCTGGTTGCCTCTGCTCTGTGGCATAGACTGGTGACCCTTTCTCCACCCAAACACCTTGTAGATCAAGTCCAGAGGACATTGGTGAACTTCTTCTGGTCTGGACAACACTGGACTAGAGCTGCAGTCCTGTACCTCCCTGTAGCAGAGGGGGGGCAGGGGCTGATTGACATACAATCCCGGATCATGTCTTTCAGGCTACAGACTGCCCAGAGGCTTTTGTATGGTTGCGGGTCCAATTGGATGGCAACTGCTTGCCTACTGTTGAGGAAGGCTGGGCGACTGGGATATGACAAACACCTGTTTCTTCTACAGGGAAGGCAGACGGACGTCTCTGGGCTGTCTCCTTTCTACGACTCTGTCTTGCAGGCCTGGTCGGTGTTGACAGCTGAAAGGGCCCTCGGTCTGAAACCTGGGATGTGGCTGTTCGAGGAGCCTTTGTTTTTCAACAGCTTTGTACAATCGCAGACTCTTCAATCTGCCAGCCTGCGGGCAAAACTCATAGAAGCAGGTTGCGTGAAGCTGGGTCATTTGGTAAAGATGACGAAATCATCTATGAACGACCCGGGCGGGAGGCTTAACATCAGGTCCAACAGGGTGCTGCAGCGCGTGGTGGAGGAGGCTTGTGCGTCCCTGGCTAATCCCCTGAGAGTGATAGTAGAGAATAGTGCTCTGTCTGACCAATGGGATGATGTGTGTGAGTACAGCTTCCCCTCTCTAGTGATCAGGCCCATGGTCGGTGACTGGGAAGAGGGGGGAGGGCAGCTTCTATCCTTTTCGACCCCTGTTTTAGGAGAGTTCAGTGCAGTGGGTAAGAAGGCACTTTACCAGATTTGCGTGAAGGTGTTCAATCTACGCTCTCTGGCGGGGGTTCAGGAGTCGAGGTGGGCAGAGTTCTTTGGCCCAGACTTTACCCTGAAAGGCAGCTGGCGGTCCCTGTACAAGCCGCCCATCGACAAACGAGCAGCAGACCTCCAGTGGAGGATTGTACATGGGGCAATAGCTACGAACAGACACGTGGCACACCTGGATCCTAATCAAGGGGTGGGGTGTCTCTTTTGCTCACAAAGGGAAACTGTCTTCCACCTCTTCATCAACTGCCACAGATTGTCTAGTCTGCTTACACTGCTGCGGGGACTGTATGAGGGTTTAGGAGAGAGGTTTTCCTCTGAGCTATTTGTTTCGGGGATCAAGTACTCTGCTAGGAGAAGAAGGACGCATGTACTTCTTAATTTTATATCTGGCATGGCTAAATTGGCCATTTGGCTATCCCGGAAAAATATGATAAGGGGGTCGGGTTGTACAGTACCAGAGCAGGTGTTTAAGGGCTTGGTGTCAGCAAGGCTCAGGGTGGAGTACACGTACTATAAAATGGTGGACAACTTGGAGGCTTTCAGTCTGATTTGGACAGTGGGGGGGGTATTGTGTACTGTGGCTGACGGGGGTGGTCTTGTCACGACCTTGTAGGTTTTTATGGCCTTGTAGAAGGGTGGGGGGGGGCTGCATGTGTTTTTTTTGTTGTTCCCTGTGCCTGTTGTTATTGCACCTGTTTGTGTGTGGACACTTGTGCTTTGTGCATTGTACCTTATGCAGAGTTGTACAATAAAGGTGTTTGTCATCTCTCTGTCTCTCTCTCTGTCTCTCTCTCTCTCTCTCTCTGTCTCTCTCTCTGTCTCTGTCTGTCTCTGTCTCTCTCTCTCTCTCTCTCTCTCTCTCTCTCTGTCTCTGTCTGTCTCTGTCTGTCTCTGTCTCTCTCTCTCTCTCTCTGTCTCTGTCTCTGTCTCTCTCTCTCTCTCTCTGTCTCTGTCTCTCTCTCTCTCTCTCTGTCTCTCTCTCTCTCTCTCAGTGTCGATAGACGGCGTCGAGTGGAACAATGTGAAGTTTTTCCAGCTGGCTGCTCAGTGGCCGACGCACGTTAAACACTTTCCTGTTGGGATCTTCGGCTACAACAAACCCTGAACATCTCCTGACTTTCCACCTCTTTACTCTGTGACTTCTCCTCGTGATGTTTTCCATGTTGCATCACGTTGGAATAGATTTGTACCACAGTACTTTTAATTATGTCTATGACAGTGTTATAATAATATTTAATTCTTTGAACTGTCCACAGCTACAAGTGTTAGATTGTCTCAAAGTCATAAAAATGATAGTGGTGTTTGAAAATGGCCCAAATGTGTTTTTATTATTATTTATTATTAACATATCTTATCTCATAGTAATAAATACTTTAATCCAAACGTGAAACATAGCAGTTAGTGGCCCAGGGGTCGATCACAAAAAGTGTGTGTTCATAACTGTTAAGTATCTTAACATCCTCCATGAGCGACTTAGTGTTGTTCATTTAATCATATTACTTCACACTGAGAAAGAATTTATGACTAAGGCTCAGTCGACTCTTACTGTGGACCAATCAGAAAGAAGAATCATTCATATACATTCAACAGACACAGTGACGTCACCAACTGTACTTTAATACACAAAGACACTGGATTCTGTATCTGTATCTTACATCCATTTGTTTCCACTGACCAGTCCAGCACAGAACTTCATGAACTGCGTCTTCTTCTCAGAGCTCTTTGAGGTTACGTTTGCACTCACACAGTCATACACCTGAAACATTTAAATGCACTGCTGCAGCTTCTCAGGTCCAGCTCATCAGAGCAGAGGAGTTTGTGATCTCCGATGGCTTTAACACAAACTCAGGATTATCTTGTGCTTCTCCTCTTTTAATTTTCAGAATTAACTATACACTATCTCAAACTCAGTGCAGATATTCGTGTAGGTGCAACACTACTGCTGCAGTTGTCTTCGACATCAAAAGTCTATAGCACCAGCTGCCTTCTTCAGCGTGGCTGTTTGTGGACACTACTGTGGTTGTGGTTCAAAGGTCCATGCACGACAAAACTAAAATGATTTATGTTATATATAACTTATAGGTACAGGATTTATAACACAGGTAGGCGTCTTTAAATGTTTGGGAAGTATGTGATGATGAAGACATCCCAGAGGTCTCCAACAGTCCAATATGGACTCCAGAGTTCATCAGAACTGTGAAACTTTAGAAATCCACCAAGACTGTCAAAGAAATGTAGAAGCCGTCTGGAATATTTGGGACCTTATCAAATATGTTCTGAACCTGTTTTAAAGAACCTCAAAAAAACTAAACAGTTATCGAAGCTACTTGTCAAAATATTACATGCTCATGAGAACCTTAAGGAATCAATCGACTAAAGAGATGCAGAAAACCTGTTTGAATCCACGCCTTGTCAGGCAGCTGTTCTAACGTTTAGACATGAATCCAAACTCTTAGGAAAATAACAGAAAAGAAACCTGTTGTAACATTCTGAAACTACCCAAAGTTAAATCCAAACCTCTTGACAAATGATATATGGTAAATGATGCTATTGCATCAAGAACCCGTAGAATCCTTCTGACACCTATTACACCCTTAACAACATGAAAACTATCAAAACATAAGAGTTCAGAGACCTGCCATGAAGTTACATGTTCTCTAGAACCACTAGGAATCCACCCACTGTCAGGACTGTGTTCTAACCTTTAGACAAATACCAGAAATTATGAACCTGTTCAAATACATGAACGTATTGCAACTATTCTATTGAATCTGTTCATTGTGAACCTGTTAGAACTGTTTGAATCAGAAGCGTCATTTTTAGAAGCCCTTTACATGGCAGTAGGCCTCCAGTGAAGAGAAGACGATGTACATCAACCACAGGCTGAAGAACAAGCTGGTGGTGAGGATCTTTGGGACACGTGGTCCACCGAGTTCCCCACCAATCTCAGGTCGGCGCCGGTAAATGAGTACGGCGATACAGATGAAGGCAAAGATGGTGAAGAGTGTGACTGAGAAGGCCAGTGTGCCCGGGTCGACCCTGAACTCCTGGCCCTTGGAGTAATGGTATATGGCAGCGATGGACCAGGCCACGCCGATACCCAGGAAGACGTTGACAGCATTACTTCCCGTCACATTGCCGATGGAGGCGTCAGCATATTGGTCCTGAATGGCTGCCACCTTACTCGCAAACGTGTCTGATGAAGAAAGAAAGTTGAAGGCAAACGATATGTTTGAGATCAGTACATCTGCTGAAGCCCTGATCAATTTATTTACTGTACTGATTTCTTTAAACAGAATCTGTCTAGTTAAATACACTGAGGGCATCAATAATTTGACGTAAGGAAAATTCTCTCTCTACTTATCTCTGAGTCAAAAGGGTGACAAACACACAATATAGTAAGAACGAACTTTAAGGAATTGAAGGGACTCCTTTCCCTTCACACTGTAGTTGCAGTTGATCAGCTGCTACACTACTGTACACATTACTATATGGATACGCATAAATTCATTTTACAAAAAGTTGACTGATGGATTTGGAGTAAAAATCCAGCAGCTGTCATCATTGTGGTTAAGGGACTTATGTAATTGTATTAATATTGTATATGTATTACTTTGAAGCTGCTTCCAACAACACTATCTGCTTAATCAGTGTTTCCCCTTCAAAGACTTCAAAGACAAAAGAAAGTGGGACAGCTACGTGTCAGACCTGGTACAGAAGTGCCCAAAGCCACAAACACCACAGCAGTGACAGAGTCTTTGAGGCCAACGGTGCAGCCAAAGTGCGACGCCAGGTCACCAATCACCGCTGTCAGGAGGCCGATGACCATGATGGAGACGACAAAGCAGGCCCAACCATTCCAGTAGTCGGTCGGAGGAACAAAAGCAAACAGAAGCTTCCAGAAGACGGTGAGGAAATGCATGAAATAGTCAAAACAGGAGGGCAGCTTCTCCTCGTCATCATCATCGTCACCTGAGGAGCAGACGGAGGAAGAGCAAGGAGTCAACATGGATTCATGGTTAGAGCTTGGTTGTGTTTTCCAATAGCTTCAGACTTTTATTTAGTGTAAATTAAGAAAGGATCCTGTTTTCTTTGCCACCTGTTTACTTGTCCCTAGCAGCTCTACGTATTGACAGAAGAAGGACTTAAGCACAGCTCTTGATAACTGAATTTGTACCAGAGTTCACTGTGATTGCTTCCACAAACTGCTCCCTCCAGCTGTTTGTCCCAATCAGCAGGGCCAGGTTGGTCTTCTTGATGAGTTTATCCACAGTGCTCTGAAAGATAAGAAACAACTCACAAGTTAAATTATGTTTACACTGAGCACAATGTTACATTTGAACACAGCTGTGTCCTTGTAGACGAACCGTGCAGTAGGCAGATCAGATTGGAGCATTAAATCATCATACCCAGTATAGATCAATTAACAATCAAAAAGGGTTAGTATGTTATGTAACTGAGATATGATGATGATTCTTCGCATTCCGACACAACAGGTGGCGGTATGTACCTTTTTCATTGGTTTGGTATCTGTCAATAAGTGGATAGAAGAAGAAGACTTCCTCCCACTCTCCTGATGTGCTTTGGTTCTAGGCCTCTCTTTTTCCCTGATACACAGGTAAGTGGGAGAAAATCTGCCCTTAGTAAGAAGATGTTACATTTGGGTGAATTTGTCTGTGAAGATTCTCGGTCGCCCAGTTGAAGTCGAGTCTACTGGTTGTATAAGGCTGTCAACTCGACAACCTGACCTTGACAACTAGACATTGTTCAAAAGATTTACAATCTATATACTGACAGAACAATCAGCTGAGCGTAGCTTCACATTTTCTGCAGGGGTATGGAACTGGTGTCAGTCTGAAGAGCACGAAAAAGAAGCATGTTCCTGTGAAGTGCTGAACATTTTAGTAGTGTCGGGAAAATGAAGCCTCATGAAGCTTTGAGCATCAAACAGTGACATCTGGTGGTTAACTGAGGTCAAGACAAGTGAAGCAGCACCCACTGTTTCAGTGTCATCAGTAAAATATTAGAAAAGTCTGTGTTTGTTTCCTTCTGCTAACGTCCTTGTTCATTTATACTGTTTAACAAATACACAGTCATTAGACATTAAATGATAGATACTTTGGCTCTGTACCAGCTCTGTGTCATCTCTAAATAAAGAGGATAGCAGTGTAATGACTTCATGTGTAAACACACTGCAGATAAAATTTATGAAGCAGACTGATGTTGATGATGACTTAAACAAAAACACAGTTATCTGTTCGTCACAGCCTAGATGTGAACCCAGAACGTATCTCATTACCAGCTGAACTAACGGGGACAGCATGATGTTCATGTTATGGTGCTGTTAAAAATACTACTGTATACAACAGAGGTCTGGGTCAAAATGCCAGGTCTGATGTCTACAAACCAGTTAAGCAGACTGTGAAGCACTGATGACGCTGAAAGCTTCAGACCTCACAGGTCACGTGATGGCGGCGTTTTGACACAAGCTCTGACACAAAGGTTCGACTTACTACGCTGACACTGACTGACACGAGCTTCACTGCTTCGGTATCATTTTCCCATCACATTAATCAACTCGCTTTTTTAATTTTTATATATTTTATTTCTGGTGACAGACTGTGACTGATCCCACCTTGAACTCATACGACTCCTCTATAATGACCTCCAGTTTGCCCTGCTCGCCCAGCATTGGTCTGCCCATCTCTGCGATCCGCCGCTCATCTTCCTCCTTCTTGGTCAAAACCTCCTCACCCTCCTCACCTGTGAGAGAGAGAAAGAGGGTTTAACAGTGAGTCACACGATTGATGACATACTGTACAAATACACAAACAGGTTACTGGAGGGACTGGGTAGAATAATGGTTGGTAATTGTTGGAAAGACAAACAAATGGTTGGTTTTCCCATGAACAGTACGATGGAGGGATGGACAGATAAACGGAAGAATGAATGAGTTGACCAGTTATCAGGGAGACTGAAGGAAGGATGAATAAACTAATGAATGAATGTGATAATAATATAAACAGACCTGGACCTGTTTAACCTATGAAGACAGAGGTGACTGAACTAGACAGGTGGACGGAGAGTTAGACAGAACAAGGATGGAAGTACCATTGATATTGATGGTGGCGAATGGGGCAGTGTGGTCTCGTCCCTGGACCTTCCTGTAGATGTCTCTGCCTAAACAGGTGAACAGAAACAGATTCTACTTAAACCAGAACCAAGTTCTGTTACTGATGTCAGAAACATCACAAGCTAACAATAACACAGTGAAGGTGATTTTACAAACTGGAATCATCAGCAGGAAGAGTAACAGGATGCGTAATGTGACATTATAATGATGTCTGTTCACATCTCTGCATGAAGCTGCAGAGACGAATGTGACCTGACGCGTGCAGTCAGACATTATAAGCTGTGAGAAATCAGTGATACAGGACATGAACGTAGCAGCATGAAATCACAGACTGGTGTTAGAAAACAGTGAAAATGTGTTGTACTTCACAGACTGAAAGCAAATACATCACAGATACAGAACGTTAGCCACTGAACCGCTTCTGTCTGTTAGTTACATCTCAGAACAGATCCCAGGATAATAAATAAAATTAATAAATAAACACATTTTCTACTCGCTCCACTAGATTACACAAAACTACCTGAGCCTCCTGCTTTTATTCTGAAGGTCAGGTGTTCCTGACTTGAGTTCAGACTTGTATATTATAAATATTATTCTGCAGTATAGTTTCTGTGACTCACTCTTAAAGTAGAAGCTGTTTATGTATCTGAGAGCATGTTAAAGACCCGACACTCCCACGTCCTGAGAGAAACGTTCCCCCCGTGTCACAGAGCAAACGTTAAAGACAGAAGTTCAATTCTAACTGAAACTACAGGGAGAGTTTCGGAGCAGGAACCTCAGGAACTGCACTGAAGGAACATTTAATATCTGAGAAACAGAGTTTTTACTGTGACATTCAAGTGCTGCATCTCTGTTATCGTACACGCTGTTGCTTTAAGTGTCTGAACACTTTAAAGCAAACAACTACACCGCTGAGGTGTCTTACCATACAGCTGTTTGTCTATTAAGAAGTCAGACAAAAAGCATGAATTAACTCAGGTGCAGCAGTAATTATTCCATCATTAAAAACAGAGACGGACTGTGCAGAGTTTCAGTTCACCTACCTGTCTTTACAAATCCACCTAAAAGACAAGAAAATACAACACAAAGTCAACATAACTCAACTTAATACAACAATCCTCAAAGTGCATGGACATGATTATGTCATGAGGGTGACGGAAACAAACAGCAGGACAGAAAATTAAACGATTCCAGCAGCTTACCAACTTCCTGAAGCAAAACAGCTGAAGAGAAGAAACAGACAAAAAGAAATCAGAGAGAAAAATGAATCAAAGAGATGAAGACACACGAGCTTAGATTCACTCGTAGCAGCTGAACATCTTTCATTTAGCTTCTAATAACGTTCATGCTGTGATTTAAACACATCATAGTGTTTCACCCTCCCATGGTTAAAACCTGTTAATGCTTTTATCTGTCGATGTTAAACTTATCAGTGTTATGAGGTCTAGTGTTTAACACTGTGAGACATACACAGACACAAAAAAGACAAGACACCTGCACTAACCGGTCCTTACCAGACAAATATGTCCAGACCTGTCACAACCAGCACCAACCTGTCCTAACCTGTCCAGAACTGGTCAGACTAGTTCTAACCTGGCCTCAACTCTGAGTCCCTACCAGCCCTAGCATGTCTGAACATGTTCATACATGTCAGACCTGTCCAGAAGGTGCTACCTGGTGACAGTTGGACTTTTTAAAGGTTCTTGAAGATGTTTCACTTCCACCCACTTTAAACAGGACAAGTCTTTTGTTTATCAAAGCCTTTTTCCCTGAGCAGATCTACCTCATCCCAGAAGGTGGTGACCAGTCTAACCAGTTCTAATCTGTCCCAGTCTGCCCCCCCCCAACTGGTCAGGATCTCTCTAGTAACTTGTTCTTACTCATCTACATTAATCCTAGCCAATCATGCCCCCCCCCACACTAATAACTAATACTATGTTCAGCTGATGGAGCTGTGAAGGAGGAGGCAGCAGAACGACAGCAGAGAGAGTAAACTGATCAAAGAGTTCTGCAAGATAGATGAAGCTGCGTGAGAGAGCCGTCAGAGAGGCCGAGCTGCCTCCTCACACCTGTCCATCTCCTGCTGTTCCAATACGGCTCCTGCAGCTCTACGTGGAAGCTGGCCTGCTTATCGTACTCCTCATGGTCAATTATTCTAACAGCTATGGTCTTCCTGCAGAAAGAGTACAGACAACAGTAGGGGAGGGGTCAGAGGTCAGGGGTCATGCATTAGTTCACAGACAGTCATTCAAACACACTTGTAGAGGTTACGTTGTCTCAGTCACCGCAGTTTCACATGACCTCACCTCATCCAGCCTGAACGGATCAAACCGTCGGAGGTTAAAGTCACAATGAAAAAACCTGACGTCTCATCAGTTCTGACATGTTTTTATCAAGGACGACCATCGAACACAGTGATGACCTAAAACAAGCTTCCTGTAGCTGTGGATTACACCTGTACAATGTTCCCAAGGAATGTGGAATTATTCTTCTTTACAGAACCTCAGACACTTTCCACAGCATCTCTGCTGGGATGAGGTCCGGGTCCAGAGTTCCGCCTGAACGCTGCACAGGTCTAAGCTACAGGTACAGGAGACAGATTTACTGCCAAAGGAGCTTCAATCAGTGAGTAAACCAAAAGGTCCTGGAAAAGGATTTTAACTGTGTGGAAGTGAATCCCTGTGTTTTTATTCTGATTCACTGATATGTTGAAGACACTCATTGTGTCTTCAACATATCTCTGACAGTTTGAATGTGTGTTTTTCTCTTTGAGGCCTTGAGGTGAGTTTAGTTTCACTGAGGTCAAAGGTCGTTAGTGATGGAGTCAGGGTCACAGCTCAGGAAGGGGACTCCCCCACCTTTCCTCTCACTCATCTCCAGCAGCTGAGGCGCTCCGATCTCTAGGAAGAAGTTCTTGTTTTTCTCATATTCCTCGTCATCGATTATATTGATCTGAATAGTTTTACTGAAACAGAAAGAAAGAAAGAAAGATGGCAGAAGGAGCAGTGCACAGAGGAGCGATGAAGCAAAGAAAACAAGGTGAATAAAAAACAGCAGACTCTCACTCTGGTACAAACACATGATCTGTGGGAGAACAGAGACGTTAAAAGACCCACATGGATTCTGATCTGACCACATGTGGACCAGATCTAACATGAAGAAACCTGATTTGGATTGTTCACAAAACGTCTGAGTCATTTCAGATATGAACGTAGCTCCTGTTCCGTCACAGATGAAACCTGATGACACAGTTTTGGTTTCGTCACTTAGTTTGTTTCCTGCCTTCGAGTATTGGAGGCCTCGCGGAGCTGCAGGCAGCAGCAGACCTCGTTGGCCGGATCCACCGTGTGCCGGCAGCGTGGAAACACAACTACTAACTATTTAATGTCAGCAGATTGATGGTTTGGAGGCTTTGTCTCTGAGATTCAACAGAATGTTAGTGCTTCTCTGTCTGCAGAAATAGTCTTTTGACGAATTAAATGAATAATCCGAATATCTGTAAAATACGTTCTGCTGATTATTGGTTAATTGATAGTTCGTCTGTGGATTTATTAGAAAACAGCTGGAAACACTGAACCAGACAGAGAAACTGCAACCAAACTAAAACCAGAAACTAAAAAAGGCTAACGGTTGGTGGCTGATGATTCTCTGTGAGTTCACATGGCAGAAACCATTTAGTAGAACCCTGAGTGATTTAATTTACTGTTGATATAAAAACCCTGATTAGTGGAGCTGCGGGTGAAGCGCGACAGTCCGTCTGCTGTTTATCTTTGCAGTTTTACAAGAGTCTGATCAGTTTTCTGTGGAGGGACCGGATAGAAGTTGAGATAAAGAGCGTGTTGGGGTTGGAGATGTGGCTGGCAGCCAGCAGCGACCTCCCTGCTCGTTGGCTCAGACAGGACAGGCTGCAGTGATCTGTCTGCTTTATGGGCTGATGCTGAGACAATGAGCAGGATCCTGCTGCTGCTGAACACAGGCTGCCCTAATAAGGAAGAGAGCTGCGTGATGTTTATCTGGCCAACACACCAGGAGCTGCGCCAGTTTGGACTAAGAGCACGACAAAAGACATGTGAAACACTGAGTCTGGGGAAGGTGGGAGAACGAACCTCTGCAGCCTGTCAACAAACATCCAACAACCAAACCCAAAAATAGCAACAAGCTGAAGGAGTGCACTGTTCATAAAGCTCGTCCACGAAGGAAACGAATCATCACCGGATGATTTCTCTGGTATCAACATACTAACGTGTTCACAGTGACAATGCTAATGTTTTGCAGGCTTATTTTCCAGTCACAGTCTCATTTTATCTAATCAAACAATTTCTAATCACAAACACCAGCAGTAAATGAGTTATTTTACTGTGTTGCCAAAGCACCTGCATACTACCAATCACAAGTGATAGATGTTAGTTAGCTGTTTGATGGAAATTAACCACACGACTTTGAACTTTGAACAAACCTTATAAACACTTGGCTGTGAAATCCTGGAAGCAGCAGCTTCACTGTAACCTGATCACTTAAATGGCAGCGGTGTGAAGCTCCTGTCTCACACAGCAGCTCTGACCCAAAGATCCTCACCAGGCATCACCAGAGATATCAGACATAAAGTTCAAACTCAGCTGCGCTTTGATTTGGTTAAGAATAAGAATAAAAGCCTGAGCGTGTTGTCTATTAACCTCCACTACACATTTTCCCCAGACACCAGGAAACCGTGGAACAGTTCTGATGTCTGCAGGAGGCTGCGGTCATTCAACATCTGCAGGAAGCTCCTGCTGATGTTCTACCAGTCTGTGGTTGCCAGCGTCCTTT
>JAUYWH010000001.1:479627-490271 GCA_034779795.1 Ctenopoma multispine
AGCTGTATTTGTACTGACATTAGATTACACACAGGTGCACTCTATTTAGTCATTAGCACTCATCAGGCAATGTCTATAGGCAACTGACTGCACTCAGACCAAAGGGGGCTGAATAATTACGCACACCCCACTTTTCAGTTATTTATTTTTTTATAAAGAAATTTTACAATAATGTATGATTTTCGTTCCACTTCTCACGTGTACACCACTTTGCATTGGTCTTGTTCATGTTTGTGGCTGTAATGTGACAAAATGTGGAAAAGTTCAAGGGGGCCGAATACTTTTGCAAGCCACTGTAAAAGGGTCAGTTAACATTGTTTAGGTTGCTGCTTGAACGTGATGCCACATTGAATTGAATGATGAATTACGCTTCAGTAATTCTTTAGCCATGTCTTCTGTGTGGGTAAAACTACACACTGCACCTAGTGATGGCCAAACGAGGCTTCGACTTTGCTTTGAACCATTGAATTGACAATTGGTGCACTTTGCGTTTTGTTGTATTATGAAAAACACTTAAATAAAACTGAAATCTAACAATTTTTTATGTCTGTTGCTTTTCTTTTTGGCCTGGTAAAGTATCTCTAATGAAACAAATATTTTTAGTGTTCAGTGAGGTTATGGATGTAATTAATGATATAAAATAATGTTACTTGATTGTTCTTGGTGTGTACTGGGTGAATTGACAAGAGGTAACCGCTGTTTCATTTATCTTAAACATCTGTATTGCACCAAAGTTTCAAAGCTCCACCTGTCAAACCAAACCAAACCCTTCTGCTGATTCAGTGTGAATGAAGCAGAGAAGTGGTTCAAATGTCATCAGTCACGTGGTTTTTCCCAATTTGACGCGAGCTCCGACTCAGTGCTTCACAAAAATACGCTGTCAAGTTCGAAGTGTGGTTTGGAGCCTCTGTATCAGAGGGAACATGGCCTCTGCTCTGTTCTGACCTGCTTTAATCCAACCGCTGGTCAACATCTCAACAAGAGTCCACACTGCAAACTGGAAATTCTCAGGTCAGGATTGGTCAAAACATAAATGATAACCCAACTATGTGTCACGTTGTGTTTGCTTTATTTACTCTTGAGATATTGTGGGTCATTGTCACAGGAGTTCTTCCACAGAACAAATAGTGGTAATAAATCAAACGTAGGCAGCACAGTTACAATAGCAGCATGTACATTTCCATTTATTTGAATAAAAATAAATGAGGTCTTATGCAGAGCAAAATTAACTGATAAATAAAACAAGGTTAGTTGGGCAGTTAGCCTAACTGGAACTTTAAGGAACAATTTATTTCCACTAAAATAAACCAAATAAATTCTATTTAGATTGTAAAATCACTAAGTCACTGTCTAACCATCCCCCACAGAGCACAGACCTTTAATTTACTTTGCTTGGCAGACACTTTTATCCAAGGCGACTTACAGGGAGCTAGTGCTGAGTGTCTGGCTCAGGGACACACCTGGTGGGGGATGAGCTAGGAGTCAGGCTGGGATTCGAACCTGCAACCTTATGCCTCCCAGTCTGACGCTTCACCTATTGAACTAGCGGAACTCTACAGAACTCTACCGACCTCACAATCACCAAGACACTTGTTTTATCCATCACTTCATCTGAATCCATGTTTTTTCTGCTGTTCTTCAGTCTCTGAGTTAACCTCCTCAGGAAATGTTAGAAATGTTCAATCAACATCAAAAGTACTCATCAAGTGATTTACTGTTATTTACAGTCATTAGGTTCTTGTTCATTTTCATTTGTCAATAGTAAAGCTCGCTGTAACAATCCTCTCACGTCTGAATTAGGACAGGACACGCTCCAAGAGAGACGAAGCCTGTTTCCTTGTGTTTCTGTACATTGTGACACGTTCATATATTTATTTGCAGTCTATCATCTATGACCTCAGATCTGACAACCTAACCAACCCTGGAACTGAGTCGGAGCTAAGCTACAATAATCCAGGAGGCTGCTGTCTGCTGGACTAGAGCATCCATACTGGTGACGCTCAGGTAAGAACAGACAATAGCAATGTTCAACTTGTGCCACAAAACGGGGGCCCAGTCAAGAAACCCTGGCTTAAGCCAGACAATGAAATCCAGAGACTGTGTAGAGAATCATCACACATGAGGTGGACAGATTTCGACGAGGCGTGGTCTCTGCGTAGAATGTGCAGGGGGCACGACGTGGCACAAAAAGAACACCATGTAAATTTATTGTTTGTTTGCAGCACATCGAAGTAGATCCAGCCACATGTTTGGAAATGATGCATTACAACCATCACGGCCTGATTCATGATGTTCTCTAACACATCCAGCTTTTGACCAAGAGCAACAAGTCATAGAAGTTTCCACCGAACTGTTACTGAGTATTAACATTACCACAGTGATTTCATTTCTTGTTTGGCTCTATCACAGTAACATATCCAGATCTTTTAAAAACAACTTGAACCCTCTGCCATATTTAGAACTGTAATGATAAAGTTTTACTCAGCAGTGAGTCTGTGATGTCTTATCCAATGTTTAAAACTGAACCATAAACCAGTCGTATCATTTATCAGATGCTTTCTTTATGAACTATGACTGTTTCAGATCTGGATAATCCCGACAGATTTAGTTTCTGTGCAGAAATGCTCTGACTGGTCTTACTGGTCACTGTTACTGGGAGGTTGAGTGGAGATGGGGTGTTCTCTGGTTGAAGTTTAGATGAAGAAAACGTTTTAGATTTTTCCATTTATCTCCACACAGTCACAAATATGAATAAAGCTTGTGACAGTTTGAATCAGATAGAATCTAAAGGCTGTTTCTCTCTGGATTCTTCAGTTCTAGTTTGACTTATCTGCTGAGTTTTTCTTTATGTTTGTAATGGGAGTGATGACTCCTCATACATTTTACAGTCCTGCAGTTTTTGTGTCAGAAGGTTTGAACCTCATTCAGATCATCTCTCCAAAAAAATCCATCAGCAGCTGTGACACTGAGCTTTACGTTAACATCACTTTCATATTTCCTTGTTAATCAAAACTCAAACTTTCATCATCATAGTTATAGTTTAGGTCTTTTGGTCTGGTGCTGTCACCACTATTAAAATGTATTTTCCTTATTTTTATATGTTCGACCTCTTCTTAAATTCATCCTAATCCGTATGTATAATAATTTCTGTGTGTTTCCTTATTTCCTTACTGTAATAAAAAGCCTTGACAAACCTTGTACATGTCACGTCTCGTGTTTGTATCTGGGACTTTCCTCTGGTGACGTCGTGTTTAGTACCTTGGTTTTGCACCATCCGTCTGGTCTGACAGCATGTTTTTAGAGGGAACCAGCAGCCTGCAGACACACCCTGTGCAGCAACAGCTTTTTACTTAGCAGTGAGTCTCTGACACTGATCAGTGTCAGTGTTTAAATAGGCTGTGGATCAGCTGCTGTGTGCTGTGACACAGAATGAGCTGCTTTGAAGGAATAGATAGAAAAAACTTTCACACTGTCAGTAAATGTGTTTCATGACACGGATCTTTGTTCCAGGGCTCATGACATCACATTTCTGTCTGTCAGTGAAAACTCTGTTTGGCACCAGGTGAACTGTGGTTTATCTCCACCTGACGTCTCATCACTGGACCAGTCAGATTTCATACCTCTTGTCATTTCAGGGAAGCGTTAACTTGTCACCGTCCATCAGTGAAGTTATGAGGAAGCACAGAGCAGAAAAACAGGCTGTTTAGACAGTGTGCAGACAGACGTGGTGAGCACCCGGTGAGCTGCAGGACTCTGAGTAAGTAAGAAAATATCAGTGTTTATGGTTTGAACGACATTGTTGTTACATGTAAATCTGTTTATTCTGCTGTGAGGGGAAACCTGGTATTTAGTTCAGTGACTGGAAGTGATCTGGAGGTCAAAGACCAGGGGAACATGAACCAGAACACACGTCATGTTTCCTTTATATAAAACTAACAAGAGTCTGTGCTGTAGATGTCAAACTCAAGATTCAGCTAGATGAAGAAGTGGAAAAAAATTCTGTGAGTGGCAGTCATTAAGTTCCTGATGCCACGATGAATGAAGCAGTGGACCGTGTAGCAGCGGTTTAACAGAGGCTCCTGTGTGTAATGTGGTAACATGACTGTTTCTGATGCAGCGCTGCCTGAGGGCTCAAAGGTCACACACGCTTTTAACCTTTAACCTTTATGCACTTTACAGGACTTCCCCCCATTCTCCGAGTCTTCTCACGGTATTACACCAGGCTGGTTCCCATCAAACCGTAACACACAGTGTGGAACGGGGCAGCGACCTTATGTTTCCCTGCAGTGATAAAACTGTTTGACAGTTGCAGATGAATAAGTGTGTTTTGTTTTTTTGTTATTGAAAACTTGGATTTTTTTTTTCTAATTTTTTACTGTGGTGTTTTCATGAGGAACATTTCTCTGCTGTCTAATACAACTTATTCCATACAAGTGTTTCAGTGCAGCTGTTTTCTGTTTCAGTTCACACTTTCTTTTTTAAGCCCAAGTTTTATTTTCAGTTTCATCTTTAAAGTCCTGGTTCTGACTTATTCTGGCTCTGTGACTGTAATTATTCTGAATCTGTTGATTCTAGTGTGTTAAAAGTAAAACTGGATGTTAAATGTTATATATACATTATGATTTGTCTCTGGTAAACTGACCCTCCTGAGTTTCTCTGACAGGAATTTTACATGACTGTATTATGTAATTAGCCAAACTGCACCTTTGTTAAAATAACAAGGTTTAGTAGAAACTTCCATGGAATCAAGATGACAAAACAGATCTCGCTGAAAACTGTAAAGAAACTGAACATGCAGGGTTTTAAGGACTTGTGGTTAACGCAGCAGGACGAGCCTCTGAAGGGCGGCGATGCCATCGACGCGGACCACGTAGACACAGCAAAAAGACTCCTCACGGTGAGGACGGGTGAATCTTCTGAAGCAACAGTTGTGACCGAGACGGTTTTAGAGAAGAGAAACAGGAAAGAACGGTGTTTATCAGAACCAGGTGAGTTACAGGAAGCTGACAGTCCAACAGAACATGTAGAACAAAGTAAGACTAAGAGGTTCACTGTAGATTGTCTGGGAGCAGGAAGGGCTTTGTGACCTTTTTTTCTGTCCATGTTTGACACAGTGATGGTTCCAGGACCAGAACCACAGCCCATCACAGATTATCGGAACAAATCAAGGTAAGTAGGCAGGGGAAGAATTCTTTACAGAGCAAGTGTTTCATAAACGGGGCAAAGAATCAAAGGTAAAGTCTTCAGTCTTCTTCTTTGTTTCTCCCTCCAGGGTGGGACACAGTGAGAAGGAGAAGAGGAAAACTGGTCTGAGGAAGTGTAAGTGTTCGGTCCACAGTGACGGCAGAGACAACAAGTCAGCACCTGAAAACATGTTTTCACTCTTTATCCGTCCCAGCTCTCAGACCACAGCTGCCCTCAGATTGAAGAGGCCGTAAAGAAACAAATAATTAGTGGAAGAACACGTTTTTACCAGTAGAAAAAAAGACCTGTCACACAATGTTTCACCTGATTGTTTAGAATTGATCCTACTTTTAGAGTCCTAGACGTTACCCTGAGGTTCCTCGTGACCTCCTGGACTCTTACACACCTGGTCCTGGTGTTTGTTGGGTGATAACTGCTGGAGAGGGTAACAGTGCTGATGAATCTTCCGTTCAGTCCAAAGTCTTTAGAAAGTTCTCTGCAACCTTTTTCGAGCCTTTGACCCACGACTCACTTCTACAAACTTTCATGTCCTGAGGACTTTAATCTTGATCAAATCTAAGAATCAGCTGTGTCTTTAATAAGATAATAAACTGCTGCTGTGTCTCGTTCTCTCGTCAGATTCCTGTGAACTCACAGTCGACACGAACACGGTGCACAGAAACCTCAAACTGTCAGACCACAACAGGAAGGTGACGTGTGTGAGAGAGAAGCAGCCGTATCCCGATCACCCAGACAGATTTGATGTCTACCTTCAGCTGCTGTGCAGCACTGGTCTGACTGGCCGCTGTTACTGGGAGGTGGAGTGGAGAGGCTGGGTGGAAATATCAATAAGTTACAGACGAACAAGCAGGAGAGGAACTGGAGACGACTGCAGGTTTGGATTTACCGCTCAGTCCTGGACTCTGGAGTGTTCTCAGTATGTCGCAGGTTACTCTGTCCAGCACAATAACAGAAGAACAAACATTTCGTCCTCCGTGTCTGGTAGAGCAGCAGTGTATGTGGACTGTCCTGCTGGGACTCTGTCCTTCTACGAAGTCTCCTCTGACAAACGGATCCACCTCCACACCTTCCACACCACCTTCACTGGACCTGTGTTCCCTGGCTTTGGCTTGCTGTCACCTGGGTCCCTGGTGTCTCTGAATGTTGAACAGGAGCAGGAATCACACGCCATTGTTCCAGTTTATGTGTAGTTATTGTTGTTGTGCTCTGTCGCTGAGGTTCTCCTGAGGAAACACCAACATGTATTTATATCTTTACTCATGGAAAACTGACTTCCTGTGTTTGTGAGCCGTTCCCATCCGTCAAAGAGATGTTGGGGGACACTCTGGACAGAGAGACAGTCGACCACCTATACAGCTACAGCCAGTTTAAAGTCACCAGTTAACAGTTGACGCGTTATTAGACAGTGGGAACACGGCACAAATTAAGGAGCTAATGATGGACAAGTTCCCTTGAAATCCTCCCCGAGATGTTTAGGGGAGCTCTAAAAACTGTCTTATTTTAATTTCTGAAAATAAAGAAATATTAAATGTCAAAGTCAAAGTTGTGTTTTTTGCTCATTACGTTTTATTTTCTGAAGATCTATCACTAATCACTGGTCTGTTTCTGCTGTGTACTGGATTTGCACACAGTTGGAACAGCATCTTAGAATATCTGAGAATATATAATGAAAAAATAAAGGAAAACAATCAAAAACACTTTCACTTGAAGCCTTCAGCCACCTGAAGTCACAGGTCAGTACAGACGACTTTCATTAAGAAACTGAAGCAGGTTGGTGACCTCTGTGGATCACATCCTGTGTGGCTGTAAGAAGAAGCTGCTGTTCTTTCTGTTGGACCAGTCTGTGTTGTACCTGTAGTCTCCCACAATTCAGTCTATGGTTCTGACGTCCAAACACTGGATGTTTCTCTCTTGTTGGCCTGAGTGGACCTGACATTAGCCTCACTGAGCAGTGTGCCATCAGCCAGGAGGTGTTCAGGAATCACACTGAGCGTAGGTCATTTGAGCGTCAGCAGCCCAGTGGTCTGATGGGATCAGACAGCAAGTGTGGGCGGAGCAGTAAAAGTATCTCTCATATTGGTGCTTTAATAAAACAGGATGGGTTAAGCGTCAGACTGGGATGCAGAAGGTCGCAGGTTCAAATCCCAGCCTGACTCCAGTCTCCAGTCTGACCAGGTGTGTCTCTGAGCCAGACACTCATCACTAGCTCCATGTAAGTCGCTTTGGATAAAAGCGTCTGCCAAGCAAACTAAAGTAAACTGGAACCTGAAATTTCCTGTTTAAACGCAGAGATTTTTCTTTTTGTCTGTGTCCTGCACATCAGCTCATAAAGACTCAACAAGTTGCAGTCCGCAGGAGAATCAACCATCATTAAGACTTTAGGGAGGAAAACGACAGCTTCGGTTTCTGAGTGAGTGTTAAATCCACTTCTACCTCTAGATCCATTAGTACTACATCAGGGCGTCAGTGTAGGGAACAGGGATGTCAATGGACCGGTCCAGGAAGTCCTCATTTTATTTTAACCCTGATGTCTGTGTTTAAAGTCAACCAAACCACGATGCTTCTACTCTGTGATCATCTGACAGCCGTCACTTCAGCATCAGAGCTGAGATACCAAGTGGATTTATATTTATTTTTCAGATAATTAATGAAACATCAGATAAAATTTGTTACATGTGAGCACAAGCCCTCCGCAGTAATAACATTTAATAAACATTTGGTTTGTTTTGGTTTAGATTTTTAGCTAGAAGTCAATAAATAAAAAAACAGAACTTTATAAAATCATAACAATAAAATGCTGATAATCAGCTCTAGTCAAAAGATCCTTTGTAAGATTGAGCACAGAACAGTAAAATGATCAGTGGTGACATCTGTTGTTTAGAGCTATAAAGTTTCTGAGACTTAAAATGATAAACAAGAATATTGATTATTTAGTACTATAAGTTACAGGTAGTTATATGATATATATATAGTTTAGTTCTGAGTTCTCTTTCGTTACGTGTGTGTCCTGTGTCCTGTCCTCTTTATGGTAGCCCACACGCTGCTGTCAGCTGAAACACACATGTGACTCATTTCAACTAGAAAAAATGCCACAGCATAAAAGCTTCAGATGTTTGTGCTATATGTGACAGGATCTCCACTTCAATCTGTCTACAGCATTAACTTTAGAACTGGTCCGTGGTCCAGGAACCAGGCCGCTCCCTCTCATTCATGCATACAGACGTGGACAAAATTGTTGGTGCCCTTCGGTCGATGGAAGAAAAACTCACAGAGAGAAACAGAAACAAAAGTAATAATAAATAAAAATTATATGAATGTTAACCAATGAAAGTCAGACGTTGCTTTTCAACCATGCTTCAACAGAATTATTTAAAAAAATAAACTCATGGAACAGGCCTGGACAAAAATGATGGTACCCCTAGAAAAGACTGAAAATAATGTGACCAAAGGGACATGTTAATTAAGGTGTGTCCACTAATTAGCATCACAGGTGTCTACAATCTTGTAATCAGTCAGTGGGCCTATATTTAGGGCTCCAGGTAGTCACTGTGTTGTTTGGTGACATGGTGTGTACCACACTCAACGTGGACCAGAGGAAGCGAAGGAATGAGTTGTCTCATAAGATTAGAAAGAAAATTATAGACAAGTATGTTAAAGGTAAAGACCATCTCCAAGCAGCTAGATGTTCCTGTGACTACAGTTGCACATATTATTCAGAAATTTAAGATCCATGGGACTGTAGCCAACCTCCCTGGAAGGAACATCAGTGTCAGATCGAAAAGAAAAGAACACTGTCCATACTGTGACACATGGAGGAGGCTCGGTTATGTTCTGGGTCTGCTTTGCTGGATCTGGAACAGGGTGTCTTGAATCTGTGCAGGGTACAATCAAATCTCAAGACTATCAAGGGATTCTAGAGAGAAAAGTACTGGTCAGTGTCAAAAAGCTTGGTCTCAGTCGCACGTCATGGGTCTCGCAACAGGTAAAAACATCCAAAACACACAGCTAAAAACACCCAAGAATGGCTAAGAGAAAACATTGGACTATTCTAAAGTGGCGTTCTATGAGCCCTGACCTCAATCCTATTGAGCATCTTTGGAAGGAGCTGAAACTGTCAGGCATGTAGAGACAGACAAAGTGTGTGTGTTCGGAACGCCCTTGTTGTGTGTGGGGTTTACCCAGCTGCGGAGTGAGCCACAGCCCGCTAGACACAAGGCAGCGCTAGAAGCGGACTCCCACCGCGAGACGCCGTTACGATTCACCGGCCAACAGTGACAAGGGAGCAGATGGAAAAAGGCTCTATACTCACGGTACCGGAGGAGCAGATGGGGAGAGAACGAACAGGAATGGCGATGATGAAACATGATGAAGGTCGGCGCTCATGACATAAAGAGAACACGATGTCAGAGCGAGGAGCAGGTGAGTGGACTTCCTGTTTATACCTTGTCCTAACCAATCCTAACTCTTCCTCGCGGTCACCTGACTCGCTCACCTGATAGAAACATGCCATCTGGAAAAGGCGCCCTTCAAACCGGAGACAGCTGGAGCAGTTTGCTCATGAGGAGTGGGACAAAATACCTGCTGAGAGGTGCAGAAGTCTCAGTGACAGTTACAGGAATCGTTTGATTGCAGTTATTGCCTGAAAACAAAATATTAAGTTAGGGGTACCATCATTTTTGTCCAGGCCTGTTCCATTAGTTTATTTTTTTTAATAATTCTGTTGAAGCATGTTCGAAAAGCAATGTCTGACTTTCATTGGGTAACATTCATAGAAGTTTTATTTATTATTCAGATTAAAGTTATTTCTGTTTTTTCCTTCATTGACTGAAGGGGACCAACAATTTTGTCCACGTCGTGTATGTATCTACTCAGGCTCTCTGTCTTCCCTTCACTGCTTCTCTGAGTTCAGCTTCCATTCATCTAGTTTTTAATGTTAATCTCTGCGGTTCTGGAAATGTTGACACAAAGTTTTAGAGAAAACTCCGGCTGGATCGTTACCATTTAAAAGTCTGTTCATCTCCTCCTCTCAGCCCACGTCGGACTTCAGCACTAAAAACTGCAACAGATGCTACAGTCCAGATTGTATTATTATTATTACAGACACAGTGAGATTTCACGTCTTCATTGATAACTTCAACAACTCACATGTGACCTGAATAACCCTGCAGGGGTTAAATAACCTGGGACTCCCAGTCAGTACATCAGAACTAAAGAAACCTTTAGTGTGAGAGGTGAAACGGTGAATTTTCACCCTGATCTTCCAAAGTCCCACCTAAAGCACAAAGACTCATCCAGAGAGTCACACAATGAACAAACAACAACAAATTAGCTTCAGGACTTAAAACATACTTCAGGTTGACAGTGTTCTCTGATTGTTACCAGGGAGTCACGATGACTTCAGAGAAACTTCTGAACGTGCTCAGAGATCTGAGGAAAGAG
>JAUYWH010000001.1:502962-518540 GCA_034779795.1 Ctenopoma multispine
TCTCCCACATCCAGACATCACGAAGCCTCCACATCATGTGTCACATCCCAGTCTTCTGCTGGATCACTGCTACAGTTGTGAAGGATGTGTTGAAAACCAGAGAGGGAGGAGAGCTGCCCAAGACCCTGACTGAGATGTACATCCACTTCCTGGTTGTTCAGTCCAAACTGAAGAAAATTAGGTATTATAAAGAAACAGAGATGGATTTAAACTGGAGTCCAGAGATTGGTAAGATGATTGAGTCTCTGGGAAAACTGGCTTTCATGCAGCTGCAGAAAGGAAACCTGATCTTCTATGAATCAGACCTGACAGAGTGTGGCATCGATTTCAAAACCACCTCAGTGTACTCAGGAGTGTTCACACAGATCTTTATGGAGGAGACTGGGTTGTACCAGGACAAGGTTTTCTGCTTTGTCCATCTGAGTTTTCAGGAGTTTCTGGCTGCTCTTCATGTCCATCTGACCTTCATCAAGTCTGGTGTCAATCTGCTGACAGAGGAAAAAACAGATGTCAAGTTGATGATTAAGAAACCAAAATATTTCTACCAAAGTGTTGTGGACATGGCCTTACAGAGTCCAAATGGACACCTGGACTTGTTCCTTCGCTTTCTTCTAGGTTTTTCACTGCAAACCAATCAGGATAAACTACAAGTCCTGATAAAAATGACAGGAATTAGCTCACAGACCAGTCAGGAAACAGTCCAGTACATCAAGAAGAAGATCAGTGAGAATCTGTCTCCAGAGAGAATCATCAACCTGTTCCACTGTCTGAATGAACTGAATGATTGTTCTCTGGTGGAGGAGATCCAACAGTACCTGAGATCAGGAAGTCTCTCCACAGATAAACTGTCTCCTGCTCAGTGGTCAGCTCTGGTCTTCATCTTACTGTCATCAGACAAAGATCTGGACGTGTTTGACCTGAAGAAATACTCTGCTTCAGAGGAGGCTCTTCTGAGGCTGCTGCCAGTGGTTAAAGCCTCCAACAAAGCTCTGTAAGTACACAGATATCTGCAGAACTTTAAGACTAATAGACCAAGATCTTATCAAACAAATGTCCTTGCTGAAGAACATATTTCTGAATGTTCATGTGATTCAAAAGACACTACTATTAGTTTAGTTTAAAAACACCAATAAAAGGATTAGCAAATACACTGATTAAATCTATGCAGGTCTGAAGTGTCAGTGTCTCTCTGTATCACTAATTCTCCTCCAGGCTCAGTGACTGTAAACTGTCAGAGAGAAGCTGTGAAGCTCTGTCCTGCATTCTCAGCTCCCTGTCTTCTAGTTTGAGAGAGCTGGACCTGAGTAACAATGACCTGGGGGATTCAGGAGTGAAACTGCTGTGTGCTGGACTGGAGAATCCACACTGTAGACTGGAGATGCTCAGGTCAGGTTTTGACAACTTGTACATTGTGACCCAGATGCATTGAATTGGATTTTGAATGTTACTGTGTCACATCTTTTCACTCTGTTTGTATGTGGACTTTCATACTGTAGCACAACGTCCACATTAATGGATGTTCTGTACAGTTTAAAGCTAGTAATCCAAGTTATAATTAAAATGTCTCTAAACTCAAACATAAATTAGGTCATTATGAGGTTTGTGTGTATGTGTCTGCAGCCTGTCAGGTTGCTGGATCAGAGAGGAAGGCTGTGCCTCTCTGGTGTCAGCTTTGAGATCCAACCCCCTCCATCTGAGAGAGCTGGACCTGAGCTACAATCATCCAGGAGACTCAGGATTGAAGCAGCTGTCTGTTGGACTGGAGGATCCTCACTGGAGACTGGACACTCTCAGGTATGAACACACACGGTTTATCTTTGACAATGAAAAACTGAGGATTGTTGGCTCACAGAGTGTACCAGCAGCACTGCCTTCAAAACCCTGTCCAAACCCAACCTGAACCTTGTGTGCTAATGGGGCCCGTCAGGTTCGGTTCAAGTCTCTACCCTCTGTTTTGGAGAGGACTATGTTGATATGAAAAGTACAAAAGTGTCTTTGCGATGTGTTGGTGATATTGTGTAACTGGTTCATTCTGACTTTGTTTCTACCTGCAGGGTGGAACATGGAGATCTGGGGACAAGACATCATCTGAAGCAGTGTAAGTGTGTGTTCACTTTAATTCATGAAATCTGCTTCCATTCCTGAATTTAATAGATGATTTAAATGAATCATTACCAATCTAATTCAGTTTGTTAATATGGAAATCATTCAGCGCTCAGGTGTGTTATCTTTCCTCCACCAGGGGCCTGTGAACTCATCCTGGACACAAACACACTAAACAAATATCTCAGGCTGTCTGACAACAACAGGAAGGTGACAGTAGAGACGCGGGAGCAGCCGCATCCTGATCACACTCTGATATTTGATGACTGGTATGAGCTCCTGTGTAGAAACAACCTGACTGGTCGCTGTTACTGGGAGGCTGAGTGGAAGGGAGATGTGTATGTATCAGTCATTCAAAAAGGAATCTTTGATCCTGATCAGACCTGGAGTCTGACCTGCTCTGACAACGGTTACTATGTCTGTCACAATACCACAGAAACATCTGTCCCCTCCTCCTCCTCTGTCTCTAAGAGAGTAGCAGTGTATGTGGACTGTCCCACTGGGACTCTGTCCTTCTACAGAGTCACCTCCAACATGCTGATCCACCTCCACACCTTCAACACCACATTCACTGAACCTCTTTATGCTGGGTTTGGGTTTGGTTCATCTGGTTCCTCAGTGTCTCTGTGTTCAGTGTAGAGAGAAAGGTTTCCTCCAACCTGCTGACTAACAAATGTTAATTCCGTGGAGATTCTCAGCCATCCAGGTCATGGTTATGCCAAAAAAAAGGTTATCAGTGGCAACTGGACTTGTTGTGGTTCCTTGAAGATGTTTCTCCCTGCATTCCAGAGGACTTTCTGAGTTCTGACTGACTGTCTGGAGCAGCAGACCCCTTGGAGTCCTCGAGTTGTAGTACTTGATGGTCACCTGTGGGTTGTTGTTCCTCTGGTTGAGCCCTTAAGGCTACAACACTGAAGTGTACAGGAAACCCACACATACAGACCAGTATTTGCTCTTTGACTCTCACCACCCCAAACTGGGAGTAATCAGAACCCTACACCATCGGGCAGAAAAGATTCCCACGAGAACAGAGGGAAAGAGGTTTATAAACCTACTGCTCCAGTCAGTCAAAGCCCTTTGGAATAGAGAGTGAAGCATCTTAAAGGAACTAAAAGTCCAGTCGCCACTGAATAACCTTTATTTTGGGATAACAAATGTTATGATACCAAATATGTGTAGTTCAGACAACCGCTCTAAAATCACCACAGTAAGAATTTATCCAGTGTAGAGAGACCAGTAACATGGTCTTTTATGATGATCCACAATAATTTGTGGAGACCTGTTGGGTCTACAGAACAGTGGACACCCCCCCAAAATGTAGGGGCTGGTTGTGACAATGCATTTCAAAATTATGAGATGACCACATCTTCTTCAGTGTCCTGGGGAGACGCCTCAGTTTCTGCTGGCCAGACTCAGACTTGGAGCCTTGTTCTACCATCCAGGACTAGGTCTCTAACTGCTGGTCTTTTGCTACTACAATAATTCAACATGTTTTTCCCCCACTTTTCCACATCCACTTTAATTCTTCAAACACCAAGAGAGTTTGTGAAGAGGACTTTAGCCACGATATAATATGCTGGATTATTTCTGTATTGCTGTTTTTGCTGTTGGCTTCTGCATCTAGTGAATAAAAGATTAGTTAAAGTAGCTGAAGCTTCATGTCTTAAGTTTAATCTATAGAAGGGCTCGGTGCCGCTCCTAAGTCATATAAAGTTTCAGACTGTCTGAGTCTGCAGCTGAAGGCTCTTGTTGTTTGCTTCATGCCTAAGAAATGAACTCTTCTTTAGCAGAAGCTAAAAAGATTTCCAGGCACGTGTTATTTAAGAAAAGACCTGTGGTTGACAGAGGTGGTTTAAACCCGACATGTGTGGCAACAGGTGAGAAGCTGCGGAGTTACCACAACAAACTATAAACCAATTCATCAAAAACCTAAGGTGAAAATAACTCCGCAGCTCGAGGTCCATATCTACATACTCTCTCTGTCTTCAGACGGGTGATTACAGTATCCACCGACCGACTGTCCCACTCTCAGCATGAACTGCTCTGTGTGGTTTTCTGAAAGTCTGTGCAGACACAGAGACACGGAGGAAATTCTGTTTGTCACAGTGACCTGGACAAACTGTTCTGTCCCGTCAGCTTTCCATTAAAACAGTTCCTCACAGTAACGACCCCCCTCCTCCAGAGCTCAGTCGATCACAGGACGGGGCCACACAGAATAAGAGGCTTCGCTTTGGTCAAGTGAGACAGCTCATGGTTTGACTTATTATACATGTTGCTGGGTGTTTGTATTTCACACTGGGATCAGTAAAAGTGTTGTAACGGAGGTCGAGGTAGGAAGCTGTAGAAACGTCAAGACATACAAAACTGTGCAGGACTTAATTAATGTACTTAGGTACCTATCACCACAGAGCTTTGCTGCCATCGTCTGTTCATTTATTTCTGCAGTGTATCATTTATATTATTGCTTTTTTTTAACAGAATTATTTTATTAAGAATTAGAATTATTGTTCCAGTTCCCCTGTGTTTCCAGCTCTGTAGTTTCACTCTGTACTGGTCTCTACTGGTTTTCATAGTCTCTCTTCAGCCTCTATAGAGACTGAATGTTCACGACAAAGATCTGAATCAGTACAGACTAGTTCCTGAATAACTCGGCTGTCACGCTGCTGCTGTGTAAGTGCAGGTTTCCAGCAGTCTAACACAAAACGGATTCAAGGTAATTCGGCTTCTGCAGGTGCAGTTGAAACCACAGTCATGAAATATGCAAACAATCATCTTCATTGTGTGACTTGTTTTCTCACTGTTGAACAAGTGAAGCTGTGGTCTGTACAAGTAAGACAGTCAGGAACCAGAACCTGATCAGTGAGTGCTGTCAGGAGGTGAGGAGATCAGGGCTGAAGGGGGAAGTCGTCCTCAGGACCACAGGAGTGACAAGCTGCACCAACACCACAAGGTGGCAGCGATGCACTGAGCAACACCTCCAGGAAGAACAAGAAGAAGACATCCAGTGAGTAGCCCAGAGTATTATGGGCTCTTTGGTGTGTGGAGGACAGAACACCAGACCCTCAGCGTGAATCAGTGTGTTAGCAGAAAGATTTAAAGACAAATATGAAAGTAGTTCAAAAAGCCACTGAGCTCAGTTTGTGTGTCACTGTAGTGTCACAGCATGTCCCGCTCCTACGTTCCAGCCCAACACTAATCCTGACTCTAACTGTAGTTAAAGTGAGTTAGGTTTGAAAAACAATCACTCATAATTCCCAAAAGACCTGAGTGAGAATCAGAGGTGCGTAGGGAAACCAAAAATTGCACTCAAGTAAGAGTAGCGTTACTTTACAACAATATTACTCAAGTAGAAGTAAAAAAGTACTTGATAAAAACACTACTCAAATAGTGAGTAACTGATCGTAATGTCAAATTTTAATTATTTTTTTTTAGAAATGATGTAATAAGACCAAAATATAGAATAATGTGCAAATTCTGGTATTTCTGAATAATAAAATACAAAAATAGTAAAAGTTATCTGGAAGTTGATTCCTGGCAACAGAATTTCTTACTTGTTAGGTTGAAACGTTTCACTTTTTATCCAAGTATCTTCAAGAAAGAAGTCCAGTTGCCATGAATTTGAATTATTGTAAAATATTGATTATAATTAAATTTGACATGTTTGGACTAGATTTTAATGTCTGATCTGGAATTCATACAAACATTTGATTCCACTCTCAATCCCTTCTACCGATCTTATAAACTGTTTTAGTTAGATTATGATTAATATTTTTTCCTTAAAATCCAAAGTTCTTCTAATAACAGAAAAATGCCACAGAAGAATGCAACACCAGTAAAAACTAGAAAAGGAGAGTGTAGACAGGCAGAACTCCGGGAGGAAAATCAAACTACTGATTCACTATGAAATCTATAAAGACAAATTAGGCATCTACAACAAGGAACTGAAAAGTGCAAGTCAATCTTCTTTTCAGAGGTCCTTAACAGAAATAACAAAGCACATACATTATTTACAATTGTGGATAGACTCATGAATACCTCAGCAACAGTTTCTTCTGAATTTTGATTTGTTAAAACATGTAATGAATTTGCGTCTTTTTTCACTGAAAAAATCCAAAGAATTAGACAGTCAGTCTCTAACCCTGGCAGAAATATTATATTAACTGTGCCTCCTCACAAGACCACCAGTTAGTTCAGCAAATTCTGGAGTTGTGGATTATCTGACATTGTCAGACATTGTCCATCATCTTAGACCTACTACCTGCTGCCTTAATATTTTACCTCTACACTTTCTCAAAAAGGTATTTCCTTGTGTGGCAACTGATGTGCTCAACATCGTTAATAATTCTCTTCAGTCAGGCCTTTTCCCCCCAATTTTCAAAAACAGCAGTTATTAAACCTATGTTTGCATCATTCCTGGAAGATAGGGACTTTTTTGTATCATTTGACAATTATGAATCTGAATGTACAAAAATTACATGTGGTGTTCCTCACGGGTCAAATCTAGGGCCTCTTTTGTTAAATATTTACATGCTCCCTCTAGCCCAGATCATAGAATTATATAATATCTCCCACCACACATATGCTGATGACACACAACTTTACATTGCAGTATCATCACATGACTAAAGTGACTCACTGAGCACAAATAAACAAATGGATGCATCAACATTTTTTAAACACTGACAAAACAGAAATAATTGTTTTTGGTTCCAAAGAGGAAAGACTAAAAGTTAGTGCTCACCTTGATAAAGCAGGTTGGATTACTGTAATGGTTTATTCACGACCTAGGTAAAAAATCAATTGAATCAAAACGCTGCTGCCAAAGTCCCCACTAACACCAAGAAATTGGATCACATCACACCAATTCTTAAATCATTGCACTTGTGGTCCATTTTAACTTGCTACTATTCTTTGGTCATTTTTTATGGCATTTTATTATCATTTTAATGTTTATTTGTACATGTATATATGTGTGTGAATGTGTTTATGTATACATGTGTTTACATTTGTCTATGTGTAAGTATGTTTATAAATGTTTTCTCTGAGTATAAATATGTTTGTTGCTTTGTTTTACTTTTGGACTTTTATCTTAATGTTATTTAACCTGCTGTTATCCTGCTCTTTTGTGATTTGAATGTATCTTCACTGTAAAGCACCTTGAGTTGTCTCTATGCCTGAAAGCTGCTATATAAATAAACTTTACCTTTACCTAACCCTGCTGATAATAATAACGCTGCTAATAATAATAATAGTAGAAAGTAGTAGAAAAAGAAAATGGAAATGTTAGTGTTGTACTTAGGTACTTGAGTAAATGTACTCCGTTACTCTCCGCCGCTACCTGTTCGTGGAAAGTTTGGAGGACCAGCCCTCGGAGCCGACCTGCCACAGCGGTGCATGCTGGGTGATATTGGGGCAGGGTAACAGCAGTAGCCGGGGCTGACTCAACCTGCACTTGGTGCCGTCCTGCGCCGCCCGGTGGACTCTATCCGACACCCTGTGGACCGTACTCTCTTAAACCGAGTCATGGACATGAGCGGACAGCGCCTGACGGTGAGTAAACGCTTTGTTTCGGTAACTCAGAGACAGCTGCTGTCAAACCGAGCCGGAGGGTGACAAGCTAATGCCAAAGCTAAGGCTAGCTTGTTAGATAGTTGTTGTTGATGTTAGCTAGCTGCGCAGTTAGCTCAGGTAGCCGACTCCTCACTCACACACACACCTGATGCTTTAACTTATCTAGGTCTGAGATGACTGTGTGTTGTTGTTACCTGTATGAATTACTTTGACAAAGTGGTAACAAACTAATAAAATGTTAGCTGCTAACGTCGGCTGTCGTGGCTTTAAGGTTTTCCTCAGCTAACTAAGCTAAGCTAAGTTGGCTAGCTGGCGTTATCTGGCGAGTGTCTCGACCTCTAATAACTTTTATTTGTCGATATCGTGTTAATGTTAACATAGCTGTTGCTTTTGAGTTAGGTAATAGCTACTGTTTTTATTATCCGACTCTAAACAGCTGATTTCTGCTGAGCTAATGCTATCAACTGATGCTTACCGACTTAGCTACTTTAGCCTGCTAGCTTCGTCAGGCAGGTGAAGGAACTGAGTGAAACCTGGATAGATCCAGGCAGTTTTGAAATGAAACCAGTGCAGTCAGAGGGGGCTAAGCTTGTTGTGAAGGTGACATCTTAGATTAATGGGTAACATGTGGACATATATTAACTTGTAGATGTTACAGCGCGGGTTCAGACAGCTGCCGTATGTCCACAGTTCTTTCGTGTCATGTTACAGGTTCACTGAGTCCAGCACAAACAGGATTTGCTGTAATGGACCATTACAGGGGAACAAAGTGATGACAAACTAACCTCAAACGTTCCTTCAACGTTAACTTGTCTTTCTGGACTTTAATCCAGGTCTTCAGTACCTGGCTGAGAACTACCTGCCCCCAGGTGGGGTTTTTTTTTTAGATAAGGCCAACAAAGCACATACACGTCGTAGACACCACCCACTGCTCCTGGTTGGTGTTTGGGAGCAAACAGGGTTTCCTCTTTCAGCCATGGTTGTTCCTCTTATTACATTATAACATTAACTCCAGAAATAGTTCAGATCCACTATGTTGTTTGTCGTAGACATAGGTCTACAACACACTAATTTAGTAGGAAGTTACCTGAAAGAACTGTGGTCTCAGTATACATGTTAATTTGGTACTTATGAGTCAAGTCTAATTTATATGTATAGCTCTAAATCACACATTTCCTCAAGAGTTATCACAGTCTGTGTCCTTAAATATCATCAGGTTAAACTGTTGCTGTGTGGTTAGTTATGTTCAAGTCAGCATCACTATTTACCAACGTGCAATTTTCAAACTGCAAAGCTGGAATTAGTGCAGGTTTTAAACAGTTCTTTCTAAAAGAACCCCTGTCAGATTCTAAACAGAGAGACATTAACATGTCCCCACAAGTTTCACGCAAATCTGCAGAGAGCTGTGCACAACACAGGAAAAAACCTGCGTCCTACAGCTCATGACTATTTGATTATTTTACCTCATTGTTCTGCTGTATTTAAACCAATCTCTTCATTATTTCAATTAGTTGATCAAATACTGCATCTATAATAACAACATAAACACTTAATCAATCACTGTTTTCCACATATCTTCAAATTGAATTTCGTTTAAATAAGAATCTCAAATCGGAGAGAAAGTTCTGTTTGTGCTTGATTTAAGTCTTAAATAATAAGTAAATTATTAAATAATTCCACAGCACTTTCCAGTTTGTCTGGAGTCTGTTAGCATCAATTCAACTAATTAAACTAAATATGTTTTCAGATATTTTTTCTCGATTATTCGTGTAATTTGTTGAAGTGAAACTAAGGAAAAACAAACCAAGTCAACAACACTCTGTGAAATTTGAAACCACTGGAGCACAGTTCTCCAGTGTTGTTATGTTTATGGAAGGACGTGTCCTTAATCGTAAAATAAATCTTCCTGCAGGTAACAAGTCGTCAGTGGAGGGACATTCAGTGCTGTTTATTGTTACTGTGATTGTAACGTGAAAGCCACTCGTCATGTGTTGAACAGTCTCATTAAGAGGCACCTGCACGAAGATCAGGCTGCTCATCCAGGAACCTTCAGAGGGAAACTGATGACAAAGACATATTCATAAAATCTGTGATTCAGTTTGGTTAATAAAGTTAAAAACATTTGTCTGAGCTAGAGGATAAAACCTGAATAAAGCCAGGTTTAACTTGGAGACTGCAGGTGCTGTTTCTGCACCACACGCTGCCCTCAGGTGGTTTTTTGTGTCACATGAACTGAAGAGTTTGTAGATGGAGCTTGTGGGGTCAGAAGCTGCAGACTGTGTGTGTGGTTTATTACAGCAGCAGTGGATTCTCATTACTTCTTTATTACTGTCAGTTTGGCACCTCGCTGTCCTCGCTGAGACCTTCAGTAATTAAATTTGTGCTTCGCCTCAAACTACACGTGGAGAGCCGCACATCAAGCTGCACTTATTTACTTGTTGTGTTAATGAAGCCTGATGCATTTTCATTCATTCCTCTCCTGTGACACATTTGTTTCTGATACTGCGCCTTCTCTCTCTCCCAGGTGTAGCCAGGAGGACTCGTTGCTGGATCGCCAGAGAATCATGGAGCCGGACGTGATCCGCATGTACTCCTCCTCTCCGCCGCCGATGGAGGATGGTGCAGAGGAAGACGACGACGAGTTCGGAGACTTTGGCACATTCTCCAGTGTTCCGAACAGCATCAGCTTCACAGAATTTGACACGCCGACCACTTTCAACCAGACTCAAGCTCTGACCGCCACCTCCCCACCTGAGCTCATCAACAACAGGGGGGTGATGGGCTTCAACCACAGCTCCTCTAATGGCACCCACATCCCTAATAATGAACTCTCCAAGGCTAATGGACACGTGGGCAGTGGACCCTCAGAAAGAACTGATGTGAAAAAGGTCCTGTCCAACTCTCTGGATTTCTCAGCGAGTGACACGCCTGGCAGCGAGCCCGCTGACTGCAACGGTGGGGGCACAGAGGTGCTAACAAACGGGTTTGCAACCTTTGACATTCAGGGAAGCCCTTTCTCACAGAATTCTGTCCACTCTCATATAGAAGGAACGTCCACGGAGGATGATTTTGCAGACTTTGCTGCTTTTTCCAATGCCGGAGGACACCTCTGTCAGACGGTGAACGAGGACCTGGACAACCCCACAGAGGGTAGCTGTCTGGCAGAGGTTTCCTGCCACGATGAGCACTGTAACATAGAGCAGGGAATGACTTCAGAGGACGATGTCAGGGACACAAACAGAACTGGACCAAACACATATGACTCTGAGTCCGTATTTGTTCCTGCCGAGGCCCCGGGTGGCTCATGTAATACGGACCGGGGCTCTCACACAGACTCTCAACAAAGGGATGTAGCCTCTGCACAAGAACTTTCTGCTCCAGAGGCAGTTTGCACTAAGAAACCTCTCACACTGAACGGGCTGGGTGTAGCTGACGACTCCAAAGACAACAAACTCTCACCAGATGCTGAAGTGGAACAGCTGGACGAGAAGGGCTCTGAGAATGAGACGGAGACAGAGACGGAGACCTCGTTTGGCCGGCCGCTATCCACAGATGCTCTGGAGGAGTATGGTGACATCAGCACGACAGGCTCCGTGCCTTCTCCGCCCCTTCAGGGGGAGATGGCCACGCCTGCCGACCACAGCCAGCTAATGGAGGATGACGAGGACTTTGGGGACTTTGGTGACTCTGGCTCATTTGGGTGTCAGGGCTTTGCTGACTTTGAACAGCTGGAGTTCAGGTTGGAAAGCTCTGCTCCTGCACAGGAAGCTGCAAACACGGAGGACGATGACTTTGGCGACTTTAACTCGCCCAAGTTTCACAGCAGTGGGAATGAGGGCGAGGATGTAGGCAAGTTTGCAGACTTCCCCGTCAGCGACAGTTTTGGGACTTTCAGCCCTGCTGTTAAAGGTGCAGATGGGGAGGTGGATGCTGGATGGAGCGCCTTCGGCGAGCAGCAGCAGCCGGTGGGGGGGGACTCCTGGGCTGCGTTCAGCATTGAACAGAGTGTCAGTCTTCCTGCAGACGTCAGAGAAGAAGAGGAGGAGGAGGAGGAGGAGTGGCAGGAAAGTGAAGCTCCTGCAGTCAGTGAGGAAACCAGCAGGACAGACAGTCAGTCGGTAAGCACTGTGGGAAACAAACTGGTCAGACTGGGAACATCATCATCTGAGCTGATTTTATTGACTAGTTCTAACATGGAACCAGAGTTAATGTGAAATGTGCAGGGATCAGTTCATCCAAACAACAACTTTATTCAATAACTTTTAGATCCATGTTTCTGACAGTTCTGCCACTAAATAGAAACTGAGTTCAGACTCCAGGTCAGAAGGGACGATGCAGAGAGTCAGTGAAGGAGAGGAGTGGCTCGGTAGGTGGAGGGCAGGATGTAGTGCTAACGCAATATTTACCAGTTGAAACAGTAGTGAAAGTTCCACAAACCTAAAGAGGAAGTTTGTAAAGAAAACCTTTAAACCAGTTTCATGTCTGTTTTGTTCATGTTGAGCTGAGAACCAACAGTAAACTGTGAAGAGGAGAAAACTCTGTCAGCTCAGATAAGTGCAGGCTCCGCCCTCAGGAACGTCACCTGTTCAGGTACCTGAAGCACATTCCTTCCTGATTACCACACAGACTAGCAGCAGCTCTGCAGCTCAATGTCACAGCTGTTTCACCCAGTAAAACCAGAACAGCAAGCACCAGGAAACTGGTTTAGATGTTGGATGTTTCAAATTGAATTTCTGGATTCTTTTCACCCCGTCCTGATGTGGAATTTAAATATTTGTTTGAATGTTAGAGTCAAACTGTAGCAGCTCGTTCAGAGTGGACGTGTGGGTAGAAGCTCAACTTTAGTTTGATCTGCGGCTGCTTTATTCATCACAAATAAAACCTCTCAGCCAACATTCACACTACAGTGAACCACGTGTGTGTCGGTTCCTCACAGCCGCTCAAAGTAAACATGAAGGAGAGCAGGTCGGTCTCTCAGCTGTAGGACTGGAAGCAGCATCTGATAACCAGGAGCTTCTTACTGTTCATCTTCTTCAGCTCATATTTGAGATGTGCACGTGTGGCAGCAGACGTGATGACCTGATTCTGTGCTGGTCAGATAATCACAGCGTGGAAGTGTTTTACATGTAGACAAAACCTGAGGACAGTGCGAAGACCTGACAGCCTTAGATCCTCTTCCCACACTTGTGTTGTTCCCTGTGTGGTCAGCTGAACTGTGACCACGCCCTCTTTCTCCCTCTCTGCAGGTGTTACTTTCGAGCCGCCTGGAGAAGCTGTTCCACATCAGCTTCCCTCAGACCACTGTCCCCCTGCTGGAGGATGTGGTGGTGTCCCTGCAGGTCCTGCTGGAGCCTGCAGAGGAGAAACCACAGCTGGAAGCTGAGCAGGGGAAGAGCTCGACGAGCGGCAGGTGAGCGTGCAGCTCCTCAGGTTAACTGTGAGAGAGCTGGTTCAGACGAGTGACAGCTGCTCTGTGATGTTTGATCATAAATTCACTCGCTCACCTGTAACGGTTCTGATTCTCCCTGATGGGTTGCTGTGTTTCTGAGCTGTGTCTCATTGGGTGCTGCAGGTCTTTGCATGGTGGTGTGTGGACACAGCTTCAGGACATCCACGAGGCGCTGGGCCTCAGGTACCAGTGGGGGGGCTCCCACTGCAACAAAGCACTACTCTGCTGCCTGGGCATTGACACTAGGAACATTGTAAGTTCACCAAATAAACCAACATTAGTCTTACTGTTGATTAAGAGTCTCTGCTGAGTGACCAGTGGTGGTTGTAGAGACATCATCACATGAACCATCAGACTGACGTCAGCAGCCTGAACGGGGTTGTTAACAAAGCATGTGGATTATAATGGAGGCACGGGTTCTAGGTTCTGACCTGAAGTGTTGTTGGACCTGTTCTTATCTCTTTCTGTTCTGTAGAACCACACATCACTGTAAGCTGCTTTTACTCTCACAGACCTCAGCACTGTTTGGATGTAGATCATAACCTGCTGCTTATGTTCACAGCTGTTCACAGGACAGAAGAAGCAGCCGGTCATCGTGCCCATGTACGCCGCCGGCCTGGTGAGTCCGTCAGCGGACCTTCATTCACACTCCCTGTTACTGTGGACCACAGCAGGTCTTAAAGCGCTGTGTTCCTCTGTCTGTTTGCAGGGCATGCTGGAACCGACCAAAGAGCCCGTGAAGCCCGTCTCTGCAGCGGAGATGATCGCTTCCATAGCCCAGGCGCCTCTGGTGGCTTCAGAGAAAAGCTCCTGTTCCACAGACACAGTCCAGGTGAGGCCTCAGGACTTCTACGAGTCGAACAAGACTCATCTGCTGTTAAAAGGACAAGACTGGGATTCATCCTTTTTATGGTCACCACGGCCCCAAGAGGCCCTCAAAGCTAACAGTTAGCCTACTGTCAGCACACTGGTTCCTGCTGATTAAACTTCACGAGTACAAAACAAGTTTGTGTGATGCCAGGGCAGCGATACAAATTTCTGTCTGGACAGCAGGGGGCGCCATGAATAAACTGTTTGCTCTCTCTCCTCCAGCAGGAGGCGCTCCCACCTGTCCAGTTTGACTGGAGCAGCAGTGGCCTCACCAACCCTCTGGATGGTAGGTGACCCCCTCCTCCCCCCCGCTGTCCTGAATCCTCGCTGCCTGCTCTCTTCTCTCTGCTCTCACACTCTTCTAACCCCTCGTTGTTTCCTGTCTAAATGCTCGAGTCCAAAATCCACCAGACACTGTTTCAGAGGCACACACTCGTTAGGAGGAGAAACTGTTTGCTGTTTGAGTACCCACGCCCCTACAATTAAAATCCACTACACACTCAGGGAGATAATTACTGGGCAAAATAATCTTCAATCCCATAGTTGCTTTTTTCCAGTGATCAGTGTGATGTGTGACTGAGGAAGATTATTAGTTAGGCTCTTATTTTGTAAGGACACGTTCTGTGCATCAGGTTCGGTGTCGGTGCTGTGATGGTGGATTTTTAGTCACTTTTATGTGTTTGGTTTAGTGTCACACGTCTTTTCTGCATGAAGTCGTAGAAACAAACCAGTCTAACATTTCTCATTGATTCCACTTAACTCACTGCTGCACGTGTCTGGTTTCTCTCTCTCTCCGTGGTCGCTAACCTTGGCCGCCCTCTGGCAGCGAGCGGAGGCTCGTCTCTGTTAAACCTGGATTTCTTTGGTCCTGTGGAGGATTCAGGCTCCAGCAGCTCCCCCTCCATCCCAGGTCAGCAGCTGCTCACAGCCTCTTCCTCGTCCTTAAACTAACATCATCTCTGCTTCTCAGTCCTAATGCTGGTTCCGTGGGAGACCATAGGACCCATCAGACTGTTAGAACAGGACTCCGCTTTTTAACAGTAGATGCCAGCTTCAGTCTACAGAACTCACATCTGTCACATACACAAATCACTGGAACATCAAGTGGATCAGACTAAACGTGTTGTATCTAAGCTTCAGCCGTATTTCTGCAGCCTTCACCAGTAAATATCCTGTGACATCTGTTTCAGCTTTAACGAGTCCAGACGCCAGCACCACCCAAAGAGTATTTTAGGCTCAAGTGTGTTTTACCTGTTTCATATGCAGACCCACACTGCTTGTGTTGTGAATTGTGAATTTTCAACAATTCTAAAGATCAGTTTGTACAGATCAGCTTACAGTTAGACCATGTTACAGTTAGACCAGGTTACAGTTAGACCAGATAACACTTAGACCAGGTTACAGTTAGACCAGGTTACAGTTAGAACAGATAACACTTAGACCAGGTTACAGTTAGACCAGGTTACAGTTAGACCAGGTTACAGTTAGACCAGATAACACTTAGACCCGGTTACAGTTAGACCAGGTTACAGTTAGACCAGGTTACAGTTAGACCAGGTTACAGTTAGACCAGGTTACAGTTAGA
>JAUYWH010000001.1:518640-531060 GCA_034779795.1 Ctenopoma multispine
GGTTACAGTTAGACCAGGTTACAGTTAGACCAGGTTACAGTTAGACCAGGTTACAGTTAGACCAGGTTACAGTTAGACCAGGTTACAGTTAGATCAGATTACATTTTTGAGGGATTTGTTGGTTATGTTGAAAAACATACATCAAACTGAGCCTGACGTTTCGTAGTCTCCATTTCAGGTGTGGACCCTGAGCTGTACGAGCTGACGACAGCCAAGTTGGAGCCGGGCAGCTCCGGCAGCCGGGTGGCTGACGCCTTCGCCCGCCTGATGTCGACCATGGAGAAGACCAGTACCTCCACCAGGTGAGGGGTCAAAGTCCAGGAAATCCAGAACTAGAATGTCCTGTGTTCAGTGTGTGAATTAGTGATTCAACATCTAAAATCTTTGTTGACCATCAAACACTAAAACTGGATAAAAGTAACAAGAACTCATCTTAATCAGAGTCTTTCTTGCGGTTTTCACAGGAAGCCGAAGAAAGACGAGAATCTGAGCGAGGAGGCGGCTAAAGTGATCACAGGTCTGCCTGATCTTTCCTTCATGCAGGCTAAGGTGTTGATGTTTCCCACCACGCTGACACCGCTCGGCTCCCAGACCACAACGGACTGAGTCCACACCCCCAATCACATAGCCCCGCCCACACGCTACTTTGGCCACGCCCTATTCATATGCCATTTTATCAAGTTATCATCTGATTTTTCTTTTTCTTTCTTTCTTTCTTGCTGCAGCTTAGTTCGTCCTGTTTAATATCTTGTTTTAAAAGTCTTTGGTTTTCTTAAATAAAGCGGAGCATTTATCAGCTGGGGCGTGGAGGAGGGCGAGCATTCGGCTGACCACCTGCACAATAACAGAGTAGGAGATGAGTAATGTATAGAGGAAGGTTTAGACGTGTGTGTGTTGTTCATATCTAGAAGAATCATTGTGTATATAATCAGGGATTTAACGTTTCTTTTCCCTCTTTTCTTTTTTAAAGTCAGACTTTTTTTCTTGGAGGATGATTTAACGTCTGGTGGTTTCGTGTCTGTGAAGGAAACACTGAAGCTCTTTGAATCAAACGGAAGTGGAATATAAATATATATATATAAATATATATATATATATATAAAACAAGTATAATGAATACATTTCTATATAAAATACGTATATATTTATCAACTTGAAACCACACTGCCTGCAAAATCCAGCTGAATGTTTTTTCCCTTCGTTGTGTTTAAGTCTTTAGTTTTAAGTAGATTTTAACCTGGTTTCCTTTAACACGCAGCGTCTGTTCTTTTTTTGTTTTGTTTTTTTGGTAATTTAATGTAGCTTTTTAACAAACTATGTAAAAACCCCACGTCATCCTGCGTCTCTGGAGGATGACCGTTCTTTTTTTATTCTTTAGTTTGGGAACTTCCACTGAACAAACTCCCGTCAAATCTGGTGAATTGATGATCTCTTACTCATTTTCTTTTTTATTCCGTGTTGAAACATTTACAGTTGTTCCTGCTGTTGGTGTGAATTTTCTTTTCGGGGTTTATAAACCAGTGGAACTCTGAACGTCTCTCAGCAGTGATGGTCGACTCACTTCAGAAGGGAATTAAGGGACCAATTTCTGCTTCCACGTGCTGGGTTTTGTTCACCGTTCCTAATATGAAGTGCTTTTTGTTGTTACAGCTCTTATTCTCACCTTTTTTTGTTTATTGCTCATACTACTGTCAGCCCTGTCTCCCAGGAGGATTTTGCACATTGTAAAGATGAAATGGATGTAATCATAGTTCACTGTGGCTTTAGACTGTGTACAGTTAAACTATGGACTGTAAAATGTACGGGAAGATTCCTATGGAAAAAAACTGAATCACTTGAAGAGCCTGCCAAAAGGTTATTGTGCATGCCCAGGTTCTTTTGAGACTAAGTGTGTAAATTTTACTTTTAGTGTACACAAGAAATTAAAATAATTTAAGAGAAATGTGAGTTTCAGTTTCCTTTGACACGTGAGGAAAGACGTTTTCTTAAAGTTAATCTCTGATACGTCTCTTTCAACTTTACCCCAAGAATTACTTACTTACGTCACCTGCTCTGTGATCTTAGTGGACTTGATTTAGTTATGTTCAGTTTCCCTTAACATAATTAAATCACATCGCATTTTTAAAGGCCTTGTTACAGCTGGGCGATATAATTTCTATATCACGGTATTTTTCAAAATTAGACGGTTTCACTGTATTCAACAGTATTTTCTTTATTTAACAGTATTTTTTTTATTTATGTGTGAGTGGGTGTTAATCATATTAATCTCAAACTGATTGAGAGAAGTTCTTCAGGTTAGCTTTCCCATAGAACAGTGTATATGTGTCCTTTTATCAAACTAACTTAACACCCATATGTTATTTATTTTATTTACCCGACTACATGTCATTTCTGTGTCTACATGTTCGTGTTTAAAATTCTCCTCTGCTGTCTGTACCGTGCACCTTAGGATCGTCTGTATCTTCACTCACACACACACACTTTAGCTCGTCAGCATGTGCAGTAAATAGTTCACGTCCAAACTTTTAAAACCAAAGTATTTACAGACAATAGACAAGCAGGTCTGAACATCAGGTTCTTTACTCCTCAAAGTTTAAAAAGTGAGGAACTATACAAAGTGACCAGGATAATTTCAGCAGCAGGTTGATTCCAAATCCAGACTGGAGAGCACCACAAGTCTGTGTTGTATTGTGTACGTTTTATAAGTAATGAGAACAACAGCTTTTCAGTGCAGCATTACAAAAATAAACTTTATTTCTGGAATTCATTTCAGAATATTCTCAGAATACTCTGGGGTCAAGTATTTATTTTAAGAAGAAAAAGGGACAATAAGAAGAAAACAAACATTTTTTACATTTTCATGTTAAATTCAGGATCAAATCATTTCCCTTCCTTGTGACGAGCCGGAGTTCAGCTTTTCTTTAAACGTTACAAGATATTTTTCACTACTTGTCGTCATAAATGTGAAGTCGATGATGCCGTGAATTCAGTTTCTCCATCTTCCAGGAAAAAACAGGAGCTTAACACTCCACGTGTCTAGATCATCGTGTTGTAGAGGATCGAACACAAGCATACGATCGAGGTTTAAAAAGGCACTGTGGAGTTTTTATAAATGCTATTGCTTGAGGGCTTTCTTTGTCAGTCTAGAGACTGAACAGTGGTGGAAGACAGGACGGACCTGAACTTGTTGCTGCACCGCAGAGACACTGGAACTTGAAAACTAAATCTGAGACAAGTGGGACTTCTACAGGTCTAGGTTCCTATGTTGGGGGAAAAAGGCTTTCAGTAATTCCAGTACTGTGTGCAAACCTTTAAAACAAAACGTTTGAACAAATCTGGATCCACAGTTCTCTGCCTGTTCCAGATCCACCAAACCATGAAGCATGTCTGAGCAATACATCCAGGTTTAAACTGCGCACACAGCGATGAGTCTTCGAGAACAAGACCGGTGTGAATCACAAAAATTACTCCTCGCAGCTGCCCACCAGCACCTCCATGATGTGGTCCAACTCAGCCAGGTTAATTTTAAACGGCTGGTTCTGAGCCTCGGCTACACCGTACCCGGACCTGACCAGGTTGTCCATCACACCTGGAACCGTTTTGGAAGGACATCTTCAGGTGGAGCTGAGGTCGTACATGGATGTGTCAATGTCTGTGAAGAGGGCATCGTCCAGAGTAAAGTCCACTAGAAAGGAGTCCCTGCCCTCCTCCTTTATGGCAACGTCCAACGGATGAAGAGGCAACAGCGTTCTGGAGGAGGAAGGACACAGCTCCTCCATCTCCTCCAGCCTCCAGGAGGGGGTGGAGGAGGAGGTCGGCAAGGTGAAGAACATGGGCAAGTCCTCCTCCAGTAGGGAAGCAGGAGTCAGGCAGGAGTCCAGCGCCGACAGTGATGATGAGAATAAGCTGAAGGAGGCAGGAGGTGCAGTCAGCTGGGAGCTTTCACCTCCATGGTCGGGGGCAGCAGGTGGCGCAGCAGAGAAGAAGAGAGTGCCAACGCCTCCTTCCTGCATCGAGTCCCTGTGGATCCGGCGGATTATGTTGTTGATGAGGACTCTGCGCTGCAGGGCGAGGTGGGGGTTTGTCCTTGGCCCGTACAACTTCATCAGAGACATGTTGAGGATCGTCTGAGGCTGGGGCCTGCAGGACACCTGCCACACGCTGCAGACCGCCACAGGCCGCTGGTCTTCCTCCAAACCAGCCTCATCATCGTCACGTTTCCTTTTCACTCCGTTACCCAACATGAATCTGTGGAGAACAAACAGAATCAGCTCAGGCGTTCAGGGAAGGAGGACCTAACACGGTCAGAGTCTATCTGGTCTGATTATTTCCAGGTTCCTGAAAATATCCAACAAATAAAAATATATTTATTACAAAACAAACATGATTTTTCTTTTGTTGCCTCATCTGGATCAGAGGAAGATAAAACAGACTGTGAGAGAAAACAGTATGTTGCCTGAAGTTCATGGTCCCCCACCACCACCACCCCGCCCGAGCAGAAGGGAAACTTCTGTCACATCAAGATAGTGTGAAGCAGAGGAAGTGAATCAGCTGGTGCTCACATGACCGTCGTGGATGAGTCACAGGTTTCCTGGAAGCTGTGCAGCTTCCTCGCAAACCGTGTCTGTGTTTCTTTATCAGAAGCACAACTCAGGAGAAACCAGACGCTCCTCTGCGTCCCCGGTCTGCTGACTTCTGTCCTGCACCTGATCACTCGTAAACACGGGAGTTAAATCAGCACTGTCCTGGTTTCCGTGATCCTCTGCCGCGATCACAGAGACCAGGTTTCTGTTAGAAGTCAGGAGAAAGATACAGGAACCAGGTTTGTGAAGAGCAGGTGGTCACAGCTGAAGCACCTGCTGATGGTCATCTGAGTCCAACACCTTCTAGATCCTGAAGAACTGAACACAGGAAACAGGCGACTAGATCTTCAGCACCCTGACATGATCAGGTCTTTGTGGAAGGAGACCAGTCAGACAGATGTTTCCAGTTGTTCTAATGTGAAAACTGAGAAATACATTTAGTTCCCAAACATGTCACGTCTCAAACGTTTTTCAGTGTTTGATCTGGAAGCAAAGATGATTTAAAATTTCTTGTTGGAAGAAAAGCGGTGTGAGTCTGTCAGTCTGAGTCCCGACTTACAGAAAATATGAGCACTGGTCCTTTAGAGAAAACAGTGCTCGTCTCCGCCCACAGACTCCGCGCGTGGACGATGAGACAGTCTGTGATGAGCTGCGTCACACAAACATCATCCAGAAACTGAAAGTGACACAAGTGTCTGCAGAAGAATAGAAACTGAGGAAGCAGCTTCTTCAGACTGAGTAAGTACAGGAGTAATCGGATTACAATAACCAGGTGACTACAGTGCAGGTAAACACGGCAAAGACTCGTGTAATGACTCACAGCCCGTCTGCGCCTGCTCCACCTCATTCCTCCATTTAAACCCGTTTTAAAGGAGAAACACGCAACATGTTGACCTTTGACCTCCAGCTGCTGTTCACTGACACCAGAGTCAATTAAAAAAATGCTTGATTTTACAAACAGCTGCTTAAAGTTCAACTGTTTTAACTTCATGTTTTTCTTCCACCGTCTGTTCTGATAACACAGCTGAACGTTTGTTATAGTAGTTATTATCGATATATTGATTATTAGTTCATTTGACTTCAGCAGCAGCCTGAAGGTGTCATTTATCACTTTCCTAACCCGCTTGTTGGAGTCTGAACTGCAGAAACAGACACTGGAGCAAAGGTTTGATCTGTCTCCTCCTTTAAAACCCTCCACCTGTTCTCTCCTGCTACTTTAAAGGTCAAACAGTTTCAGACTGGTCCTCTGTGATGTATTACTGGGAATAAAAGTCTCTTCTGACGGCGACACATTAACCTGGTCACTTTTATTCACTACTTGTCCCAGTTAAACCAGTATGAAGCTGTCAGAGCACCAGCTGGGTTCCTCCAGGACTTTCACGCCACCTGCCCGGCCACCGAGCACCTGCGCCCGGCTCCAGCCTGCGCGGAAGTCCCGGCACATTTCTACATAAACAACGTTCAAACGCGTCACTCGCCGCATGTAGCCCGGTCCAGCGTCTCCTCTGCCGCATGGGGGTCGGTGGGGAGTCCGCTCCGAGCTCCACAGTCACAGAGGAGGAGGTGCATCACCGGGGAACCGGAGTCAAGACCGCGAGCGACCGGACTGACTGCGCCTCCGGTAACACTTCAAAATAAAAGCATGTCGCGTCACGGAAGCGGAAGTGAGTCTAAATACAGAAAATAAAATAATTAAAATGTAATTTTTCACAGCCAATCAGCCTTTTTCTGATTGGCTGTGCAGAATGTAACAGAAGTGTAAATCACTTCAAGCCTCAGCAAAGACAAAATGTCAGATGAAAATGAAGAATATGAATTTTACTGAACCTGGTTCAGGTTTCACTGCACCAGGAGCCAACAGTGTGCAGGTGGAGAGGGTGTAGCCCAAGGTGTAGCTCAGGGAACCTTCACGTCGTGGTTCACGAGTCGTTTTCTCTTTTCCTCTTCTTCCATCATCGTGTTTAAACCGTCACCTTCAGCAGCTGCTTCCTGAGACCTGAACCTGTTCTCCTGACACGTCACATGTATCTGGACTCACTGCTCTCTACAGAACCACCAGCGAGAGACAGATTCACCTTAAAATCACATCTGTTCGTTGTGTCTTAGGTTTTTTTCAAAGCAGAACTACTTCTTTCTGCAAACCTAAAACCTATTAACAGTGATTATATGTCTATGATCTACGAGTGGAGCTCACAAAAACAAGCTTTGTTCACATGTGACATAACAGCAGTGTTCGCTTTATTAGGTCCAATCTAACGTAATCAGTTCTGTTAGGACTGTTCCTCCTATCCACCCCCGGGAAACATGTCTCACGTCTTCCCTGTGAGCTCAGTAATAACGTTTACACGTCTGAAACCATTTTAAACAGGTATCTATAAAAAGTGTGAGAGACTGTCTCAGTGTCTCATTCTGTCCAAACGTCCCTGTCAAACCCTAAAGACGAGTCATTTACTGTTCCAGAGGATCAGACAGAATCTTCTCGTGAGAAACATTCATTGTCAGCTGACTCGTCTGCAGCAACAAATAACTGGACCATTGCTCACAAACATCACCTCATGTTCATGTTGTCGTACCTTTACACCTCTCTGCTGTCTGTTTACTTATCATTGAGGTTCTGGACCATGGACCTGGCAGTTACTTACTTGAGACTCGTTTGAACCTTAACCCTTCCTCATGAGGCCTATTTTTATACCTTGATTTAGGGTCCTCTCGTACTGAAGAGGTTGATAAACAACAGAACTACAGGTTTTCAAGTTAAATCACATAGTACAAAAACATAATATCACTAATTCTGATGCTTAATGCTTATGAGAGAAAGCAGTGTTTGCTAAGACCTGCAAGCACCAGCAGAAACCAGGTGATGAAGTGAGCACTGTGTTCAGGTCTGAGTGAAACTAGGTCAGAGGTCAAAGTGAGCAGAGACGTGTGAGTGTGGTGAAAGGAGGACAAACGAGACCAGAGGCAGCAGCACTTATCAAAGATCTCCTTCATTCTTTTAATAGTTGACATTGTGCCACAAAAATGTCAGGTCACGTGCCGACTTTACTAATTCCAGCTACTTATCCTGTCATTCTACACAATCTGCAAATCACTTCTTCCATTTATGTATAAATATATACAGCTTACAGATGATGGTGGAGCAGTCGGTGGTTGTGCTGTTGGTTGACGAACAGTAGCAGAGAAGAACACACGGCTGACGTCACGTCTCCAGACGCAGCACATGCTCACCGCAGCAGAGCGCGCGCAGATAACACACCGACGCACGCGGGAATGTTAGCACACAGAGTCACGGCGCGGGCGCACGAGGGCGGCGTGCCGACAACACGAGGGCGTCGAAGGCATAAAGTCACGGAGATCTCCTGCCACAAAGGCACTGGCACATGGTTTTAAGGGGCGACGCCGTGTAGTCGGAGCAGGTGACGTGATCGGTTCTGACGTGCGCGGTGCCGACGTGAGCATGTGCAGCATCTGAAGAGCTACTAAATCAGAGGAGACTGGGGTCAGAGGTGGCGCCAAAGGTGGAGCCAAACAAAGACGCTTTAGAAAAGTGCCTCAGAAGAAAAGAACAAACAAAGAAGAAACGTTTTCTCTCATTGGTTAAATTCACACACGGTTAAAAATTTAATACATTTTCTTTTTCCAGTATGTTTGGTAGAGGAAGAAAAAGGAAACGCCCGGGGGTTTGTGGGGATGGGGGGCTTTACCGTCCTATTGCTGACTTTTAAAGGGTGGGGGTGGGAATCTGGTGTTGTAGCTGCACACACACAGTTACAAACCGGTCCACTCAAAGTCCTCCTCCTCCTCCTCCTCCTCCTCCTCCCTCCCTATGGAGCATGGTAACATTGAGACTGGTCGCGGGCTCGGGGGGTGGACTCAGGTCGTGTCAGTGTCCAGTTCTCAGCAGCAGCCTCCGGACGAGGTGTTGACCGGCTTGCTCTGGATCTTGACGTTGGACTTCTCTGAAGATCCAGCCGTGGCCCCGGGGCCCATCCTCTTTTTGATCTCAGCCGCCATGGTCATGAAGGCCTGCTCCACGTTGGTGGCGCTCTTGGCGCTGGTCTCCAGGAAGGGGATCCCCAGGTTGTCTGCAAATTCCTGGAGAACAGATGTAAACAGGAGCCGGGGTCATTATCCTGCACTACAGACCTGAAGAAAAAGATTTACCTAAAGTTTAAAAAAAGACATTTCTGTGTAGCTACGGCCTCCAACCGTTGGTGGTGATGGAGCAGCTCCACCCTGAAACTGTCTGATTAGACTGGTGGAGTTTCACAGGTGTTCCTAATAAACTGAGCACTGACTGACCACGCACCTTGGCTGTGGTGTAGTCCACCACCTTCTTCGTTGTCAGGTCACACTTGTTGCCTACTAGCAGCTTGTTGACGTTCTCGCTGGCGTAGCGGTCGATCTCCTGTAGCCACTGTTTGACGTTGTTGAAGGATTCCTGAGGGCGGAGGGACAAAAGACAACGAGCACAACAGTTACAACCAGAACCGAGGAACTGGTTCAACACGAGGAAATCCAGACAGAGCAGCTGTGTCTCTACGAGTGTGATTAAGGAAACCTTAAGACATCTGGCAGATAACACAAAAAAACCCAGCACAGCATAAACAAGTTGTGCAGCTCTTACAGCCACACGTCACACCCCCGCGGAGCAGGACAGTGTGTGTGGATGCAGACACACTGTGTCAGCCCTGAGCCGTGTCTTAAACGCATTACTCTCAGTATCAGTAGGACTGGATCAGGACTGGACAAACACCAACCTGGTCCGTCACATCATAAACCACAATGATGCCGTGGGCTCCTCTGTAGTAGCTGGATGTGATGGTGCGGAACCTCTCCTGTCCGGCCGTGTCCCACTGAGGAAGCAAAGCAGAGCTCGTCGGTCCAAACAAACTCATCTGCACTTATCAGTTTTCAACCGCGTGACTCTGCGTGCTCTTACAATCTGAAGCTTTATGGTCTTTCCATCCAGCTCTATGGTCCTGATCTTGAAGTCCACGCCGATGGTGCTGATGTAGCTCTCTGTGTACGTGTCATCCTGAGGGGAAACAGACACAGGTGGGTCTGGAGGGCAGATATGACATCAACCACGTCAGAGCTGAAACCCTGTTACACAACACACACTTACTGCAAACCGGAGGAGGAGACAAGACTTTCCCACACCGGAGTCTCCGATCAGCAGCAGTTTGAATAAATAGTCACTGTGAGGAGAAACATCATTATTAGACCAACATATTCTCTTTTTCAGAAGCTTTCATGTGAGGTTTTCATTCTTTTCTTTTCTAAGAAGACAGAATTCTAATAATGAACTACCAAAGACACTGATAATGAAAAGTCAGGCAAAGTGAAACGAGAACATGACTTTAATTACTAATAATTCTAGTTACTGAAGAAAAGTGGATTATTGGAACAGAACCACATTAGCAACACTCACAGATTTACTGTGTGTATATGACAGTAACTGTGTTGAGACGTGGATTTAAGACCAACACTTATTTCACCTCCTTCATCATCTGAAGGGAAATAAACAGACACACGTGACATTTCTGAAAACTGTTCTCAGTAATTAGTTAATTAACCCATCAGCTGATTGAAACTTCTTTAGTCATTTAAGACTTAAATGACTTTCTAAGTCATTTAAGCCTTTTTGGTCAAATACAAACTTCACTGTTTAAAATGTTCTCGTTTTTTACTAATTGCTGTAAAATAGCAACTGCTGAAGCTACACACCAGAGAAATTAGACTTTTTTTTTTAAACATCATTTAAAAAGTACATAAGCACAGGGTTGAGTAAATGTACTTAGTTACTTTATCCAGCTGGGGGCAGATGATGTAAATGTAATATTTCCGTGTTACAGGATGTGAGTTGGACAGATTTAAAAACTTTAACAGTGTTTCTGGATGTTTGAATCGTTAACTGATCTGTGGAGAAACGGTGACACCACCACAGTCTGTCCTGCGGTGAAGTAACTCACGGACGTTACCTAACTCCACTTCAGCACCTGACGTTCATACACAAACTTCCTCTTTGCGGCGGAAAAACGACGCTCGATTCACCGGTGAATCTGACGGGTCACCTCGGTTACCTCCGTGTGGACTCACAGGGCTGTGTCCTCACATATAAACCTGTCATTGAGTCTCTGACGGCGACTAAACCCTCTGTCAGGTCCGAGCCCTGCTACGTAGCTGACCACAGTTAGCCTGCTAGCTTAGCCACCGAGGATACTTCCACTTAACTTACTGTAAGACAGCGAACAAACGCCGCTGACGGGGCACACACAGTTATTCGGTGGAATCGGGTTTGTAGTGACCGGGAGATGTCGTTAGACCCGAGTCTGGTGATAAATAACACCGCTGTCATGAGACGCTGCCGACAGTTAGCTAACCTAGCACCGAAGACAAAGCAGATGACGTTCATTTTGTTACACCGGTCCGCCCGGACGGCTAGCGTTAGCTTAGCTTAGCTTCCCCAGGCTAATCTGACAGCTCACCCGGACCTGTCACAACCGACACCAAAATTCCCACTTACTATTCTGGATTCATCGTTGACTACGGGTTATGAAGTGTTGTTAGTGTGAATGCAGCTGGAGGTGGTCACAGGTGGAGCTTAACGCGGCCTCGTACTGGAGAAAAACACCGTTTTTTGGTCAGGACCTGGCTAAACTGGTTGTCGCAGACAGAACAGCATAATCGAATCAAATATGGCTGTTAGCGCTACCTACCCGGAAACACCGCACGATAGGAATCATGGGTAATGAAGTATTGTGGCGATGGGCGTTCACGCAACGTCTACGAAGACAAAAGGCACTTTGACCGGTAAGAGCTCCATCTTTTTGTGTTTTAGATGTAAAAATTACAAGTTAAAAATGTGAAATATCATTTTATATCAAAAGGAAAATTAACACGCATTTTTTTTTTGCCTATTTAGAGGATAAATGGCTCCTTACATTCAAATTAAGTACTCACAAATATATATTCAGATTCTGTAATTAAGTTCAGTTCAACTTTATTTATATAGCGCAAAAATCACAACGTAAATCATCTTTTTTTGGTGAACTTTACAATGTGAGGTTTAAGACCTTACACAAAACCCAACAGTCCCACTCCAGCAGAACCAGGCTCATGGTGGGCGGCCATCTGCCTCGGTTAGTGGACAGAGGAGAGAGAAAAGAACAACAGGCAACAGAGATCAATACAACAAGAAGGAGCAGCAGACGAGGCACTGGGCAGGTTGGCTGGACCAGTAACAGCAGATTAACTCTATAGCAGCATAAGATGGTTCAGAGTCACCTGAGCCATCTCTAACTATAAGCTTTATCAAAAAGGAAAGTTTTAAGTCTAGTCTTACAGGTAGAGAGGGTGTCTGCCTCCTGAACCAAGATTGGGAGCTGGTTCCACAGGAGAGGAGCTTAAGACTCTGGTAAAGGAGATTTCCTGGTCAAAGATGACTCCAAGATTCCTCACAGTAGCACTTGAGGCCAGAGCTATATCATCTAGAGTGGCAATCTGACTAGATAGCATGTCTCTGAGGTTTTTAGGCCCAAATAGAAAAAACTCTGTCTTGTCTCAATTAAGGAGACATCCAGGCCTTTATGTCTTTTAAACAAGCTTGAAGACCGACTAGTTGATTAGTTTCTGGTTTCATATATATACAGTACAGGCCAAAAGTTTGTAGTCCATTCAAGTCAATTCATTAAATGTGTTTTTGTTTATTTTCATGACCATGTACATTGGTAGATTCTCACTGAAGGCATCAAAACTGAACACGTGTGGAGTTATGTACTTAACAAAAAAAGGTGAAATAACTGAAAACATCTTTTATATTCTAGTTTCTTCA
>JAUYWH010000001.1:533405-556516 GCA_034779795.1 Ctenopoma multispine
ACAGAAGTTGTGTCCACATGGTGTGGAGACTGGATCAGTGAACACATCCAGACAGATGGAGCACAGAAACTGATCTTTAGATCTCAGACAGCTCATATCTACAGGCTGAGAACAAACATGAAAGTGTGAAAAAAAAAATTGTAGTAGTTTATTTTTTGCTTGTTTTTGTGCATTTGAATACAGCTTTCAAAATAATAATCATGTTATAACTGTGGCTGCAAAGGAAAATGACTTATCAGTCATTCATTATTGGAGGTACAAAAATATGACTTTAAAATGATTCTTGGAAAAGGAAAAGAATCCAGTTTTGAACACAGTATTGTCCCTGGAAAAGATACTGAACCCTGGACCCTTGGTGCTTTAAATGCAGCTGCCTGTTCACAAGGAGATTAGTTAAAGATGGAGCAATATTTAATCTATTCTTATTTAGTTTACACAATTTAATCTTTTTTACAGAGGTACATAGTAGTTATTCTTCTGCAAATAACAACTTCTCAGTGATTAGCAAGTTTTGCAGCTTCCTATTCATTGTGATTTGATCGTGACAGAGCGTAGCAGACCGTAGAGAGACAGCTGTGAGATCGCAGATTCCAACCATCCAGGTTATTTTTAACTCCGTAATCCAGAAGAAGTAGTTTTTGTACCTGGCATTGTACCTAGTAAAGACTGGGGAGGATCGCCTCAGGTGTGAGACACAAATGTGACTGTGATGTGCTGGGACATGGGAAAAGGTACACCCATTGTCCAGAGACAATTTCAGTAAAATGTATTTAAACAAACAAAAGAGAAACAAGTTTCTCTCTGATTTGGTCGTGACTGCGTTGAATGAGTCTCTCTGACTGTAGGAGCCAGATATTTCAGTAACGTTAGTGTCTGGATGAGATTTAATACTGGTATTTATTTATTTATATTTTGGATAGTTCTAAATCTTACACACTGCCATATTAATATTAAATAATATTAAATATATTATAATGTCATTTCCAATTATTTTTAGCAAATAAACATTTGTCATTAGAAGCATGAGTGGAGAAAAGAAAGGAAACAGAGGTTTGTTGTCAGAACAGTAACAGCGATCATCTGTACTCACCTGTGTTTGGCAGACGCTCGTAGTGTGGATGAGAAAGGCTGAGCCTGAACTCGTCTTACTCGTAGCTCTGCTGTTGCGTCTGACAAACTTTTTTCACGTTTCATGTGATGAATGTGACGTAGAAGCTCTCAGTGTTGCTCCACCTTTGTGTTGGCCACATTTTCTCATGATTTACTATAAAAAAATAGTTTTCTCTTCTCCGTTTGGCTCAGTTTCTGTTTTATTTTATTAAATATGTCCTGTGGAAAAACTCATCTGATCATGAACGTGAAGAAACCCTGTGACAGAAACAGGAAATGAATCAGTATGATTGAATATGAGAACATTTTCACATGACCATTAAAGACTTGATGTGTTATTCTGTTAGGGGTAACTGCACCACATCCTCCCAAAACTGAACTTAATACTGGAACACCACCTAAATCTTAAGCACCTTCATCTGTTGTTCAACATTCAGGGTCCTTAACTTTACAAGTGGGCCAGCTTCATGGTACCAGTTAAACTGAGCCAAGCCCAGAGACAGCCGGGGTACAGGCCCCTGAACAACTTCATCAGGTGACAATGTGTATGTGTGTTTACAGCTCGTTGTGCTGCCCCCAAGTGGCCGAAGACTTACAGGCGAAGAGCACAGAGACCTGGTGGACTGTTTGTGGGGTACTGAATGTGGCCAGCAGAAATCACGTATCAGTACCACATGCTCCTCTTTGGCAGGACCAGGACTAAGTTAATCACTGTCTTTACGGTGTAGAGGTGGTGCAGGTTGATAATACAGTAAACAGAGGGTAAAAGACAAACATCAGACCACTGCTGTCCCACATATTTACAGATATGATACAGATGATGACAGATTCCATTAACGTTATCAGACATTGTTTTATAATTAGTTGTAGAAACGTGATAGTTTAACACAAAGCTGGTAACAGCATGAATAAATATACATGTGATGGCGTGAACAGTGAAATAATTCTTGTTTAACTGTTGAAACCAGAAGTAAGGTAACTATTTTCATAATCAATGTTAGTAACAAAACGATGGATAATTGAAAGTCATTTGCTGGAATGTGTCAGTTCACAAAATGATAAATTATGTTGTGTGGAAAAAACTACATTTAAAATGTATTTTTATAAAATAAAATGTATACTATATTCATCTTAAAACGAAATAGTTTCGCCTTGTGATGGCTGCTGTCCCAACAAAGATACAAGAAAAAACAACTCGACTTATGCAGGTGGAAGTGGGGCTTTTATTTTGACGGAGTCACCTGAAGCGTTAGGTGCGTTACTTCCGGCGGCTCGGTTAGCTTGACGCTGGTTTTCTGGAGGAGGAGGCTGCAGCTGGATTCAGGGCTGAAAAGCAAAGATGGACAGTCAGGGGAGGAAAGTCGTGGTCTGTGACAACGGTACCGGGGTGAGTGTGAACCGGGACGGCAGCGTTAAGCCTGTTTCCGGGTCCGTGTCGGTGCAGTTCGAGCAGAAAACGGAGAGAAGAGGGAACAGGAAGTGACAGAGAGCTAACATGCTAACGCGTTAGCTCGTCTGGGTGGGTGGTGAGAGGAATGTGTCTGTCAGCTGGTTCCAGCTAATTCATCTGCAGCAGGACAACAGGACTCTGTCTGCGCGGTTCTAGTCCAGTTCTAGTCAGCTTCTGGTGGGGAAGATGTAAATGCTAACAGTTAGCAGACTCGGTCCCGTTGTAACTTTGGAGATGTGTCCGACAGCTTCAGATTCTAACAAACACAGTTATATCACTGAATAAATCAGATTAAAGTTTGTTAGCTGCTGCATCAAGTGTCTGATCGTAGGTTCATGCACATGATGTTTGAAGAGAAGACGCCATCATCCTGACTAACGGGTTGTGGGGTTTTAAATGCTGTCAGAGCATCAACTAGTGGTTCTGTCTGAGTTAACGTTTAGAGAAACACCGCAGCTGGTTTCCTGCAGCTTTTATCAGCTTAATATCTGAGTGTGAAACAAACAGCAGCTGTTTTTTCTCGTTTTTAAACCTGTTGGCTCAGTTGTTTTGTTGTCCTTTCACAATAAGAGATGCAGAGAAAGGCTCGTTTAGTCAGACTAGTGTGAACCACAGGCTGAATCACACTTTTGTTGCGGAAGTTGCTGCAGTTTGTCCATGTAAGGAAACCTCTCGCTGGTTTGAGGTTTGAATGGACATTTCTGCTCGGAGTAAATGAACAGAGAGGAAGTCTGTTCGCCTCAGAATAAACACAGAGACCCAGAGAGTTTGACACGGACACATGAGCAGGTAGAGCTTAAAGTCAACCACAGGCGTTAAGTTAAAAAAGAGTCTTTTCAACATTCAGAAGAGATCTATCACTGTTTTTGATCTGGTTTACTTTCTCCTGAGAGTAAACACTGACGTATGAATTTAACTTGATTCAAATGACAACAAGAAACACACGTTTTGATAGGAAGTCTGCTCCATGTCTTCCTGTTTTATCCTGAACATAATAAACTAGTTTAAACGGTGACGTGTTTCTGTTTGAGCTGTAACTCATCACAGTACTTCAGTACTGTCATCGTTCATGTAGTCATGTAATCTACATACTCTGTGTGAATTCTACAATTTAGATGTTAATAATTTTTCCTCTCCTTCTTCTAGTTCGTGAAGTGTGGATATGCAGGCTCCAACTTCCCTGAGCACATTTTCCCAGCGCTGGTTGGCCGGCCGATCATCCGCTCCACCGCTAAAGTCGGCAACATCGAAATCAAGGTAACGCCACCCGTTTCCACAGCTCAGATACCCCCCGTAACTACAGGTGGAGTGCCGGGGTTTATCAGGATGTTTTACTTCTGTCCAGTCAGACGGGACAGAAATCATTAATAAATCAGCAACTTTAACTTCCACTGGTCTCAAGTGTTGGACAGATTTATCAGTGAGGCTGGCTCTCCTGAGAATGGGGATGGGAGAATTATTACCACCAGGTGGTGTAAAATGTCTAAACCCTGCTGCGTGTTGTCAGTAAATGAGTCAGTTTTTACCTTCTTGCAGGATCTGATGGTCGGAGACGAGGCCAGCGAGCTGCGCTCCATGCTGGAAGTGAATTACCCCATGGAGAACGGTATTGTCAGGAGCTGGGACGACATGAAGCACCTGTGGGACTACACCTTCGGCCCCGAGAAGCTCAACATCACCTCACGCGACTGCAAGATCCTGCTGACGGAGCCGCCCATGAACCCCACCAAGAACAGAGAGAAGATCATCGAGGTGGGTGTTTGGGAACCAGATCCAGTATTTCACTTAATCCGTTATCAAACTGTGAATGTTTAACATGTTTAAGGAACTAAAAAATCGAATCTGTCTTACTGATCTGGTAACGAGCTGATGGTCCAGGATCTCTGCAGGTCTTAAACTGTATGTATGTATGTAGTGCAGACTGCTGAAGCCCTGTTCTTCTGTTCCCAGGTGATGTTTGAAACATATCAGTTCTCAGGAGTTTATATCGCCATCCAGGCCGTCCTCACTCTCTACGCTCAAGGTACTGTTGCGTCTGTAACACCTGATCTCTGCTAAACTGTCCCACTTAGTTCTCGTCTGAAGATCTTTTTTGTTTCAGGACTGCTGACTGGAGTGGTGGTTGACTCCGGTGATGGCGTCACACACATCTGTCCTGTGTACGAGGGCTTCTCCCTGCCCCACCTGACCCGACGCCTCGACATCGCAGGGAGGGACATCACACGCTACCTCATCAAGGTACCAGCTGCACCTTCACCTCTTCACCCATCACTGTGTTTGTCTGAAACTTGTACTGATGCACTGCATGGCCAAAGGTATAAAGTGTGGATGTAGTTCTTTTTGTTTATTTTCATAAACAATCAATCAGTCGATCAAAGATGCAGGTTTCATGTTAAAACTAACATCTTTTGGTCACAAGATGGCGCCATTGGTGAGTCAAACAGTGTCTTGTTCGAAGAGACAAAATAGAATCTGGACTGAAGAAATATTTCACTTAATAATTAATTTTCTACCTGGATGTCAAACTAACTTCATGACTGATCCATCCCCACCTCGCTGTACATGTATTTCCTGCTGTGATGTGTGTCACCATTTGTTAGGTAGACTGAGACAGAGGTGTACTTGTTCTTTACACATCATACTGTCTGTCTGTTCACCAGCTGTTGCTGCTGCGAGGTTACGCCTTCAACCACTCGGCGGACTTTGAGACGGTGAGGATGATGAAGGAGAAGCTGTGCTACGTCGGTTACAACATCGAGCAGGAGCAGAAGCTGGCGCTGGAGACGACTGTGCTGGTCGAGTCGTACACGGTCAGTGGTGCTAAATTGAACAGACACTGAGAGTGAGACGCTGTAGTGTGTTACCGCATTAAAGTGTCTCTGTTTAGGTCTTAACCAGGAAACAGAAAGTAGCTACTGTAGATGCATTTACTTGACGACTGTAGTAAATGTAAATAAAGTTCTGCTGTTTTGGCATCATGAGTTCTTTTACTTTTGATATTAAGTCTGTTGCCGTCTGTGTTTGTTTTGGCACAAGAACACGTTCTTGCAGGATTTGCATGTCTGTATACAGCTGGAAGCTCCAGTCGTTACTGAGCAGCCGTTCACTGTGTTTGTCACAGTCTACTCAGTCGTTTTGTGTGTGCTGCTCCTGTCAAAGACAAAAAATTTGTGACGGCGCTTCTTTAAATGTGAAGTATTGAAAGTCTCATCCAGCCTACGGACCAATGTTGATGCTATGTTTTGAACAGAATGTGCGTGGTTACAAAAAAATAGTCGTGTCATCTTTTGAGGCCAGTCAGCCTGAGTTTAAATAAAATTATCTCATCTACATACAAACGTTTGTTTTCAGTATGATGTATAAAGAAAACTAGACCTGGTTCCCAGACACTGTCCAGAATTTATATTTGAAAACAGCTTTTGTGTCCTCAGCTCCCAGACGGCAGGGTAATCAAGGTGGGGGGTGAGAGGTTTGAAGCCCCCGAGGCTCTGTTTCAACCTCACCTCATTAATGTGGAGGGTGTGGGTGTGGCTGAGCTGCTCTTCAACACCATCCAGGCTGCAGATATCGACACCAGGTGAGTTCTTCTGAAGTTTCCAAATCACTCTGTATCCTTCTCATTATTATTAAGTATTGTAGTTATTATTATTATTCCATTCATTATCTTAACCACCTGTCTCCGTAAGGGTCACGGGAGTGCTGGAGCCTATCCCAGCTGTCATCATTATTATTATTATTAACTGGAAGAAGAAGAAGAACTATAGGTCTCTGAACAGAGAAAGAAAAAAAAAGTTTAGTGCAGAATCCATCACTGAAAAAATTTGCGACCTATAAAGAAAAAACTTCCTGACAGGTTATTTTATGAGTTGATCTAAACGTACTCACATACTATTTGGACAGTTCCATACTTTTATGTAGGATAATGATGCTGGGCGTACACTAGGTACTGATGAGTAGTAAAACATACATACATTGTTCTCAGAGTTTTGTTGTGTGTCTCTGATCAGACCTGAGTTCTATAAGCACATCGTCCTGTCTGGAGGCTCCACCATGTACCCCGGCCTGCCGTCCCGCCTGGAGCGAGAGATCAAACAGCTGTATCTGGAGCGAGTGCTGAAGGGAGACGTCAACAAGCTTTCAGTGAGTACTGGGAGCGCATGAGGTCTGGAGAAGTCAAATGGCTTTTATATCCAGTTATGTAAACATGTTTCCAGCATTTTCATTGAGATTCACAGAATCAGTGACAAAAACACAGTGAAGGAGAAAATACTGCATCACTGCTTCCTCCCCAGAGCAGCTGATGCTGTGCAGTAAATCTATTTGCCACTAGGGGGTACTACAGTCTAATCCGTATCTTTTGTTATGACCCTGTGGAGACTGGAACTTGCTGTAACTTGAGCTTTTAGGGTAAATGTGGTTCTGCTGACTTTAACTGACTGAGGCCCTCTTTCCACCCAGTGTAAGTGTATGTTTACGCGGTTATACAGTCATGGACAACAGTCCTGCGAGAACTCACCCCCTTCATTCAGAACCCCCTCCTGGTTGGTACTGAAACGTTTCTCAGCTCATTACTGGCCTGTAGCAGTGGTAAAGTGGGCTCAGGTAAAAATGTACCATTGTTGCTGTGTGTCTCTCTGGGATGAAACTCGTCTTCAGCCTTTTTTCATTTTCAACAGGTTTTTGTCTCCCGCTTTCCTTTGTTAACACGTTGTTCTTTCTGCAGAAATTCAAGATCAGGATAGAGGACCCCCCTCGACGTAAGCACATGGTGTTTCTGGGCGGCGCCGTGCTGGCCGACATTATGAAGGACAAGGACAACTTCTGGATGACGAGGGAGGAGTACCAGGAGAAAGGGTCGAGAGTTCTGGAGAAGCTGGGAGTCACTGTTAGATAAAACACACAGAGGGGAGGAGGGAGAAGGGGTGAAGGGTGTGGGCTTTTGTGGGGGTGGGGGTGGGGGTGGGGGTGGGGGGGGTTCCCCAACACAAAAAGTTATGTTTTCACATTCTGATTGGCAGTGCTGCAAACAGTGACTCCGGGAGGTGAAGAAATAGTACAACATTCTGGGAAATACACTTGTTCTCTTTGGCGAGAGCTACGTGACATAATAACTTCAGTTCAATATGAGGATGCAGCCAGGAGGTGATTAGCTTAGCATAAAGACTAAACAAGAAAGGGGACTCCTCATTTTGATAGTTTCAGTTTGGCCCGCTTGCTGGTTGACCTCCTGTTGTACATTGACACGTTTTGTGCCGTCTGTTCTGATAAAGACAGAATCAAACTTAATTTGTTCTGTTTTGTTTTACAGTTAAAAATTTCATAAAAACATGTTGCTCTTTTATTTTGGTTTTAAAATACTCAGTTTCTCTCAGAGCAAATGAACACGACTTAGTGTTTAACACAAAGGGTCATTTTTATTTATTATTTTATATTATTACGGAATTAATGCTGGAGAACCACACTTTGGTTGTGAGTGGATTAAACAAAGATGTAACATGTTCAGTAGCAACTTTTCCACCTGCTTCCAGTCTTTATGCTAAGCTAAGCTAACCAGCTGCTGGCTTCATATGTACTGTACAGACAGCGTATTTCCCAAAATGTCAAACTATATCGGCCATATGAAAAATTTTTCTGTCTGTCAAACTGATGCCGGCGTTAAAATAATGCAGCATTACAGAGATGAGATAGTTTTTGAGTTTTTATTCATCACTTTGTTTGGACATTTTCTGGCCTCTTGACTGGAGACATTTCTGTCTTCAACAAGAAGCTGAAAGGAGTCAGACGCTGAGAACATCCCTCAGTTTACCTCCCAACTCAGTGTTTGAATATGTGATGTTGTTGCTGAGAAGGGGTTTGGGTTGGAGCTTGAATGCCCGTTCCTTAATGGTTCCAAAGCAGCGAGTCATTCCTCAGTCTTGACCCAGGACAGTCACAGAACATACAAGGGAAACATGCTTCTCTTCAAAGAATGAAAGAAATTTAGGAACTCAACAAATGTCTGCGTCTTTTTAGTGATATATCAGGTGGCAAAAATAATACTGAGTAGGTTTTAAGGTTACCTTATTCTGAAGGTGCGTTTTGATGGTGAAAGACGTCCATTTGATTCTGTGGTATTTGCGTGCTTTAGCCTCCGGCCACCAGAGGCAGCACTGAGCAGAGCTCGGTTTTAGCCAGCCTCATAGCTCACTATAAAAGCATTTCTTCTTTATCTTCATTCTTCTTATTGCAAATTTCATCATATATATGTTTTATGCTGGTCCTGGATCGGGGTTACTCTGTCTTCTAATACTCCAGACGTTCAGTCCCAACGCTTTAATTAGCTTGTTTTCTTTCTTATGTTTCTGGCCATTGCTTCATGTGCTTCTTGTTTCAGGGGAGACCAGGCTTTGTCTTCTCTCTGACTTATTTGACCCACTGTAGGGCTGTTTCTCAGCTGCATCACTGTAACTTTGATGCTTTCTTCCCTGAACAGCTTGTCCAGAATCAGTCATTAAAAACATGATTTTAACTGTGGGGAACAGAGAAAAGGATCAGGATTTATGAAGGATTTTGATTGGTTAAAATAAACCTGGAGTTCATCAAATTCCTGTTTATCCATCAACGTTGCACTGAGAAGAGAAGAGAGGAGAAGAGACAGGTCATATTATGAAACCTTAACGCCCCGCCACACCAGCTCAGCTGGACTAGTTAGTTAACTGCTGACGAGTGTCATCCGGACCAGTTTTACTGGTAAACTCGCTGGTCGTGTCACCTTAAGTTGCTTTTGTCTTCATCCTTCAGCACATTGCAAAGACTACAGCCAACAGCCGTCTAACACATATGTTCTGAACCTGCGTGAGAGGAAATGACCCTCCGTACCAGCAGGGGGCGGTAGTCAGTATTTGAAGTCATACACATACAGAGACTGTAAACGAAGCAGCTCGTTCACCACAGATGGTTTACAGCTACGTCTGATCAAGACTACGTCTGATAAGTTGCAGCCAATCAGGGTTTTCTCATCGACAGGCTCCACCCCCGACTTAACATGCTGAATCAGCAACAACAGGGCCTCAGCAGTGCCAGCTGTGCGGGACACGCTGCCAAAACTCTACAGACACTGAGGGCTGAACACCGGCTCAACGTGTCACGGGTCACAGAGGTTTAAGACCCTACGAGTGGCCACTGGCTGTATGTCAGCTAATGAACGTGGGGGGTTCCTCTTACTGATGCCACAGCCTGATTCGTACTTGATTACTGACAAACAGACTCTGTCTGAGCTTCAGTTGCCGTCAATACCAGTAAACCAGGTTTAACACTTGCTGCTTTGTCTTCATTTACTTAACCATCATAGTGCTGAGATGTTAAAACATGAACTCGCTGGTCAGGGCTCAGTCTTTTCCATTTGAACAGAGAGGTGTTGCCACGTCCCTCTGCTCCTCAGTGGTTCTGCTGGAGTTTGGGATTTTAAGAGCAGGTTATTTCTGTGTGTAGCTGAAATAATATCTGTGATATGAAAAGAATGTGGTGTCAGGAAATGGGGACCATGTAAAATCTGGTATTTGTGGTGTCCGTCTCCGATCTTTGGGTGTATGTTGGAGACTCCTGTCTCTCACATATAAATATGAAGTATGTATGATGTCCTCTCAACAATATAATTATCAGGTGCCAAGTACAGTTTTTCTTGCTGGAGTTCACCATTGGTCTTTTTAAGTTTTGTTTATGGCACAGCTGCCAAACGCTGGTTCAAATAAAGCAAAGTGATTTCTAGATGTAATTGTTGATGTGTCTTCATGCTTCAGCCCACCGTTGGTCTAACTCCACATTCTCTGGGCTGTAAGTGAATATTTTTCTTTTTGTGAAACTGTTTCGAAGCAGAGAAATTAATTTTCACCAAGATATTCTTCTGCAGCACAAACCAAATCCTCTAAATTATCATTTACAGTCACATTTAAATGATTATTAATAATAATAGTAATCCCATGTAATGACATTATTCCCTGAGTGCTGGGACTTTGGACAGTGAGGACTCATCAGATCAGTGGTTGTGCTGCAGGAAACAACATGCACTGAGTCACAGCTCTCTTTGGGATGGGTGGGGTGCTGTGTTTGGTGGGTCTGGTGGTCTGTTGCAGTCACATTTGTTTCAAATTTGAACTGCGTAAACAAAGCGAGGCAGGCAGACTCTGTGGGGCCTCGGTAAATCAGACCCAGACCAGAGGCCAACACACACTGAGCCCGGTCTTTGGGTTGTTTTTCTGTATTTTTATTTCCTCGAGTGCATCTTCAACTGGACAACAACATGAAGCTGCTGCTTCATTGTTCTTCGTTTGTGATAAACCAGGAAAACACTGGTCACAAATGTGGTTTGGTTTGGGTCCTGGATGACGATGATGGTGTGTCTGGCACTGATCACCGAGAATTTAAAGAATAATGCACCAAAAATCTGTGTCAGGACTATGAAACACCTACAGTGGCCCCCAAAGACAAAGCTCATACAAAAGTAGTAAAAGTCAGTTTTTCAGTTAGTGGTTAAAAATATCTTAAAACTGATTTAAAGTTCTTTAATTTAGAACCATTGTTTTGTTCGTCCAGTTGTGGAATAAGTACTTTTACTTAGGTAAAGTAGTAATACCACAATTTTAAAATACTTTATAACAAGTAAAAGTCATTCAGAATCCAAGATACACAGCATACGCATCATTTTATTAGAAAATCACCTGCTGTGACTAACGACTAACCTTAGTTATTTTCATAACCCCAGTTCTTCAGCAGAATTTTGCTGTTGGAGCTGCTCGAGGTGCAGCTGGTTTTAACTACTGTATATATTGTACAGTTAACTAGTTTAGTGTCTTCTAACCTTCTAACCTTTGGGATTAGACCTCTCCAAAGGCTCACAACATAAATCTGCAGAAATGTTTTTACATTTAGAGCACTTTTCTCTGACCTGTTATTTAAATTAAACAATGACAGCAGGCCCTGAGCAGATGCTGCTTCTTTGTCAAGTATGACATTAATTGATTTAGTCTCTAACAACTTAATCTTATTGTTAAAATGTTAACCTGAGAAGTAACTGGACTACAGCTGTCAGGTAAATGTAGTGAAGTATTAGTATAATATTTAATAAAAAAGAAATAATCACGTATAAGCACCTCAAAGTTGTACTTGATACAGTACTTGAGTAAATCTTTCCACTACTGGCTCCGTCTGTCAGAGGTCCTGCTGTCGTTATGACTCCAACTGTTTGTGACTCTAGGCCTTGAGATATTTACCTGATAAACAAACAGAGCTGTAGCACCCCACCCAACATACACACACACAGGCGCACATATAGAGGACCTCTGTTTGTCCATTGGCATTGTGGGAAACAGCCTCTCCCTCCAGCGATCACAGGAAACACTGTCTCCCTTTCTGTTGTCATACAAGCACAATAACATCCTGATTTGTGTCCTGTGGCGTTCCCAACACTCAGGAAACTGCACAAACACTGAAGTGGCCCGGAGACCCCCAGGCCAACAGTGACCAACCCTGCAGCTGGGGGCAAAGGTTTAATCAGGAGCAAAAACTTCAGTACTTAAATATGGATTATCGTACAGGGCTTTTACTAGAGTGGAGATTCTCATTAAGGTTAACAAGAACGTGCCATCAAGGGAAAAAAGAAAGACCACAAACACTCAAAACCAGCAGGTATTCAATCTGGGTTTTCCATAAATAAAGTAGGAGCACTACCACAACAGACAAAAACACTGTCATTCCATTTGTTGCTGGAAGATCTTCAACAAATATCAAAAACCACATCCTAGTATATTTCCAGTCCCAGCAACACACTGAGACAGAAGCTTGGTGCCCGTGACTGAAACACCCAGATACAAACAGTAATAAAGATTATGTAGTTTAGTGCAGTGAGAACTGAACAGATTTGTAAAGTGGAAAAACCAACACAACACAGGAGAACCAGCTCCTGAGGACAAGTCCTTTGAAGACGGCAGTGTTCACATTCCGGACAGAGAAGACTGAGAAAGGACTGATGGCTCGTCAAACTGAAATGCCTGGGACTGTCAACCAGTGAGAGCTGATGAAGCCTATCCTGAAATTCTTCAGCTGTCACAGAACAGCACCTTTGGGATACTTGCAGTACACAGAGTATTTTACTCTATACTTAAAGAAAGGACACAAGTGCCTTTTCGTATTCCAGTTTGGCTTTTGGCAAGTGGTTTGAATGATCCCATTATAATCCAACTTGGTGGCTGTTTGCATTTAAATTTAGCGCTGTCCATTTATGATCCAGTCCCCCAAGATGCTCAGATGCACAGCACAGTTTTTCATGAGCCAAATCTACATAAAGGTGAAACCATACTGATGCAGAGATGATCAGATCATCCATCCATTTTCTGCTCCTTGTCTGCATCATGTTGGCAGCAGGTTCAGCAAGATCGTCCAGGCATCGCACTCCCCAGCAATGTTTGCTAGATCCCAAGATGGTCCCAGGCCAGATGAGATATATCTCACTTTTTAGTCTGTTCTGGGTCTATCCCTGGATGTCCTACCAGTTAGTGGTGTCCAGAAGACCTCTGAACCAACGTGAAAGAGAAACAGTTCTACTTTTCCCTTTGGATGTCCAAACTCTGTACCCTATCTCCACAGCTCATTTCAGACTATTGTCCTACCACTGTTTTCAGAGAGCCATGGTCACATTATTAATGTCTTGATTCAAACACAAATGTAACTTTAGACAAACTGATTTTTGTAGGATTCAAACATGAGACCTTGACATTTAAGAGAAAATGAAATCCATATAATTTTCCTGTAGACGCTCTTACTTTATCCATTTATATCAAATCTGTAAGTTGAGTCATAGCGACTGGCGACGGTTTAAAGAAAGCACAAAGTCCAGCTTCCAAAATGACCGGACAGTTAAATCAACTCCTATCTGAAAGTGTGTGTTGATAATTATCACCCAGTCCATAAAAATATGTGGAGTCAGGATGTCAGTGTTTCCTCCAGGCTCAGGAAGAATTTCTAGTTTAACTTTTCATTTGAAACATTTTTAATAAATCATCTTAAATGAGCCAACAAATCCAAAACTGTGAACTTGTAAAGAAATCTGAAGAAAGTATCAGAGTTTTTCAGTTTGTCTTCTCTATGTGTAACAATTATACCAGTAAATGATAATTTTTGGTGCCCAGCCCTTTAACAAGGAAATTATCAACCTGCCTTTCCAACACACACACACACACACACACACACACTTGAAGCAGTGTTCTCCAATAGCTTTGCTCTTACTGTGGCTTTTGTTCTTATCATCAAACAAACCAGTAAAGACAGACCAGTATGACCAGTCTACCAGACAGCAGGGAATGATTCAATGAGGTACAAATGTGCAGACACGTCACATTATAAATTACAGCACAGTTGAAGATTCGGTCAAACGTTTTGTTCATACAGTAACTTTCCATTTCTGGAATATTCAGGACTGGAAATAGTACTTTTACTGGTGAGCCACACTTGTTTATCTCTTTAGTTTGCTGGGAGTGGAAGCAGAGCAGTTCCCAGACCAGTTAAGTGTCTCTCAGCTGCCGACACGATGCAAAACGGTCACCATAAAGGACAATTTCACAATTTTTCAGTCTGTCTCCTGCCGTTGTTGTCTTGCTGTAATCACAGACTTGTTGCTCATCTTGCCTTTAGAAGATCCGAATGCACTTTGAAAATAAGTGATGGTGAAGTGAATACGAGGCTGCAGCAGCCAGAGTTAGATAAATTAAGACGAAGTTTTATATTTTAAGTCCCTGAACCAGTGCCTTAAATTAGGAAAATATCATCTTTATTTGATTTGATTTGACAAACGGAAAACAATAAATGTAAAAACTCTTCTTTACTCGCCCTGTGTTGAAAAATAAACTCCCTCCCCCCCAACGAATCACAAAGCTTTAAAAACTAACATCCATATTTCCTGACATAAATTTTCACTCTAAAACGTCCTGTTAGGGTCAAAATAATTTGCATCGTGTCAGTCAGCTGCAGTTCTATCAAAAGCCAGATGGGTCACGAGTCGTCTACTTTTTCATGTCATTCAGTGTTTTAAATCCGTTTTATATAGCCATTACTTAATTAATGCCACTGCAAACAGCACTTAGGATTTGTGAACGCAGATCTATGTGCCAGCATAGGTTGCACAACGGATCCGTACTCACCTTACGTACACACGTTAATACTACAACTGGGGTTACAGATTTCACACATGCTCAGTACAAAACAAAATGGCAACTGTGGACAGCAGCATCAAGCAAAGACGCGTTTGTTTGTTGCACTTCTCTGAACAATGTGAAAGAAATATAACAATATGTGTAACGCAACGTCGAGAGCTTAGAAATAAATGTTACAAACCACTGACGTATGAAACAAGAGGCTGGTTAACTTTTATGGCACATGTCTATGCAGACTCAACCCTGGACTGGGGTGGTGAAAATTATGAATAGTACGTAGTATAGTAATGAAATTTACATCTTGGAAGCTGTTGTGGACGCAGATGCATATGGTATGAATTGGCCTTCAGTGTGTACATGAATGGTGTTCTGTCAACAAAAACACCAGTGGAATTAATGAAAATAAAAATACACCAATTTCAGTAAAAGTCAGAAAAAACCAATAAGTAAGTCAGATCCAGTGCAACGTGGGCTGGTGCATGACGCTGTGTTCACTTCAGACACTAACAAAAGTGCCATCTGCAAAAGTTGTTGGAGATATCAAACGGAAATAAAACACCGATCAGTCAGGAGGAGAAGACAAATCATCACCCACTTGTCTTTCAATACAGTTCTCTCCACAAACAACATTCATCCTGGCTTCACACAATGCTGAAAAAAAATGACACGTTCAAGCCTTTAAAACACGAGTGTAAAAATATAAAGTACCTGTTCATATATTTATATATATATATATATATATATATAATTTTATATAGAAATTAATATTCTTTGTTCAGTCTTTGTCAGAGCTGGAAGCCAAACAGCTTTTTTTCCATCTATTGTGACAAAGTTCCTCCTCCTCAAAAATGGAGACGAGACAAACGACGACGACAAAAAAACGATGTAAAAATCACAGCGTCCCGTTTTCTCACACTCTCCCACAAGTCTTTGCTGTCTGTGTGAAGAGGATGGTGCTCAGACGCCTAAGCCTGCAGCTTTGTGTCTCCCACCGCAGCAGTGGCAGGCCACGCCGCAGCGGTAGCACGCCCTGAGGGGGGCGTAGCAGCACATGCAGGGGGCCAGCAGAGACAACCCCACCAATGCCGTCCAGCGCAGACAGAAGCGCTCGTCACTGGTGTCACAGGAGCACGGATCTGAATAGTCCCCCTCCGGGTCCGACATGCAGTGATACAACAAGCTGTCCGCACACCACATGAAGCTAACCCTCCTGATGCAGGTCTGGATGGGGTCGGGAGCTTCCTGGCAGCGGCCCCGCCCATTGTCCTCTTGGTTGAACATGTCCTGACAGTAAACGCAGCGCGAACGTTCACCATCTTCCTTACGTCGTTTACTTTTGGGCTGCACAGCTCGTGGCTGCACCGTCACCACTGCTCTGTGACCTCCACCCAGCTCCATGCAACCAGTTTTCCCATCGCAGCCCCGCTGCACGTCACAGCTCAGCGGGTACGGGTAGGTGTAGTCGTGTTTGGGCGGCTCACTTTTGGTGAAGTGCACGTAGGCTTCAGGGTTGTCAGGCTGCGTGAGTTTGTCTCGTGTGGAGTTGGCGTGACGGTAGTCCTCGTATCCAGTGAGCCAGGTTCGCTCGCGGGGGTTGATACGAACAATCTCTTCATCCTCCACCTGGAAGCTGACATGACGAGGGAACATGTGCACCGCCTGCAGAGACACGGAAAGATACATCCTCCAGCTGCAGATGAACACTCAGGCCCTGATTTACTAAAGGTTTGTGTGGATTAAATCCAAATAAAATTTGATAACACACAAAAACATGAGCTGATCTACTAAGTGTGCGCACTGAGGACTGCGTCTTTGAAAAACGCAAACTAGCGCACACTGTGGATTTTGCAGCTTTGTCTTCATAAATATACAAAATGAAGTGTTTTCCCAGGAGAAGATGCAAACACACAGTATGATTTATCCAGCCTAATAATGATTTGTGGTTTCTGGGATTCAGAGTTTATTACCTTTGAAAGGCAGGTGCAGACTGCTTGTGCAGGGATGGTCTGTGTAATTTAAAGTAAAATGCAAATGATTTACAGTAATTACCTGGAAACAACATAATAATGACACGCGGTCAGACGGTAAATGTCTGCACTGCCACAGGGTTTTGGTGTTTTGTCCCAGGACACCTTTGCATGTAGCCTGGCTGGACTGGGAATCGAACCACTCACCCTAGGATTCGTGGCCAAATGATCTACCCACTGATTGTTGTTAGTTTGATAATTACTATGGTTTAAATGTGTTTAGATTTACCCAGTTACATTGTTATTATGTAAATATTACCCCCTTATCACCTTGTTATTATCAAACTATTACATGTTTCCTTCCTGGTTATTACCATGTATTACCTCTCTATTACCTTATTATTATGAGCTGTAAACTACAGTGCTACCACACTAACAACTAACTCTGCTCACCTGGTCCAGAAAGTAGTTGTCAGAGGGCCGGTGCTGCTCATAAAAATGTCCCAGGATGCAGTGGTGCCGACGGGGGTCGCAGAAGCTGGGTGGAGCCAGTGCATGCATCACTGGCTCTCTCCTCTGGGACGAGTTAGACGAGCTGTCCGTGGCGGTCTGCGGGGACAGGAGAGAGGTGGACACAGGTTAAAGGGTCATTCTGTGCTGAATCACACTAGACACGTCCCAGTCAGTGATAGATTAGAGTAAACCTGCAAACATAACTGTAGAGATACAACATTTCTGACTAAACTAATAGTCTGAAGCAGTTCAGTGACAGCAAATCTTTAAATGATCAAACACAAGGAGAACTCGGCCTGCTGATTCTCGGCACCTGAGCTTCACTTCAGTGTGTTCTTCTGACCAAACTTCTGTTTGCAGTTAGGGAATGGAAGAAGAAAAAAATAACAGAGCTCAGGAACCGCAGCACGGCAGCGTGACAGAAGTGTCTCTGAAGTCTTTGTGTTTTTATTGGGTCTGTGTTAAATGAGTGCCAGCCCGGCCTGCAGCCCTGACAGCGCAGTGTGGTGGGCTGCATCATCCTCCGAGCCGCCATGAGCCGCCACTTTCATGTGGTGCTTTGAGTTTTCTGAGCTCATCTGGATCACACAAGAAGAGAACTGAAGTTTCTGCGTATGCACTGCAAAACTAATCCACAGCTGTCTCATATTTCTGGCCAAGCTTTTGGACACAGGAAAACACCAGCGGTCTGCTGGATTTCTCCTTTGCCTCTGTTTGACTTGTGAATTCTGTTGAAGTTGAACTAAAGCTTCAGTGTTCTGATGTAAAGAAAAATAATTCTTTAACTTTGCGGTGCTGTTAAGATCATAGTCTGTAGGTAGCGATCAGTAAAAGGTGTCCTGGGAAGTTTTAATATAAGGTTTTGTTGTAAATTCCAGTTCTGACCCACAAACTAACACAATGAACACATTTCTGGCCTCATGAAGGATCTGTAAAGCCTTATTAAATGTTTCGATTGTTTCCAGCAGCCTGTGGTTTCACCAGCTATTCATGGATAAACAACATCTGTTTGCATCCTCCAGTTTGAGACGGACCAACATCCCTTTGCAAAAAATATTATATCTGTCTTTGGACTCTAAATCTTTGGCCCTCTTACACATGGTCTGCAGACCCCAGGAGGAAATGAGCCCCCAGTTGAAGACCTGGGGCTGTAGTCACAAGGGTTCTTATCCCCAAAAGTCCTACTGGTGGCAGGTGGTGATGTTTCAAATAAAAGGCTTGCTCAGTTCCTCAGGGACGAGCGAGGAGTCTCAGGTACTTGAGCCCTGTAGTGTCTTTTAGAGTATTTTGCTGATTACACTGATTGTCTGATTTCACTGGACTTCTAGATAAGTGTAGCTTTGGTTCAGGAGGTAGAGCACATTGTCCACTAATAGTAGTGTCAGCAGTTTTTGGGCCCTTGTTTTTGGACTTATTGAGGCACATCCAATGGACAGGAAATCTTGCCTCACAACAGGGAGGGTTTTATTTACCCCTCATGAATGTTGATCCACATCTTCATTGTCCTCTGGCCCTCCTCAGCGTCGCTGAGTCGCACTCTTTCCAAGAAGTTTTCCTGAACACACCCCTCTTCCTCCACATCCTCAGGGAGCCAGACTTCGGACCTGCAGAGACATATGATCTGCAGCCACGTTCCCTCAGTGGGCCCACTGAATGAGACTAGTTATGTAAACTGGCACCTTAGTGACGGATTACTGAGAGGTCCAACACATGCACCGTCTGGCGCTGTACAGTGTCTGGAAATGGTACACACTTGACTGATCATGGAAGCAGGAAGGATGTGGAGCAGACGTAAGACGCTTTACATGCACCAGAATGTTTCAGTGTGACCTCAATGATACACACTATGCTATGGTGAGGAATACTGACGGTATCTTCAGTTTGAATCCTACATAAATCAAACTCAGACACATCAAAACTGAGCCAACAATTGTTTCAGTGCTCTCATATATAGGCAGGATAATGGAAGAGTTTCTCACCGTGAAGACATCGTCATCTCCGAGCTCTGCCTCATTCTGCAGCGTTGATGAAGACGTGGTCGAGCCTGGAGGACGGAGAGGAAGATCAGTTCATCTCACCCACTGCGGCACACCCACTCACCCTCTTGTTCACAGAGAGTGTTTGTCAGTCAGTTTGGAGTAGAGTCCTAAATTCTGTATCACCCAAAATCCTCGTTCATCAATTGAAAACATTTGAAAACACAGAATGTTCCACTTCAGCAGCACCAGCTGTAGTAAATAACCCTGTGAGAGCTTCTGTACAAAGACTCTCCAAGGCGAGTTGCTTGATCATTGTGTTAGAGATATTTTTACTCTTCTCTTTTGAGCATTTTTCTTCAGAACTTACATAAATCAGCATCTCTGAGACTCTGGGACTGAGGAGTTATTTCAGATACAGGTGGGGTTTTCTACCCATAACCCCTCTTGCAGTGTCTGTACCTTCTGTCAGGTCCTCCAGGGCCTTCCTCACTCCCCGGTCAAAAGCTCTGGCATCAGCTGGGCTCTGGAAGGTCAGCCCACACTTTTTGTTGTCGACTTTCCAGTGGTGGAATGTCGGTGTTGCCTTAGTGTAGACCAGATCCTTCTTTAAGAAACACTCCAGTATCACCTGGAGAAAAATAAATCAGACAACGTCAGTTTACTGGTAGACATTTAAAATGAACAGATGCTTTTCCGTTTGTATTTGTTTTTTAGGGTAGATATCGTATTGTGCCAGTGTCAGACGCTATTAATAGAGAGATAGAACTCCACTGAGAAAAAAGGTGGGATATCTGTAACAGGTGACAGCAGGTTGGGTGACGTCGCAGTTCCGTCTTCCAGAATGGTTTTGGATTCAGAACTTATGCGCCCCTACTGAATGATTTACAAATCTGAAGTCAGTTTTATTGGGCAGTATGTATAAAAGGTATGAATGAGTTTGCTTGCGTTTCTGGACTGGCCTGTTTGTCTTTGAGACGTTCTCCATGGATCAGGAAAGTGTTGCGTCCCAGCAATTCGGCCGGCAGCAGCCTGCACACACCCACTCTGCTCAAGCAGCCGTCCTGCGCCAACCAGCCACCGCTCGAATCATCTCTGGTCATCACCACCGCTTTGACGCGCACAATGTAGCTGTCACTGCAACGGACCAGACAAACAAAGCATCTGTCAACATGGTGGCCAGGAGGAGGAGGTAGAGATAACGGTGAAACCTGATGCTGCTCAGTGCAGATAATCTGTTTAAAACCAAGCAAATTCAAATCTAGGGCAGTGTTACCTGTAGAAATCTTCAGAAAGAACTGGTTACAGGGTTTTGTTGCAATGGTTCCATTTTAACACTAACACAAACTGGAACGTAGAAAGGTTCTATCTTGTGTTGTCACTGAGATGTGACAAAACTTAAATCCAGTCCAGAACACTTCCTTGCCCTTAGAACTTAGGACAAAACCCTGTTTTATTCATTCACGTGGAGTAAAGGTGTTAAAACTGGGTGTTTTCAAAAGGCAAAGTGTTGGGAGTGGAAACACAAACCTAAGTATCTTCTTTGTTAACCAGCTCGTAAACATTATGTCAACAGAAATTATCTTTCTTAATTGTTGTTTCTTCGTACTAAAAACCTTCTCTTTGTGTAAGGGGTAGGGGTTAGGGTGTTTCCACCTGTGGTGAGAGCCAATCAGATCATCTGGATGACTTACTGAACCAAATGAAGGAAAACGTCTATGACGTTTCTTTAACAAGTTATCGGGACATAAAAAAGAAGAAAGTCGGAAACAAATCACCACCACTGTTGGTGTTCTGGTAGATATGTTAAAAGGCAACTGTCAAATCACAGTAGAGGATTTAAATTACACACCATTAGAAATATGTAGGTACATAATGTGCGTTTGAACACACTGTTAGTTGTTCTGATGCCTCGTGCAGCCATTCAACGTTCTTTTTCCCCGAGTGCCACTGAATACATCATTACTAACCCGTGATCATACATACTGTACACTGTTATGGTTTTTCTATAGCTGTGAGGACCTCTCACTGACATTCATTCACTAGTCCCCACCTTAAGCCTAACCCTCAGAACTAACTGTCTAACACCAACCTTTACTCCATCCTAAACTGAAACCTAAAACCCACAATCAATCTTTGTGGGTTTTTCTTCATGTTATGAAGACCAGTTATTGGTCAGTCCTACAAAAACATGTACACACACACGCACAAATCTTCACACTCACAAAAACAGACGCAGAGCATGAAGCACGTTAGCATCAAGGCAACATGCGAACAAGAAAAATCAAGGTTGGGATTAGAAATCTAAAAATCACCCCCTCTCTGTCCGTCTTGCCTTTTGTGCTCTGACATCTCTCGTACATCCTGTTTCCACGGTCACAGCAACACGACAGCCTCTGTTGACGACAGGTTGTTCAGCTGTGCTGCTGCGCAACGCCACATCCTAACGGGCCGGAGAGAGGCGGGAAACGCTGCCCGCCTCGTCACACACACACTCACTGCTTCCCTCCACCGTGTGATTCAGCCTGCCTGTCAAACAGATGGTGTGTGTGTGTGTGTGTGTGTGTGTGTAGCATGAGTCATCACTGCATTTGCCGGCAGCACGCAGAAACACATGTTTGTTCTTCTATCTTTGTGAGGACACTCATTGATATAATGCTGTCCTTTACTCTAACCCTAAACATCCAGACTAAATGTCAAACCCGACCCTGGCCTGACCTTAATCTAAACCTGATTCTAACCTGAACCCGAAAACTGATGCCTAACCTTCAAACAGGACTCAACAAAATGTCCTTACGACCAAGATGCTGAGCTAATATTTGTCCACAGAAAGACATGTCCACACACACACAGGAGGGATCATATAGTGGTTCCAAAATGAGAGATCCTCCATTTGCAAACAGAAACCTTCTGTCTGGAGTGTAACATTCACTGTTCTCTGATTTCTCACAGGTTTGGACAACTGATTCATTCTGCTGGCGTCTCGCTGAAAGGTAGAAACGACTGATCTATTACATACGGTAACTTTAGTCGCCTGTTCAAGGCAGCATTAACGTCTTCGACCAACCACATCATCAGACGGCCTCATGTCCGCCACCGTAAAACTGCTGATGTCCTCTGTTCTCGCTTTGAGAGATACTGGAATATGTCTAAATGCTGTTTGGCCTTTGACTAAATTACAGCGACTGTCACTGTAGATTACGATCACACTGATTCACATTAGAAAGTAAGAAAGATGTGAACACAAAGTGTTAATGCAGTGTAGCCCGTCATAGCAACCACTGCTTGTTTAGCCGGTGTCAAACCAGGTGAAAACTTTACTTTCAAACTGAAGTAGGAAACAAACGTGTTGACTTTCTTTGAGCTGCTCTGTCTCTGCTGGTTTACAGTAGCTCCTCCTCTGTCCCTTAGACACAAGCTGATGATTCCTCACACTGACTGAAGGTCTCAGATCAGAGATGCATTACGCATACATTTCCTGTAGGAACCTATCATACATTCAGAACACATGGGACATATTAGATAATATTTTACATGTATTCTTTTAGCTCATGTGCACTTAAGTAAAGGACATTCATATTCAGCACTTTCGTTTTCAGTCTTTGACCCACTGATTGATAAGGTGTTTTGCCTTGTTTGTGAAGGACTGCAAACACAAATACACAAAGTACTCAGATCCTGTACTTTAGTACCAGAACAATGGCTTTAAAATATTCCTTTACGTTATTTGATTTTTTATTTTAAACATCAATGTTTAAGCATTTAACTGCTGTAGCTGCTCGAACTGGACCTATTTTAACTGTTATATATAATATATATATATATATATATATATACATATATATATATATATATCTATATATACACATATATATATATATAAATATATATATATATATACATATATATATAT
>JAUYWH010000001.1:585341-595486 GCA_034779795.1 Ctenopoma multispine
GACACACACACACACACACAGACACACACACACACAGACACACAGACAGACACACAGACAGACACACACAGACAGAGACACACACACAGACAGACACACACACAGACACACACACACAGACACACACACACACACAGACACACACACACAGACACACACAGACACAGACACACACACACACACACAGAGACACACACACACAGACACACACACACACACAGACACACACACACACACAGAGACACACACACAGACACACACACACACACACACACAGAGACACACACACAGACACACACACACACACAGACAGACACACACACAGATACACACAGACAGACACACACACACACACACAGACACACACAGACACACACACACACACACACACACAGAGAAGGGGTCCGTTTATTATTCCAGACCTTCAGGCTCATTTCTGATCTTTTAGTGTTGACGGTTCATGTTTATCTGCTTAAATTATTGATAAGACACAAATGAAAGAAGAACCGAGGGACAGAGACTCTGAAGCTGATGGGACTGGATCCTCTACAGTGAAGGTTTTTTTTAGGAGTGAAGGTTTCTGGAACTACAGCGTCACAGTTGATGAGGTGCAGCCGTGTTACAGAGTGGAGCATCTCTCACAAACAAACCCTACAGATGGAATCAATGAAGGAGGATTTACTGCAGGACTGATGGGTTAGACCCTTATAGTTTTAGACAGGTGTTCCTAATAAACTGACACCTGCGGTATAAACAAAACGAATGAAGATTTTTCATTTATTCATTTCATATCTGTCAGTTCATTAGAAAACTGTTACCACGTAATTATTAACTAATTGATTTTGCTCCATCGTTTGTTCTCCAGGTTCCAGATTAATTAACCACTAATCATCATTATTTTTGTCTACGACTATTTTTCTCTGACCATTAAACTAAAAAAAAGTCTTAATTGTGCCGTGGACCCTGCAGAAACCCTGGAGAACAGGTTCTGTTTGCTGTACCTGTGCTCTGACCATTAATGGCGACTCCAGTGTTTGTTGACAGTTTTGCTTCTGACAGTTTCTGGTCTTTGGTTTGACCCGTTTGCTTCTGTTCTCTCCACAGACCTCCTTGGCCTGCATCAGGACCCTATGTCTTCTCACCTGTCCTCCTCTGACTCTAATTGCTCTGGGCATTTACCTGTCCTTAAGAGGAAGCACCCGACTGTCGCTGTCTCCATGTTCACCTCGCTGCTTTAAGATCCACCGGCTGCAGCACAGGAACAATGAGGAAGTGAGGACCGATGCCGATCCTGCATATAAGAATAATGAACCTGGGAGGATTCTTCTGAAGTCAGTCCAACAGGTTCAACCTTCAGTTCCTTCCTTGTACTACAGCTACAGGAGCCCCGAGCAGATGGTGAGACCAGCAGAACGTCTCCTCCTCTGCAGGTGCTGGACTCGTATCACTGTGAAGCTGATGTCTGGATTTCCTGAGGAGCTTCAAACTGCATGTTTCCAGAGACTGAAGCTGTGAACGGTGGATGAGTGCTGTGGACTGCAGGTGCTCTGCTGCCCCCTTCTACAGTGAGAGGACTGTTGACTTTTCACACTGTGTGTGTTTCAGAGACTGGAAGCCCACAAATCTTTGAGGTTAAAAAAGTGAAGCAGTTTTGTTCCTTGCTTCCTGAAAATATTTGATTATTGCCACGTGGAGCTTTGTGCTCCTCATGTTCAGGAGTTTAACAATGTGCTAGAGAAGCTGCTGGTATGTATGAACACTCGCAGCAGAGGAGGAGACTGTACATGAGTTCAGAGGTTCTGGTTCTTGACTTAAGTATTTCTATTCTGGGAGAGTTTCTGGAGGAGGGGCGGAAGTTTTTCACTCTTTGCATTTCGCTGAGGCAACTAACACTGAATGACGTGGGAGAAAAACGAGTGTGTATTTTAGACTGACTGAAGCGTGTGTGAGGGGGCGACTACACTGCTGCTTGTTCAGGATCGTCACCAAGGCCTTAAGTCCAGCAACTGACCCACTGGAGGTTGGGGTTGCACCAGCAGATTCTTTTTTAATAATTAAATCATCAAACTGAGCTTGGTGGTTCTATTCTCCTAAAGATTATGTCCCTGTACAACTGAACAGCAACAAACATTTTGTAGGGAACTAACTGCAGCCGTCTTGATAATTACCGTAAATGACTGAGACACTGGACATGTCAGTAAAATGTTCCCATGCAGCAGCTCGGCCTCTGGTTTTGTGACGATGACTAAGTTATTTTTATGGTTGTGTTTCGACTCTCTCAGCAGTTATGAGGTTATGTTTATCTACTAAACTTTAACAACTCTTTCTGCAGTTTGTCCACATTCCATTCAGAAATCTGCAGCAGCACCTCGTCAGAACAGAACTGTATTATCAGGTTCCCCACAGAGCTGTGATCCTGTTTGTTATGCAGGGATGTCATTTTTAGGTGAGGGTTGATTATTAAATGTTGGATAAGAGTCGTCTGTTGCTTCATGTTTGTCACAGCCTTTTCCTGCTGCACATCCTCATCAGCAGCAGAGTTTGGTTCTGTCCAGGCTGTTTTCAGTTTGGCTGCTTCAGCTCCAGAGAGAAACCTGCACGTCCCTCTCGGCACCTCGTTTCTGGGTCTTTCTTCGTCCACACTCACTCGTCCTCTCTGCAGGTTTCACATGAAGCCTGCATGTGAAACCCGCAGGTGTTGTCGACTCTGTTGAATTTGTAGCATTAAAAACATATTTTTATAAATGTAGTTGTTTCCTTCATGACGTTCACTGGCTGGATTTTCCTTTCACACGTTTAATCCCCCGTCGTGTTTAAGCTGGAGATGTTTTCACTTGTGTTAAAAAGCCTGATAAAGTAAAGACGTTCGTCACGTGTTGAACAGGAGTTCACCTTTAGATTACGTATCGGCTCTGTTATAATGCACATTTTACAGAAAACAGCCAAACTATTAATCTTAGCTTCAAGTTATCCCTTTTCCTTTATTTTCCGTCTCTGAATGCCAACAGCTCAGCTCACATCAAATCAACACGCTGGAGGAGTTGGTAGGTTTTTGGATAAAAGCCCAAGAGGCCTTCAACAGAACTGAGGGGAAACTAGAATTACAACTGTAATTTGACGTGTAGTTTCTGAGAGTCACTCTGGTTTGGAGAGAAGACACGCTCGTTGAAGAAAACAGACCTGCCAACAGCAGCTGGCTCGGTTTTCTGGCCCCGAGCCTGTTGTCCAGTTTGGTCTGAAATAGTCACGTGTAGCCAGTTGTCACTTCACGCAGCGTACATGCAGACCTGAGGGAAGTCTTCCAGTCTGCAGTTCAGCAGTGCTGCACTCTCTGATGCAACTCTTCCCCTGGAATTTGACTGGGGAGGGAAAAAAAGGCTGATTTACGTAAATCTGCTCCAAACTCTTAAATGGAGAGATTAGTTCCCCCTCACGCTCCAGTTGGCCCCTTCAATGCATCTACTCTCCCAGTCCGCTGGGAGTTTTCTAGATACACCTCATTTCAAAGCCGGCAGCCACAAAAGTGTTCATTTATCTTCCTCTTAAAATCAATTACTAATTTGGAGCAGGGAGTGGACGAGAGTGTGGATACACAGCCCGGTTTCTGCCTTCGGGGGTTTGTGCTCAGCGGCTGCAGGAAACCAGAATTCTTCAGATGGTGCCAGTGACATTTTTTTCAACCAACGGGAGATAAGCGGAAAACATGAGAGTTAAAGCAAACAGCCGTCCTGTGCTGACTGACAGGCGGCAGCTTCAACTCCCAGGTTGGACTGCCCTCTTTAGGGGATTTTGGAAACTGCCTTTATCTCTGTTTTTCAAACCGGCGCCCAGCAGAGAATCCAACGTGCTTCTTAAATATTCCAAAAGATCAGTAAGAAATACAACATGTTAAAGTCAGGAGGCTGCTGGGACTGCAGCTGGTGACAGCAGCAGAGTGATGGTAAACAGAAATCGTATCTCAGAAAGATCTGTCCATGTCCTGCAGGATAAACCAGACAGTGAAATCTTTCACAGGAGTTTCTCTGCTGGTACAAAGAGGATCAAACCAAACAAGGCTGGACTCAAATCCTGGTCCAAGCCCAAGAGAAAACACTGGGACAAACACGAGCTTCCCTCTGAAACAAAGTCTAGTTTAAACATGTTTTCTTTTCTTAAAATCTTTGAGACATTTAGATCGTTTTTGTAATGATAATTGAATCATGAATCATGAATATTGAATAATAAATGTTGTGTCTCTGTGGGTTCTTTGTGTTGTGTGTGGTGTAGGATTAACGCTCCGACACCAGAGTTAACACATATATCCGTGTGAATCCATGTCATGTATGTAGAGTCTGTATGGTCTGAGCGTCCGTTCTGTTGTCTCAGGGGGAAAGAATGCAGCAGATATGAACTGATGCTGATAAATTGCTCCTGAGCAGCAGAGGGGCCTCGTTCCCAGGGGGCGGCCGCGTCAGACTGCAGCCTGCGAACTCTGGAGGTAACAAGGTTTATCTAAACAAACCGACTCCTAATTTGGACACACTAACAAATGTTAGCCTGAGCAGACCCAAATTCCAGGGAGACATTAATGTGCCTCCTCCAGGTCTGCGCCTGTGACCTGCTGGTCCGTCAATACTCAGCTGCCATGAGCTCAACTCTGTTCGCCGTCTACATCTGTGGGATCCTGGAGAACTGAAAGAAAAGCTGGATAATTTATTGCCTTTAATTAAATGCTTGCTTCAGGAGGGATTAAATCTGTTTCCCCATGTGCGGGGCAAAAGGGGAAGGTATTCAGTGTCGGACAGAGGATCCAGAAATTCAGGAAGGGGAGGATCATGGTTACCTTGAGAGAGGAAGTGGAGGAGGTGAGGTGGGGGAGACCAGGGAGGGAGGGGGGGGTTTACCCTAAAGGGAGACGTCGACATGATGAGCTAACGTCTACATGTTATTATTACTGAAGTCAGAAGTTTACTTCTCTTTGTAAAGCTAATTAATAAATGATCATGAAATAATATAAATGAAAACTGATCTGACTTCAATGATAATCTGATGATAGTCTGATGATAATCTGATAATTAATGATAATCTAATAACAATCTGAAGATAATGTGATAATTAATGATAATCTGCAGGTAATCTAATAATCTAATAATAGTTAATAATAATCTAATATTAATTAATGATAATCTGAAAATAATCTAATATTAATCTGATGGTGGAACCCTTGTCGCCTACATGCAGCTGCCTGGTTATAATAACCAACAGGTTACGGGTGGACTACAACCCACCTCTATGAGGTTGATAACGGCCATTTAACCTGCTGATAATATTTTGATTGGGAAATTTATTCAAGCTGATAATTATCCTTCCAGCAAACACCAGCCCAGGAAGATAATCTCTGTTAACCTTTTCTTCCTTTTGTGGCTCCATGTTTTCGTCCTGTTTCGGCGTCTGCCTTAGTTTTTCTGTAAACGAGTTGTGGAGGATCCAGTGTTGTAGAACTTTATAAGTCTTTACTGGGGTCAAACTGAAGCCAGTTACACAGCTCAGGATTTCATTATAGCAGCGACTGCAGGTTGGCCCACGTTGGAGTCCTCACTGGACTCCCTTGGACTACATGTACAGCAACACGGGAACGAGACACAAAGTTTCTGGACCACTGGTCTCGTAGCTTTGTTTCAAATACTGTGTTCAAACATGCAGTTTGTCACAGGCCCAGCATGCTGACAACTGATCCTGCAGCTGTTACCGTCCACGCATGAACGAGCTTCTGTGGAGGTTTTAGACTTGGACAGAAAACAGAAGTAGCTTAATAAATGTTCAGGTCCATTATTCAGTACAAGCAGCTCAGTAAAATGTCTTTGCTTCTCTTTGTTCCATCAGTCTTGTATCATTTAATCTCGGAGTCATTCATCAGCACTGAATACAAACTGGGATGGTGGCCATCGTCTGCACGTGTACGGACATAAAGGGCATCTTTTCCTGGAACCTGCTAAATGAGCCTGAATTTTAAAGAAGTGAAGTGAGAACAGCTGTTCTCCAACATGGAGCATGATCCTGGATGATGTCGTCAAAAGTGAACGCTTTTACACCTGCGCTGGATAAACTTATCCCATCGAGTCAGTCAGCATCAGTCAGCATCAGTCAGCGCGCGGCTGTGGCTCAGGAGATGCAGACGTCCACCAGTGGTAAAGTCCTTCACTCCCCCCTCTGCATGTTGGTGGGTGAACTAGCACCTTGGTACGTTAGCTCTCTGTAATGAATGAAAAGACGTCAGCACTAACCATGTTCACATTAACTGTGCTCCTTTAACTCACCTTTAACTCAGGCTCCTGCGCCTGTGCTTCAGACAGAAATGTTTGTTTCAGTTCCACCACCGGCTTCACGCAGACAGTCAGTGAGCAGCCTCAGACGGTCTGGAGTGTTTCTGTTGTCACGTCTGCATCTTCATGTGACTTTTCATGGGAGTTAAAGTAGTGTAAACTGTGGTGATGGTAACATCACACATTCCTGAGTGACTGACACATTTAATGAGTCAGATTTGAAAGAATCGTACAGGTAACTCATCACATGACTTTGTTGTTTGGAGATTAAGTCTTTTCTCTGTCGTCCCATCAGAGCTGCAGCCGGCTGTGCCTCTGCGGTGACCTTAGACCATGAATGAATCCTGAACCTTCAACCTAAAACCCTGCGTGCCGGAGAAGTTCTGCTGTTTCTTTTCCACTGCTCAGAACCTCTGTTCTCGCTTTGAACTTCTCACAAGAACAAAACGCTGGAACAAAACGTGACCCAGATTACAAAGGGTCCGTCAGCGGTAATAAATGCAGCATTAGGTCTGGCTGTGGAACATGCACGCTGAGCTCTGAATCAAGAACTCTGTGGGCAAGGTCTTGGACTCCTTTCAAATAGATGTGACGGAGCCACTTATCATAGACTTTATAGGCCGGTAATGAAACAGTAACCAGAGTCGTTTTCTGGCAGTGAAGTGGGTGTTGAAGTGGAAATCTGAAGGGGGGTTTGTGGAACACAAGACTTGAAGTGCGTCGAGCTATAAACTGGCAGCTCAGCTGAAGAGCACGTCAATGTGAATCTTTCAAAACCAGTGATGGAGGAAAAGATCCCTGTCTCCGTGTGTTAGGACCGGCTGCAGCTCAAAGAGAAGTCAGAACAGCTCCTGACTTCCTGTTCAGAGACGTTTAATTTGAAATCTCAGCTCCTCCTCCTGTCTGTTAGCACGCCTCCTGGATGGTTCACCTCTCTGTGCTTCACCTGTGCACCGTCTCATACGCCCCACCAGAAGCTCTGCCCAGTTTCCCGTCTGTCGTTTCCGAGATGCCCCATCTGGTCTGTTCCCCTGCCTCATGCAGTCTGGCCCCTCTCTCCATTCAGCGAATATTTCTTTAATTAAACCTCTAAAACGCTCCTGGTTTGACTGATCTGAGAAACACAATCCCCACAAGCACATGACGTCACGTCTGCTTATGTTTGGTTTGCTTCATGTGGCTTCACCTGGTCCAGGTTCCTTCTTCTCTATGGAGCCACGTCCGGACGGTTTCCCATCTTATCCACGTCTACAGGAAAGTGAGTGCTACATGTATGAATCCCACACAGCAGATAGTTTCTGAAGAAAGAAACCACAGGCACCACACTTTGTTAAACTGTCAGCAGACACAGTTCTTTGAGGCCTGATTAAAAAACTAAATCCATCCAGGAGGAAGACAAATAAACAGAGAGCAGCTTCTCAGAGTCCGTCTGCTGAACGGAGGTTAACAGAGGCTCTAATGAGGACCCGCTTCACCACTGTACAAACATTAGAAACAACATGCCAGCTATTGAGCCCTGCACCGCAGCACTACTTCCATCATCTTGTTTTTATTTACAGCTCAGCATGTTGGACTCTGTAAAATGTGTTTCAAGCTTCCAGGTGGAGCGACGCTGCACAAGAGCTCGACTGGTTCTGACATGATGACGTCCCACGAGAGCCGTACAAGCCCAGTAAATGAAAGTAGCCGTATTTATATCACCTGAGAGATCTGGTGGATGTTGTAAAAGTGAAACAAGAAGGATCCTTTTCTGCTGAGACATCTGCCGTGTGGTTCCCTCTGTGTCCTGTGCTGGGAAATGTCGTATCCCAGCTTAGGTCAAACTCAGCATCACGATGTGTTAATAACTACGTGTTAAAAAAGTTACTGTACACATTATTTATTTAGATTATTCTACTGATTTATGTTGTAAAATATTATTTATTGTACTTTAACAATGTTATGTTGAATGATCAGATTTAAGCATTATTTACTGTTTTATTCATTATTAGTTACAGTGATAGTGGTTCCAAGCGGCCCCGGTGTGAGTGTAAGACAAACTTCATGTCCACAGCTCAGAGAGGCTGGAGCAGGCCACCAACATCCAGAGATAACACACTTACATGTGTTTCAGACAGGGACGGACTAAACTGAAACTATCAGTTGAGTAGTCCGGACTGAGTGAAAGGTGTTAGAATTAGCATCTGTAGGAACTGTCCCACACGTAGGTGGTTCTGTGCCGTGTCACGTAGCACACGGCACATGAATCCACATCTGACTGCTCGTCAGGCTGAAGACATTTGATCATTGTTTAACTTTGAGACACAGTAGATCAGGTAAAAGCTGCTTCCTTCTTCTTACAGTCGTTAAAGACACGAACACGCTCACTGCCGAAGTTACCACACTTTATTTCACATGAGATCTTTTTGTGTTTTAATTGTGTCTTGTAATTGGGTCAATGACCTGCGGCCCGTCATAGTCGGGCGGTGTAATGATTACTGGACTTTCTCTGGGAAAAGAATAATAAATTTAGTCCCAGTGAACATTATGAACTGTGAGTTCAGTGTTAAGTTTCTCTTTCACTGGACATAAATAAAACCTTCTTTACTTTGTCCAATGCTTTTTTAAACAGTGGATAAGTAACATAATAGAAAAATACCATATGAGTTTCACTGGCTTTTCAAATCCTACAGAATACTTCAGCCTCCTCCAGTAGCTGCACGGTGACTCGGGTTCGATTTCAGCGCTGGTGCTGCAGTTTGTGCCCCGGAGGCTCGGTGGCACTTCTAAGCAGACAGTGATAGATGGGTGAGATTAGAGAGCAGCATATCTGACACTGCTCTCTGATCTGCCGGCCTGAAAGCGCTCAGACCTTTTCTAACGAGCCTCTGCCAACGAGCTGGATCGCATTTCAAAGACAGACAATGTCTGCTGGGGGAAAAGGCCCATTTAGCTTAAAGTAAAGAGCAGGTAGATGCCTCTTCACTGCTCCACAGCTCCGTTACAGGTTCCTTCACTGTGTTTTCTTTGGAGCAGCGGGGTCCTCTCAGACGCACAGCCCAGGAAATATAGTGCATATCTGTGTTTGGCTGCAGGCCAGGCGCAGGGTCAGGGGGGTGATGGATCGCTCCACAGCTGCTGAGCTGCAAACACAACTGCAATTTAGCAAGAGACAGTAAAACGGTGGGAGGATTATTTCAGTGTGTGTGGAACATGACGGACGCCGTCTCCTGCTCGGCGTGCTCCACGCCGCTGCTCTTAAACAGGTTTTTAAAAATGATTGATGCTGATGTTGTAAAGTGTTTGTTGTTGCTGCATTTTTAAATCAGGATCTTTTGTTTCATATGGTTTCAGATTCATTCCAGCAAACACTTCACAGATGTGGAAATGTGCTGATCAGTTGTTCTCTGCTTTCAGTGAAATCCATCAAGCAGGACCTCTTTGGATCATTAGAACCGGAGGAGCCTCGGGGGCCAGGACGTGACGTCACTTCACCTGTTTTCATGGGAGTTTTCATCTTCTGCACAGATAATCTGGTTCTGATCTGGTTCTCCACATCAACGTCTTCAAACGGGTTTTCACACGACTGGTTTGTGCACGTTAATCCAGTGTTTGTAAATGTGGTTCTGAATGTGTGTAGATTAGATTAGATATATTATACTGAATTATACTTCTCTGCAGGATGTGAGGATTAATTCTTCATTTGAGCAAACGCTGACCGAGGATGAAGAAGAAGGTCACCCAGACACACACACCCAGACACACACACACAAACACACACACACAGACACACACAGACACACACAGACACACACACACACACAGACACACACACACACACACAGACACACACACACACACACA
>JAUYWH010000001.1:596190-608471 GCA_034779795.1 Ctenopoma multispine
GGTCGAGGCAGATGGCCGCCCACCCTGAGCCTGGTTCTGCTGGAGGTTTCTTCCGTTAAAGGGAGTTTTTCCTCTTTTTTTGTAGGTTTTTGCTTGTCCTTCTGATGTGAAAATAAGTCTAGGACAAATTTTTATTGAACTATAGCTCTACTGACAAGTAAACTTTCACACTGATTTGCTGATGGAAAGATTTGAATGTGAAAAAAGCTAAATGTACAATGGGTGATCAGATAGAAATTCAAAGTATTAAACTCTGGGAGTAAGGCTGAAGTTATGTGATCAACTATACTCCTTAGTCTCTGCTGAGCTGTGGAGAAATAAGCGTAACAAGAGTCACTACCTACCAAGTACCCTACCTCAGCTGCTACCATGTAAGGACTCAATACTACATCTGCTGCTAACTGTCTTTTTGCACATTTCAAAAGCTGCTCTAAATGCACCTCCTCACTTTTCATCACTGTTACTGTTTTTTTGCTCTACTGACTAGTACATATTGTACATTGGCTTATTGTCAAGTTCTGTTGGTATTCATTTCATGTCTTTATGTTTATAATTTTATATTTATACCTGTACTCTGAAGATGAGAGAGGAACAGCATTTCGATTCACCTGTATGTTCTGAACATATAGTGAATTGACAATATAGGGTGATTTTGATTGGATTTGGTAGCAGTTCAGTGACTGTGTGTTGTTTGTTTGTGTTGAGGTCCATCTAGTGATGGGTTTGTGTCATAACTCCAGTTAGTGTCAATAGGGAAGCAGCACAGAGGAGGAGGTGATGGAGGGGTGCTCAGAGAGACGGCCGTTGGGTCTTAAATGATGTCTGAATTATAACCTGCATTAAGGTTTCATTCTGAAATTAAACAGGTAGAAGATTCAAATCAAAACCAGTAAAAAGATTCTGATGCGACACACTTATCTGTAACAAAAACTTCAGAAAGTCTCAGACTAATGAAACCTCTTTGTACATCATGCTTTTTATTATTTGATTTTTACTGGAGCTCATTTAATCACATTATCCGCCGTACATCACAATGTTGTGAAAGCAATAACTCAGCAACACCTTAAGGGAATTCATTCAAATTTTACCACAATGCCCAGTTATTCTTAATGACCTGGTTAAACTTCAAGGTCAAGGTGACTGTGACCTCTTAGTCACGATCAAGGTCAGTCTTTCCCTTTTTTTCAACTCAACATCTTTGAAGTGTCTGCAAGGAAGTGAACTGTATTTTTGGCACAAACATCTATTTAAACTCATGGACGAGATTTAAATTACATATTTTCCCTAATGCCTAAATTACATATAATCCCTAAAGCAAACGTTTAAAAATGTTTTTAGGACAAGCTATAATTTTTATTTTTTTTAATTTTCCATAATTTATTTTTGTCCCATTAAAAAACATAATAAAAATGAATTTGAATATTGTGTGAGTAGAAGCCGTTACTCTGTAAAGACCCACAGGAAAGTATTGGAACAGCAGAACTAGTTAGTTTGTTTTTCTGTACATTTCAGACATTGTAAGATTAAAACACAAATAAATAAAACATCAGTTTAATTTGTTGCCATTTACACCTCCATATGTTAAACAACAAAGAAACTAGAACATTTAGTATACGAAAACCCAATTTATGAGTAATCAAAAGTAAAGGAACAGATTATTTTAGAGAAAATTAAAGTTAAATATTTGGTTGAATATCCCTTGTTTGCAATACCTGATAGACAGTCCAAGACTGATATACCATTTTAAAACCCTTCTCTTTGGGTTTTGAACAATGAAAAATAAAATAAAACATTTACATTACTCCTGCTGTGGTCATTTAAATGCCAGTGGCAGCAGTTCTCTGGAGTGTAAGCTGTAAAAATGTTAGCTGCTGTCGTTTACTTGGAGACTCCTACACATGTGACCTTTGTCAGTCAACAAGCTAGAGAAATGGTCTGCATCAGAAAGTGTTCATGTTATCTCAGAAATATAAATGTAATAGTATGTTAAATGTCCCTTTGCAAGTTTCACATTTAGGACTTTGGGAGCCATCAGCAAGATTCTGGCAGAACTGGTAGACTGGTTTCCTGGCACAGAACTAGCTTGACTGTAGACAGAGAGCTTGGATGTTCCTGCAGTACCCAGTTCATGGCATAATGGTTCCTGGGTTGTTTCGGATTATTAAAACCAATGTCTCTTAGCAGAGTGAGACAGTTTGTGGCTTCCTTCAGACGTTGGCTGCACTTTCCAAAAACTTGTTCACAGATGTTTGAAATGATGATGTGTAATGTTGTGGAGACGTCACCACTATAGTAATGGTAATATATATATATATATATATATATATATATATATATATATATTTAACGCACTGGAACCCCCTCCAAAGCAATGGAGGCGCCCAAACCCCGCCCACAAGACCGACGTTACAGCTGAGACCAGGAACCTAAACCGGAAACTCACCGATGTTTTGTTTAAAGTCAGTCAGAGGAGACGTTATCTCTCATGGAGAAAGTTAATTCAGAAGCTAAATACTAAACCGTTTCATACATAACTAAGAACTATGAAATAACTAACACCAGACAGAGAAATGACGCTCGGTGTTTCTCCAGAACCTGGTCTGAGAAGAAGTCCTGGCTAACTGTCTGTCCTGAGACCGGAGCTTTGGTTTGTTTCTCCTGCTCCTCTGTCAGCTGTGAGGAACAGAACGAGTCTGGACTCATACAGGTAAAACACATTTAATACGTTTTCCTGATAAAGAGAGAAAACATCAACAGACTAGCAGCTACATGATAAATGCTACGTGTTTAACAATGATTAGTGTAACTGCTGTCAGGAACCAGACGAATCTGTGTTAATATATAAAACCCTTCTGTGATGTAAATTAAAGTAGATGTGTGGTTTGACAGAGGAACCAAAGCTCATCTGTTACCGTTTAGTAACTGCGTGTTCTCAGCTGATATGGAGACAGTGAAGTGTAACACAGACTCTGAATTTTCACGTTAACTTCACATTTTAAAGCTGTGTGATGCATGATGATGGTGCTTTAGCTTATACTAGTGGTGATATGGTGATTATTCATATCCCAGTGTTTCATGATGCAGTTCTTACAGAAGTTGTGTCCACATGATGTGGAGACTGGATCAGTGAACACATCCAGACAGATGGAGCACAGAAACTGATCTTCAGATCTCAGACAGCTGGCAGCAGACATATAAATACTTTATTTTAGCAGATAGTAATTATGGAATTACTTCATTTAGTGTAATAACAAAAGTATTATTATAATCCCAAGGATAAGGATATGACATGTGTGAGAACAGACGGAGGCTAAATTTCAAAGGTGCATCAATAAATCCTGCTAATTCTGCATTTAAGGTTGTGCAAATGCAAATGATCTTTTCTGTGCACACTACATGACAAGATAGTGAGTGGATCTCTGGTTACGTTTAACTGTTTCCACTGAAGATGTTCTGTGTTGGAATATGTCAACATTTAATAAATTAGACAGTCTAGATTTTTATCCATGTTAAATGACCTTTGAATATTATCAGATAATGACACATGATGTTTAAGCCAAAGTAATCTTAACATCATTTGTCTTATACAGTGCTCTGAAAATGTATTTGCCCTTCCTGATTTTTTAAAATTAATATTTGTAACTTAAATGATTCAGTCATCAAGCAAACTTTAATATTACACAACGATAAGCAGATAAAATACAAAATATTTTAAGAAAAATGTCCAAACCTGCTGGTATGCTGTGAAAAGTTGCCCCACAGTCTAATTTATGATTGAACTGTAATTATTCACAGTTTAATTTTACACTTCAACAGAAACTATCTGGTTATTTGATTATCTTTGTCTAATATTTAAATTGATATGATCTCAATCATTTAAGTAAAAAAGTAGAAATACTTTTTTATTTTGCATTTCAGAGCCTTGCTCATTTCAAGACATTGACACTTATTGGTTTCAGATATAAATAACAATCAGTATGACAAATATTTTCAGCAAGTTGTTGTCAGCAAACTGTTCAAACTAACATGACTCTGTCATATTTAAGCGTCTTTGTTCGACTGCCGTGGTTGGTAATTTTGCTTGTATAGACAGTTAAAGTGGTGTATTATGGAGTTCAGTGAGTAGAGCAGTCCTCTGTGTATGAACCCAACGGTGAGCAGTTTGATTCCCACATGTCGAGGTGTCCCTGAACAACAGATTTCCCCAAGGGGATCGATGAATGAATGAATGATGAAAACCTTATCATTCACACGTTTCTGCTTTGTTAAATTTCAGAGCTGAACTGGCTTCTGATGCTTTAATAGGACGTTTGTGACGGATTCAGTTTGACATGAAACATCAGGACTGTCAGTGTCTTATCAGTGCAGAAATAATGTGTTTGTGGATATTTGTGACTTTGCTGAAGGTCAAATCACATTTTATGACCAATTTATGCAGAAAACCAGGAAACTGCGAACATGCCGTTACTTCTTTTGTCTGTAATTTGTGTGTCTGGTTGTCTGGTGCTGCTCCGTATGAGAAGTGAACAGACTGATCAGACTTTGTTAATACTGTGATACATCTTTCAGCTGTGTAACTTTGAAGCATCAGATGACTCGGTCTGACAGCCGGTTTGTGCTGTCACTGCTGATGAAACGTCTCATTTATCCTGATCCGCTGCTCACATGGCCACAGAACCTGCTCATGTGTTTGTGATTTGGTCTCATGAAAGGCTGCAGAGCTCCTGAAGCGTCTCAGTACTCAGAGCTGGAAAGGCTCCTAGAAAACTGGATTTTAACAGAACAGAGAAACATCAGAGTCTTTCTGTGCTGGGTTCTGGAGAAGCAAAGGAGCGAATAGGTTTATAATCGACACAGGTGGAGTCTGACTGATGATCCCAATGACCTACGAGCAAAGACTAGAATCACCAAGACCTGGACTTTGGTTGTTTCAGGACAGACAGAATTTAATCTTTATTCTTTTACAGAGACTCAAAGATCTGACTGAACGTGTGAACCAGGAACATTACCTAGTTTTCATTAGTGAAAAAAGAATCAGTTCAGTTCCTGACAACTGCGTATTTTGACCAGCAGAGGTCAGCAGAGGTCAGCAGGAGGCAGCAGGTCACGAACCACAGAGGAAACTAAATGATGCTGCTTTAAACTTTGTAAAGACTCATCTGGATTTAGTAAATAACTATTTAATTAATTATATAACGGACAGAGCATCTTACTGTGTTTTCACTTTTGGTATGTTTTTAATTTTATGTTTGATGATTGAAGTCAAACTCAGATTGTGATAGTTATGATCATGTAGATTTGGATCTGTGTGAAGTTCAGCTCCTCATTTATAAATTTAAAATAAAACAGTTGTTAATAATAATACATTAGATTTGACATTATAATAAATGTTAAAGCTTAACTTAACTTGTAAATATAGTTTTTAGTTGATTCACACTGGTATGAACAGTGTGAAGTGACTCTGAACTAGTCTGTGTTGGTTTCTTTGCCAGGTGTCGTCCACATATCGAGGACGTTAGAAACGTCTCTGCAGTGAAACCTGTCCGGCTCCTGTATCAGCGTAGCTGTCGTCGTGAAAGCTTCCAGTGGCTGGACAGACACCAACCTGTCCTCTCACCTGTCACGATCCTCTGTGATTGGACGGTAATAATTCATGGAGCAGAGTCAGGTGGGGGAGTGTGTGTGTGTGTGTGTGGGGGGGGTCATTCAGAGTTCAGCGCACCTCTCAGGTATCAGGAGATTCACTGTAAACACTTTCAGTCATTGTGTTGTAGGTGTCAGGTGAGGACGTGGAACCGCTCGCTCTGCTGCACGTGGCCTGCGTGGACTAACTTCTTTCCAGATCTACATGTTGAGTGATAACCTGTGTCTGTGCGTCCTACTTTAACATTGCAGCAAACTATTAAAGCTGCATTAAATATCTTTTGGCTTCTAGAAAGTTGAAACAGGATCTGAAGCCTCAACAACAAACACACACGTTAACTAACCCGGTTAGTTCATGTTCAGGTGAACAGTTGGTGTGTGTTTGACCTCTTTGACTTTCCGTAGCTCATGTCTGTGATTAGTTGGATTCTGTGTGTAGTTCACTGGTCTGTAGTAACAATGGAACAGTTGAGTATCTGTGGTCAGGTCACGTGTCTGTGGTCACTGTAGTTATCCAGCACAGGTTCCTAATTCAAACTTCATCTACTTGAGATTTAAATCCTAAGATAAATTATTTTTCCAACAATAAACTAGGCAGAATATAAAAAGCAGCAGCTCATGTCTCTGTTCGTCTTCATGAACGCTGCCTCCACTTGGCAATAAAATCTCAGAGAAATGTCTCTTACAAATGGATTAAAGTGAATCCTGGAGCGAGTTTGGGACAAAGGCAGCGTGATTAAACCGGGACAGATTACATCGGCGTGCCTGTGATTTGCAGCAGCGAGCGGGACTACCGTTACACACCTGTCTGCTGATAGCGGGGCTCGGTTTACCTGCCGGGACCCGTATCTGCTCCATCAGACAGCTGCCAGACTGTTAATGAAGAGACCTGACGAGACAGCCGAGTCCCACCTGCTACACATTTTAATCTGGGACTTTGATACAGGAAGAAATGTGTAATTTGTTATATGATGCATTTGGAGATTAAACTATTACAGGTCAGTTTGATTATTTACTGTGCTTCGTGTTTTATTCATTTTTATGGCTGGAGTTAAATTCAGTATTTTCTTATTTAATGTTCATGTTGTTAGTGAAGAAAAAGACATCGAGCGTCTTAGACTAACATTTGTTAAATGTTTTTCCTTCTATAGTTCAGGAACCTTTAGTTCTGTGAAGAAAAAGACTTGTTTGGTTTTTGCATGTTTTAATGAGCTAAACGAATAAAACACGATGGGTGAGACGGAGCATCGTCATCTGTTACAGCAGCACATTTATGATTCAGGACAGAATCGTCTTTGTTTCTTTTTCCTGCAGGTCACTGAACATTTGTCATCATCACAACTCATTTTCATGTCAGTGTTTAGGGTTAAATGTGATCAGAGTCCACAGTCTGTGGATTAATGATCAGTAAAAACAGTCATTTAAAGACTTTTTATTGGTAAAATAGTTCAGAACAGCTGAAGAAAGTGCTTTGACAAAATAAAAGTAACAAAACAGGAGAAAACATTTTGGCCAGACGAGTTAGAAAAGGGAATAAAACCAGCATGATGAAAGAAGAAGGGAGACGTTTCAGCCTAGCTTAGCACAAAGACTGGAATCAGGGGGTAACTGCTAGCCTCAGTTTTTCAGACATGAAGAAACAAGAATTCTGATTTAAATGATAAACTGACTCTTTACTGGACCCACAGAGATCAGAGACGTGTTTAAAGTCTTTTTAATGAGCTGCAGATTCTGTTCTGCACAGATACAGATAAACCAGTCACGACGCAGCTGAACCTGCAGGAAAATCACAAACAGCAGGAAAATCTAAACGACATGAACTGTGCTGCTGATCTGACACATCAGACTGTAAAGTTCAGCATCTTCATCTCATCTCAAATTTAGAACTGCTCGAGTTTTAATTAGTTTTTCTAGTTGATTGTGTTTTTAAATCTGTTTCGTCCACCTGAAGGAAAGAATCAGTTACTCAGTCTGTAGAGTGATGCATTATGGGTTATTTGCAGACTGTGTCCACAACATTTCAAACATCTTTATCACATCGTTTTTCTGAGATGGTGACAGTCTTAACATCCTCATCAGTCAACGATCAGAAACGGTTCGAACCCACAGAGGTTGTACTTTCAGACAGATCGGGTGAGACTCTGGCCCCGTTCAGGTCGGACCTCTGAGGTTCTGGGCGGCCTGCAGTCGCTGCCGTCTTCTCTCCATCGCCTGCTGCTTCTTCAGCTCGATCTCTGCTGCAGAACATTTAGCCACAGCTGCAGGGGAAACAGAGCGTTTCAGGGGTTCTGCAGGTTGAACTGAGACTGAACTAAACAACAGTAGTTTTTAAAACTATGACTCCTCCACACAGCCAGCGAGACCCTGATCCAGAGAGCTGGTATCTGCTAAAATAAAACCGATCAAGTGCAGATTCAGACTGATTTTAAACAGTTTCTACTCGTCTCTCAGAAACAGAAGATGAATAAAGGACTGATCTGATGCTACAGGTCAGCAGGCGGCCGGACTGTTAACTGACCGATGAGCTGCACCAGTAAAACCAAAATGTTTTTAATGGAACTTAAAACGACTCATCAGAGGCTTGTTCGGTGAATCGACCTGCTCCTGTGGTTCTGTGGAGACTGGATCAGACACTAGTGCTGTCAAATGAAGTATGCGAGGACGACACACCACTAACTTAACGGTTTCTGGGCGGTTTGAGACTCTCTGTGACAGATACTGGACTATCTCCACAGGGTCACGTCACTGATCCCAGTGTCTACAGTTAAACTGCTGCAGGTGTGGGTTCGTGCTCTTACCTGTGTTGGTCCCTGTAGAAACCGGCTCGTTCGGCTTCTTGAAGGTGAACTGCTCTCTGCCGACTGTACGCGGCGCTGCAGCAGCTGACTGGAGCCTCGTGGATCCTGATGCAGTTTGTGTTTGCGTGTACCTGAAAGAATCCTTCACCGTGTTCACCTGTACACCTGCAGCCACGTCAGAGGCAGGACCAGCCGGTGAGCTGCCTGCTGGTCTACCTGAGGCCCTGGGCAGAGCTGTAGAGGTTTGTTTTTGGAGTAAAGGTTTCATAAAAGCGCCACCTCGTCCAGGTGCCGGCTGCTGGGACCTGTTGTCCCAGGTTCTGTTGGATGGGTGCAGAGCTGGTCTCTGAACATCTTGAAGAGTATGTTTGATGGACACGTTATCCGCAGTCTGGATCTGGTTCTCCACGTCTTCACACATTTCACACATCAGGTTATCATCGGCCGGATCGTCCCAAACCAGGTCTGAGGAGAAGAACGAGTCCAGGTCCTCATCCGGGAAGTCGCAGACAGCAGGTGTGGTGTTTGTAGAAACCACCTCAGATTTTTCAGGAAAACTTTGAGCTGTTTTTGTAACCGTTGTGTTTGAGGCAGAAGAAGCAGACTTGGAGCTGGCAGCAGACGTCCTCTGATGAAGCTGTGAATTCTGTGGTTCTGATTTAGACTGACATGTTTGCTGAAATCCCGCCTCGACAGAAAAACCCTTACTAGATGAAAAGCCGCCCCGCTGAGTGTTGTTATCAGTCGTTTTTGAGCTGGAATCCACCTTTGGGTTTGTCTGGATTCCCTTCACTGAGAAATGAGGATTAGAGTCCAGTTTGAAAGTCGTCCTTTGTCTCACATTTTCCTTTCCCATCGTAGAAACCTGCGACTGCTCGAGTCTCACGCCTCCACCGGCAGGAACGCTTGCTGGAGTTTGATATTTCACTACACTGGCTGCTTTCTGTGTTGAGCAGTGTTTCGGGGAAACAAAGTTCTGTGGATTTTGTGTCATTTCAAAGACTAAAGAGTCATTTAGCAAGTCGTCGTTTTCCCAGTCGTCCTCAAACTCGTCGTTCTCTGAAGTGTCTTTAGCGTTTGTCGTGGACGCCGCTGAAGTGGGACCACGTGAGGACGGTTTTCCAGAAACTGGAGTGGGAGGAGGTTTGAATTGTGAAGGCTGAGCTGATGATGCCTGGCTCAAACTTCCGCTCACGTGTTGAGTCGGTCCATCAAACAGAAAATCCAGATCGTCCTCCATATGTTGATCCAGCTGCACCTGCACATCTGTCCCAGCCGCTGTTCCACAGTCTCCAGAAACATTGTTCTGATCGCCGTCCTCGAAATCCGAACCGTCCTCAGACAGGAGCTCCAGACTCTGCTGGTGCACGTCCTCCACTTCTTCTTCGTCCTGACGGAACATGTTGAAGTCAAACTGTTTGGCCAGTTTCAAGAGGTCGTCCACCACGTTTGACCTGTGGACAAACAAAAGAGACTGAATGAGGTCCCTTTACATTTCTACACACTTTACATGTTACACGTTTAATTTGACATGGAAGAAACCGACGTTTTGAACAGGAGGAATCAGATAAACTGACCTGAAGCTGGATTATATATATTATATTGTATATATATTATATATGTGATTATAGTGCAGATTTGTGGGAAAAGTAACCTCGTGTTTCTTTCTTCAATTCAATTTACAACACAACAGCATAAAGCAGTTAAGCATTTTCTTAATTATGCGACATAAGGTCTGTTTTTTATCACCACAGTTCCCGCTCCAACATCAGGTTTAGGTTTGTTCTGAACCCACCTCGGAGATTTCTTCTTGGGTTTGGGACCCTGAACATCTGGAGTGCAGGGGATGGCGGCGCTGTCCCCGATCCACTGCTGCAAAGTCGGCTCTGCGACCTTCGGTCTGCCGTGCTTCAACAAAAAGACAAAATACTGGTTAAACAGCGTCTAAGTTTCTTTTAAGTCGTTGACGTCTGTGTTACTGACCTTTGGGGCGATTCTGCTGACGATCTCAGAGATGTCCACAGCTCCGGCTGGATGTTTTTTACCTCTTTTACCTGAACAGAAACACATTTCATCTCAGATGATCAGTTTGATTATTAAAACACAGAGAAAAGAAGAATCCAGACAACGAACAGCCGGATTTACCAAGCCTGCTGGGTGAAGGGGAGGTGGCGTCCCAGATGATGTCCTGCTGAAAGTCCGAGTCACTGTGTGGAGACTCTCCACAGAAACCGCTAACGACTGTGGATCTGGAGATCCTGGTTGGGGTCTTAAACTCTGGAGGAGAAACACAGAGACCTGATCAAACTTTAATGTTCAGTTTAACATGGTGAACACGGTCAGAACTGTTCTGTTCTCTTACTGTTCTTCAGGCTGTTTATAATAGTTTTGTTACTGGAGGCTTGTTGGACACAAACTAAGTGTTTCAGAGTACAGATCTTTGCCTGTTCTGTGCCGAATTAAAGCCTGAACCCTCTGGATTAAAACACGTATGTATTCATGCCGGAAAATTAAAAATATCTGATGTCAAATCAAGAAAACCGAGAAACGCAGGTTTTTAAACGGGACTTCTGAGAGTCCGTCCACAGGGTTCAGAGACGACACTCACCGAGCAGAAATCCAGTTACTGACCTGACGTCGGGGTCTGTGGAGAGTCCAGGTCCGTCACCGTCTGGTTCTGCTGGGTGAGTCTGGAGCTTCTGCTCAGGCGGTTTCCTCTGGGTCTGGACTGCGTGTCCGGCGCGGAGCCCGTGGGAGCGGGCGGCGGGACAAACCGTCTGCGGCCTCGGTTCATGGTCCCCGGTCTCCCGCTGAACGGTCCGCGGTTCACCGGCTGCTTTTGGTTATTTCCAGCTGGTTTTGTTGTGGGTTCCGTCTGTCAGCGGAGACGTTGAACGTCCCGCCATCTTGTCGTTCCCAGAATTCCTTTCGAGGGTGTGTTCATGAGCAACAGAGCTGCGCGGAGAATGCGCAGGTCTGTGAAAGGTTGGGTTTGCTGTGAGTTTAACTTGAATATGAATGAATACAGCGATTACATTTTAAATTCAAAGACTTAACTCAGACTGCTCATCCCCTTCACCCAGCCGGGTCCTGACAGAACCTGGAGTCTGAACGGAACCGGTGCTGGAAGAACAGAACAGAACAGATGGATCCGACTTCCTGGTGACGTTAAATGAGCTGAAAACTTTTCATTTTATACGTTTCATTCTTTTATTATTCTTCTGTTGTTTTGATTAACTTTTATTGTTTTTCACCTTTTCTTTTCCAGTTTAACTCATTTTAACCTGATTAACTAAGTTTAGTTTTATTTATTATAATAACCATGAATAGTTTCTGTCTACATTACAGTTCAACCTCAGATAAGCCCAGAAATTCTATTCATATACCACTGTAAGTGTGTGTGTGTGTGTGTGTCTGTGTGTGTGTGTGGTATTAATGAGCAGGACTAAAATGATGAGGACAGGCTGTGTGGACTGTGCTGCTGTGGTCTAATGGTCTGTTACACAGGAACAATCATCGTGATTAAACTTCACAGACACAGAGCTGCAGTAAATTCCGGTTAATTTCAAGTCTCTGAAACATTAGACATCAAATAGACACGTGTGTGTGTGTCTGTGTGTGTGTGTGTGTGTGTGTGTGTGTGTGTGTGTGTGAGTGAGTGTGTGTGTCTCTGTGTGTGTGTGTGTCTGTGTGTGTCTCTGTGTGTGTCTCTGTGTGTGTGTGTGTGTGTGTGTGAGTGAGTGTGTGTGTGTCTGTGTGTCCCTGTGTGTGTCTGTGTGTGTGTGTCTGTGTGTGTGTGTGTCTGTGTGTGTGTGTCTGTGTGTGTGTGTGTGTCTGTGT
>JAUYWH010000001.1:608571-619133 GCA_034779795.1 Ctenopoma multispine
ATGAGGAGGGTCTGGTCTCCTTTTATGATGTAGATACTGCAGCTCTTATCTACTCCTTTACTGGCTGCTCCTTCACTCAGAAACTCTACCCATACTTCAGTTCTTGTCCTAATGATGGTGGTAAAAACTTGGCTCCTCTGATCATCTGTCCTGTTAATCAAACTGTCTGATCTTTTTATGAATCTTTGCCAACAGTATATAAAACTGCTAAATTTTGTTAGCACAGCATAAAAATACCCCACACCAAATATTTACACTACAGTACTAACACATCAGTCAATTTTATAATGTGAGCTATAACAAGAAACTCAATAATGATTTGTGAAAGTTTAACTGTTATGTACATAAAGTGACCATTAATTTTTTTCTGAATATGATCATCATTCGATATTTATGATTTATGATTATATTGTTTTACTTAATCAATGTTGGATTTGTTTTTATACATTTATTGTCTTTTTATTCATTGTTCTTAACTATTGATTAATTTACACATGGATCAATCACAACAAAGAATAAACTGAGCTTCAAAACCTGTTTAACGTTCCAAACGTCTGCAAAGATCCACAGTTTGTCAGACTGAACTTTGGGAGATGTCTTTGCAGTCATGAACAATGTGTGTAGAAATTCTTCTTTATGTGATGATGCAGCCATAAAAAGCTTCAGTGTTTTCTACAGTTCATCACACAGCTTCAGAGTAGGAACATGAACACAGAGATCACAGTATGTGTCACTGTTGTATTTGATTCTATTGATCTCTGTAGATTTTAATAGGATGTTAGAGCGTTAACCTGTGGTTTGTGCTCAGTCTTGTCCTCAGTTCCAGCCTTTTGTGTTGTTTTCTATCATTGTTGTCTGAGCTGCAGGATAAAGCACTAATGTGGACGTTTGGGTTCATTTTGATTATGATAGAAGAAATAAAAGTGAAGTATAGTTTATTGAGTATTTAGACTTTAAAATAATATATCATTGTTTTGTGTCAGCTGTGAAAAAAACAACTCCACTTTACAGAACTTGAATTGTAATTGCTTGTGTCTCCTTGTAAGTCGCTTTGGATAAAAGCGTCTGACAAATGAACTAAAGTAAAGTAAAGTAAAATAAATAAAGTGCCTATAAAAAGAATTCAGCCTCCAGTCTTCACATTTTATTTTATTTTTTACAGCATTAAATTGTTTTCTTACATATCAAAATCAAACAGATCACTATAAAGCAAAAATCAGTTTTTGCCCATCATTCTACAACAGTTGTGGTCCATGCATTTTCTAGACCTTCAGTGCTACCCTCCAAAAATGGTTGGCCTTGGCATGACCTCAGTATGAAAGTAGGACTACATTTCTTGACTTAACTACTCCATCTTTACAGCGACAGTAACTTTTATCAAGTGGAAAACGTAATTTAACATAAGGCTCAACAGCCATTAGAGTTACAATACATTTACTGCACAGACATAAGCAAATACAATAATTTTAAGATTATACAGTTATTATTTAGTAAACCAGCAGAAACAGTCTAAAGCAGCAACAATCAGTTGTCACGGTTTATGGTTTTGTTTGTTGTGTTCTCTCTCTTTCCCTGTTCTCTGCTACCTGGATTAAGAAGTGATTTTCTGTTTAGGTTTATTTTCACTGGTACATATCTTTAATGTGTTTTTGTTCAATAACTTTCTTACCATTCTGAGTTTCTGGTGTGTCTGCCAAACATCCATTAAACTTACCAAAGCTGCTCATTATTTGAAAACAAAAGTCCACCCTCCTTTAAGTTAAAGTAAACTCTGTTCATGTTACGTACTAGCTAGTTTAACTTCAGTTAGTTTAAGTTCAGTTAGGCAACTGATCGACCATTCACGATGAAAACTCATGACATAAGCGACAAGGCCAACTAGAAGGCCCCGGTTTGTCAAAGATTACGCCCAACACGGCAAACTCGAGTTCCGATTGAAATCTGATTTGATAAAAGTTATAATCGCTGCACTGGAAGCAGCAAAACTGAGGATGAAAGTCATAATGAAATGACAATAACAGATTATTGGGAAATTTGTTAAAAATACACAGAATTCGTATAAATCTTCTACTTCTTTCAGCTTCTCCCATTACAGTTCTCCGCAGTGGATCATCTTCCTCCATCTCACCGTATCCTCATCATCCTGCTCTGACACCTCTAACTCGGCCTCCTGTCTCTTTGTTAGTGCCACTGTCTCCAAACCAAACATCACAGCAGGTCTCTTGGTCACTTTGTAAATCTTCCCTTTTACTCTTGCTGCTGTTCTTCAGTCACACATCACCCCTGACACTCGTCTCCACCCACTCCACCCTGCCTGCCCTCTCTTCTTCACCTCTCTTGTGCTCTGTCCATTACTTTGTATAGTTGACCCCAAGTATCTAAACTCATCTACCTTTACTACTTCTTCTCCTTGTCTGATCACCTTACCACCTGTCTCCCTCTCATTCACACACATGTATTCTGTCTTCACCTCTGTTACCTTCACCTACATGTCCTTTAAAATCTGCTCCAGTCACCAGTCTTTCTAACCTACCTAAGAACTCCTCTTTCTCTTCTACCTGACACACGCACTGACAACATTCAACCTGGCCCCTTCAATTTCCAACTTCAGACTCATAATCCTGTCTCACACTCTCTTACCTCCACATGACTATTCACATAGCCTTCCTTCAGGATTACCCCTACTGCATTTCTCTTCCTATCTACCCTATGGTAGAACAGGTTGAATCCACCTCCAGTGCTTGGCCTTGTTGTCTTTTTGCCTGTGTAAAGCACTTTGAATTGCCTCTGAGTATAAAATGTGCTATATAAATAAAGTTGCCATTGTTTACATGTGCAAGCAGCTGTTCTTGATTTGGAATATGGTTTAGTCTTGATAACATATTTGTGCATAATACTGAACAGGATTCACAGTGTAACACACTATATTTCTGCAACTAGTCGATATTAGCGATCAATTTCAGTTTTAGATTTCATGGGGTTGCTGAAGTCATCTGTGGTTAAAGATGCCCTCTGCTGGACAAATACTGAAACTTAAAAAAAATTGACTACAAGCAGCAAGGGAAGTGAATATTATGGAATTTCAAACATACATTATGCAGATTAAACTGAGTGTGGAGTATAAATCTCTAATTAACCTTAGTAAACACTACAATTGACAGAATTGTTCAGCACAGACTTATGACCAGAATCAGCAGTGTATCTGCATTTGAAGGACAAATGACAGTTAATAATGACGACGTCCATTTTACACAGAGAAAATGGTTTAAGAGGGAAAAATAATAAGTAAATAGTAGAACCCCCCCATCATCATTTTCGCTAAAAGAATAATTTACACATTTACAAGACACTGAATTTTCACAACTGTGAAATGTTTTCATGGAAGCTGAAACAAGAAAGTTGAGCTTTGCCACATTATGATTCTGGTCAGATTTTGTTTTGTTTTTACACATACCTGTCTGTTGATCATGTTCCACAACATTCCTCATCCAGAACCGTTTTTAACTTTACTGAACATCAGAGTGTTGACAGATGCCAGTTTCACAGAGTCTGTAAAGAGTTATTAAAAATACAAAAACAGAAAAAGAGCTTTTTTTTACGTTTTAAAAATAATATTTAAGAAAACATGTATAAAACTGGGGGCATTGTAGTGGTGTTTGTAATGGGTATAGCAGTCATCTATGAACCCCAGGTTCAGTGGTTTGATTTCCAGGATTCTCTCTTATTATACTTTAATAATTAAATACACAACCAATATTAAAATGGTGTGATGAATACCTGTTGCAGTGAGTCATAGCTTGAGTATGTGGTGGAGCAGAACTGGAAATACACGCCAAGTTGAACGTCATATACCTTTAAGGAAACATATAGACTGACAGAGCGAAAGCAAAGGTTCAGTTAAGAAAAGTCTCTGTTTTTGTCTGAAGAAGAAATAAACTGAGTTCAACTATTTTTCCTAGGAACACGTTGAGGTCCTAGGAAATACTGGTGAGTAACATTTTCACTATATTAGGGGGGTTTAGGAAGGCCTAAGGTTTGAACCAAGTAAAACTGAGTGTTTCTCATCTGTTCTTGAATTTCTATTGTTAGTTTTATTCTTTTGATTGTTTGATTGATTAGCTTTACAAAGAAATGCAGGTAATCACAGTTCTTTTAAGATTTAGCAATGGAGGGAATTACTTTGTATTCAATTAATTTGGGTATACTTGGATCATCTTTGTGTAATAATTAAATTTGTTTGACAATAAAGTCCAGTTAAGTCAAGGTTTATTCAAGGTCATTTCAACAATATACACCGTATACAGTGAAAAAAGATGATCTCCAGGACCTTGGTGCTACATACAAAGACGACACAAGACAACTCAAACTAAACATGAAACTAAACAAACTTTACTAAACTAAGCCAACTATACTAAAACTAAGGTTAAAGCGCAGAACAAGAAATGCAGCTGGCAATCATCTGGTCAGTGAAGTTAACTGGATAAATGTGCAAGAGGCAGAGTACTGTGCAAAATATTGTGCAAAAGCATATGGTAATAAATAAATAGCTAAATAAGAATTCTGTGAGTTCTGTCGGGTGTGAGTGGATCAGTTATTGATAAATAGGTCTGTGAAGTTTCTGGGAGAAACTGTTCTCTCACTCACTTTGGCCATGCCCACTGTCAGGGTTGGAGGGTTGGGATGGACCCAAGAGCACTCAGACACACACAGTAAATAAGGAGGGTTTTAATAAGGTAAACTGAATCTGAACACAGAACTGAAAATCACTCCACACAGGAAGCAAAAGGTAAGGCAGAAAACAAACATTAACTACTAACAACAGGTAAACGAAAACTACTACAACTAAACACAAAGAGTAAAAGACAGATACGAAAGTGGGGCTGAAACAAAGGGGCCTGAATACAACAAACTAAAATATGGTGAAAAGCCAGGGATGAGGTGGGAAAAACACAGGAATAACTGACAAGACAAGAGTGAACACAGACGGTGAGGGCAAAATCAACGAGCAACGTACAGAACGGAGACGGAGAGCCAGACCAGAAGGAACAAGACAAGACAGCAGAACACTAGACAAACCAGGACAGGAGGCCAGGTGACACAACCAGGGAGTAGGACTGAGGATGACGATAGGCGGAGTGAGACAGGGACGTAGGCGAGAGGTGGCGATAACACGGCAGACATCGGGTTGTGATGTCTGCCGTGTTGTAACAGCAAGCGAGGCAGTGAAAACAGGTAATCCGGCCCCGAAAGACTGACAGAGGGGAGAATATAAAGGAGTGCAACTGATTACTAAAAGGGGACAGGTGAGGGAAGTGCCGGGAGCAGGGCGAGTGACTGAAAACAGCTGGTGATAATTAATGTGAAAGATCGGGAGCCGGGTGTGATCAGGTGAGTGCGTAACCGGGAGCGGGGGCGTGACCGGTAAGTAAACAGAACCGAGTGCGTGAATGAACGGGGGTGTGGCAGGGAAACGTGAAAACAAGAAGACAGACCAAAATATATAAGACACACGGGGGAAAACCGTGACACCCCCGTCTTGTTCCTTTACCCCGTGTAGTTTACCCTTTTCTCACTCCGCTCCCTGCTTAGTTTTATGTCCATTCGTCCAGTTTCCTTCTATGTCTTCACCCTTCATAATGTATCATTGTTTAGATGTCACAATAAAATTCCTGTCATTATTTTAACTCTCTGGTTCTGGTCTGCTTATTGGGTCCTTTTCCATTAAACCATTACACACCTGACAGAATAAACCAACCTGTAAACATGGACCCAGCAACCAGCACCAGTGAGGGTCAAATCATTGTTAATTTCCATTTCACATGATCCAGATCCGGCAGCCAAGTTGACTGCCTGGAGAAAAATGGTAGACATCCTAAAGTCCAGACCTTGGCTTAGGGATTTACCTGACACCAGAGATCTGATACATAGCATTACTTTCACTCAGCAGGAGTACTGTAGGTTATCACGAAAGACCAAAACCGATCCACTTAGCTTTTTTGATTCCCTCCCTGACTCACCACCACACATACCGCAACCTCAGGCCCGCCTAGACACCATCTCCACAGGGGAACCCCATCACTTTGAGCACTGCCAAGGTTCAAGAGATCTGGACAGAGCTGAAAGCCCAGGTCACAGATCACAGAAACCAAACCCTGATCAAAACAAGTGCAAAATATCTCCCACTAAAACAAAATACATATTTCAGAACCCTAAACACATAAAAATCTACATACTGTGATGTTTACCGGCAGTTTGGGACAGAATATGACTTTAACACTCATTAACTTGCACAAACTGCAGAGCATCGAAAAGCACCCTACCTGTTACAGTGTCACCCAGCATTTGGCGGGAGACTGCTTTTACAGTACATGTGCATCCTCTAGGTGTCCCATTAAACAGTCTCTGAACTCATGTTAGTTGTCTGCTGCAGTCAGATGTAGTCCAATTTATTATCGAGGGATTGGACGTTGGCAAGGAGGACAGATGGGGTAGTCGGCTGGCTAGCACTCTCCTTTAGCCTAGCACGTACCCACCCCTCACTTGCCGTGCTTCTGCTTCCTTGCACCGCTTGTGAATAAGAACTATCTCAGCCAACTGCTTCAGGCGATGTCAAGGTCTGATGGCCAGGGTACCTGCAGCAAGCTGAGCTCGCGTAGCATCACAAGAAGTGTATCTGGGAGAGTTGTTTCTCGCTGGTTTGTTTGCATTGACCAGGAATTGACAATTATGCACATGAGCATCAGTTACTTTGATGCTCGTGTTTGCAGTATTGTGCAGAATTTGTCAGAAAGGGCTACTACAAACAATAACACCTCCGTTTTGTACCTGGAGTGAGTCTTAACGCGCCAACACCTTAGCTTCAAATATGGCAATGGCATCTGAAAATAAAAAAATTAAAAAAATCAGAAAGAGGGAAATACTTTTTCACAGCACTGTATAATGGGACTAAATCTGAAGCTGGAAAAAACAGAAACAGACCGTAAGAGGTGGTGTAACATGGTTAAGGTTTGTCAGACCAACAACACAGCTGCTATAGAGATAAATTTCTGTTTGTGTCCGAAGAAATAATCAGCTGAAGTGGTGAGAACAGCTAAATTTATTTACTGTGATTCAACATAGCATAAACAAAACAAGCAGCTGAGTATTCTCAACTCAATAAATACATTTTTCACACTTCTGCTTTCACTTTTGTTCTCAGTGTGTAGATATGTCTTCTGCCAGCTGTCCACAATCTGAGGATCAGTTTCTGTGCTCCATCTGTCTGGATGTGTTCACTGATCCAGTCTCCACACCATGTGGACACAACTACTGCCAAGACTGCATCACTCAACACTGGGATGTTAATGACAGCTGCAACTGTCCCTTGTGTAAAGAGGTTTATACCACAAGACCTAAGTTACGGGTCAACACTCTGCTCTCTGAGATGGTTTCTCAGTTCAGACATGAAGCTCAACAGAAAACCAGCAGGTGCCGCAACAACAAACAAGTTGTTAATCCAGGAGAAGTTCCCTGTGATGTCTGTACTGGAACCAAACTGAAGGCCCTGAAGTCCTGTCTGGTGTGTCTGGTCTCCTACTGTGAGACTCACCTGGAGCCTCATCAGACAGTGTCACGTCTGAAAAGACATAATCTGATCGACCCTGTGGAGAACCTGGAAGACAGGATGTGTATGAAGCACGATAAACCTCTGGAACTGTTCTGTAAGACCGACCAGACATGTGTCTGCATGTTCTGCTCTGTTTTAGACCACAAGACTCATGAGTTAGTTCCTCTGAAAGAAGGATATGAAGGAAAGAAGGCAGAGCTGGAGAAGACAGAGACTAAAATTCAGCAAATGATCCAGAAGAGACGACTGAAGATTCAGGAGATCAAACACTCAGTAAAGATCAGTGAAGAAGATGCAGACAGAGAGAAAGTAGAAGGTGTTCAGGTCTTCACTGCTCTGAAGGAGTCTGTTGAGAGAGGCCTGAAGGAGCTCATCAAGGAGATCGAAGAGAAACAGAAAACAACAGAGAAACAGGCTGAAGATGTCATCAAAGATCTGGAACAGGAAATCTCTGAGCTGATGAAGAGAAGCACTGAGGTGGAGCAGCTCTCACGCTCTGAAAACCACCTCCACCTCCTCCAAAACTTCTCATCCCTGAAAGCTGCTCCACCCACCAAGAACTGGACAGCGGTTAGACTCCGTCCTCCATCATATGAGGGGACTGTGGTGAGAGCTGTGGTTCAGCTGGAGGAGAAGCTCAGCAAAGAGACGAAGAAGCTGTTTGAGGCTGATCTGAAGAGGGTCCAGCAGTATGCAGTGGATGTTACTCTTGATCCTGACACAGCAAACCATAAACTCATCCTGTCTGATGATGGGAAACAAGTCCATCATGGTGATGTTAAGAAGAATCTTCCAGACATCCCAGAGAGATTTTATCCTTGTCCTTGTGTCTTAGGAAAACAGAGTTTCTCTTCAGGCAGATTTTATTTTGAGGTTCAGGTTAAAGGAAAAACTGACTGGACAATAGGGGTGAGCAGAGAGTCGATCAACAGGAAGAAAGTAATCACACCAAGTCCTGAAGATGGTTTCTGGACTATGCGGTTGAGGAATGGAAAGGGCTACAAAGCTCTTGATCATCTTCGTGTCAATCTCTCCCTGAGGTCTCGTCCTGAGAAGGTGGGGGTGTTTGTGGATTATGAGGAGGGTCTGGTCTCCTTTTATGATGTCGATGCTGCAGCTCTTATCTACTCCTTTACTGGCTGCTCCTTCACTCAGAAACTCTGCCCATTCTTCTGTCCCTGTCCTAATTATGGTGGTAAAAACTCTGCTCCTCTGATCATCAGTCCTGTTAACCAAACTGTCTGATCTTTGTTTTCATTATGAATCTTTTCCAACAGCATACAAAAATATTAGATTTTGTGTGTTGTTGTCAATGTTGGATTAGTTTTTTTATATTTACTGTTTTTTGTTATTTCATTGTTCTTCACTATTGATTTCTGAACCTCTTCATTCCTGTAACAACTACAGATGGATAAATCATGACAAACACAAAAAACTGTTTAAACACACAGTTCAATTCAATTCAACTTTTATTTATATAGCGCCAAATCACAACAAAAACTTATCTTGAGACACTTTAAATTGTGAGCTTCATGACCTTACAGAATATAAGTATATATATATTGATGTGGAAAACCCAACAGTCCCACTTGAGCAGCACTAGGCAACAGTGGAGAGGAAAAACTCCCTTTAATGGAAGAAACCTCCAGCAGAACCAGGCTCAGGGTGGGCCGTGAAGTAAAACTATTTTGTAAAATCGTTTATAAATATTATTGATAGCAGCAGCTCCACTTGATGCTAATGACCTAAAATTGAAAATTTTCAAAAATTAAAATCTCAGTGCCCTGAGATGACTTATGTTGTGAATTGGCGCTATATAAATAAAGCTGAATTGAAAAATTGAATTGTAACTGTCATTGTTGCTATACCAAACAAACTTTGCATATGTTGTTTCCATAGTACATATTTATGTTGAAACATTGCTGTACATTCACTGTATTATACAAAGCTTTTACTAAAATACTGTGATGTGTAAATTTTGAGGGGGTGAATTGTACTGATGTGAATTAGATACATTGCTCTATCTGTATCTGCTGCTCCCTGGTAATTTACAGGGAGCAGCAGAGACAGAGGTGGATAAAAGCAGCTTAGACACTGCATGGAGGTGAGCATTCTGTTATTGTTGCTCTGCATTTCTTTTATGAGGGAGGGGGTCATTCACAGTGTGTAGATCCAGCAACTTAAATTTGACTGGTTTAATTATTCCAAAATATAATGTTTTCTGTATTTATAATTTCATGTTTAACTATCAAATAAATAAAGATGCAGAATATGTATTGTATGACCAACTAAGTTAGAAAGCAATAAAGATTGCAAACATATACATTTGAAATCTTAAGTATATTGGTGCCAACTAAATATATGGTGAGGGTCTGACCTTTGCCAGAACTTCATAGAGTCAGACTTGAATGCCAGGTCTGCCCAGTTACACATTGGATAGGCTCCAGCACCCCTGTGACCATTAAGGGGAAAACCGTTAGGGAAATCAATTGATGGATGGACGGGTAGATGGATGAAATTCTGTGGTTAAAGATGCCCTCTGCTGGACAAATACTGAAACTTTAAAAGATGACTACAAGCAGCAAGGGAAATGAATATTATGGACTTATATGGTAATAAAACATAATAATATAGAAAAATCATATCATTTCAAACATACCTTATGCAGATTAATCTGAGTGTGGAGAATAACACTCTACTTAACCTAAACATATATATATATACAGCGGGGGTAATAAGTATTTGACACATCAGCATTTTTATCAGTAAGGGGATTTCTAAGTGGGCTATTGGTGCAAAATTTCCATCAGATGTTGCCATCAAGCCAAATATTGAATTCATACAAAAAAATCAGAACATTTAAGTACACAAGTTGAGTCATAATAAATAAAGTGAAATGACACAGGGAATAAGTATTGAACACACTTTATTTAATACTTCGTAGAAAAGCCTTTGT
>JAUYWH010000001.1:646998-657656 GCA_034779795.1 Ctenopoma multispine
AGTCAGAACAAGATCGAGAGTGTGATTAAAATTGTGAGTGGGTTTATTTACATGCTGAGTAAATCCAATGGACTGTACAAATGATCATTTCTACACATAACACATATGACATGTTCATTAAATCTTATGTTCTGTTTTAACTGAAACAGTTAAATACAAGTGGATCTAAAATTACTACTAGATTAATCTAGTAGAATTCTTTTCACATTTTTTACTGGCTACATATTTCAATAATTTCCAGGTTGGGACTTACTTCTTTGGATTCTGGGAAACTGTCGGACATTTTGAGCCTGGTGAAGTAACTGATAAGGTATCAGAAGAATTGGCAAATGAATATTCACATCCAATATTAATTATCTATCTTATGATTTAATTTTGATGAACTCATTATATTTTACAATTTCATGTGGCTACTTGATATCTAGGTGATGTACAACAGTAAATACAGTTTTACTGGATGTCCCTGTGCTGAGCTGGACTCCGCCCTGCTCCACCTGAGCCTCACTCACTTTATTTCCATCTTCATTTATACCAGCATCAGTAAACTGTTAACGCCTGCAAGTTCACCAGCAGATAAACCAGCAGACATGAAAAAAACCAGCACACATGATCCACACATGATTAATTAAGGCGGTGTCGGATCCTGCTGCTGCAGGCCTGCAGGACGAGGGAGGCCGCGGAGCCTCAAAACCCTGGACTGGTCCCGTTTGTTTTCCTATTCAGAAACCGTATCTATTCATTTCTTATTCGGCGACAGAAGCGGGTCTCATCCCTACAGACGTACAAATATTGTATTCTTATCCTATAATGGTTAAATTAAGGTTCGCGCATGCTCAGTGCTGCCTCTGGCTGCAGATGAATACATTACCGTAAAACTGAAGAAAATAAGACATCGGTAGAACATTAATTTCTCCTTACGTGACCTCGACGTTTCCAGGTTTCAGCACCACTTCGATCTTGTATTTGGAGCCTGTGAGCAGTTTGATGGTCCTGGTCTGGCCGAACCGGGTTCCGTCCACCTTAAAGAACACGGGTCCTTCGTTGGGCTGAATCCGCAGGGAGATGGAGATGTTGATGAGCTCGGGAACGTCGTCCATGGTCCCGGGTTTACTGGTTTCTGGGGTCAATCTTCGGTCCCGTGCCGAGGGATGGGGGAGCGGATGATGCGGTGATGCTGAGGAGGGACCAGGGTCAAGCTGGACGGAACGAGGCTTCCGGTTCTCTTTCAAAATAAAAGCGCGTTAGAGCAGGACTGCAGCTAGAGATGGTTTTCATTTAATATCAATCCATTAACCAAGTCATTTAGTAATAAACCAATGGAATCATCAAACTGTATATGTAATTGATTGTCTTCTTTCCACATTATTGTCAAAATATGAAAATAAATAGCACAACCTGCAAGACCCTCATCTGGCCCCTCTAATCCCGCCTTTCATACCAACGTCTGTAACGTCTTTTAATGTTAAGAGACTCTTGATAAACTGTGAGCACATGAATGCTGGGAGAATTCAACAAAAACAACATCACAAGCACCAACACGACGTGATTTATTCCATCTCAGTCATATTTACATCAAAGCAACTAAGCACCGTAACGGCACATATTGATTCTTTCCGGCTCCATGATCCTTTGTTTAAAAAAATTAAAAATATGTACAGACGTTTGTGTTTCATGAAATACAACACAAAGTATAAAATATATTAAAAATCAGTCAGAAGTGCTTCAGACAACGTCCTAAACGTGACAGTTCATCTGTCAAGCTCGGCCTGCAGGATCTCTCCCCACGTCTCGGCGTCCAGCGGCGTCATCTTCCTGCTGCTCAACTCCTCGGCTGAGCACACGTGGCTGTATCGACCTTTCAGCCAGTCTCTCTTCAGACAGCTCCGCGTGTAGTTCTTCACAAACGTCACCTGCAGCAGAGGTAACAGGTCAGAGGTCAGAGCGTCCCACCCACTCAGCACGTGCTGTGAACACTTAGGAACATTTTAAGGAGGCATTTGTACATGTAGCTTTGTGAACGTTGTGTAGGCTGTGTGTGCGCCTGCTCCATAGAGCTTCTCCATAAATATCCTGATCTCTCCACTGACCTCCATCTCTCCTCCACACTTGTTTTTACCAGCACAAATAACTCTGTACTTCTTATAGTTTTCATGTACATGTCATCACAACTGTTCATTAAATCAATAAATATTCATTTAATGAAGTTAATATTGTTAGATTGTGTGTGATGCTTTGGTGACACAGTGACTGTAAAATTGTTGCTGATTTATTGTAAATGAAAGTTTGTGGTGTGCTGAGCCAAATCAATGGAAGACGTTTTATACTGCATCTGCTGTTAGGAAATGGAAATCTCCTCATGTTACTGAAACAAGTGAGACACCAGCACATTTTAGGAATGTTCATTAGTCATCACACACAGTTAGTTATTGTGAATCCTAGCAGGAAGCACCTCAGCAGAGCTGTTGTTGGGTGTCAGAGCAGCATCAGCACTAAGCTTCTGTTGGTTTGTGTTGGTTTTGTAACTGAAACTCTGACCCACCTTCCAGGACAGCCCGTCTCTGCGGTCGCCGTCGACCTCCCTCTGACAGACGGCTCTGACCAGCAGACACTGCGTCCTCCACAGCTGCTCGCTGTCTTCGATGATGTGATGCCACAGCTTGCAGGTCTGTGAGGCGCTGCACAGACTCTCTGTGTCCAGCTCCCCGAAGATCTTCACGCTCATCTCTGTCGGCAGCGTTTCTGCAAAGTTGTGATGGGAGGTTTCACAGGTGGGCGTCAGGGAGGGTCTGTTTTTACAGAGCAAGAACGCAGGCGAGGTCCAGGTGGGGTCATGCTGCATAATAACTCAGTCCGACAGTTTGAAACAGCCTGATGAAGAAATGATTGAGATTTGAGGTTTAGTGGACACAGATTATACTGGAAACGTCAGTTCAGGTGCACAGGTTGAGGATTAACGTTTGTGTTTGTGTGGTTAATGTGTGTTATCAGTTTCACCTTGTGGTCATTTTCATCATTTTGTGTCTCTCAAATAAAGCTGAACGTCACTATGAGTAGAAACAGTAGTCACAGCAAAATCAGATCATTTTCCTGCTGGGTGTGTGGAGGATGAACCAGAACACATTTCCTGCATTAAAGTGTGAACCTCGATCTGATTACAGCGGTTTTTCCAGCTGTAGCTCGGAGTCACGTTCAGACACACGAGTCTGTTCTCAACAGCAGCACGTTAGCTAACAAGCTAACAGCGACGGAGAAAACGTACGGACCATCGTTTTTTTCAGTTCGAATAGATTTTTACAGAGGAAACACTGAACGTGTGTGAATGTCTGTTTGTGCATTAAAGTGTAAGCAGTTGTTTTATGATTAAAATAGGCCGTTCTTACCGCGTGTGTTTGACAGCTGACTCTTTAAATGTCCAGACCGATGTTTACGCACGTCACAGCGTTTTCGACGGTGTGCGCATGCGTTACACGTCACGACCACTAAACAAAAACAAAAAAATCCGTTTTCCTCAGTTTTCTTCAAAATCAAGTCATTAAAAGTTTTTTCTGTCCTGCGACATTTTAATATTTCCTGAGATCCACACGATCTCACATACTCAGCATCATCGATTGTTCTTATTCGACAATGCCAGACTCCCTTGAATAATCTCTCTATTTAAAGTTGCAACTGAAGCAATATATATATATATATAGAGAGAGAGAGTGTATACATGTACGCCGAATTAAACAGAGCCACGGGCTCATCCATTAAAGGCCCTCGATAATTAATTAGCGTTAATATTTCAGAAATGTAAAAAAAACATTTCAAATTGAACACCACTGTGCGGTGTGTCGTACATGCTTCTGAAATAAACAGTAGCATCCACTTATTTATAAAACGTTTTACTGTGTTTATGTATAAATGTATTTCACAAAAAAAGCTAAAAAAATTAACACTTTAATTGAAAGAAATTATTTCAGAACCTTTTACAAGCGTAAATAAGAAATCTACTCTACTGCGCATGCTCAACTACATCCCGGAAGTTTTGAATTGTGTATCTGAGTGAAAGTTGTTTTCTGCTCTGACTCTTTGACACACGAAGATAATTTAACGCTTTTTCAGCACTAAAAGAAGACAAAGGTACAATTGTATTAATTATTAATTACTGCTACTTCTTCTGCTTCTACTACCAACGTTAGTAGTACTTCTCTGTGACGTTATTTGAGCTTTCTGTCCCTTCTGTGTGTTTCCCCACCAGTCTCCAGTGATCCGGACCGAACCCGCCTCCGAACCCGCCCGCTGAGCACATGTCCGGCTTCAACCTCATCCCGGTGGACGGCGGGGACCCGATCCACCTGCCGCCGGGGGAGACGGTGCTGGGCAGGGGCCCCTTACTGGGGGTAAATCCTAAGTTTCACTTCATACCAGTATTCAGTAGTGTTTGTTTGTGGTGTAGTTGCTGTGTAGATTAATGTTGGTATGTGAACAGACACAGTTTGTGTTTTCTTTCCAGGATACACATAATAACATGTATATGTGCTCGGCTGTGGCTCCGATGGGTGGGGTGGAGGGTAAATAAGTTGTTCATTGTGTATTAAAAATCTGAATTTGTACTGTCTGTACTCTGCAGAAGTTCCACATAAAAAAATAATAAATCAAAATAACACCAGCTGAATAAGAGTTCTGAGCTGCAGGTTTGTCGGTGAACCACTGGGGGGCGCCATCACGCTGGTAACACATGGTGTTAGAAGCAGAAGCTGTACATTGTTGAACATTACTAAACAGAGGAGTTGATTATATAATGTAGAACATGTGGAACGTGCAGAGTTTAACTCTGTATGAGTGAAGCTAAAAGAACCTTTAGCTTAACTATGTTTGTCGGGGTGATTTCTCCTCTGAGAAACAAACACTGGGGAAAAAGTCTTCACGTCTTTCTTTGTTCTGAGTCTGTCTCCTGTGGCCTCAGGTCAGTGATAAGAGGGTGTCCAGACACCACGGGCTGCTGCAGAACCTGAAGGGACAGCTGCGTGTCAAACCGGTACGTCTGTGTTTCTGTGTGAGGTGGAAACAGTGATCTCACAGCTACAGAGACTCTTCACGGAGCAGCCACAGGACTTAATTAATGTTCTGTGTATTTATCTTAGACCCACCTGAACCCGTGCTTCGTTCAGTCAGCCCTGAGCGACGAGCCCCGGCCTCTGCAGAAAGACTCCTGGTCCCCTCTTCATCATGGAGACCTGTTCTCTCTGCTGCCGGGTCAGTTCATCTTTAAGGTGGAGGCCGTGGGCGGAGAAGACGGCACTCCCAGGTACTTACCGCACATGTCAGAGAAACACTTCATGTGTTGATCAAGATGGAAGTGGCTGCTCCCCACTTGTCCACTGTTTAATTAGCGTCTCATCTTCTATCTGTGCACACGGCGCTGCGTGGGGTTCAAGTCTTTCTGTTGCCTCCATTAAAAACCAGCATTAGGGAGAACGTTGATTACTGTGTCTATGGGCTCCGGGAATCTTTTATCTCTGAGTTAGCGTCTCCTGCACAGCCCTGATGCTCGCTCTGTTTGAAGTTTAGATCAAACACATGGCAGAAGAGGACACTCGAGCAAACGTTTCCACTGTTCAAACCAGCAGAGGCTCATGGAAAATTCATGTTCAAATCCCAGCTTGTATCTGAGCAGCAGCTTTAAAGATTCACAACTTCTCATCCCTGACTCATTTCACACAGTGGAACTCTGTTAATCAGATGGAAGTTTTAACAGCGGCTGAATCGTTTGAATGTCTCCCTTTAGAAACAGTCAGGTGTTTGAAGAAGAGGAAGGACATTCTGTTTCTCCCAAACCAGATGTGGATGCTGTTGTTGGACAGGACCATGGACCATCTTTACCAACATCAGAGAAGAAAGCCGACAGCCCCAACATGAGTCTGAACAAGGTTCGTCGTACTCACAACTAAACCTGTGAGCTGGACACGAAGAGACCTGGATCTCTCGTTAGGTGGAGACAGAGTCTCTTGTTAGGTTCAGCAGTTTTATTTCATGGACTCATTTCTTACCCAATTTACTTTATTGTAGCTTCAGTCATTTTAGGTGAAGTTAGTTTAAGATATTAAATGATCAGATCACAAACAGGACTCAGGTCAGAGAAAAAGTGATTCTGCTGGACAACAGGGCTGTGGTGGTGGTTGGGGGGGTGTTTTAAGGTACTGGTGACACAATGAAGTCAAACCCAGTTTCAGTCACAGATTCATCAAAATAGCTGTTTAAAACAGACACGATTTCTCCGCTGTGGAGATTTCTGAATAGATCAGGGAGTGAAGGGCGCAGCAGAGATACAATCTTCACCTTATAAAGTAGTTCAGCAGGATTGTGGATGTGGTACAAGGTCAACGCTTTCTCTGGCTCCAGTCAGATGAATGAGTGGGTTGTGAACTTGGTCTGGACTCAGAAATCAGTTTATTGATTGGGGAGAATTAAATGAAATGTAAGAGTTTGCAGCTTGTGCAAGTTTCCCATCATTATCAGTTGAACTTACTGTGGGTTTGGACAGAAAAAATTCAGGTTCTGAGAAAGGACAAAAAACATTTTTTAAATTATTGTTCGATCGGTTAAATGAAGGAGAAATAATTAGACTCGCTCTGTAAGGTTGATGTGGATCATTGCTAAATGAACTGATTATAGGCTGGATCAAACCTCCAGTCAGTTCTCAAGCTGCTTCTCGTTTGTTTCATGCAGGGAAACTCTGCACGACCAGAAGAAGAGGAGGATGGTCACAGTGACATCACTCCACCTGTGGCCAGGAAGAGAGTCTTACCCGCCTGGATGATGGCGGCTGCAGGAACTGCAAAGAGTCTGTCTCTGAGTCTAAAAGGTGACATTCACTGCTGTAGAAATGGATCAACATATTAATTCTAACCCAAATCTGAGAGGATCTGTCTTCACCACACAGTATTCTTTATTTATTGGCGTCTGTAACATCCACATCTGTAGGATTCTTGCAAATTTAAATTTTATTTATTGTTCTGTTTTCTTGCCATGTTACACAGTCCCCTCCAACAGTCTCACATCAGGAAACATTGTGTGTGTGTTTCATCCTCAGTTAGCATGAGTAGTTTTCCGCTACATGTGGGTCTTTTGTGTTGGTATTGTGTTGTTATTCAAATTCTTATTTCTGCGAGGCTCAAAGATTTTCATGCACAACACATTGAACAATACTTAATATTGTTGTCAGCCAATCACAGACATGAAGTGCTGGTTCAGAAAATAGGAAAACTTCATGAGTACTTGTGAATATGAATGCATGAATACCAATTACAATCACTGATCCCGAACACAAAACTGACACTAAAAGAGTTTCACAAGGAACAGGGAACATTTTTGTTTGTGGTGACAAGGCAAAGTAAATTTATTTGTAGGGCACATGTCATTACAGAGAAACCCAATGTGCTCTCTATGTAAAAAGCATAAAAAATGTATACAGCTACAATGTGGTAAAATAGAAATGACTAGGTAACTTACCGAGAATAAACAATGTCATATTAAAACCAGACACACACATACATATGTATACACACACATCTATATGTGCACACTAAACTACACATAGGTATTATGTGATTTGAGTTGGAAAACTAGGAGCCATAAACATCAAACCAGTGTGGCTGTCAGACAAAATACATACTGCAGCTATTCATGGGCTGAGAAAACTAGCTTTTAAGCTTAGCTTTAAAAAAAAAGATGCCGTTTTTATAGATTGCAGTTCATCAGGCAAAGCATTCCAGAGGGATGGTCCATAACCTGAGGGGAGGGAGAATGATAATGTTAAGGAAACTGCTGCCAGCTTCAGATAAAGTTGATTTGGTATCATTGAGGAGAACCTCAGTTTTTTCACTGTTTAGTTTGAGAAAATATTATGAGAACCAAGTTTTTATTCCATGGAAGCAATCAGAGAGGGAGGTGGATGGTAGCAGAGTGTGGGGTTTAGAGGAAAGTTGATAATAAATTTACGGAAAATTTGTCCAAGGGTAAGTACATATATAATGAACAGGAGGGGACCCAGGACAGAACCCTGGGGAACACCGATAGTGACTGCGATTTAAAGCTTATACCAGTTCCAGATATTATTGTGGAAATCACAAGAAATCTATTTTTCAGGATCTGAGAGGTCTAATAGGACTGTAGTTGGGAAGTTCAGCTGTAGCTTTAACACAGGTCATAGATGTTGTAACATCTATTGCCCTTTGTAATTTTCCATTCTTATTTCTGAACTATATCTACAGTTTGAGTTTGATTGACAGGACAGATGATCAGAGGAGCAGAGTTTTTACCACCATCAGTAAGGCCGGGACAAAAATATGGGTAGAGTTTCTCAGTGAAGGAGCAGCCAGTAAAGGAGTAGATAAGAGCTGCAGCATCTACATCATAAAAGGAGACCAGACCCTCCTCATAATCCACAAACACCCCCACCTTCTCAGGACGAGACCTCAGGGGGAGAAGGACTGAAGGGCCAGAGCAACCTTTATATTTCTCTCCTTTCATCAAACATATAGTTCAACTACCACCCTCAGGACTTAATATGAATTGCTCCTTCCTGTTGATCGACTCTCTGGCCACTCCTAAATTCCAGTCAGTTTTTCCTTTAACCTGAACCTCAAAATAAAATCTACCTGAAGAGAAACTCTGTTTTCCCAAGACACAGTTAAAATAATTAAATCTCTCTGGGTGTTCTGGCAGACTTTTAATCACATCGCTATCATAGACTTGTTTCCCATCATCAGACAGGATGAGCCAGAGATTTGCTGTATCAGGATCAAGAGTAACATCCACTGCATACTGCTGGACCCTCTTCACCTCAGCCTCAAACAGCTTCTTCATCTCTTTACTGAGCTTCTCCTCCAGCTGAACCACAGCTCTCACCACAGTCCCCTCATATGATGGAGGACGGACTCTGACCTCTGTCCAGTTCTTGGTGGGTGGAGCAGCTTTCAGGGATGAGAAGTTTTGGAGGAGGTGGAGGTGGTCTTCAGAGCGTGAGAGCTGCTCCACCTCAGTGCTTCTCTTCATCAGCTCAGAGATTTCCTGTTCCAGATCTTTGATGACATCTTCAGCCTGTTTCTCTGTTGTTTTCTGTTTCTCTTCGATCTCCTTGATGAGCTCCTTCAGGCCTCTCTCAACAGACTCCTTCAGAGCAGTGAAGACCTGAACACCTTCTACTTTCTCTCTGTCTGCATCTTCTTCACTGATCTTTACTGAGTGTTTGATCTCCTGAATCTTCAGTCGTCTCTTCTGGATCATTTGCTGAATTTCAGCCTCTGTCTTCTCCAGGTGAGTCTCACAGTAGGAGACCAGACACACCAGACAGGACTTCAGGGCCTTCAGTTTGGTTCCAGTACAGACATCACAGGGAACTTCTCCTGGTTTGACAACTTGTTGTTCTGAGCTGCTGCTGCTGGTTTTCTGTTGAGCTTCATGTCTGAACTGAGAAACCAGCTCAGAGATGAAGGTGTTAACATGCAGTTCAGGTTTTGTGGTAAAAACCTTGTTACACATTGGGCACATGTACCTGTCATTAGTATCCCAGTTTATAGTGATGCAGTTCTTACAGAAGTTGTGTCCACATGGTGTGGAGACTGGATCAGTGAACACATCCAGACAGATGGAGCACAGAAACTGATCCTCAGATAGCAGACAGCTGGCAGCAGACATATCTACACACTGAGAAGAAGTGTGAAAGTATGAAAGTAATACAAAATAGCTTTGTAAATAGAGACATACTACTATTATTAAGTATTGCTATACTGTACGGTGTACATTTTAGGACATCCTCAGGTCTCAGGAAAAACTCCGTCAGGTATCAGGTATCAGGAAAAACGGCCTCAGGTCTCATGAAAAAAGGCCTCAGGTCTCGGGAAAAACTTTTTCTTCTTCGTTTAAAGATTTTATGGCGCTTGGCAAACAGCTTGTGGACGCATTACCGCCACCTCTGGGTTGGCGTGTGGAACAGAATGGCGTAAATTGTACCACTAACACCGGTACTGTTTAAAAATTGAAAGATCGCTCTATAGTTTAGGTTCCCAGAGTTATATCTTAAAGTATTATAAACTCTGTTACACTTCAGACAAACTTTTTAACATTTTTTTCGGCCTCAAAGCATGATGAAACGTCATCAAGCTACGAAACTGATTACTGGGAGCATTGTACAGTTTCCATACCAGTACAGCTGCTTATTTCGGTATCAAATCGTCTTAAAGTGTAAAAACTATACACTACGTGTGTCCCTGAGTTAATAATGAAGGCATGTCTCCGTGAAATGTGAGGGTTTGGTTTGGTTTGGTTTTAACTAAATAATTGTAATAACATGTTTGTGACATGAGGTCATTTGCATTTTTATTTATTTTTTCATTGGTTTTAATAAATTGCAGTTTTTGTATCACTACCCCACTCTTCCACAAGTAGGGTCAAAAATGACCCCATTCTTAGCAACTCTGACTGTCCCACTTACATATCTGATGTCAGCCATTTCACTGTGCACCCAGGAGGTCATTTTTACACAGCAACATACTGTAGATTTAAGTATTATCTCCATTTATGAATTTATTTTTCATTGATAGATTATAATTTGTGATCAAATTAGTGATCAGATGTCTGGTCAGATTATCCTACTTTGTTGTTAGCTAACAGTTTTG
>JAUYWH010000001.1:673867-711270 GCA_034779795.1 Ctenopoma multispine
AACAAGGAGCAGCAGACGAGGCACTGGGCAGGTTGGCTGGACCAGCAACTACAGCTCCAGGGTTGAGGATACCTGAGTATAACGTCTATTTAGGACTTCTTAGACTATATAGACCACTTTGAATAACCTTAGGGTGCTGCTGTAGATCCAGACTCTGAGCAGGATGTGCTGATGTGTGGGGCTGGTCTTTTCTGATGTCCCGAGTGATTTACTTTGACTGAACACTGAATTTATAAGGTTTTCAGTCCAGGTCTGATTGGAGTCCTAAGTCTCTAATCAGAAAGAGCCACACAACGATATGTGAGACGCCGCAGACAAACAGCTGAGTGCTCATTGACAGAAATAACTACAACGTGAAACTAGAGCCTGACCTAATGGTGGCAAAACATTTTCCCTGAAAAATCATGAAAGCACAACTGAAGTGACATTAAACACATGAACAGAATCCATTTAACCTAATCCTGGTTAACAGCCATCACAGAACTTAAGATAGTTATGGTTATCTACCTGTCCACCTGACAGGTAGAGGTCAGAATCAGCCTGGTAGCGAAGTGAAGAGACAAGAAAGTCATACAACAGACAGGTGAGAACTGGGTCTGGGTAATCAGACCAGGACAGGTGTGAAGATCTGAAGTCCAGGGCAGTGGTGACCAGGACATGTGGTGGATGGAGAGGAGAAACAGTCCAGAGACATTTGACCTTAAACATTAAACCTGATTCTTCGTCTCTCTGTATTTCAGGGATGTGGTCCAAAGATCTACAGTTTCATTCGTGGGACAAAGCAGCTGCAGGTGTTGCGTTTCCTGGGCGTGTCCATCGGTGTGGCTCAGATCCTGGCCATGGCCCTCACCCTCATGCTGCTCTGGGCACTGTACTACGGACAAAAGTCTCCGCAGTCTGACCCGACTGCTCCGCAGGACGACTCCAGCCCCCTCCCGGTCGCACACGGACCCTCAGCAGAAGCTCTGAAACCAGGCGGCAGCCGCACTCTCAAAGGCTTCACAAACAACGTGCCGAGTGAAAATCAGTTTGAGATGGAGCGTCTGTCGTAGCAGGTGGAGAGAAGCTTCAAACTGCAGACAATTGGAGGGAAGTTCTGGTTTCATCGTTTCTATCAGTGACAGGAAGAAGATCACGTCTATGAAGCAAATGTCCTGCTTCAGCTCTGAACACTTCACTGTAACCTCAGAGTCCAGTGGTTCCAATTAACTGGACACGGTGGACAAAGGCCCCAGTCAAACTCAGAATGTACTTATCGCTTAAAATATGAATCTTGCTATATTATATTAGATTTCCATAAAATAACTAATTATTATTATTATGAACATAAACATCAAACTGCAAATTCCTGTTAAGATAATGAAAATAAAAAAGGCAGCAGTGATCATCACAGATGAAACAGTTTTTACAGGACCCCCCAGGCGTGTTTCTACGGAAAGGACAGAGTTAGTGTCACTAGAAACTGGAATCACTAGCCATCATCAGCGGTACAAAGAACAGAACCTTTGAACTGAACGCAGCCACTGGACTATGATGCTCTGTGGTTTTTACTGGACACAAATATGAACAGAACCACTGGTGGAGACTTTCCTTTTTCTTTTTCTCCAATGAACCGACTAAAAACGTTTCACCACACTGTAGAGAAGCTGTGTGGCTCCTCATGACAGATTTATACTGTATATGAGAATCTGTGCATGGTGTGAAATATTTAAGAACAATATTTGTCTCTCAGTTATTGGAGAATTTAATAATTTTATCACTGGATTAAAAATTAAAGATGCTGATCTGTCTGATGGTTTATGTAGTTAAAACAAGCCAAAACAACCCACAGGGGCAACGTCATTTACACATCATTATTTATAAGAATGATTATTTGTCTTATGATAAATAAAAAAAACGTTTAAGTTGTCTCACTGAATTTCTGACTTCAGACAAAGTGACTAAAACAAGCCCCAACTGAACAGGAAGTACATATAAACAAACCACAGCTATTCAGACAGTTTTCAAATTCAACAATTCACTTGTTTTAGTAGTTTTAGTATTTATATAGATTTTCAGTTGTTTGTGTTTGTCAGGCTCCAAATCCTACAGGTCCTGGTTCAAACTTATGACGTTTAGCATCTTCACTTAATAATCTGAATCAAAGAAGAACTGACAGGATCCTCTAGAGTGAAGACGAACCACACAAACACTTGGAGTGATGGAGTGGAGTCCAGAACCGTCTACAGAGACATTTTAAGCAGCAGGTTCCTCACAGAGTTCATGTTCATCTGTGCAGCTGGAACCACATTTGTTTTCTTAAGTTGTTTTTCGTCTACTCGGGATCTGTTTATGATCTACTCAAGGATCTACCGAGTGGTTCTTTTTTTCAGAATATTAGAAACATTACTAACATCTACGTGTCCAACAACAACCAGGGATCAGTGAAGTCCAGTAGACCAGCATCACTAACTGTGAGCTTTTCTACAACATGAAGTAGGTGGGACACATGAAGCTGTGGAGGAGGAGGAGGAGCAGGAGGAGAACTGCTGAGAGAAGCTTTAAGGCTCAGAAACCCCAGCAGCATCCAGAAAACCACATTCCTCAATCTGCTCTGCAGCTGCTGGTGAAAGTGGAGAATGTAACACACTTATATCCCGGCCGTCAGCTGTCCGGTTTGAAAAGCTCCTGCTGCTGAGTCTCAGATCTTACTGTGAAGGTTCTAGATGACGTCCTGTCTCTTATTGTAGTGTAGTGCAGCCCAAAGCCTGGCAGAATGACCTCCGACAGGTGAACAAGACACAGGTGAGCATCGCTGATGATGATCACTGAATGAGAATCAGGTGTGGAGGCCAATCAGGCAAGAAAACACGGGGATGCAGAGATGTATCACAATCTTCAGCAGATTAGTAACTAAGTACATTTACTTCACAGTATTCTTTACTAGTTACTTTTTGTAGTTGGATTCTGAATTTTAAAAAATTTATGTTTTATTATGGACGAACCACCTGTCGCTACATAAAGTGGATAAAATAAAGAGTTTTGTTCCACAGAATAACTGATATCTTCAACTGATCTGGATCAAACTTCTACATCTCTGTTTCCACCAGCAGTCAATTTAACACAGATTAAAATATGCTACTTTTCTTAGTGGACTTAATTTTAATTTTGTACTTTAAGTAACTTTTTCAGCTTGTACTTAGTACTTGTAGTGTTTTCTAGGCAAAATACTACTTACTACTTTTTACTTACTACTTTTTTTTCCTGTTTCTGACGGTAACATATATGTTTTTATGTATGTTTTCTGATGTATCAGATATTATAATTAACATCTGCAGACCTCAGAGAAAAGGTTTATCCTCCAGCTTTATTTTGTTCATCACTGCTCTCATCACGTCCGACGGTGTCACGTTTACACACATTTAAATAAGATGGTTGTGTGCTGAATGAAAAGACACAGACTAGTTTTAATAGGACAAACTTTTAATCTATTTACTCAGACACTGCACCTGACTAAAACCATGGACGTTCCTTTTTTAAATATTATTCTTAATAATTAATGTTTTTTTTTCTTTATGAAACACAAGCTGGAACAAAACAAAAGAAATAATTATCATAATCGTGTCCTTGTAAACCTCTCTCCAACATGACAACCAAACACATGCATGTCTAGAAAATATGTGGTATGAACTGAACATGAGACACTACAGCTTCTTAGGGAAATGTTTTACTACACAACATTTACAGCACATGTAAATTCAGCACATTCTTCCTTTCGCTTGATCCGAAACGTTTGTGCAGTAGTTTCCTCGGTCTCTCAATTAAAAGTAGGATTACAAACCAAAACCAGTGATTACAGTCAAGCAGTGATGGGCGTTAGTAGGGGTTAAAGGTCACAGTTTGTCTTTAACAATGAACGACAAAGAAATCAGTTTAAACTGTTTTCAGACTGACCTCTGTTGTTCATAAATGTTGGAGACAATACTTCAGCTCCAAGAGCAAAAAAAGCAGCTATTTAAATCCAGATCATTAGAAATGTGACCTGCTGGGCCGATGTCTCCCAACAGGTTTTTAATCCAGTTGTGGTGTATAAAAAATCAGATCAGTAAAATCCAGCAGAAACTCTGCACAAAGAAACGTTTATGAAAAGGAAAAATTGTCTTTGTATCAAAATGATTCAGTTCAGATGATTCAGATCCGGGTCAGACCGTTTGGGCCAGAGACTGATGTTTCTGAGAAAGATTCACAAATCACACAAATATTCACTTTTTCCATTTGTCAGTTAAAATGTTTCATTACTGTTTTGCCAGATTGAAGCAATTTTAAATATACTGCTTATTTACTCCTGTATATATTTTTATATATCTTGTTATTTACTGTATTTCAGATTTTAGCCTGGTGTAGCATAAAGACTGGACAAACGAAATTCAGAAACTGTCAGTGTGACCGTTAGCATCTGAGCTAACGATACATTAGCTAACAGTAGCTAAACTATCCTTAGCATCTGAGCTAATGCAAAAATTGTGACTTGGCTCTAAATGTCCAAATGTTATATGAATATTAATAATTGAAGTGTAACTGTGGGATCTTGACTTTTTTCACTATGGTCAATAAATATTTGACTTGTGTCCACAAGTTGGAAAATTAAGACACACAAGCTCATCCATCTCACAGAGCGTGCTAAGTTCAGTAGTTTGGCTAAATAAGAAAATTGCAGCTGATGAAAAAACATCAGGAACAATCCTGCTGTTCTTATAGTGGAAAACTTTATTATTTAATGTAATTATTGTAATCAATTAGTCACTAATAGTTTAGTTTATCGTAGCTGTCGGTAAAATAAATCTCCCTGAAATATCTGCCACAGTACACAGAACTTTAACCCTGGTACAAAGTCACGACAACATCAGGCCACATGTGCATTAAATTAATAAACAACCAAGACCACACAGACAAACAGCAACGCCGGTCAAAAGACAAAAACATTTCTCGTTTTTCATGATGTGTTCATGAACAGCAGAGAGGGAGGCATTCCGCCGTGATGGAAAGCTCAGGTAAAACCAGTATCTACACAGTCAGGACCAGACCCATTCAGACAAAATAATGAGCATGCAGAAGAACGTCTGACACATGAAACACGCTGAGGTCCATGCACTCAAACACACAGATACTGGACATGCTCAAAGGTCAAAAACGTCCTCCTCGAAATCAGAGAGTCAAGGAGAAGCTCAGCATTACGAAAACGTTAACCCTGATCCTCTTACTATACACTATACATAGGGTCATATTTTAGACAATCATCATAAATACATTCAAATATCAACAAAGAAACTGAACTTTACAAATGAAAAAGTATGTTAATGACTGATATGATGATGATGATGATAATGAGTTGCATATGAGACTAAAAGTCTTAGAAGTTTATCTGATTTAGTATTTCCTTAAAACTTGTGTTTTCTTTTTTCTTCTCGCACTCGCTGTTGTTTTGATAATAGCAATAACAATTACAAATAAGATCATTAAAAATAAATAGTTATTAAGTGAAAACCTCAGTCCAGTCATGAAACTCATCTTCACACTTTGATCTCCTTAAAATAACTTTATGGAAATGTTTTTTTTTTTTTTATATTAAATTTAAATTTCAGGTTGTTCTCATTGTGATTATGAAAATATCTTCTGCTGCTGGACAACAGGTAAATTCTAACATTTTCACTTTTAATAAGAGAAGTGAGTCTGCATGTGTCATCAACAGCTCGTTAACTGTGGCGCTGGATAAATGTACTAAATACGCCACAATGGTACCAACAACTCTTAAAATGAGCGATCATTTTAAAAATAAGGAGACTGGCAGATTATTCTCCTGTTAAAAAACAATCCATACTGTCCTCATACACAGTCACAGATTACTTCAGATAGGCTAAGTTCATGTTCATCAGTCCCGCACAGATTATTTTACATGTTGTATCTGGTTTCACACACGTAGAAGTTGATGGTTAGATAATGTGGTCGTATTAGCATTTAGCTCTGGAAGACTGTTTCAGCAGAAAAAAAACTAAACATAAAGAATTGAACAGATTATTTTAACGTAATGACAGAATTGAAATGTTGTCCAGGTACTAGTTCTTAAAGCTAGTACTCTAAAGCTTTGAGTTAGCGGCATCCAGCTGACCCTTGATCAGACCGATCACATAAAACATGAATCAGACTGCAGGAGCTAGGCTAACAGTTTCCCTCTGCTTCCAGTCTTTGTGCTAAGTTAGGCTAAACATATCTTAAACTGACATGGTCAACAGCAAATGTCAGACGTTTCCTCTAAACTTCATTCACAATAAAGACGCTCTGTTAGCATCAAATGTGGAGACCTGCAGGTCTGGTGACGATTGAAATTTCTGAAAAAATTTCAACGATTGAAAATGCAGAAAAGGTTGTAATCCAGATTCGCTGAGTTTCTGAATTATTCACATCCAGCACATGATGGAGCTACCAAACCCCGCCATCATGGTTTGTAGTGACGTGGGCCCACAGAGCCCTGCTCCCATCGTCCTCCTGCTGGCTGTTTGTGTTTCTGTGCTGGAGGGGGTCCGTATTAGAGTGCTGACACCCGCACAATGTTGGCCTGGGAGTAGTCGGTGGAGCTGGTCGATTTGTCGCCATCGGGTGTGGTGCCAGGCGGTGTGGGCATGCTGATGACGGCGGCTGTGAGGTATGGCTGGTCACAGTTCAGAGGAAGCGTCTCCTCAAATCTGGCGTTTAGACTGGATCGACTGCACCGACTGGGGAGAGACAGGAAGTTGGTGTTTTAATTTCATCACATTGTTAGACAGACTCTCCTGATATCTCCTGATAAGTTCAGCTGAAGCACTAGTGACAGGGACAAATCTGTGGGATTAGCGTGAAGGCCTCTGTTCAGACCTGCAGCACAGGTTTCTACCTCTAGCTCAGATCTGACCTGCGTACAGCTTCATCACTGAGGACTTGTCTTTGTTAGATGTTAAAGGAGCAGATAACTGAGCCTTTAATATGCTTCACGCTGTCTTCACTCTAAACAAGTTTCATTTCAAGCTCAAACTTAAGTCAAAACAGGAATCTGCAACAATTTCAATAATCAATAAATCACTTTTATTATTTATTTTTAAGTATTTGCTGACTCCAGCCTCTGACGTGCAGAAATGTTTTCTTTGTCATCTTACCTGAAGATCTTTGAGTTTTGAACTTTTGGAGAGATGACGTTTTGGACATTGTGTTCGAACATGTAAGGACTTTGACTCTGGTTTCTAGTGGCTCTCAGCATGTGGATGTGTGTAACTCTCACTGACACACAAAACCACAATGCTTTGTGCAATAACAGGTAAATGTACATGTAGTGGTTCTGCACAAATTATTATCCAGCAGTGGTCACATTTAATACACATTTCAATGTGTTATTTGTACAAGGAGAAAGAAAAAAGCTGTATAGTGAGCATCTGTTTCATGTTGCCTAAAAGTTGACTAAAGTCTCCATGTACTTGTTCTCAGTGGACTCTGGCCTTGAGCCAGTGAGTCACCAGGTCCAAGTTCAGCATCTCTGTTGACATTAATGTGGAGCCATGGGCAACCTTTCTTACTCACAGCCATCGGATCAATAACTGTTGAAAATGCCGAGTCTCAGGAGATTTAAGGTGTACAGACGAGGGACTAGAAGAGATTGAGCAGTGATGGTTTTACTGATACAGGGAGTACAGAAACGGGGAGCTGGTTTCCCAGCTGTCCATGTTTAGAAGAAAGTTCCCAGAGCTCTCAGACCTCCCACAGCCTCCCACAGCTGGACATATTCTGGATTCCTGCTCTCTGACTCTACATGGGAATCTACTGTCACATGCTCTCTGGTGTTTATATACAGTCTGTCTGGGGGCGTCTTACATCGTTACTGTTTAGATCTTCATTTAGTGTATTTACTGTACATGGAAGTTACTTTTCCAGGCTTTTCCAGACTACAATAATGTGCAGCTACGAACATTAGAAAGAGAAAAATGTTATGCTGTCTGTCTGTATTGCCAAAGTCTTGAACATAACTGCTGTCTGATTGGTTGTGTGTTGTCAGGTGTTATTAATTTATTATACATTAAAGTGTTAAATAGAAATGGAGGTAAAGTGCTTCATCCAGCTTCCTTTGGATCAGCACCTATAATGAATTTTACGACAGCTCCCTTTCTCTGTAGTTCTTGTTATGTTGCTGTAAATACTGTAAATTTTAGCTGCTCACATACTTTACTCAGCCAGTATTTTTACATTGCCTGAGCAGACAGGAACCCTTATAAAAGATAAAAATGAAAACAGATACTCTTACTTACTTACTTTACCCTAAAGTTATTATTTCATCTAGCAGATGCAAGAGCTAACAGTAAAACAGAGAAACACAATCATAGATGAGAATTGTTAATGACTCAGAGCTAAATGAAACTGTACATAACCAAAGAAATAGAACTGATGCTTGAGTCAGACTTACCACCTGACCACACAGAAGTCCTTGAAACTACACCAGGACAGGGCCGGTTCTAGACAGGCATATATGAGGGGGCAGACAGAAATGTGAGGGGTGCACACAGAGGCGGAAAAGGGGTGGTGTGGAGATGCTCTGGATAGATTTTTACAACCAAAAACATAAAATGTGTCTTAATTGGATGGTCTAATTCTCAAATAAATTAGCAAAATAAAGTAAGAATAAAATAAGACCTCTCAGTATAGCAAATATTTAAACTAAAAAAGGTTTGTAGGGATGCTCAGATCAGGTTTTTTGCTACCAATCCCGACTGATCACATGGGTTGGTTGTAAATTTATCACAGGTAATAGATTGGTGTGCTATGTGAGGTTTTATATTATAATGCTCCAGAATGAGACCTGACATAGCTTAATGGCATATCTATCTTTATTACTTATAACTACTGTGGATCTAAATGTTACACTGGCGATTGTTGCTGATAATTACGCTCATTATTTCTGGCATGGTCCTTCTTTCTGATTGTATGACCAATTACCATGCACGCATGGGAGGTTCTCTGGATCTAAAGTGCTTAAGAAAATGAAACTATCACTAATTTACCTGTAGTTTATTAGTTGTGTTGATGCATTTTAACGAGCTTCCCCTGCCACGTATTTTTTTCGTTGCATGTGTTGCAGGGTGCAAACTTCATCACTATATCACTCTCAGACACTGTGGAAAAGTTCCACACGGCATGTTTGTCCATCATTTGCTGCTACACAGCACACAGGACCTCAGCAGGCCGCAAAATATGAGCTACAGGTGATCGGCTTTTGTGATTGGCAATGAAAGGCACTGATCGTCGATCATATTCATACCGCAGCTCATTCTGCTCTGCACCTCTTGAGAAACCTGACATTGGGTCATTTGCTTACTACCTGTGATTGGCTGTTTAGCTGGGGGGAGGGGGAGTGGGGGATCTCTGCCGAGTGCTGTGTGAGCCTGCGCACAAACAGAGCACTGAGGGAAAGAGCAAACAAGAGGTGAAACCTATCATCTCATTTGTGCCTTTTCCATCTTTTGAGTTAAGGGGGCAACGCCCCCTCTTGCCCCAGCATAGAGCCGGGCGCGCACCAGGACCTTTGGTACGGTTTCAGGAACATTGGCAACCCCTTCATGAACCTCTAAAACCTTCTCAAAGTTCCTCTTTTGCTCTTTCAATCTCAACATCTTCAAGACCTTTTATAATCATAATTAAAAACCCTTAGAACTTCCTCAAAGACCTTCTCAAGTACCACTGGAACTCCTCAGGTGTGTCATAGAACACATTTAAGCCCCCTGTGTAACCTCCCTGTACAGCACTATTTAGACAATCTCTAAAACCACCAGGAACAGGTCTTAAAGATAGACCCTGGACTTGTTTTAAGTTCCCTAGGACCTACTGAAGGATCATTAGAATCTTCAAACATCTAATTACCATTGAAAACCTCTGTACCTTTTCTGGGAATCACTGAACTATGGAGACATCACAACAGCTACACATCTGATAGGTATCTCCGGGCCCCCTGAAAGACTTTGGAACCTCTAAAACTAATTAAGGACCTCAAAGTTCAAGAGAGTAAAACTACCTCCTGGACTTGTAGGACCTCTCACCTCCCAAGTACCTTGGACTATATCTCAACTTCCTATACCACCTCAAGTACCTTTTTATTAAGTCCCCTCCTCGTCCTTCACCTGTATGAATGGTTCCCTTGTCAGTGACACTGTTTCCAACCTGTTAGTAAAGGGTCTCTCTCTGATCTGGATGGTACTCAGCTCCTGGATGTTGCCCTGCAGACCCACACACATGTTGGAGTTTGGGACGTTGAAAGTCTTCCTCTTCCTGCGAGTGCAGCAGGAACTGAGGCCATGTGGGGAGGAGGACGATGTGGAGGAAGAGCGAGACACCTGCTTCACTAGAGTCACCTCCTTGCAGCTGGCCTCAAACGTCTTCTCATCCACAAACTCATGGTTCTGAGGAGGCCAGGTGCGTTGTTACAGGGGTACAAGTGAAAAAGGTTAGAAATTAGAGTTGACAAGTCAAGTGATGTGACTAGCTGGAACCCCTTCTTATCAACACAAAAAAACACTAACTACTTCTTACCTCAGTAACTAAAACATGGCAAGTAACAAAAAATTTATGAAAAAAAAGATTAATTAAGATTAATTACAGATACAACTCAACCTAAAAACCCACCTCAACTCTGCCGCAGTGATTTTTTTATACAGTTTCAGTGAGTTGTTCAGTGAACTTATCATCATTATATCATTTGTAGAATATATTTTTTCCTGAAAGTATTTCTGCTTTGCTGTTCTTGACAAGAAACTACAATAATGACTGTTGAACAATAATAAAAGCTCAAGTAAAATTTTCCTGACCTCACGACTTTACTGACCTCACAGTTATACTCACATTTGACCATTACTGTATGTCATCAGCCAGTGTGCACTTTATCCAGTGATTCTTTTATACTTATTATTATTTAGTCTATACTTTTTATTCTTTCTCTTCTCTCTGATGAAGTTGTGTACGAAGGCGAGCAAGCAAAGTAAGAATTTCATTACATGGTTTCAACATGTATATGTTTTTTACTATGTATATGTCAATAAACGTCTTGATCTTAATTCTTCTTGATTGACTTACAGTTATTCTTCAAATACTTCTGTAATTAAGTACGTTAAGTACTTGTGGATTACTTGTGAATAGGTACCTAATGTGTACTTCTTTGCAGACGACTCATCTCAGATATCTCTGTCAGTTTAGCAATTACAGTGTGTGTGTGTGTGTGTGTGTGTGTGTGTCCTCACCGTGGTCTTCTCCAGACAGTGCAGGAGGTGATGATGCAGCACCTCGAAGTTGGGATTGGCCTTATACACCAGGGCCTGTCCTGCTTCCTTGGACGCCTTCAGGGAATAAACAGAAATCACATCACCAAACAGTGAGTCCGTCACAGGGCATGCCTTTAACCAGCAGTCCAAATAAGGTCTGACCCACCACCACACCTGAACAGGACTAACACTCTGCTATAAGACCGTTTGTATCGGACCAGTTCTTTGTCCCCAGTGCCTCCTGGTTCAGAGTTTGTAAGGAAGCTCACTGTTTCAGACTTGGGCTGCTAACAACAGTTGTTCAGCAGCTGTCTCACTGTTTTCCCAAGACAGCCACCGTACTTGTGTTGCTCAGGGGAACAGACTGAATGTGACTCAGGTGTACGGACAGAGGGACTGACAACGACTGAAGCTTATTTGCTGTCTTCCTCAGAGTCAGTAAAATAGCCATGGACTAGCTTAATTAAGGGTCCATCCTGGGGACCAAAGGAGAGGGAGGGACTATACCAGTCTCCTGGGGACCCTAAAAAGTGCTCATCTAATTTCTGAAGACCATCCTCAACACTCATGTTGGAATGGAAATCACAGACCTCAGAGATGGCAACCCCAAAGAAAGTAATAAACCTTAATCCTTAGGTCCAAAGCAAATTGATCATAAAAACGTGCTCCTGAGGACTTTTTATGGATCCTAAAGTCAGTGATGCACCTTAAACCCCAAAGGGAGTGATACACCTTTTACCAGAGATCTTAAAGTAATTTAAGAATCTTACTCGTGAAGATCATTTCACCGGATTTCACAGGACCCTGAATCACTTCCAGAAACCACACAGACACCAGTGGTAATCTCTGACTGCTAACCTGGGTTTGCGCTGTGTCCAGTCTGAAGATGTCCCAGATAAGAATATATTCTTGCTTTTCATTCTTCCCCTCTGACTCTGGACAATACATCAAATAAGCGTTTTCTGAAATCGCACATTGTTCCTAAAAAGGTCAGTTTGTTGAGCACCACCGCCTAAACTACCACCTCTGAGTCACACTGACTCTGCCCTCTGCATGCCACGTAGCTGACTGACATGCAGCTCAGACCAGTATCATTCCTCTAACACATAATGATGATGTTATGAGCAGCGCAGGCACGTCGCATGGTAGGGCCAGTCAAAATGCAATGAAGAAGAAGAGGCAGGGCTGAGAGGTGAATCCGTTTGTAGACGAGGCTGCTCGTTTCCTGCTGGTGAGCTAGACACTGTCAGACCACACCTGAAGACCAGGTCATGCACCAGTTGGTTAGTGGGATGGATAAATTTTTCTCTTCTTTGTTTGCAAAAGAAAGTAAAAATGAGGAATGAGTTAGTGGTGTAGGCACAGATAAAGGGTGACGTAGAGTGAGACAGAAGGTTCAACAGTAACAGATTCCTGTTGGTCAGTATCAGTTTTAAACCACATCTGGGTGTTAAACTCCATAAACTCCACTGTCTCAATCAAGGGTGTATTACAAACACCTATCAGGTATCAACACTGGTTCTGAGCTCTGCTGTTACAGCAAAAGCATTTGAGATAAAAAACACAAACATTTCTAGCTCATACAGCAGGTGAGCAATTTACATTGAAGTCACTGCACCCACAGAGTCCATCAGATTAAAAAACTCCCTCAGGCTCTTGATTATTAGTATTGAGCTGTACAAACAGAGAGATGGGTGCAGTGTAGCCAGCATTTAAATCCTCAACATGCAATAGCAACAAATCCTCCAACCTAAATGTCAAATATGTTGTTATTCTGATTTAACACGTCTGTCATTAAGGTTGAGAAACTTAAAGTACTCACTGCTACTACTAAAGATAAAGAATTGTCAGTGGTTAAACTTTAATTAATACTTAATTAATACTGTCCAGTGAATGTGAGTGCTCAGATAAGCTGCAGACTTTGGTGCAGCTTTGGACAAATTCATTAAGTCTGGTAAAGTATTTGAAATAATGTCTTTGCCTGGTAGTGATAGTGACACCAGCTCCAGTAGTGTTCTGATAAACTGGGTCCAATGGAAATAATGTTACTGTTGAACCAGATGGATGATAAGTCGACAGATGGTGAGAAAGAAACAACAGACCATGATGAAACATTTCTGTATGAAGCACGATGACGTCAATAACCAGTCTCCCTCCGGTTCACATCAGGTATCCAGCATGCAGCAGCCTGCAGCGTGTCAGCTCACGGCTCGAGAACAAGAAAGAAAACATGAAAGAAAGAGCAAATCAAAGGATAGAAAACAGCAGCATCCGACGACGATGGCTGCATGTCCGTGGTTACCTCCTCATCTGGGTCAATCAGCAGCCGGCTGCGTGTGTACTGCAAATAAGCATTAGCCCCTCCGGTCTTCACAGTGCGAATTCTAGCAAGCCTGGTTTTCTGTTTGTGAACACATACAAACGTCTGTTTAGCCCGTTCATTTGTGTTCAACTGTGTATGTGTGAGAAGCTGAGGAAAGCAGCACAAAGTGAAACTACACACAACAGGTGACGTGAGGTAAGGTGGGAGAAGAGAAGAGGAGGAGAGGAGAGGAGGAGAACAGAGAGCTGAGGAGGGGAGGAGGTTGGATGTTGGAATTACGTGATGGTTTGTACAGAACACCTGAACATCTGTAAACAAGAAATTCAATTTTGAGAAGCACAACATGCTTCATTACCCAGACTTGCAGTAAAATATTACTGTCTAAAGATGTGACTCTGCATTAGTAACTAGGACTGAGGGTGCTCTGACACTACTTCATGATCTGGTTTTTCAGTGGGGAGGGCTCTGTGGTTTTAATGTGGGTCCGTGGACAGGTTGTGTTACTCTGACAGCTGCAGACACACACGTGATTCGGCTGCTTCTCTGTAACTTTCCAACTTCGTGTTTGTGTTGCCCTCCCCGCGGGATAAACAAGGAGCTCCAGCACAAGCAGAAAACTCATCTGTTGATGTTGGGCGGAAGTGGAGCCCTGGACACAGTTTCCTCCTCCCTCTGTCTTCCTGTCTTTTCTCCTGTGGGCTACGAGCTGCTGCCTGGTTTAGTTAACGTGTTTGTTCCGCTCGATGAGATCTGCTGCAGTAAACAGACGTGTTGTCTCTGCACTTACATGTGGATAAAATGTTCAGCTCAGACCAGTTAGTTTAGTTTTCACTTCAAGCTTCAGTAAACGGCCGTAAACACACACATGCACAAACATGTTTTCCTCCCAACCCGCTGCTGATGTGTGGAACTGTGATCATTCAGCAGCGAGTTTGGTGGAAGTTCTGTGGTTTAAACAAAGAGCGAGTTCCGTGTCGTCACCTTCTGCGCTCGTCTCTTCTCGGCTCTCTGGCTCTGGTGGTAGATTCGGCTGAAGTTGGAGACGATGACGGGAACGGGCAGAGCGATGACCAAAACCCCGCTCAGAGAACAGACGGAGCCGAAGATCTTCCCCATGATGGTCTTTGGTACCATGTCCCCATATCTGAGACGAAAGAGAGGAGCAGGATGATGAAGAGCAAACCAAACTACATCAAAACATATTTAATAATGTTACAAACCCAAAGGTCAAAGGTCATCAAAAGAGTTTAACACGTCATTCATCCCTATCTGTCCATAAGAAGTACTACTAAAGTACTACTAAACACTTGTCCTCTGTCTTCCTGAACGCTCATTATTTTCCAACGAGTTCTGCAGATGAACTGTGCATGTAGATTTATTTATGAATAATGAGCAGTGGGTTTGCTGCTGCTGACAGATACTCAATGTGGAAACTAAATGCACAATTGACTTTTTCAGACAATCAGCAGAAAATGGAGCTGATGCAGCGTTTTCCTCCTCACTCAGTGTTTTGTGAATGAAGCTGCAGCTCAGTCTGGGTCCACATGGAGGAGCCAGAGATCTGCAGAGAGAGACGATCATCACCTCGTATACGACGTATACACCATGATAAATAAACTTCTGCAGGGACACGAGTTCATTTTAAAGTCTGGAAAGCATTAAAATAAAAATAAATGCACTTTATCAGCGTCTCTGGTGACTGCGTCTCCTCTCTGCCCTACTTTTCAAAGCTGCTCCTTCTCCCTCGGTAAAAAAACATCTCATTCATTATTGTCGGACAGGCAGATCTGATGGGCGCTTCTGCATTCCCAGCATGCTCAGTGCTTACATGTTTATATCAGTTTGTCTCTAAGGATTTCACTGTTCATCAGCTCAAATTGAAATCCTGCACAAAGGTTTTTTCCACACAGGATCACATCTGATTATACGACATTTTCTAAACCAATGTTCTCTTCTCACTCTCAGTTGTTAATTTTACGCAGAACAGCTGCTGTTAGAAAATATTTCACCTGTAGGAATAAAGGTGATGTGACCTGGCTCCTAACACAGCTTGTGAAGGAGATTTAGGTGCTTTAAAAACACCTGGAGACAGTTTGTAGTTATATCTCAGTGAAGTGTGAACACAGAGACATAAAACACACAATCTATCCACAATAAAGCTGAATCCTGCAGAACTTCATTCAGAATGTTCACATTTTTACCTTCTCACAGTAAGTCACAGTGAAACGGGGACGTCCATGATCCACTGCAGACAGGAGCTGATCACACACAATCAGCTGCTTTTAATGGGACTAAATAAAAACATAATTTCTCCCTGAACAGATGGAAAAGATCAGTTAATAATAATAATCATCATGTTATCATATGACATAGATGTGGATATCGTGTCAGGCAGGCGGTGTTCGTGTCCATGTTTGTTTCAGGGAAACAAGGATTTGTGTAAGACAGCACATGAAGGAACCTGTTGTACAGACATCAGCATGTGGGGAAACTTAGGATCCTGCAGACTGGTCCACGTGTTTGTGTCCATGCTTTTCCCAGCAGATATAAAAACTGAAAACGTTTGTGTTGTTGTGTTTCTGAGCTCAAAGTTGTGTTGCTGTGTGAAAGTGACTGATCACCTCCACCTGCAAACCTTCAAACCTCAGCGTCTCTGCAGCCAGCAGCCAATCAGAGGCTGCGACCTTGTCTCAGTGTGTGTGTGTCACAACACGACAATGAAACCTGCAAAATCAGAAACACACACACACTTAGACTACAGGTGTGTGTGCTGCTGTGTCAAGTGCCTGTGTCCTTCAACAAGAGAGTGTGTGTTTATCTGCTCATCAACACACAGACACACACACAGACACACGCACACACACACAGACACACACACACACACACGCGCACACACACAGACGCGCACACACACACACACACACACAAACACAGACACACACACACACACAGACACAGACACACACACACACACAAACACAGACACACACACAGACACGCACACACACACAGACACGCACACACACACAGACACGCACACACACACAGACGCGCACACACATACACACAAACACAGACACACACACACAAACACAGACACACACACACAAACACAGACACACACACACACAGACACACACACACACACACAGACACACACACACACAGACACACACACACACACAGACACACACACACACACACACACACACACAGACACACACACACAGGGCTCGTAGTGACGTGGTCTCTATGCTGCTGTCGGACTAAATCCTCGGACCCAACGACAATAGAAACAGTTTCACACATTCTTTATAAGAAGTTTCTACACAAACCACCTCAGAACCCCACAGCTGATACTGGTGGAGAGATGGTACCGACTTCATGAGCTGGACGACAGCTCAGAAGAACTCGACCTAATTGTTGTGTTTTCAATTAGTTCTTCTCTAAAATGTGTTGTGTTAGATGTTGGGTTTTGATTTTGACGGGGGGCTGCTGGGACTGTTCCACAAACCACCACAAACATAAACAGTTTAATTATTCTCTCATCTTCCTTAATGAGGTCGGTTATTTTCTACAAAGCGCCACAGACGTGCAGCCCGCCGCTCGTTCTCGTCTCTGCTGTGACAGCACAAAAACTCCTGTGGCCTCGACAATGATTTACAGCAGAGCGGGGACACAGCCGAGCAAACCGGACTCGGGAGGGACGGGAGACGAAATGATAATCAGAGAAATCAGTGTGTGACGTTTCACTTCTGCACCACAGTTGGTAACAACTCTGCTCACTGCCCCCTGATTTCTCACACAGGCTGGTTTTCTGCACAAGTCTGCACAAATCTCCAAACCACACAGAGTCTGCAGACATGCTAGAATAACTCTAGGACGCTGCACTCGTGGTGTGGTCAGACTGAAACCCCGCTGGGGCAAGACAGGCAGGCAGGAAGAGACAGGAAATAGCCCATAAACCAAGGGAGGGGGCCCAGCCGGCACTGTCCCAGTCCCAGTGGTCCTCTGGGACTGTGTGCTGATGTGAAGTCAATATTTGTAGTTTGGTAGAGAAGCGTAAAGAGCTGGAACAGGAGCAGGGTGGGGGGCAGCCACCTCCACTGACCTCTGGTGGAAGTGGCTGCTGAGGCTGCACTGGCCCAATCACCCAGGGCCTCCTGAAGTTCCTGGACCAAGCTCCAAACAGGAGTTGGCGGAGAAGCCACAGAAACAAAGCTTCTGTTTTTGGCTCAGAAGGAAAAACAAGAATCCGAAGTCCAGCTGCAGCGAGGGCCGAAAGACCCCCCACCCCTGCTCCACCACCTCCAGGTGACCTGGGGTAAAAGGAGGCTCCTGGCTGGTGACCTGCAGCTGGTCCAACATCAGGCAGCAGTGACCAGCAGGTAGAAACACCTGTGCTGCCATCTGTGGACACCACAGAGAAAACAGATGATCATCTCCTCCCCGTTTGATATATGTTGGTACTCGCTGCTTTAATTCTTCATCAGCTCAGCAGGAGCAGGAGTTATAAATCAAACACGAGACGACTGTGTGAGGGGGGGAATATTCTGTTCTTCTCTGTGCTCCACAGCAGAAACAGGTGAACCTGAACACTGTAGCTGATGGTAACAATAACTGTACTTTTATTACCACGGGTTCACTGGTTCAGACGGATAAAGGCGGCGTGACCACACCACCAGGTGATGTCACAGCATCAAATGGTGAGGGGTTGCTCAGACACCTGGTTACAGTTTGGACCTGGTTCAAGTCTGTAAAACATGTCGACTGAAGCTAAACATGCGACTCACCTGTCAGACGCCTCACGTTCACATCATCACACCTGTTGTTTGCCTGTGTGGTCTCTGCTCCATAAACTACACCTGGAAGAACTTCATCAGAAACCGGTTCAGATTCAAAACGTCCAGAACTTTCTTCTAGGAATCATCAGTCCGTTTGGTGAAATGACAGCTGGACACTGAAGACGTCATCCAACGCTGTGTCCCTGCACAGAGCAGCAACAACTCTCTAACCAGCAGCTTCGTTATACTGGGTCTGTTAAAACCAGTATGAACGTCAAAGTGAGGAAGAGTTTAAATAAGTGATGACATGTCAGCAGCCGTCCTCTGTGAAATCATCTAATCCATCTGATCACCTGAACGTGGAGGCTTTCAGTACAGGCTGTCTGACCCGACCCCTGAGATAAAGAGTCTCCTGGGATGATCCGGTTTCAGTCTGAAACCATCACTGGGACCACCTCTCCTCCTCTGGTGACATCTGCGGGGTAATTAACAGTCCAGTCTGGACCGGCTCTGATCAGTATCTCACCTCTGGTCATGCAGCTGAAAATAGAAACTGGTGGATCCATCAGTGGTTCTGGTGAAATGCAACACGACTGTCTGCAGAACAGACGACACCACGCTGATGAGATTACAACTGGAGAAGGTGAAGCTGATGTAAGTTTCTCACACACTGACTCAGATGTAAAAACAGAATCTGATTCACACACAGCAGTTTGTCTCCGTGTTCAGTCTGTAACATTTAGAGTTTACACAACCACGAGGCTGCAGCTCTGTCAGAGTGTCTGCGAAATAAATCCTGCATGAAGCAGTAACATGCTGCTCTCAGGAAAACTACCTGATCATACTCGCATACTTCAGTCTTCAGTCCTGGTAAAACTACTAATGAGGTTTTAGTACTTTTACTCAGCAAAGAGAGAAAATAACTTTTAGAGAAAAACTCATCAGTGACACAAACATGATGTAAAAAGATTTTATTTTACAAAACAAGATGCAGGCCAGAGATCTTTCTCTCGACCCCACGAAACACGACACTTCATCAAAAAAACAACAAAAAAACAAACATCTGAGGAATCTGGAACAGGACAAAGTCCCCGGATCACCCCCCCACTCAGTCTCATTGTGTCCCGTCAGTGATCACACCAAGGGGGCGGGGCCTACTTCTTGGCATAGGTGACCTTCATGGCGCAGGTCGCTGTGATCCTGAAGCCCTGCAGGGCGTCTTTGGCGACGCCCGCCTGTGTGTCGCTCTCAAACTCCACGAAGGCGATGTCGTGTTTCCCCGGGACAAGACGGACCTCTTTGAAACCAGGAAACCTGCGCGGGACAAACAAGGTCGCGGTTAAACATTGCCAGTTTGTGCAAACGTGAACACACAGAGCTGGAGTTCTGGACTCACTGGTTGAACAGCATGGACAGCATCATCTCATTGGTCTCTTCAGGAAGGTTACTGAGGAACAGGATGTAGTTTGGTGGATTATCTGGAACCTGCGAAGACAGAGACTGATCAGTTCTACTTTTCAAAGGCTCGATCCTCTTCCAGCGCTGCATGCTGCAGGTTCTGATAGCCAGGTCCAGTTTGGATCCAGTTTCGAGCTAATTAAATGCACAGATTTACTAATTATTAGAAAAGGTTTGCTTATCGGATTTAGAGCTGGACTGGATTTGATTTGATAACCTGTTAGTGCAGGTGTCTGTCAGGAAAACAGCATCAATGTGAGAACGTTCTGATGAGTCCAAAGCTTATTGTTCTTTTGTCAGCTGGACCTAAAGCTGACACAGGTCCACGACCTTTGACCAGAAGGTGGACGGTGTGTAACTGTTGTTCATGTTTGACAGATATAAAAGAATCTCACCAGATAAATTTAATACAACAAACTGCATTCACATCAAGTTCAGAGTCTGGTTTATGACGTCTTACCTGTACGACAGGTGTGTGCACAGGTGCTGCTGATCCCTGCAACAACAAACAGACGACCGTCAACATGTGGAACATTTTCTGTGTCAGCTTTCATTTGACCTGTGAATGGTTATTAGTCGTTAAAGGACAGATCCACCGTGTTTCAGTCCGTATGTGACGGTAGCTGCTGTAACTGTTCCTGCTCTGCACAGACACTACCTGACATTTCACCCAGAGAACAACTATGCTACAAGACGTCAGGGTCGAACTGCACAGCTCTCGTTCTGTGTGAAACAGTCCCACTGATCTGAGCACAGTCCTTTAAAGTTCCACAGAAATCAGCCTCAAACACACTGTGACTGATATTTACTCAGGGGTTTGTTTGATATGTTTTATACGAGTCTCAGATGAACTCTGGACAGAACGAAAAATGTGCATTTTGGCCCAGAAATCTTGCAGCACAGTTGTGTTCTGGGTGAAATGTGACACGGCGTCCGTAGAGAACAGAAACCAGGACTTACTGTCACATACAGTACTGAGAAAAAAAGAAAAACATTCCTGCCCCTGATCTCTTCTCACTCTAAACCTCAGACAACCTGAGGAAACACTTAACTTTTAAATGAGGTGTAAAGCATGAAATTAATTTTAAAAAATCACCAGTGTGAAAAAGTAATTTTAGTTCTGCTCCAGGACTCTGACTAGACCCAGTCCAAACTTTAATTTCATTCCCTTTGAGTCACTCAGAGCCCCAGCTTGAGTTATGGGTCTGCGTTGGCGTAGCCTCTGTGTTATTACTTTTCTGGTACAGTTGTGTTAAGACTACAACGTCGGTGAAGAAGCATAAATCAAACTTTACCGTTATGCTTGGGATCATTGTCTTGCTCTCTAAAAGGGTTGTGCTCGAGCTTTAACTCACAGGCTGACGTTCTCTTCCAGGACTCTCTGGTTCCTCTATTACAGCACGTCGCCCTGACACTGAAGCAGCAAACACCTCACAACAAACACTGACACTGCTTTTGTGCCTTCTTAGTTGAGTTGGACACTTCAAGGTGTCTGTGACTTTGTGGAGTCCATGAGCTGATCCCAGACTGATCAATGCAGTTTGATAGTTTTTTGGATGCAGTAACTAACGGGTGAATACTTTGTCCTGCACAAACCTGTTCTTAGTGTTTGTTCAGCTTGTCTTTGTTTTATGCTGAATATTTTTAATAAGCTCAATATTGTATTAAGATCAACTTGAAGAAACCTAAACCAGCCTAATAAGTTTCAGACAACATAATCCAACATAAAACACCGGAGCCAGACAGCTGTGTATGAAGGATTACACCAGCTCTGGAGTAGAAGGTGCAGGTTTTAAGTTCTGAACAAATCTCAAAGCTCCGTTTCAGACAGAGTCCAACATAAGACGAGACTGTTCAGGTGCGTTCATGTAGAACAAGTCAATGTAATCAAGAACCGGTAAGAATGCGACAGCAACCAGTCTGATCCTGCTTCCAAAAGAAAAACGAGACTTGTGCCTGAAACTAAAGTCAAACGTCAGTCTCAGTTTCTTCATAAGGTTTTTAACATGCTGCTTCAAAGACAGGAGGACATTCATCACACAGATATTTGAAATAACAACAGTGTTTGCTTTCATTCTGTCAGAACGATGTGCTTTTAGAACACAGTTGACCAAGAACATGGAATTCAAATCTCGTTTAAGCAAATTAAATGAGTTTCAGCAGCGTAACAACAGGACGTGCTGACCAACTGCAAACCACAGCAGTGCTTCTGAAACGTATTTAAGTAAAACACATCAGTCACCACGTAGAGCATAACGCACCTTATATAGGTATGGACATGTATATGTGTGTGTCTATATATGTTATGTATGGATGTATGTGTATTTGCACGTGTGTGTATATGTACATATCTATACTTATATAGATATTACTGCTTGGATACTTAATGGTAGTTGCAGTAGTATAATAGTTGATATTTGCACATTTTCCACAACCCCTACCCATATTGCATACTGTGTATGTGTGTACATAGGAACTACCGGTGTACATATTGTGTGTTTATTGTATATTCTATTTTATTTTAATTCTATTTTTTATTTAAACCTTTTCTGTGCTTTATGTCCTGAGCTGTGGTAACACACAAATTTCCCCGCTGTGGGATCAATAAAGTCCTATCTTATCTTATCTCTTATCCTTTAGTTAAGTTACTGGTTTCATGTCACAGACTCGACAGTGTGAGCTACTGTGGTTCAGCTGGTTCATCGATCAGCACCATGATGGAAACTTAGCGTCCAGGCTGCAGCTTTTCTGCTTTTGTTGAGCTCACGTTATCAATCACTTAACGTTCTGATGTTTCGAGCTGTTAATGGAACAAAACTGTCACATCAGCCTCCAGGAAACATGAAGGTCTGACTGTTCCACTGTCTTCTGATGTTTTAGAAATTTAAAAACGATGTTTTATGTAAAATAAAGAACAGAACAAGCTTGTTTTTGCGGAGTCTGGTGTATCAGTGAAGGGACTGTGATAACTGCTTGTTGACAGCTCCTCTAATCTGAGCCTCCTGCACCAGCTGATTTCCTGCTGGAAACCGTGTTAGAGGTGTTAGCGTGCGCTGATGAAGCAGCGACACACTCAGGTTTCCTGAGTCATTCATTCTTCAGCGAGGTGAGTGATCCCAGCCAGACAGGATCTGACACGCTGTCTCCCTCTGCTGAGATATTTACACTCGCACAACCACAAAAACAGAAGAAATAAACTGCTTTAAATGCTTTCATATTTCTTCTTGTTGTTATTACAGCGATCTCTCTTATTGTTAAATGACAGTAACGTGTAAAGTGCAGAGAAACAAACATATGAGCAGAGGGTTGGTGCTGAAATCTAATCTGACTGGAGCAGCAGCTGTGAGCTGTAGTCTTGGGGTTAACGGGTTTTTTAACTTTTCCCTGCCTGGGAATACCATCACTGACACAGTTTGACTCCTGGGATTTCACATCAGTAATGTTTTTTATTTTAGTATGATCTTTATCATTTTCAGATGTTCTGGGTTTGTATTTGTTGGGTTATGGGATTTCTTCATCATCTTAAGCCCACTGAGGAAACTGCAAATGAACCATGCAAATAAAATATGATTTGATTTGACCGCTGCTCTATATTACAGCACATTCTTTAATCTGTGGTTTATTATTCAGGAAGCCTCAGATCATCTCTACAGAACTCTACAGAGCTGACTTGAGTTTGATTCAGGGTGAAGGAAGGAAAGTCTCTGGTCTGAGAGTCAAAGACATTTGTTCTTAGGACAATCGTCACGTGTGGAGATGTAGAAACTTTCTTTACACATACAAACTGAAATAACAGCAACAAGAAGAGAGAAATGAATCAGAAATAAAAAACTTTTCTGATGGTGGCCAGAGAAAAACAGCTTTACCAACTTCTTAAAGAAGAAGAATAGACTCTTATTTACTCTCAACGACTCAGAAAAGAAAGAAAAAAAGCATGTGATCGTGTGCAGAAGATTTCAGGTCTGATGGATACTGGAGTCACACTTTACAAGAAGCTGATAATACTGTGACGGTTTCTTATTTCTCCACATCCAGCAGTTACAGACACTCCAACTACAAGTACTGGCGCATCAGAGTAACAGCGGTTCTTCACAATGATTCACTGCATCGGCTTAAAGAGCAACAAGTTTTCACTTGTTAAACAGCTTTGATCCATAATTAAAGCTGGATTTTGTTACACACACTGATTATTGGCGTCTTGTTTGCACCTGCTCCCTCTCCGACACACAGGGCAGAGCTGCAGATGGGTTTTCTCATCTCATCTCTTCACTTATCTTTAAATATCTCCAAACTACTGCCGTCTCACCTCCGGCCGCCGCAGGCAGACAGAGGTTAATGTAATTTGGATGTAAAGTGGCACCAGTGCGTTTGTATCAGATAACTTTGATGAGTTCGAGTGCACGAGAGCATCGCGTATGAAACCCAACACCGGTATCAGCATCTCTTCCTCCCAGATATGAAGCTACGTTTGTGTCCAGTGCTCACGCTCTTCCTGCTGTCCTACATAAATTAAGATTTCTGAATCAGATTTAGATTTTATTTATTCACAAGCATAATCAGAAGAAAACAAAGTGATCTTCTAAAGTATTATTTTCTCCCTGAGACTGTAAATTTGTTTTTCTCAGTAAAAACAAAACAATATTTAAGTAAAAAACTAAATTCAAATAAAAGACTGACTCTCAGCCTCTGTTTTTTAACTTCTTCATGTAGCTTTGTTCAGCTTTAGTTTATGTGAACCAGGTTACAATCAGCTTCCTCACGTGCAGGACGTTACACAGAAAGATGCTGCATCGTTTTTAAAATCAGACTAAAACTAAAACACACAAATAAAAAAATTCACTGATCATTCAAAACCATCATTTCAGTTTTGTTTTTTACAGACACTGCACTTCCCGGCTTGACTTTTTATCTCACCACTGTTAGTCAGTGTCAGAAATCTTTGAGCTATGCTTCCAAAACGCGTCAGAGAGAAATCAAAATACTCATCTGCTATGTATATATGTGGCTTTCCAGTAATGAGGTTTCTTAAGAACATGTAAACTTGTTCCCTCATATCCCCAGCATCCCTGCAGTCACTGATGCTACCGACAGACGTTTCACTCACCACTGCTGGTTTCTTCACCAGGTTAGATGCCTGCTCCTGAGGCTTCTTCTTGTCCTTCTTCTTCTTCTCCTTGTCTCCATGGACGCCCTTCATCTTGGTGATGACCTCAGAGTCGGTCTTTGCATACTGTATCCTCTAGAAAACAACATGACAAGGCTCAGTTCAACAACGGTCTTCTTTAAAATGACATTAAGCTGAATACGGCCACAACAACAAACATCTTGTGACTTATGAGGTCGATTAGGCTGTGATGACAGTCACAGGTCAGTATTCTCCTCCTACCATTGGCTTGTTGTAGAAGGGGAAGCCCTGCAACTGCCTCAGTGCGTTGGTGGCGGCGGCGAGCTCTTTGAAGACGACAAAGGCCTGTCCCCTCATCCTCGAGGTCTTCATGGCCACGATGTCGACGACCTGGCCAAACTGAGAGAAGAGCGCGTAGAGCGAGCGCTTCAGCTCTGCGGGGTGAAGACGAGGAGAGAGAGAGCTCAACACAACTATTCACTGCTGAGCCTCTGTAACTAATCAGTTAATCAAGAAAATCTACTGTAGGTTAATCAATAAAGAATAAATATAAACTCACCGTCTTTCTTGACTTTATCATTTATATTGTTGATGTAAATTGTGTGGTTTGGTCTAATATCCATGGTGGAGTCTGAGGAAACAGCAACAGATCAAGTTCAGATTTTTCATCTTTTAAAAAACATGACTCACATTTAACAGGACGCTGAACGTGCAGTACTACAGTACTACTGCAGTATTCATATACTGGCTGTTTACTCAGTCAGACCTTTGTCTTTTCACTTTACTGTAGCTTCAATTCCACTACTCTGTTGTGTATCTGATTTACCTGATGATTAAAAGCATGTTTTGTTTGATTGCGACTGACACCGAGGACAAATAGTTTTTTATTTAGTAACGTGGCTACAAAAACCTGTCGTAGTAAAAACGTTTGACACGTTTAAACATCTCATCGATAATTAAATACCACAAACAAGCTCCAGTGTTTTTATAAATTAACTTTTCATCTGATTCACGTTGTTTATCTTTTAAATCACAAGTATTAGTTTTATTAGCTGCTCTGCTAAAGCTAATGTTAGCATGCGTTAGCCTAACGTCAGCTAGCTACGTTCATTCATCACGTTAGCATAGTGAGAGTTAGCTTCCAAGCTTAACGTTAGAAGTGTTTCTTACACTAAAAACAACAACACATATTTAAACTCCTAACGTCCGCCTGCTCAGTGATTTTACAGCTAAACTGGTATCAGAGACATAGTTAAATGAAAATAAAACTCACGCTGTCTCCACTCACACCGCTCATGTACAACAGGAAACAAACACTGTGGCGCCGCTATCACCGGCTGCTCTTATACGGTAGTTACCGCCCCCGCAGGCCGGGAGGAGAACTACAGGCAGCACATTGTTTTACTGCTTAACACTGATTTAGTTTTAGTCTTAGTATGTTAAGTTCACAGAATTAGTTAAAATATCAATCATGTAAATAAAGTAACTAAATTACAAATTTAGTAGTTTTATTTTCAGTTACGTAATACTTTGACTACACTACATTTCAGTGGTAAATACAGTACTTTTAATCCACTAGATTTATTGATAATTATAGTTATTTGTTACTTTTCAGATTCAAATTAGTAATACAAAATATAGCATAATATGAATAATATTTCATAATACCACTTAACAGAATATTAAGTAATTCAAATGCTTTAATAATTGTAATCCAACAATATAATACACAGTATTCTGAAAATTAGTGCATAAAGAGTATTGTTACTTTTTTTTAGCTAATCATTTTGTACTTCCTAAGTTTTTGAACCTCACAAAGAATTTCTACACTGTACTGTACTTTTACTTTAAGACGATCTGAGTACTTATCCACCACTTTTGAGCTCATAGTTCACAGAGGAGGAAACAAAGTCCAGCAGCTTCAAAAACTCCTTTAGATCTCTTCCACTATCATACAACTCATTTCTTGGGATGTAACAAGTTCTGGACATGTGATAATGTTAATCTTGTTTACTGGATCACTGACTGGACTGTACTTTGTTTTTGATCTGTGTTTTATATCAACGTTGTGTTTTTAGCTCAATATGAACCAAATTTTCTCATGAGGACTAAAAACTAAAGTTAAACTTTTATTACTAACTGTATTTATTTTTGTTATTGTGTCTTATATACTAAATATTTGTCACATTATTCACTTTACTTTACTTTACTTGGCAGACGCTTTTATCCAAAGCGACTTACAAGGAGAAGACACGAGCAATTACCATTCGGTTTCTGTAAATTCTGAGTTACAAGTTATTAGTTACCTGTGAAAGTTTCCAGTTTACTGCAAAGATATGAAATTAGTTTTTAAAAGTTTAATTTCTCAGCTGTGAGGTTCATTTTTGTAAATGATGGTTTTTACATAGTAAAGGTTCAGAAATCAGGTAGTAAGTACATCTACGTGTAGTGGAAAACCTTCTCAGGAAATTACTTAAGCATTGCTCTGCTTTCAGTACTTTTACTTGCAATATTTAAAGCACATTTCCCTGGTCATACGTAAGTATTATTACCACAGTTTATACATACTCTTACAGGTAAAAATCCTTCATTAGACACAGGTAAAAGCAACAATATATTAACTTATTATATATATTATTATTAATTATATATTATTGGATTGATGAGTAAACGTCAGTAGATTAAGCTGATGTAACGGTTCATGTACTGACAGATAATAACACATCAGCAGTTATTATTCAGTTATATTTCGATTTTAAAATCTGCAAACTGCCAGAGAAAAACAGTGGACTAAAAGTGAAGTGAACACCAAAAGTATTTGAGTAAATGTACTAGATTACTTTTCTACTTTTTTAGAAAACATGCACAGATCTTGAATGTGTTTTTTCCTTCTCAGTGAGGTCACCTGTACAGTGGAGACTTTTGTCCCCTGCCTGTCTCCGTACAGGTGTATAATGTTTACATTAGCTGATGCATCTCTGTTGTCATGTGAAGCTAATGGGCTAACAGGCTAGCGGCTAACAAATGGTGACCATCGAAGTGAGCCGGTTCGCACCGGGACGGTGACGCAGCGTCACGGGACCACGGTAACGACCTGCCCGCGGTGGCCCACGCTGTGTCCCCCCCGGTGCGTGTTTGGTTTGTCCGTCTCGGCGTGCAGACGGTCGGTTATCTTGCGACTTTTGCCCTTTTGCCGCGGCTCATGCTAGCAGGTTAGCCCGTTAGCTAACAGGTTAGCCGGTATAAAGCGGCTCCGCTCAGTCGGAGGCTAACTGACACGGTGACCGGACGGACCGCAGCGGGATGAGCCATGGCCTCGGTTCGGGTGGCGGTTCGTGTCAGGCCCATGAACAGGCGGTGAGTGAAGGACTACACGGACCTTATCTCCCGGCTGCAGGAGACTTAATTCAGTTTTTAGATGTGAATGTGGGAGTTTGGTGAAGCTGCTGGTTTGAACTTTATCTTTTATTTTACTCTTAAATGTTACAGTAACATTAACATTTCACGGCTTCAGGCTCCTTTAACGTTTCAGTACCTGTAAAATTATTTAAACCCAGTGGGTTCAGTCACTCGGAGTCTGTGTGGATGCAGGTGGTTTAGTGGTTTTCTTTGTGGGCGGATTTTGAGAAAGTAGGGCTCCTGGGCTCAGACAGGTACGAGGCCCCCCTGGTCCTATATTTATATATAATGCAGGATATGTATGTTCAGAATATATTATATATATTTTATATATTATATTATAACAATCCCACCAGAGCGTGTGTTGCAGTCATTCGTCTATTCTTGTTCACGTTTTGGATGTAGTCTCTGTTTTCTACTTGTGGTCTTTGTTCAGTTTGTCACACGTCTCATTTTGGTCATTTTTCAGAAGCTGGTTGTCATTTTTTTATTCTGCAGTATTAAATATTAACACACCCTTCATGTGTGTTTTGGTTTTGTGGTTTTAACATGGTGAAAGTTGAAATTAAAAGATGTAAACCAGACTCACTGCAGGTTCACTGTTCTTGTTGCTGAAACATGATTTAGTTTTGTCTGTGATTGTAGTTCTGCAGTTCCTGCTGCATGAGTTTCAGTGTTTGAGCAGATTTTTTTTATTAGACATGAGGATTCAATGCTCAGTCTGTGGTAGACTAGATAGTAACGTTGTGGTTTTGATGAAAGCAGTTTATCATGTTAATCAGTAACGAACAGCATTGTTAGCTGCAGCTCTTATCATTCAGCTCAGTGGTTGTTGTCAGACACTGGTGGAAATCATTTGATCCTGGTGCGTATAAAAAAAACAAAGGTCAAGCACTGATACAAATTCATGTTTCATTTGTGGGACTGAAACTTTGGTCTGTTATTTGTGAAACAGCCAAACTGTCACTGAGTTTGTTCCCAGTAAAGTAAAGTAAAGTAAATTAAATCTTTCAGAGAAAACACACAACATAGAAAAGTTAACTGCTGATCCTTAATTCACAGACTTGTCTACAGTTGAGTGTGTGTGTGTGTGTGTGTGTGTGTGTGTGTGTGTGTGTGTGTGTGTGTGTGCTATAAAGAGAGAACATTACGTAACGTGCTTCTGTGAGATAACGCCCACCTTTATGTACCGAGATAAACAGCAGCTGAATCGTCTTCTGTTCTGATGTTTGATGTTGTTGAACGAACCGGTCTGCACACAAATTATTCACGACTAAGCAAACATTTGCTGCTGATAATGTTCAGGTTCAGTCATGCGCTTTTTATTGATGCGAGCTGGGTGTGTCTGCAAATAAGGAATAGTCTTTATGTTATTTTAATTCCATAACCTCAGTAATTAGCTTTGACTAATTAGTTTTTTCCTGTGCAACAAAGACATTTATGTTTAATATGTGAAGATGGAAACAAGTTTCAGCTTTTACACCTCAATGAATTAAACAGCACAGAACATAAAAACCTTTTGCATCAGATGAACCAAACTTTAGGTGAGCAGAAATGCTGAGTATGTGACTGACAGGTGCTTCCCAACAGACTTGAAGATCTGCTCCTGATCCAAACCACACAGACTGATCTGTGAAGCACGGTGGAGGTGGGATCAGCTTGTTCAGCTTCAGTTCATAACAGCAGAATGAGTTCAGAGGTGCACAGACACATTTTGTGATAATGTACAGAGAAATGCATCAGAGTTGATTTCTAGGAAGTTTTAAACTCTAAACTTGAACTTTAATTTGTCCTGCTCAAGGTGCAGTCGTCGTTTCCAGGTTTGGTTTCTAGTCGTGACGTTGTTCGTCAGTTGTCAGGAAAGCTGCAGCTTTACATTTTTGTGTATAAAGCCTCATGTCAGATCCAGATTGTTTCAGTGTGGTTGATGACCTGGTCAAAACGAGATCCGTACACACTGTTGTTTCTCACCAACATGAAATGTTCTCCTCAAACACTCACACATGAACTTTATTGATGTTCCACAGGGAGAAGGACTTAACTGCAAAATGCATCATCAAGATGGAAGGAAACAAAACCTCCATCACCAACCTCAAGGTACTTTTTAAAAACTGACACAAGCTGTAGAAATCACCTTAAAGTCTGCATTGATGAGCTCTTTTTGTTTGTGTTTTTTTTGTTTAGCTCCCAGACGGCGTCGCTGGAGATTCAGTGAGGGAACGAATCAAAACCTTTACGTATGACTTCTCGTACGACTCCACGGACTCTAAGAGCTCCGTGTTTGTTTCTCAGGAAAAGGTAAATGACACAAACCTTCATTTTGTTTCTCACAGCAAGATTAAATTAGTTTTAATCACAGTGACCTGAATCTATAAAACAATACTTTAATAATGTGGCAGACAAAATAGAATCATTAGTGAAAGCAAGTGAAGTAAATATTTCCTCAGGTACAGAATTCAGGAGTTGGTGAAACTTAAACTTTAGATTTTCCTCTTTTGTTTCCAGGTTTTTAAGGATTTGGGCTCCGATGTGCTGAGAGCTGCGTTCGAAGGCTACAACGCCTGCGTGTTCGCCTACGGTCAGACCGGCTCGGGGAAGTCCTACACCATGATGGGCGCTCCGGTGAGACAAAGCCCCACACTCCAGGTGTTCTTATCTAGAGATTTTACTGTTTTACTGATTTACATCTCTGGATTCATGTCCACAATAAATTCCTGAACCAGCTTCATGTAGCTGGGTCCAGATCTTTTTTTAAGGCAATAAAACACGATTTCTAAAAATCAATATAATTTGAAATGTTTAGTAGAATCAGTCTAGAAAACAGTGTCCTGGTGCAAAAGTCAGCAGCACATGGTACCTGAGAGGGGTGGGTCAAAGGTCACGGTCTCTCTGAACCTAATCTGGAGTTTAAAGTTGAATGTATAGAGTCAGACTCCACAGGTAATCACACAAAGCTTTCTTCATGTTTGATCTTCTCTCTGTCAATAAACCTGCTGGTTCCTGCTCAGACGACAGAAAATATACTTTAGTTACAGATCAGCACTGATTCAGTACTTTTCAAAAGAGAGCGAGAAAAGAAAGATAAAATCAAACTACAAAATGTATAAGACCTGGAGTCAGTTCACACCTGTTGTTTCTAACTCTAGATGCAGTTTAGTAGAAGCTTGTTATTGTCATTAATGATTAATTTGTGGGAAGTTTTCAGATGCTTCTACAGTAACACGGCGATGTTTAAATACTGCACAGACACAAAAGTCAATAATAAGAAGACAGAAATCAGTGCAGACAGAGGAGGAGACCTGATTTTACTCCTATTTTAATGAATAAAACAGAGAGGAAGTACCACAGATGCACTGATCCTGTTTGTTTCTCTGCAGGAGTCCTGACTCTGCTTTTTTTGCGGTTTTAGGGAGATGCGGGTCTGATCCCGAGGATCTGTGAAGGTTTGTTCAGTCGGATCTCTGAGGCGACTCGATGGGATGAAGCTTCATTTCGTACTGAAGTCAGGTGAGTCGGGTTTACAACGTCCACTGTTCACGTTATGTTGAGGAGAGAAGGCTGCATGAGAATAAGAAAAGAGGGCAGTTTCACCTTCAGCCTCTCTGTGACCTGCAGGGTGCTGCTTATTCAGAATCACCACAGACAATGAAACCAGTGGAGCAGTTTATAAATGTAGCTCCAAACACACAGGTGGTTCAGTGACAACAATCCAGCTTCAGGAATGAACAGCAACTCTGTGAGGAACTCAGTGGTTAAAATCTAGACTCAAAAAAAGATTGTTTGGGACAGACGATGCTAAAGAAAATCATCTTGACTCTAGAGGATCCTGTCATGTTGGGTCCAGAGTCTTGGTCCCAGTTCTTCTTTCAAGCTGATAAACGTCTTATGTTTGAACCAGGACCCAAGTATTTGGGTCAAGTAGCTCAGTGTGTGGGATTATTATACAGATTTAATCAGCATTTACTTTTTTACTGTTTCTGACTCAGTATTAAAGGACCCTGATCAGGATGGTTACAAAAACCCCGACCAGAACACTTGTAGTTTCAACTGAAGGCTGAACCTGTGACATTGAGCAGTGAAGCTGAGTCTGTATCATGTTTTTCTCTGTTTGCAGCTACCTGGAGATCTACAACGAGAGGGTGAGAGACCTGCTGAGGAGGAAGTCCACTCAGACCTACAACCTGAGAGTCCGAGAGCACCCGAAGGGAGGACCGTATGTGGAGGGTGAGATAGAAACGCAGATGTTACGTCCTGATCTTAACGCCCGGTGCAGTGATAATCTAACAGTCTTTTTCATTTCTTACCTCAGATCTGTCCAAACACCTGGTGCAGAACTACAGTGACGTCGAGGAGCTGATGGAGGCCGGAAACATCAACCGCACCACGGCCAGCACCGGGATGAACGACGTGAGCAGCCGCTCACACGCCATCTTCACCATCAACTTCACACAGGTCAGCGTGCACTCAGACACTCAGATCTCTGGTCACGATCTGTGCCTCACTCCAAAATAAGGTTCTGCAGAGACGTCATTGGACTTTTTAAGGCTATAGCACAGTGTCCATGTGTTTCTGAAACTGCAGTGAATAACAAGTTTATTCTCTGTCAGGCGAAATTTGATGCAGAGATGCCCAGTGAAACGGTCAGTAAGATCCACCTGGTGGATCTGGCCGGCAGCGAGCGAGCCGATGCCACTGGAGCCACCGGAGTACGACTGAAAGAAGGAGGAAACATCAACAAGTCGCTGGTCACACTGGGAAACGTCATCTCTTCTCTAGGTGAGAAACACTCTTCTTTACGTTTCTACAATCCTCTGTCTGAGAGCTGAGACCTCCTGTGGGTCCAGGACCCGGCTTTGATGATGTTTCAGTCTAAGAACAAACGTTGACTCTGTAAATTGGTTTAATGCTGATGAATCTGTTGACTGTGTTTGAGCTGCTCCTGACTGTGTCCCGTTTCCTGTTTCAGCCGACATGACACAGGACGGAGTGAACACCAACCTGAAGAAGAAGTCAGTGTTTGTTCCCTACAGAGACTCTGTGCTGACCTGGCTGCTGAAGGACAGCCTGGGGGGCAACTCTAAGACCATCATGATCGCCAGTGAGGAACAAGAGTTAAATGAAACAAATCCGGACATTTTAAATGGATGTGGTTTTAATTCTGTTTCTTCTAACAGCCGTTTCTCCAGCTGATGTAAACTATGGTGAGACCCTCAGCACTCTGAGATACGCCAACCGAGCCAAGAACATCATCAACAAACCCACCATCAACGAGGACTCCAACGTCAGGCTGATCAGAGAACTGCGGGCTGAAATCGCCCGACTTAAAGCTCTGCTGGTTCAGGGAAACCAGGTAACAGGAGCAGTCTCACTGTTGCAGAGACGGGTGGAGCACAGAGTCTGTGATGTGGACCAGATCTAAAAGTATGAGGCCAATTAAAATGAACAAAGCATAAAGAGAGACTGGAAAATTCAATTCAGTTTATTTATACATCACCAAATCACAACAGAGTCATCTCAGTGCTCTTTACCGTGTAAGGTTTAAGACCTTACACTCATAAATATATACAAAACTATGTAGAAAACCCAACGGTCCTACTTGAGCAGCACTAGGCGACAGTGTAGAGGAAAAACTCCCTTTAACAGAAGAAACCTCCAGCAGAACCAGGCTCAGAGTGGGCGGCCTAGACTGGACTAAGTTGGTAGGACCAAAGACTGCAAGCTGGAATAGAGGAGAGGGGCTCAGTGTATCAGGTCCGCAGCAGACTAAACCTATAGCAGCATAACTAAGAGATGGTTCAGAGTCACCTGAGCCATCTCTAACTATGAGCTTTATCAGAGAGGAAAGTTTTAAGCCTAGTCTTAAAGGTAGAGAGGGTGTCTGCCTCCAGAACCAGGATTGGGAGCTGGTTCCACAGGAGAGGAGCTTGATAGCTAAAGGCTCGACCTCCCAGTCTGCATTTGGAGACTCTAGGAACCACAAGTAGACCAGCAATGGAGAGAAGCTAATGTAGGAGAAATATGATTTCTCTAGTTAAAGACTTGATCACGTTTAAGAAAACTGACCTGACGTCTTTTAATTAGTCACATCAGTTACTTTGTGTTTGTGCTGTTTTCGTCTGTATCATGCTGCTAGCCTGAGCAACCTGAGCTGTGTTTGTGTTTGTCAGATTGCTCTCCTGGATTCACCCACCGCTCTGAGTATGGAGGAGAAACTGCACCAGAACGAAGCCAGAGTGAGTCTGTTCGATGTCTCAGCCTGCTGCCTGTGGAGGTTTTACACAGGGCTTAAACTGTACATGTACACCAAGAAAGCGTTTGTCTAAGGTCTATGTGAACTAAAGCTGTCTTGTGTGTGGACCTGTTTTTCTCCTCCAGGTCCTGGAACTGACTAAAGAGTGGACCAACAAGTGGAACGAGACACAGAACATCCTCAAGGTAACGTTGAACATTTGTTCCATTGATTTTCCAGCAGCTGTTTCTTTCTAAATAGAGAAAATGTCTCTTATGTTATGATGATGCTGTGATTCCTCAGTGGTTTGTAACCTGTCTGTTTATTCACCTCAAAACTTTTCTGTTTAAAAAGTTTTCTTTAGTCTGATTTATTTTGGCAAGATGATCATTGGGATTGTTTAAAATGCAGGAGGAGACTCTGGCTCTGAGGAAGGAGGGGATCGGCGTGGTGCTGGACTCTGAGCTGCCTCACCTCATCGGCATAGACGACGACCTCCTCAGCACCGGCATCATCCTTTATCACCTGAAGGTCAGAAACCACCGGTTCTCTCTGTTTGTGTCTGGACTTGTCTGAGGTGAGAAAAGCTTTAAGGTTTTTTTTCTAAACATCTGTTTTCCTTCCGTGTCAGGAGGGACGGACGTATGTGGGCAGAGAGGACGCGTCCACAGAGCAGGACATCAGTGAGTTGATGAGTTATTTCATGTCCCAGGAAATCAAAGCTGCTCTCATCAGATCAGTTAGTAACATGTTCCCACATCAGCTTCCAAGTCTGGTGAAGTCTCTGAAGTTTCTCCTGAGAACACCACATTTTTAAACCCTCACATGTCCAAATCTAATCAGGTTTTATTTACATAACCCGCTTTAACCAATCGCAAATGATCCTCAGTGGGTTTTCTGAACGACGACTTCCTGTGTCCTTAGACCTTTGAAAACCAAGAGTCCGTCTCTGCAGCCACACGAGCGTCACTGAGCGTCCTCACGGAACCAGACTCTGTGTGGTGCCGGAACAGTTTAGTGGATTATTCAGAGCTGATGTTTAATCCTTATGTTTATGATGTAAACAGGAGAATCTTTTCCATCAGTGATCTATAATCACATCTTTAAATGTATCTGACCGTACATGTGGTCCAGTACCAGTGTCATTACACAAAACCACCTCTGTAACAACAGAAGCTTCTTTGAACATGTTTGTCAGTCAGATCAGCAGTGGTTTTTACTGATCCTGTCTCTCCTGTGTCTTTTCTCGTCCTGCAGTCCTGCACGGTCTGGGCCTGGAAAGCGAACACTGTATGTTTGAGAACCAGAACGGCACAGTGACTCTGGTGCCGCTCGGTGCGGCTCAGTGTTCAGTTAACGGGGTTCAGGTGACCGAGCCGTCACAGCTCAACCAGGGTGAGGAATGAAAACCAGAAACTCTTTCTGTGTTTGTAGTAACTTTATCTGTGAGTCACTGTACGTGAGTGTTTTCATCTTCCAGGTGCAGTCATTCTGCTCGGCAGGACGAACATGTTCCGCTTCAACCATCCTAAGGAAGCAGCCCGGCTGAGGGAGAAACGTAAGGTGAGACTTTGTCCGACAGGTCACTCTGCAGCTGCTCATGTTTTCTACAGAAGCTGACAGTCGGACTGTTTTTCTCTTCCTCCTCAGAGCGGCCTGCTCTCCTCATTCAGCCTGTCTATGACCGACCTGTCCAAGTCCTGTGAAAACCTGTCCACTGTGATGCTCTATAACCCGGGGTGAGTGACTCACACCACAGCAGCTGCGTGTGACCCTGCATCCCCCCCCCCAGCAGGACTCTATGACTGCAGATTATTTCTGATCTCATACATTTCATTGCACCTGTACAGATGACAAAGGAAGTCCACAGTTTGTAAAGCCTAGTTTGAATTGTTGACCCTTAGTAACGAACCTGTTTGTTTTTCTGATTTAACTTGATGATTAATTCATATGAAACTCATGTCACAGTGTGGTGAAACCCTGAAGAACAGCTGCTAAGTGTTTTACTGGTGTCTCTCACTAACACACAGTGTGTTTAAATCCTGATTCAGAAATAAAACACATCAGTGATCCACATCAGAATGAACACACACACTCACCTGCTCACACAGAAACCAACCACAGACCAAATGTAGACTAATCCTGAAGATGGTCCCAACACATCGTGATCCCGTTCCTCTGACGTCACACGTCTGATGAAGTTTAACTCATCGTCTGATGATACTGACAGTATTAGAAGTATAAACCAGACTCATGTTTGAGAACAGTAAAAATTAAATTTAACAGACGCATTAATGTGACTGTTGATAGTTTCACTCAGTAAATCTCTCATTGATGAGTTTGGTTGTTTACTGGTAGCAGAACAGAAACAGAAACAGACTCTCTGTAATCTAATCAGTTTGCTGTGTTTAACTGTATCCACCCTGTCCTGTTGACAGTCTCTTCACTGAGAAGGGCCCCGTCTTCCTCAGGTAGACTCAGCTGTCCACTTCCTGTCTAACGTGTCTCCACTGGTCCAGTTGTTGAACCTGATCCTCATTGTGTGTGTTTAGTATTTTGCACCCTGTCACCTGCTGCTTCTGTCTCCATCCGACACTAGAAAGTGTGTTTTTGCTTTTATTCACACACCGCCGTGCATTTCATTTAAAGCTTGTCCCATTAAGTTGCTTTTACTGACACTGTTTATTGTGGAGTCCAGACGTGTCTGTGTGTGTGTGTGTGTGTGTGTGTGTGTGTGTGTGTGTCTGTGTGTGTGTCTGTGTGTGTGTCTGTGTGTGTGTCT
>JAUYWH010000001.1:711370-729966 GCA_034779795.1 Ctenopoma multispine
ACACACACACAGACACACACACACACACACACACACACAGACACACACACACACACACACACACACAGACACACACACAGACACACTCTTCTCTCTCCTCACCACTGTGAGCATGGTGAACCCGGCCTGGCCCAGCAGGTTGCCCAGGTCGGTGACGGCCGTGTAGGGGGAGACGTGGGGGGAGAACCCCCCCTCCCTCTCGGTCTCGGCGAGCTGGAGGGAGCACCGCAGCTCGTACAGGGTCTCCCCCCCCACCATGGCCCCGATGAAGACCCCGTCCGGCTTCAGCACCTGGTGGATCTGAGCGGACGACACAGAGGTGGAGGAGGTGTGGTCTCTTCTACACACAGCAGATCTACATTTACTGATCACTCACCTGTCTGAGAGCACCTGGCAGGTCGTTAATCCAGTGAAGACTGGAAAGACAAAGACCTCATCAGTGGTTTTCATATGTACATGTAGTACTCAGTACATACAGTACTCAGTACATACAGTACTCAGTACATACAGTACTCAATATTCAGAGCCTCAGCTTCTACAGGTGAAGCAGCTCAGTGATGTGCTGTCGCCTCTATGTGGCCAGAGACAGAATAACACATCATACTGTATAATGATACTGAATAATAACAGTTTGCTGGAGGTTAAAGGTTAAAGATGTGGAGACATCACAGAGAAATATTCACCTCATGCTGCTCACCACCAGGTCGAAGCTGTTTTCTTTGAAGGGCAGAAACTCCTCGTCAGCCAGGACACACTGAGTCGGGATCTCACCGAGTCGTCTCCGTTTCTGAACATCAGAATCAGCATCAGAGTCAGAATGAGTCAGAGCAGCGTCTGCTCGTGTTTCTTCAGTAACAAAGAGTCAGTTTGTTTTATATAACTGAGATGAAGAAAGTTTTTAACATGTTCTCCTGCAGAGAAACCAGATCATCTCCAGAGAACCTGCACCGTCACTGAATCCATGTTCCACACTCACCAGAGTTTTGTCTGAGATGTCTGTGAGGACCAGACGCTCCACGACCTCCTAAAACCAGCAGACAAACACGGGTTTTATATTTGTGTCTCTCTCGTGTTCAGATCCAGATTCTGATCCACACAGACTCACTGAACCTGGCTTAGATGTTCTGCTATGTGACTTTTCCCAGCGCCGACGTCCAGAGCCAGAGGAAACGTCCTGAGGAGACGAGAAGACGGAGACGTGTTGGACACATGTCACACACTGTTAGTGAACTGGACTCTAATCTGGACCCACCTGGAGATGTCATAAACCCGGTCAGCCACTCGACTGCCCACCTGCAGACAAACACAAACCAGACTCTGTGGTAACTGAGTACATTTACTCTACTAATATAATACTGTTACTTCACTACATGTTGCTGATAAAATATACAAAGTTTCCAAACTCAAAGGATGAAGTGATGAATTTTCCAATCATGTGATTAATAAAGAAAATAATCAGCAGAGTCTTATTTTACTGAACAAGTACTGACAGTATTTTACTTATAGTGTGAGTCTAAGTACTGTGAGACAGACCTCGTCCCTCAGGTAGTCGTACTGGTTTCCATCCTGCAGAGACGCAGACCAGTTCTTCTGTCTCTTCTTCATCTCCCTGTTGAACACGTTCATGGTGCCTCTGCTGGACCCTGACAGTCCTCTGCAGGGTTCAGGCCTCGTCCCGGTCTGGAGTCTGCAGCGGCACCAGGATCCAGCTCTGAACCGGCTCCAGCTGCCTGAAGAGACTGGAAGAAGTGTCTGCAGGCTCTGCAGGACTCTCCCACACCCCCTGCTGCTCATGGTCCTGGTCTGAAGTCTACGTCTGAACCTATACAACAAAAACTCTCCAATATCAGGTCTGTGTTCTAAACCTCATCTGGTTCTTCCTGTCCTCCACACCGTGACCTCTGAGAACAGCAGGGGGGAAAACATGGAACTGGGTTATGATGGGCTCACTGGAACCTATGGAATTGGATCAGTGCTGGGAACTGGACTGCATATGTAAAATGTTCTTGGAGCTTCTTATTCTTTATATTATATTATGAGTAAATCATATTTTTGCTCTGAATATTTGCATCATTTAGATTTATTGAGTGAAACTACAAAGTAGAAAATAGAGAATGAAAAGAGAAAATCATCATGTGAGAAACTGGAAACCAGAAAATATTTGTTCTCATAAATTTTAACAATAATAATAAAATAAAAATAATAAAATTAAACTTTGGTGATTCAAATATTGTATAAATAATTTACAGGTGATAATTTTCCGTTTGTCTATCTGAGCGATTTCAGCAGAGTTCATGTCACATTTTTCTGTCAAAAACAGATAAGAACCAACAATCAGGTTTTTAAATTGCTGCTCGTCGTTGGGATCCAGAAAAAAGTCTTTAGACTCAGTTTAAGAAGTGTAAACTACGTCTGACCTGACTTCGCCTTTTGCTCCGTTTGTCCCGCTTCGCTTTCCTTAGCAACAAAGGGGCGGGGACACAGAGAGGTCACGCAGCTGGTGCATGCTGGGAAAACACGTGTAGCAGCAGACGGTGCTGTAAGTTTGGTCAGTAACAGTATTTCACCTCATTTAAAATGTGTTTTATTCGTGTTTGAACAGGTTATGATCAGTGTCGTGTTTACGTTTAGTGGTCGTCTGGTTTTCCCGCCGTTAGCGTCCGTCTTCACCGAGCCGACATTTTGTTTACATGTCGACTAAATGTTCATTAACACAGGAGGTTTAATTCAGACGTTTCTCAGGTTAAAGTTTAATGTTTAGTGTTTAAAGGCCTTTTTTCCAGTGCAGAGAGGTTGATCAAGTTCTGTAAAACATCATTTACATCAAAGTAAACCATCAGAGCTGAACTATACAGTTATTTCCACTTTTCATTCATCACGTCTACGTTTTCATTAAGTGGTGATTTATGTGTTAATTAACTTAATACTTTGTAGTAGTGGAAAGTAATTAAGTACAGTTACTCTAGTACTGTCTGTAAATACAGTGTTGACATCGTTATACTTTATTTTACGTTTTTACGCCACCACATTTGTCAAACAGTTTTTCCAGGTACTGTTTCGAGCTAAGATTTAAATTCTAAAAGTATGGAGACTGTTCGTATTTATATGTTGACTCATGACATGTGAAAGTGAATTAAAGAAAAGTTGAAGTGAAAAGCATTTTACCTAGAAACAAGACCACAAAATACTGAAGTGTGAAAGATGAAATCTTTATTATTAGTAATATATGACATGTGACTGTGTGTGTGTGTGGGGGGGGGTCTGTGAGGGTCTAAAACATATTTAAATCTCCTTTTATTTTTCTGACAGGTGACACAGAGATTCTGCCAACATGTCGTCTAAAAAGAAGCAGGAGGGTGATGAGCGGTTCCTGCGGGTCCAGAAAGACCCGCGCTTCTGGGAAATGCCCGAGAGGGAGCGAAAAATCAAGATCGACAAACGTTTCAAGTCCATGTTCCACGACAAGCGCTTCAAGGTGACCTACACGGTGGACAAACGAGGACGTCCCATCAACCACACGTCCGCAGAGGACCTGAAACGTTTCTACAAGCTGTCCGACTCCGAGGACGACGAAGACGAGGAGGATGCTGAGAGGAAGAAGAGGAAAGTGAAGGAGACGCAGGAGAAAACTGAACGAGTAAAGAAAGGTGGTAAAGTTAAAGGAGTCGAGGCGGAACGACAAGTCCGAGTCGTGGAAGATGAAGGTGAAGATGATTTTATTCTTCTCTGAACAGTTTATCTGTGAGACCATCTCTGATCGTTACTGTCGTCAGAATACGTTTTTAATTCACATTAAACGAGAAACTTTGAACACAGCATTTATCTACCAGTTTATAAACGTTTATCCAGCAGTTACAGAACAAGATGATGTCTCTGCACCAACTGTGTGTTTCATGTTTCTAAATGAGAATTACTGAAACTGTTTATATCACACGTTCTTTATTTTATCAGACAGTCTAGTGACGTTTGTCTCGGTCCCGGAGAAACAAGTTTATACCTCGTGTGTTTACAAACTTATTTTTTTGATTCAGATGATGAAGATGATGAAGAGCAGCAAACTGAGGAGGAGGAAGATGTCGACCTGGGAAACAGCGTCACAGATGACAGTGAGGAGGAGGAGGGAGGTGATGATGATGATGATGGAGAAGAAGAGGATGATGAAGAGGAGGAAGGTGATGCAGCGAGCGGATCAGAGGAGGAGGAGTCTGGTCTGGATTCGGATGAGGACAGCGACAGTGAGCCGGATCTGGCCCGTGGAAAGGGAAACATAGAGACCAGCTCAGACGAAGACGATGAAGATTATGTGGACACAATCCTGCGGCGAGAGGAAGAGGAGCTGGAGCACGACTGGGGAGAGCTGTGCAAAGACGCTTTGAGGAGTGAGGAGGTGATGAAGGTTTCACTTCAGTAAAAACAACATCTTAAGTGTCTGTTGGGGGGGGGCATTTAAAACTATAACCATGTTTCTGTGCGTGTGACAGATTTCGTCTCGACTCGCCGTCTGTAACATGGACTGGGACCGGATGAAAGCCAAAGACCTGCTGGCTCTGTTCAACTCGTTCACACCTAACGGAGGAGCTGTGCTGTCTGTCAAGGTAAAAAGCTGAAGGGGAAGCAGATTAAAATCCAGAGTCTGTGTCAGTAAACTGTTTCTACACGACGACTGAACAGAGATGAGCAGCAGTGCATGTTGGGTTTTGTTGTCCAGATTTACCCGTCCGAGTTTGGGAAAGAGAGGCTGAGGGCGGAGGAGACGCAGGGACCGATGGAGCTGAAAGCTCTGCCCGAGGACTCGGAGGACGACACAGAGGAGGAGAGGTAACGCACAGACACAAAACAACGTCTCACTCCTCCAATCTGAGGGTTTCCTCCTTCGAGGCTGCTTAAAGGCAGCTACAGTGTGTGTTTGTGTTCTTCCCCTGGATCTGACGAGCGCGTCTCCTCTCAGAGTTTACAGGGAGAAGACGCGTGACTACCAGTTCAAGCGCCTCAAGTATTACTACGCCGTGGTGGAGTGTGACTCTGTCGACACAGCTGCCAAGATCTACGAGGAGTGTGACGGCTACGAGTATGAGAGCAGCTGCTCCATGCTCGACCTCAGGTACAACACAAAAAGGAGATGGATTACTGTTACAGCTACTGATGTTCTCCTCTGTCCACTAACCCTGCCCACCATGAGCCTGGTTCTGCTGGAGGTTTCTTCCGTTAAAGGGAGTTTTTCCTCTCCACTGTCTCCTGGTGCTGCTCAGTGGGACTGTTGGGTTTTCTACATGATTCTGTATGTGGTTATTTGACATATGGTCTTAAACCTCAAACACTGTGAAAAGTCTTGAGATGTTGTGAATTGGTCTGAAAACATTTTTCTTTGTGTCAATCTTCATTAAACAGATTTATTCCTGACGACATTAAGTTTGACGAGGAGCCCAAAGACGCGGCGACAGACGTGAACCTGTCGGCCTACACCCCCAATCTGTTCACCTCATCGGCCTCCTCCACCTCCAAGGTAACAGCTGCTTCATCAGGAAAGTCGGTGTAGAAAACATTCAGCATTTAGTGGTTAAAAGACGAACATGGTTTCAGTCTTCATAAAGTCTGTGAGCAGGTTGATGTAAACAGGAAGAGACTGACACAAAAAATCTGAATGTTTTTATTAGAAAGCAGGATTTTTATTTGTGAAGCACAGAGAAATGTGATGGAGGTCACAGGTTCATATTCTCTATAGAGGAGTGAGGATCATCATTTTAAACTCTAGAATCAAGAAGAGGATTTGTTTTAGTGTTTGTTTTCACTGAGCAGCTTTCACAGGAAAGAATGGATCCAGGTCTGGTGCGATGATGTGCGACACATCAGGTTCATCTGTTACAGTAAAGTGTTCAACACTCAGTGTTGTGGAAAAAATAAGACAAAGTTTAATGTTGACATGAACAGATGTTTTTATGGAGAACAGGACTCTGACGTGTCTGAATTCACCATCAGGTGAAGCTGACGTGGGACGAGACCGACAACGAGCGCGTGAACACCCTGAACAGGAAGTTCAACAAAGACGAGCTGCTGCAAATGGACTTTAACGCCTACCTGGCCTCGTCCAGCGAGGAGGAGGAGGAGGAGGAGGATGGAGACGACAGAGAAGGTGAGGAAGACGTTTTAGAAAAAAGTGAGACAACATTTGTATCGGTGTCCTCGTGTTGAAGTGATGTGTTGATGTTTGTACAGATGAAGCTGCTGTGGAGGAAGTGAAGAGACCACAGAAAGAAGAAGAGAAGAAGAAGAAGAAAAGTGAGCAGCAGATCACGAAGTACAGAGACCTGCTGAGAGGAATCCAGGAGAAAGAGAGGAAGCTGCAGGAGGACAAGGACATGGAGATGGAGATCACCTGGGTGCCAGGTACGTGTGTGAGTGTCTGAGAACACGAACACATCAGTAATAATCTGATTATTACAGATACAAAAACATTTTCATATTTTAAATCCTGAAAACTGATGAAACTTTATTTAAAATCCTACAAACACACGTTTCGTCTGCAGGACTGAAGGAGACGACGCAGCAGCTGGTGAAGAAGAAGCTGGAGGGGAGGGACAAGCTGACGCCGTGGGAGGAATATCTGCAGAAGAAGAAGGAGAAGAAGAAGCAGAAGAAGTCGGACAGAAAACAGGTTCGGTATAAAGATTGAACGTCAGTGAAGTAAACGTTTCCTCCAGCTGCTGCTTGTCTTCACGTGTTTCTGTTCGTGTTGATCAGAGAGTCGGTGAAGAAGAACTCAGCGATGACGAGCTTCCTCCAGACGTCGACCTCAGTGACCCGTTCTTCACAGAGGAGCTTGGTACAACAGGTGATCATCACTTCACCCTCCTTTATGTGGAACCAGAATCAAACTGTGTCCAGTCCAAGTTCTTATGAGGTTCTGGTTTGGAGATCCTTTGTTTCAGAACAGAGACTGTCCTTCAAAATAAAAGTTCTGAAGTAGAAGCTGCTCTCAGTTCGTCCTCGTTTAACAGAAACGTTTCAGGTTCACTGACGGAGATGATTGATGTGTTTACAGGTCTCAAGAAGAAACAGAAGAAGAAGAAGACGACAGAGGAAGAGGAGCGGACAGCTGAGGAGGAGGAGGAGCTGGAGAAACAAAAGGTCAGGGGTCAAGTTCAGCTGTGACCATAAAAGCGATAAGATTCTTGTTTCTGCTCGTCTCTGCACACGGAACAAAGGTTCTTCACTCTGGTTCTCATGGATCTAAACGTCCCTCTGTTCTTTATTCCACGTGGTTCTTTACAGATGTTCTGACAGAGCTCATGTTGTAATACAACGTCTAACACTTTGTCTCATTAATGAACTCTTATTTCTGGACTCTCCGTCTGCCCTGGAGGTCAGATCCAGACACACGCTGACACGCGCTTGTGTTTCTGTTGACAGGCGGAGATGTCTCTGCTGATGGACGACGACGACGCAGACGAAGCCAAACGCAAACACTTCAACTACGACAAGATCGTGGAGCAGCAGAATCTGAGCAAGAAGAAGAGGAGGAAGCTGCTCAAGAAGGGCGAGGAGCCGCTGCAGGACGACGACTTCCAGGTGAAACCTTCAGTCTGCTGCACAGATTCACGTCCTCATCTGTCCTCTGGGTTTGAATCAGTATAATCTACACAGAACACAAACTCTTCTCCTCACTTTCTAAACTGGTCATTAAACACTGTACAGTATTACAGGAGGATTAAACTGGAGCTCAGTAATTATCTTAACTGATCTGTTCACATTAGAACCGAGTGATGTTTAAGGTTCTGACTAGAAATGAAAACATTTCCTCTCGTGTGTCTGTGTCCAGGTGGATGTTAAAGATCCTCGGTTCCAGGCCATGTTCACGTCCCACCTCTTCAACCTGGACCCGTCCGACCCCAGCTACAAGAAGACCAGAGGCACCGACAGCATCCTGGCCGAGAAGCAGCGCCGACGAGAGCGGCGGCAGCAGCAGAGGACGGTGGAGGACGAGGACGTGCTCGGTGCTCAGGAGGCGGCGTCTGTCGGCAGTAAACAGGAAGCAGCCGGGAACAAGCAGGAAAATGACTGTGACGCTCCGACAGCAAAGAAAGCGATGGACCCGAGTTTGTCTTTGCTCGTCAAGTCGATCAAGAGCAAAACGGAGCAGTTTCAAGCTCGGAAGAAACAGAAGCTGCTGTAGGTCGGACTGCGACTCTGGATCTGATCAGACTTTGTGTGTTTACGTTTGTACAGAAACAACAAGGCATGAATCAAAAACTGAATCTGATGATCAAGTTTTTACTTTAATGTTTCTTTATTTAAAAATCACATGTTAACAGTAACATGATGTTTTCTGATTGGTCCTCAGAGACAACACTTAACCATTTATAAACATGTAATTAACAGTTTATAACACTTCAGTAGTTTCAAGCTGATCTATAGATGAGTTTAATGTTTTAGATCTGATCACAGATCCACGTTATCACAGAGACTAAAGACTCACAGGTCACATCTACATTTGTCAGGTGGTTTCTTAACTGGACCTGGTCTGAAATGGACTAGATGTGGTGGTTTCTAGACAGATCCTTTAACAACATTAAGAACAGTGACTAAAGGGCAGCTTCACCCATTTATAACTTTCTTTCTGACGCTTTCAGTTCAGGAGAACATGAACGGTTTTAAAGTTCTTGTCTTCGTGTTAAAAGTAGAAATGAGCGGTTCTGGGGGTGAACGTTTAAACAGACGACATCACGAGAAGTGAAGTTGCCCTTTAAATGTCACTTAACTAGAAGAAGAAGAGAAGTTTCTTTGTTTTGTGACTTAAACATGAATCAAAGGCACTTAATCACCTGCAGCTCTGGTTTAGATTAATGTGGACTCAGGTCTCTGTGACCCCCTTTCAGACACCAAACTAAAGGACAGGTTCAGTTCTTCAGATCTGTCTTATAACAGCTGCAGTGTGAAACACGTCTGTGTACGATGGGTTTAAACGTTTATCTGGAGACGTCAGTCTTTTTAAAACTTTTCTTCTGCTGCAGAGAAACACAGAGAGGGTTTTATTCTGAAAGGTCTGTGGCTGAGCTTTAACTTGAAAGAACCACCAGTATGAAGCAGATCCTGGATCTGGTGGCTCTGACTCTCAGATAAACGTAAACACGTCTTACACAGACTGAGACTTGTGGGTTTTTAACTGCAGCAGGTTTCATCCAAAGGCAGAAAATGTGAGTTCGTACAGATCACCTGTCGGTTCTGAAAGAAAGTCCGGATCAGCTGCTGCTCCTAAGGTCCGGGGTATTCAAACACAGCCGCAGCCCCCATCCCGGTCCCAATGCACATGGACACGACGCCGAACCCCCTGCAGACAACAGTCAGGGCAAAATCAACACAAGTGAGGGACTGAGAAAGCAGACACACGTCAGGAACAGACGAGGATTCGAACCTGCGTCCTCTGCGTCTCAGCTCGTTGAGCAGCGTCACCACCTGACGAGCTCCGGTGCAGCCCAGAGGATGACCCAGGGCGATGGCCCCTCCGTTCGGATTCACCTTCTCCAGCGGGATCCCGAGTTTCTCTACGCAGTACACGGCCTGGAACCCGGAAGTCACAGGCAGGAACAAATAAAGTTTTATTATTATTCATCTGCTGGAGTTTAACTTTCTCCACGTGTGAAGAGGTTTTAGAAAATGTTTTCCCCTCTTGTTTCCTATTACAGAGATCAAGACGAAAACTAACCAGTTATCTGTAAAACATGTGAGAGCAGGTCGACTGTTTCCCCACAGAAACGATCTGTCGTTAAACAAACAGGTTCCTGACAGACGACAATGAGGGTTTATCCAGACGCTCTATAAACTGCTCTTAGTGACGTAGAAACTTCTCTGGACTCACCTGACTGGCGAAGGCCTCGTTGATCTCAAACACGTCGATATCAGACACAGTCAGACCTGCAGGAGGAAACAGATTCTTTAAAGCTGAAACTGGACTAAAACCTGGTCCAAAAGGAGGCACGTGGTCTCAGATCTTCGCAGGAAAATGTTGACGATCAGATTAAATTAAATCACGATTAATTTCCTGATTTGTGTTTTTACTGTTGATTTAAGTAGTGGAGTAAGAGGATTTCCCTCTGGACTGTGGTGGAGGAGAAGAGTAAGGTCTCAGGAACCGATCCAGGAATTAGTTCTATTAGATTGAATGAACTTCGTTACCAGCTTGTTCCAGAGCTGCAGGGATGGCGAACGCTGGTCCGATACCCATCACATCAGGAGGGACCCCCACCACAGCGCTGGCCCTCAGGACCCCCAGGACCGGCAGACCCAGAGCCTCCACCGCAGACCTGCGTCCGATCAGCACGGCCGCCGCACCGTCACTCACCTGGCTGGCGTTACCTGACACGGAACAGGTTTGTGAGCTGGAGCAAGAGGGATCCGTATCACCCGTGGGTCCAGGTGTGAACTCACCTGCTGTGGTGCTGCCGTCTGGCTTGAAGGCCGGTTTGAGCTTTCTGAGTCCCGCCAGAGTCGTTCCGGATCGGATGCCTTCGTCCTGACTCACAGTCACCTGCCGCTCGTTACCTGCGTCGTCTACGAGCCGCGTGGTGACGGGAACGATCTCCTGCTCGAACAGACCGGAGCTCTGAGCCCGAGCTGCTCTAAAGGTGGAACCAGAAAAACAAGAGACGACATGAAACCCGTTTCAGCTACAGGTCAGTTTGGACCTGTTCCTACAGGACCTGAACCCAGATAAACGCGTTCACATGGACAGATCCCTGAGGCAGCAGGATCCTGAACCACCGAGTCCGAATGTGGGTTTGTGTTCTAACATTTACAGAATAAAAGCTGTTTCTTTACTTGAGCTGAGAACTGAGAGCGAAGGCGTCCTGCTTCTCTCTGGAGACTCCGAACCGCTCGGCGACGTTTTCTGACGTGATGCTGCACAAACACACAAAGATAAATCGATCACAACATGATCATCAGATTCTCCTGCTGATCCAATTCTACCACGACGTGACCAACGTGTCGGACTATAAAACAAAGATCCAACAGGTTTTTACTTTAGTGACAGTAAACACAACACGGCAGGTCTCACCCCATGGGAATCAGACAGTCTCGGGCTTTGTCGTGGTCCACAAGCCTGGAGCTCAGGTCTCCTGGATTAGTGGCTGATCGCAGCGACATGCTCTCCACACTGGAACACACACACACAGACAGAGACACACACACACACACAGAGACACACAGAGAGACACACACACACACACAGAGACACACAGAGAGACACACACACACAGACACACACACAGACAGACACACACACACACACAGAGACACACAGAGAGACACACACAGACACAGACATACACAGACACACACACACACACAGACACACACACACACACAGACACACACACACACACAGACACACACACACACACAGACAGACGGACACACACACACACACACACAGACAGACACACAGACACACAGACAGACAGACACACAGACACAGACACAGAGACACAGACACACACACAGACACAGAGACACACACACACAGACACACACACACAGACACACACACACAGACACACACACACACAGACACAAACACACACACACAGACACAAACACACACACAGACACACACACAGACATACAGAGACACACACACACACAGACAGACACACACACACACACAGACATACACAGACACAGAGACACAGACACACACACAGACAGACACACACACACACACACAGACAGACACACACAGAGACATACACAGACACACACACACACACACAGACAGACACACACAGAGACATACACAGACACACACACACACACACAGACGTTATGCTATGCAGTTTCCTGATGAAACTTTATTTCTTCCAAAACACAAACTCACCCGCAGGCGAGACCCAGGTCGATGGACCCGCTCCTGATGGCTCCTGCACAAACACAGACTGGATGAACCACAGACACGCTTCAGGTCTGTGAAACAACAACTGATCCAGTTTCTACCTGCCACGTTGAACAGAGCCTGCAGTCCAGAGGAGCACTGTCTGTTGACGGCGTAGACCGGAACCGAGTCTGGAAACCCGCTGAGACCGAGACAGAGCAGTGAGAAACACAGAGACTGAACCACTGAGACTCACTGTGTGAATCGGGACTCTGACCTGAGGAAGTGGGCCACTCTGGAAATCACAGCACCGGCTCCAGGCTGCAGCACGTTACCTGCACACAGGAACCCATCTGAAAACACCTGACTGACAGAAACCAGACCTGATTCTGGACTAGTGAAAGTGTCGTCTCACCCACGCACACGTCTCCCAGCTTGTCAGGTGAGAGTCCAACATCTGTCAGCACAGCTGTCATCACTGCGCTCAGCAGCTCGTCGGGCGTCGTGTCCTGTAGACGCAGCATGAAAGACAGAAATTAGACCAACAGCAAATTTACAGCAGGGTTTTTTAAAAGCACAGCGTGTGTAAAGTTAACAAAAAACTTAAGTATTCCTATTTTTACAGTAAATATAAAATCTGTCTGTTTATCCATTTGCACTGAACATGGTCTAAATGAGTCTTTAAATTAAATTTGACTCGTTGAAACCTGCACACACAGAATTACAAATATTAAAAAGATGCACACATTTTATTTTACAAATCCGAAATATCTGAACAGCTGTATTTTATTAGTTTAACCAGGAACAAGTGAAAATGATTATGTACTGTTGTTGTTATACGCTGTGTTTGGCACCTCAGGGCCTCCGTACACAGCACACGGATGAAGACGTTTTATATAAAATATTAATTTTAAATTATTCGCATCAGTTTCTGTGAAGTATAAAAACAACACGAATATCAGGGATGTAGTGGAGCAGAGTAACAAATAATAATATACTGCAGTGCAAGTACCTGCAATGGGTGTATAAGTACTCGCTGCTGTATGTGTAACTACACTAGTTACCAGCTGTCAGTCTGAACTTTAACACACCTGGCAGGTGGACAGGTGAACCGACTCTTACCTTAAACGATCCTCTCTTCGCTTTCCCGATCGCAGTCCTCCGTCCATGAACCACGACCACGTCCTCAGACCTGCGGCTCCCTGCGGATCCGGATCCACAGTCTGACCTCCGTAGATCCCGTCTGTGAGACAGGTGTCCTGAAATGATCTTTAACCTGTGCATTGTGCCGAGGAAACACCTGAGTTTGTCTGTGAAGCGGCGCAGGTGAAGATTTGTACTTTGACCTGTCAGACTGCGTCACTTCCTCTTTAGACCGGACGGGAGGAGACGAGGGACAAACTACATCAACTCGGAATTAATTAAAGACCTGACCTCAAAATTATTGTTTTTTTTTAATTCGGTGACAGTTTTAAGTATCTAAGTACTACTTTAAGTACTTCTAACAGAACAAATAAAATAAGTATTTAAATTAACTTGGGCACATTTTCCTGAATGTAAAAATAAAACGACTCTGAGACCAGTCACGGTGTGAATGTGCTGTTCAGAACTCACCTGAGAACCGTCAGGTTTTTAGGTCTGGATCAGGATCACAGAGGCTGACTGACAGGTGTCAGTACTTCCTGTAGTACTCAGCAGATCAACACTGACCAGGTTGATTGAAGCTTTTATTTCCAAGTTAGTCACAACAACACGCTGATAAGGCCACAAACTAACTGCACATTCTGGTTGGAGTCAGACAACAGGAAACAAAAACATCAAAAAAAATACGTCTGCCCAATAAAGAATCAGATACAAAACAGTCGTCTGTTTTCACAGAGATCACATGAAGTAGTGCTTTTACATATTTACACATCAATGAACAAATCTAGAGCTGGTACAGACACGACAAAATGATTTTCAAAATAAAAGCAGAACAGAAACAAGAAAAACACAAGCTTCCAGTTCAGATCCTGTAAGATCTGCTGCTAGGTGCACAGGTAGAGTTTCTGGTGGATTATGGGTAAAATGCACCTTTAAATTACAACTTTAATCAAAGAATCGACCCAGAGACTCAGCAGAGCAGACGATCCGCAGCAGTGCTTCAAACTCACAGAGCGAGAAAAGAAAAGTCCAGGTCGACCTTAATGCCTCAGTGAGTTCTTCAGTGACAGCAGGAAAGTTTCAGCAGCAGGTGGAGGAGGAAACAAACTTGACAGAACCGGGTCATTTCTGAAGCTGTGCACAGAGAAAATATCCTGATAACTGATTAACTCTGGGACATGATTCACAGATGATGTGAACTGATCAGATTTATCAACCTGCGTTTGTGAAATTTAAAACTGCAACATGGAACTTCAGGGAATCAAGAATCAACCCTCTCTGTTCACTCCCTCATGTATCGGTCTTCTTAAAGGTCAATAAACAAGCTCCAACAGACACCATGACAGTCCTCTGATAGCCAGAAGGTGGCGCCCAAACCCTTCAGAAGTGATTATCACAGGACACAGCAGCAGCTTCCCTCCACATTAAAATACGTTTTGAAGCTAATTTCTACTAAAATATGTGAAAAATGTTGAATGTTGCAGCTTTAACACATTTATTATGTTTAAGAAACCTCGTGTGCAGATTTCAACCAACACTCAAGGTCAAAGTCTGTTGTGTGTTCAACAGACTATCACACACAGTTAATGATCAGTGACACACACACACACACACACTCTGTAGTGTATTTTAACTCACACACTCAGTATCCTGCTGCCACAGAAACTCACTGAAGACCAAATATGGATTAATCCGCTGCTGAAAATAGTCCCCACCTAAAGCCCCCTGTTTGGTAAAAACGTTACATGTGAAACTTATTGTCACAGATCAGAATCTAACTCAGTGTTTATATTGTGATGGGATTTGATCAGAACAAAACTAAAGAATAATGTCAAGTTACATTACTGAGAAACAAAAACAGGGATGTGAGGATTCAAACTCTTCATGTTTGAACCAGACTGTCTTCACTGCTCACAGACTCAGCAGTGAAGGTCAAATCTCTGTGGCGTCCTCTGTCCGGCTCCAGCTCAGGCGTAGAAGATGAGTTCAGGGATCTGGCCTCCCTGCACCCCGGTGCCGTTGGTGCTGTCTGAGGAGCACTGGAACTGGAAGGTCACTTTGCCACACTGCACCTCCGTCATCCCCTCCTGGCCGAAGTAGCTGAGCTCGTTTCCATCCAGCACCACGCTGGCGGTGTAGAAGGTGTCGGGCTCGATCTGCACCGGGTAGTCGAACCAGACAGGGAAGGTGTTGCTGGAGCCGTCCGAGAAGTACTTGATGATCCTCTGGGCCATGGGAACGCCCTGACGCTTCAGCTCGATCTTGGCGCTGTACTCGGCCGAACCGCAGCTGGAGCCATAGAGACCGAAGCCGGCGATGAAGACCCGTTTGTCCACGGCGAACTGGATGCTGTCGCAGCGGCCTCGGTACCGCCACTGGTTGCTCCTGTAGGCGCAGGACTGGAAGCGGTGGCAGCGCTGTGGTGACAGGCCTTTTCGAGGTTTGGTGCAGAACAAGAGTTCGGGCTTGTTGGCGGCGGTGTACCACAGAAAGATGTCGTTGGTCTCGTTGAGGGTGAGCACCCCAGATTGCGCCGCTCCGTTGGCAAAGTCCTCCAGCACCATGGTGGGGATGCGGATCAAGTAGATGGCCTTTCCCAGCACTAGTCGCTTGTTCTCGATGGTCGGCGACAGGTCTTGACGCTGGCACTCGGCCTCTGCCCAGTTCAGCGCCGCTTCAAACACCACCATCTCTTTGGCGTTGAGCGTCTCCCGCCGTAGGATGCTCTCCAGCGTCTGGGAGTCGATGTCACAGAAACCTTCGGAGCGCAGAGCGAGCTCGGCCTGAGCGTCGATCACCTCCCAGCAGCGCTGCGTCAGGTCGGGCTCCTCGAACAAGCAGCTCTGAGACAGCAGCACGCAGGCGTTCTTGGCGCTCAGGCTGGTCTCCAGGAAGTTGACGCAGGCCCGGGCCAGGTGAGGCACGATGTACTTTTTGGCGGCGTAGAGTGTGGCGAGCACCGTGTCTGCGCACAAGTCGATTTCATCGCAGTAGATGTACCTGAGGACACAAAAACCTCGGTCACACAGAGACGAAACACATTCTACTGGTCTGTGTATTCAGTAAAGTTATGAAGTGAAAATTCATCATGTAGCACTTTGTTCCATTTCCCTTCTGCTTGTAGTGAGTCATTCATTCACATGAATGCTGCTGAGGATCCTCTCAGGTCTGTGCTGTTTTAGAACCACATGATTTTTTTTTCTCAAATTGTGATACAGCAGCAAATAAATAAAAGATGGATCTTTGTCCCAAACACTGTGGAGTAGATTGTTTCTATAAGTCAATAAACCAGAACACAACATACTTCAGCATGGCCAGGAACGAAGGAGGTTCTACGTCAGGGATCCGGATCTCGTCCTGATCCTCGGCCAGTTCTCCGTAGAACATTGCGTGAAACACGGAGCTGCCGACAGCCAGGACGTACTGACAGAGAAAGAAGAGAAAAAAAACTCCTTCACTGAGACTTTGAGAGAGTTCCCTGTTCTGTTTGTAGAACAATGTTTTAGTCCAGGAACCCAGATATTCAACAACTTCTTCAACTGTTGTCATTATTTTTCGTAAATAAAGTATTATCTCATGTTTAAATCCTCCTGACACAGAATTTAAACAAAAGTCGTTTTCTGATCTGATCTCAGACCTGCAGCACGACTTTCTGGACTTTTACCTTGTGTCCTGGAACTCGCTGTGTCCCACCAGGCGGCCCGACGACAAAGTGAACATCTGCCATCATCTCATTGTTGAACATGACTGAATTTCTGCAACAACACAGAATCCACGTTTACTGTGTCATGTCAGGAAAACAACAAACACGCAACACTTTGTTTTATCAGAACTTTGACTTTGTGTGGTAGAAATATTAATGACAGTACTGGATCTGTAAACCAGTCTAAGCCTCTAAGCTGAGTCCTGCTGCAACAGAACACAGAAGTTTCCTCTTGGCCTCTTAGAACCATATAAAACAATCCTGTACTACATCAAGACTTTACTGAAGCTTCAGTTCATCACTGGTTCAATCTCTTTACTTTCTGACGTGACTGGAACAATCACTGCTTCACACACTTAGTGTGAACAGTGTGAATCAGGAAAGATATGAACCATTTTAATATTATCCAGTAAATGATTGTACAGGCTGGAAACACTAGTGTGAGACTCTGGCTGGAGTTTAAGTTCATCTGAAGCTGAACACGACCTGTGCTGCTGGTTTTCAGCCAGTCAGCCTTATCTTCACCTGGATTTCTGTGCGGTACCGACTCACCTCTCTCGGATGGTCGGGTACAGGCCCTGCCAGTTACAGCAGCCCTGTGCTGTGGCGGCGGCGGTGCTGCTGGTGTTGTTGTTGGTCAGGTTCTGCTGCTGGTACTGCTGGATGGAGGTGGTGCTGCTAACCGAGGCGGAGGGAACCAGCTTCTTAGTGGGAAACAGCTCTGCAGCCATTATCATCCAGTCAGAGCACAGGCCGGGTCATGGCAGCTCCGAGACCGGACCGAACCGCTGCTAACTCGACCCGCGGGAGCCTGGAGAGGGCTGCTGGAAATCTAGTTTACATCCAGACCGTGAAGAAACAAACCAAACTCCATTTAAAGTCTACAGGTTTTTCACTGTCGGTCGGCTAACGTTAGCTAAGCTAGCCACACGTCATTAACCTGGTTTTCAGCAGTTAGTTTGCTGAACAGTTCGTATCATGACAGTTTAATGTCTAATGACTGAGACACGTAGACAAAGAAAACATTAGAGCGTAAAATAAAAAGTTAGTTAATGACATTTCAGTGTCAACTTTAGCATGTTTGTGCTAGTTCGTTAGCTCGACCACTAAAAGATTCAGCGCTAAGTTTCTTTAAATTTCTCTTCTATCGTTCGACAGTTCGGTAAATGACAACATTTCCACTTACTTCAGTGTTGTTCGCAGATATTTATGTTCATATCTTCTCCTCACGAAACAGTTTTTATCCGTTTCACAGGCTAACGACGTTTTTCAGCTTTGTTTACAGCAGCTCGCTTCTTCTTCTCCTGAAAATGAACTCGGCGCAGCAACATGTTACAGAAGCAACAGCGCCGCCAGCAGGACGCAGCGAAAGCGACATCTACTCAGTACTGACACTGCTAAAAACATTTTGTGGTTCATTTTATTTTAAATTTATAGTTTTACTTATACTTAAGTTACTACATTTTCTACACCAAATTATGGAAGTAGAAAAATGCTTAAGTACCAGTATACTGTCTAAATATGTACAATATGTGTATGTATGTAAATAATATACATAAATATCTACAAGTTAAATTTCTTTACTAGGTGAAGTACTCAGCGATGTTCTTAAATATACATATGTACTTAGAGATGCAAAAGAACTGTAAAGTTGTTCAACACATCCACAATGAGACACTAAAATACTCATACAGCTACAAAGACACACAAAACAATTACAGTGGCTTGTTTTCAGAAAAGTATGGCACAACTGTAAACCTACCAAGACAAGGCCGCCCACCTGAACTCACAGGCCGAACAAGGAGAGCGTTGATCAGAAATGCAGCCAAGAGGCCCATGGTGACTCTGGACGAGCTGCAGAGATCTACAGCTCAGGTGGGGGAATCT
>JAUYWH010000001.1:730066-766745 GCA_034779795.1 Ctenopoma multispine
CAGTTATTAATTTGTAAAAAATATTTGGAATCATGTATGACTTTCGTTCCACTTCTCACGTGTACACCACTTTGTATCGGTCTTTCACGTCGAATTCCAATAGAATGGATTCATGTTTGTGGCTGTAATGTGACAAAATGTGGAAAAGTTCAAGGGGGCCGGATACTTTTGCAAGCCACTGTACAAAGAAGCTCTAAGCACATTTAGTGCTTACTACAAATAAATATCTCAAACAGCTACTGGGAAAAAGAAAATGACGACAAAGAGGCACAGAGCAAACACAGCCGGATGGGACAGAACCACACTAATGATGGTCCAATCAGAGCACCAACTATCATGAGCTATAAACATACAAACCAACCACACGTCACCATCATGATATTCAACATTTTCCTTTATTGTTGTTACTGATAAAACTGTCAGTCTCCCATTTTGAAAATAAAAACATGTACTTTATGTACAGCCTCTTTCTCTTCTATAATCTCTCTTTAAGAGTTTACACATTAAAGGACAATTAAATAATTTACAGTCAAACTGGACCTGACGACGTTTCACTCAGGTTCGACTGCTGAGGACGAGAAAATATTCATGAAAATAGTTTCTGAGCTGCCTCCATCACTGCTAGTGTTCCTGTTTCCTGCTGTGGTTTTAGCGAGAAATACACCGGTGGGAAGAAGCAGAGTTCAATAAAAACTTAATGGAGTCTGGTGTCAGTTACTGATTCTGGTTCTTTATGGATCCTGGTTCCAATAATATTTATTTTATCAGAGCAACAAAGAAAATCTTTAATTTATTCATCTTCAACTCCCATAAACTCTGTGAAACTCTTCTGCTTTATGAGAGGCTGCGGCTCCACTGTGACTGTATTTCTGTGGTTTAGTGAATCCCCTCACTGTTTTCTGTGACAACTGAAACCTCTATCTGTTGTGTTAATTATTGTTAAGGGAGGCAGGAGATGGTGGAGACACAAATGGTTCATTTTACAGAGTAGTAGCAGGAGCAGCGTGGATTTGATATGACAGGTGGAACAAAGACGTATTGTGTCCACAGTAAAGTGACCTGCTCTCTGCTTTCCTCCAACCACACCCGTCACCCACAGAACCAGACTCCATTCATTTTCTACATAGTTTTACAGGAAAGCTGAGATTAAACTGCAGCTATTAACATGTAACGTTTGATCTTAAGTAGAAGTTATAAATTATCTTTCACTGTGCAGTTTAAAGTTCCCTTAATATACCCTCTACACCAGCTTAATAAATAAATCTGCTTTAATACTTAAAAACTGTACATTTAAGTTTCCCCTTTTTACACCAACAACACAAACTTATGTCCAACCATGTGGTAAAAAGCAAAAATAAAGTGTTACTGTCTGTAGTGCCCACAGATGAAGTCATGTATACGAACGTCTACTAACACCAGCAGAACCCCCAGAACCCCACCCAGGAATTAACGTCACTTTTTAAGTAAAACAGAGAATAAAAAAGAAATCTACCTGTATCTTACAAGTCTGTCACCAAGCACGAAGTTTAAAAAACTAGTTACTGCTCCAGATAATTACACAAAATACAAGATTTCCAGGCGGTCAGCGAAGAAAGCAGGTACAAATCTAGAGGTGGGTGTAGTGTGACGGGTGGAGCTATTGTTATTCTACAACAACACAAGCTAATTAGCATTAGCAACAACATCTCAGGTTTAGTAGGAAGCATCTCGTCGTCTCAGTTTAATCTTTCATTTGGCATTTTAAATTCAGAACAGAAACCTGATCGACCATAAATACACAAAAAACAGCAGCAGGTCTTCAAACTGAGCCTCGTCACCATGGCGCCGAGCAGAACCACAGAATCCAAAATATTCTACAACCCTACAGAGGAAAAAAAAACACAACAGCTCGAACCGGAAATAAACCAGATTACTTTGTTTTTCCAGTTTGAGAAGTTTAGGACACAACTGGCCCCAGGTCCAGGTGAGTAAAAAGGGGCCCGTCACATTGTTTGTTTCTCTGTATGGTGACGACATGTTGTGTCTGTGATTGTTTCATGTCTCATTAGGGGACACGTGGACCTGAGGCGGGTCGGCCCGGATGTTACAGCACGTTCGTCTCCACACACGCACACCGAAGAGTTTCATTTCAAACCGGACCGTCTGTGTAGTGTTAGTTTCAGGATCAGTGTGAACTGACACTGTTTATTCTGTACGACCCGCATCTTTGGTTCTATTCTTTCTATTTTTATTATTTGTTCAGTCAGTGCAGCAAAGCAGACCTTCTTCTTCTTCCTGTCTGTATGAACAAAGGTGCAGCAGCTGTGACACACCGAGCTGTCAGTGAGAGACACCGCTCTGATAAAAGGACGCTGGTTCCTTCTTATCAGACGTATCCTGGACTAGAAGCAGCTGTGACCCGCCTGTGGAGAGTGAGAGAGGTGTGACAACAGTCAGCAAACGCTGCCGTGTGCTGCTTTCTTTGCTTCTTCTGCTTCCTCTTTCACAGTCTGACGCCACCTGCTGGTACACACAGTTGTCTCATAGTGACACAGCAGGTCTCTGATGTCGGCTCGGCGTGTCGCAGCCCTGCAGGTACGTGCACACTACACGCTGTGGACTAACACCTCTAAACACAGCAAACAGACGACGACTCACATCAGTTTAAACGTGTCGCTTTAAAATCACCTCATTTTGAAATGAAACTCTTCCTGTGTTTGTGAGCTGACCTGCAGACAGAGACGTCCTGTCCCCATGAAACTCTGCACACGTGACCTCTGCCCAACTAAAAGTGGTTTAAGGGCAAGAAATAATAAAAATCACAGGAAATTAATGTAAAAGCAAAAATCCACCAGGTTCTGTGGAGTCCGGTTTCATCCCGTTTCAGTTACGGACCAAAACCTGAATCACAGGTCTGCTGCACCCGGCTGCTCCCACCTCTTCTGATCTCCAACACCTAAAAGAATCTATGCTCTGCAGAAAAAAGGCACATATTTCAAAGCAACACCGACAGACACAGGCGGAGTGTTACTGGAGTGTTTGTGGTTGGAGGAGGTGGAGACGGGTGGAGCTTTAACCTGCTGAAGAAAAAGAAAACACAACGTACAGACAGTTTCTTTCCTTTTTTTGCTTTCATTCATCTTCTCGTCTGGAGGTTTGTTCGCTTTGAGACCCAGGCCAGCCCGAGTCGAAGAGGGGGGTGGAGACGAATATTAAAGTTCTAGATATTTTCGTCAAGTCGTGGACACAGATCCCTCCATCATCTTCCACCAGGACGTGTCCGCTCCACTTGTCCTCCACAGTCGGCTGCAGACCGACTTCAGGTCATACGAAGACCTTGGCGAGGGCGTCGGCCCCGGCGCTGCCGATGTAGCACTTGGTCGGGTGGAACGCCACGTCGTGGATCGACTCCTCGAACTTCTTACGGTGGGCGGTGAACTCCTGGATGCACGTTTTGCTCTCCATGTTCCACAGGCGGATGGAGCAGTCATGACCTGGAGAGACAGACAGAAACGTTTTAACCACAAATATGAATCTGATCACAAGAGGACAGATGGTCACCTCATCAGCGGATTAAATCTGTTCTAACCAAGGTAAACTACTACACCTCCCGCCCCCCCACCTGCCCAGCAACTTGCAGTCAGTCCCACCCCGACTGTTCAGCTCTTAAATGACCGATATGTCCAAATCATTCAACAGTTCAAAATTTATGAACTGTATACTATAATAATGTGTTTCATGCTGAATTTACCTGGTTAAAACATTTTTATTAAAACGTGTGTGACTGAAAACGTACTTCCAGACATGAGGTACAGTCCGTTTGGATCCACAGCAAGGCTCGTCACAGAGTCCAGGTGGGCGACCATGGAGTGGATCAGTTTACCTGCAGGTTCAGACACAGTTTAAAGGTTTGGACGTTTGTTCTGTTCATAAATGCTGTTTTTACACCTGATGATTTAAAGTACATTTAATGTATCATCACACTTTATGTGATTAGATTGAAAACTGAATATAAGGGGTTAAAAAAATCACCTTCAGCATTACCAGCCGATTCTAGTACTTTACTACATGATCCGAGTACTTCTTATACCACTGTGACATGTCTCCACTGTTTTTTCAGGGAGCTGTATTAGTACTGGAGTATTTCTACTTCGTTACACAGCCGGCCTGTTCTCCTGGACTGATGCGAAGCGTGTACCTGTGTTATTATCGAAGAACTGGATGTGCCGGTCCTCCTGAGCCGTGATGGTGATTGGCAGCGTGGGATGACTCAGAACTTTGTTGATCTTGCAGGGAGCTTCTGTGCGGAGGCGGACGGGACAAAGTACAACATTAGCATTTAATACCTGCAGCGATCAGTCCATCCGTTCAGACTGTGAGCTCTTCATGAGAGACGGATCCTGTCGAGTCCAGGTGACGATTTTCTCACCGTCTACAAATCATCACGTGCAGACTCTAACTAACCATAAATATCTCTTAGGTATTATGAGTATTTCAAAGCCTGATAAAGTCATATTATCTAAATCTATATTTTATCTAAACATTTTGGGAAAAAGAAAGAAAAATAAACATCTTATAGAAGACAGAATATGTTTAAATCAGTCTGGGTTTCTGATTGGCCGGTTCATTTACCTGGGGGTCCGGCCGACTCCAGCTTCAGGACCAGCTGCTGCGTCTCCATGTTGAAGAGTCCGATGTGTCCGGTGGTGAACGACGTCACCATGTGAGCCGGGTCGCTGCTCACCAGGTCCACTGAGGTGGGCACCCCGAGCTCTGACACAGACACACACAGACCGTCATGTGACAGGTGATTCTGTGATTAATTATCATACGAATGTTTGTATTTCACCACATTTATCATTATTATAAAAGCATATTTAAACACATATAAAGTTTGGGGAGTGTTTGATTAAATAGTTTATTTACATTTCAACTATTGTTCTAACAGTTTCAGTTTTATCTGAACCTCTCACCTGTTTCTCTGTTCTCGCTGCATCAAGCACCAAAACACACAGACATGTGAGGAAGACGCCAAAGTCAGGAACTAGTCGTGCTGCTCGTTAGAAGCAGCCTAACCACAGAACAGTGAGGCTCCGCCTCCTCTAAACGCTTGATACTGCCGCCTTATTTTACCTACTTATCTTAAATATTCAGTATTCAGCAGGACTGTAGTTTACAGCTTTTAATAACTGGGTAATAATGTGGTACTATCAAGGTAATGCCAAGGTAATAACAGGTAAGGTTTATAATAACAAGATAACTGGGTAATTATTTGAATAATAAAACTTGGTAATAGGTCACAGGTCAGAACCACATGGGTATTAATGTGGAACTCAAACACTCAGAGATACAGTAATTACCTGGTAGTTTGTGTGTAATAACATGAAACAGAGCTAATAATAAATAAAATTAAATTTGGCATTTTGTGTCCAGACAGTTGACCACACGTTTCTCACCTCCTCTCTCGTTGAACACGGCGAGAGACGGCGAGGTGTCGGCGGCGTTCCACAGCCGGACCGTCCCGTCAGCGGAGCAGGAGAGGAGGCGGTGATGAGCCGAGCTGTAAACCAGACCCCACAACGAGTCTGTGTGACCACACAGCGCCCCCCGCAGGACTGAGGGCTCTACAGCCACAAGGACGGAGAAAAGAGGGTGAGTGATAGTTTTACATATATTTGAAATAGTTTAAGTGAATTTTCTTTTCTTTCTGTGGTAAATATTTAAATTATTGTAGGAACACAAACAGAAAGTGTTTGAACTGTAAATGATTCAATGTTGTTGTGTCAGTCCACCATCCATCATCCAGTGTAAAGTCCAAACGTACCGTACGAGTCGTAGGGGTCAACGTTGGGGTTGGGGGTGTTCCAGCTCTGAATGGTGCCGTCCACCCCTCCACTGAAGCACTGCTCACCACTCGAGCTCATGGTGACGCACAGAACAGCACCGCTACAGGACAGGTAACGTTTTTATTAAATCACTTAAAGCCAAATATCCAAATTCAAACACAGTTCAGCACAGACGAAATGTTCTGCTGCTGTGCTGAGTCCTGATAACAATGATGCAGTTTGTTTGCTTGCAGGATCAAAGATCAGTTCAAAACGTTAAATCCAGCTGCGTCAGAGCCGTTTTCTCACCTGTGGGCCCTGAACGTGTAGATCGGCTCCACGTCTAAAGCAGCACACCTGGAAGAATAAAGCAGAGTTTGTTCTGACATTTAATATAAAGAGAAAAAGAATTAATCTTAAGTTCTAATAAACAGTTAGTTCAGTTTTTCAGTTTTATCGCTCACTTCTTTGCAGGCGCCGTCTTCTGGAGGTTCCACAGTTTGAGGGTGTGGTCCTCTGAGGCGGTGACCAAGACCGGCTCCACCGGGTGGAAGGCCAGACTGCGGACCGAGTCAAAGTGGCTCCGCAGGGTGAACTTGGGGTTCCAGGTCTTCCTCAGAGCGTCTGTGTTATTGGTGATCTGAAGGGGGGAGAGTCCTCGTTAGTTTCCTCACAGAATTATAATCCACCTGTGTCAAACAAGAGGTCAAGCCTCACCACAAGAGGATTTAATAAGGAATTATGAATGAAGACAAAACCACAATATGCAGCCTGTGGGAATCAAGATAACTGTAGCAGGTACAGTTTAATGTCTGTCTGTGACAGGTCTTCTCTGATTGGTTGGAGGGCAGAATATGAGAATATGTTCACGCAACTTCCAGTTCTGTTCTGTGCGTCTTTGACAGCACCTCACCACATTAAGATACGTTTAGGAGTTTATCACTACTAAAGTTACATAGTGTAGCTTTAATGATCCAATGTTGATGCTTAAAATCCAGAGACTGATCTTTATATTTACACGTTTAGTAGTGAACATCTCAGCTAAACGTCCTGTGGACACAGCATGGTTCAGTTCAGACTGCATGATGTGCAGAAACAAATAATGAATTAAATGGAAAATAATATTAAAAACTGTTAAAACTCGGAAAAAGTACAAATGAAATCTCTAAATAAATAAGCATGAAAAAACAAACACGCTTTTCTTTTTGTGTTTGTCAGTAGTTAAAATCCTTTTAATTACTTTTTAAAAACTACACTGTTTGGCTCTGTGTAACATCAGTGAGCTGCTGGTCTCTTACGGGTTCTCCATGGGGCCTCTCACAACAAAATGTCCAGTTGTGCTTTAGTTCTGCATTTGTTCTGGGTCTGTAAACTTTGAAAAGTCCTTTATAAGTACAGTTTAACTTGGAGTCTTTAAATAGTCGGACTGCTAACGACACAGGATGATTTCTGACGTTTAAGGTGCCGCTTTGTTTCACTTACGTCGTATGCCAGACTATCGGCCTCGTTGGCGACGGTCAGTCCAGCCAGTTCTCCCAGTCCAAGCTCATTGGAAACCGCCTCGTCCACTCTGCCCAGTATGAATGACTTCCCAGTGGATGGCAGGAAAGTCATCGCCTCTACAGGGACGACACAGAGAAACCACGATATGTGATCCAGGTTCTCAAACCTGCTCAGACTCTTTCTGAAGCTGCAGAACTGATGAATATGACTAATGATGAAATAAGGACGGCAGGTTACCATCATCGGGACGTCCCATTTCATGCTCATTGAGTCTGGGTACGCTGGGTCGGGATGGGGGTGTTACAGGGGGCTGCATGGAGGGAATGTCCTCAGCATCCCGTAGGTTTGCCAGCATGTCCTGCAGCTTAGACCGGTTTGGTCCTGGAGGAAAGATGGGAGACAAACAAAAATCAGAGGAGGAAACCGAAAACATTTTAGGACAGAGGTAAAAAACATACATCAGCAAGGTCCCAGGAGTTTTTCCACTCTTATAAGAGGCCAGTGGCATTAAGATGGAAATAAACCAGTAGAGGATTGTGACAGCAGCAGCAGCTCTGCAGAGGATCCATGTGAGGAGGTGAAGGAAAATAAAACCAGAGAAACAAACTCAGAAATAAGAACAAAGTGATGAAATGAACTAACTGCTGTTTAGTGAACTGCAGATTTTATCAACACAGAGACAAACAGAGAGAGGATGGAAGTTGGACTTACTCTTTACCCCCTTCTTGCCCTTCCGTTCCTTCCTGTACTGCTCCTTCAGCTGGGCTATCAGTCCCTGGTCCACATCCCAGGCCATTTCACCCAGAGGAGACTGCTCTTCCTTCTCTACAGGCCAGCAAGAAGAGGAGGGAAGGTGGGGCAGAGACCTGTAGTAAGTGACTGGATGCTGAACAGAACAGTTACACCAACTTTACTCTGACAAACCTACTGAGGGGATGAAGAGGTGGGTCTGGGTCTTTTGTAGTGTACATGGAATAGACACATAACCCAATAATAAAGGATTGAACGGCTGGTGAAGCCAGCTCCCGGTGTAGTGAACCAAATGTAATAGTGCTTCTCCTGTTGAAGCACTAAAGAAAAAAATAAAGGCGCCTTACCGTCATGCTTTTAGCTCTATTTTAGTGCAGGTTACATTTGCTGGACAGTTTTTCTGATGACTGACATGATGGTAAAAAAACAATGTCTGCAGAAGGTCAAAACGTACGTGAGCAGATACAAAGATGCAGGGAGTCACTGAGGGGGAGTGTGCAGGAATGACGTTCGCCAGTTTAACAGCGAGCTGAAAAGAAATAATGGGTTTCATCATGCTTTCTGTAGCTCAGGGCAGGCGGCGAGTTTGGTGGTGGAGGTGGCGTGGGTTCAAGAAGAAAAGGATCCAGAGATGACAAATGTGTTTCATAAGAGAGCGGCATGCAGCCAAACACAGTTGTTTTTACTGCCCTTTGTTGTGTGAGCGTGCCCAGTTGGCTTTATTAACAGACCAGGTAAAATCCACAGCTGAAAATAAAAACATACTGCTTTTGAAATTAGGAAAACCTACAAAGGACAAGCTAAATTCTTCCTCTTTGGTGCCTTGACAACTGAGCGTGTGTGGTGAGATCTGCTGCATTGAGTCAGCACTGCTTTACAACTATCTGGAATGTGAAGTGTTGAATCACGAACTGCGTGGGGATGCTTTTTGTCATTGGTCGAATGACACTGAGTGTGTTGCTAAGTAACTGTAGAAAAAGGAGGATTTTGTGTAAACTGCGGGGGCAGCCAGGTCACCAGCTGGAACTTTGTAAAGAGGGTTTTATATATAGACAATGTCTTGTTGCAGGAACAGCATTGGTCAACTCATCTGGTTTAATTTCATTTACAGTGTTTTGGTGATGATGGTACTGCAACAAAAAACAACAATCTAAATGTCAATGTATAAAAGGAGGAAAAATTTTTTTCTACACACTGGGCTTTCATATCGGACTAAAACCAATGTTTGTCTGGAAATGAGTAAATAACTGATGGATGGTTTTGGAACATGGTCACCAGTGATGTTAAATTTATTTTGTGTAGTAAATAATGGACTGTAACAAACAAAATCAGGCAGAAACACAAGCTACTTTTGTCTGAAGTGGAGTTCCACACGGCACTATCTTAGGTCCTCTTAGTTTTTTTTATAATTATTTAGAAAGTCAAGCAGTTTTTCAGTCACTCTCCAGTCAACACCTCTGAAGCTGATCAATACAATACACATTCAGGCTATAGTCCACAACAATGTACTTCTCATTCACCTGCCCTGCATATATTCTGTTTGACACAAAACAAACAAATTCAAGACAAGTAGAGTCGCAACTTTTCAACATAATGAGAGATCAAAAAAATTACAGTGAACATGTTGGAAAGAATGGGACAAAGCTGAAGGCTGTTAAAGCTAAAGGTAATTTTATGAATCAGTAACATTTGCCCTGGAGTCCCAGAGAGGTTTAAACAAGATCAGCATTACAGCAGATATGACTGGTTATAACCCACTCATCTTAATTAGTGTATCCTTGTCTTACCCCACTCCCCACTATCCTCTCCACTCCTGGACTCAGGGGAACCGTCCAACTCATCTGGACTTGCCAAGAAATCAAAACCTTTCAGGGCCTCCTCCGTGTCTGGGTCATCACTGAGGTCAGAGGTCGTGGAAGACGGGGTGGATGACTGTTTCTTCCTCACCATCTGTTCAAAGTTACACAGTCAGGATGACTATTCAAACTGTGGCTCAGATACAAAATCATAACATGTTTAACTGCACGTGGCGTATGAACTCTGGGTTTTCACCTACAATCTAAAGGCAAAAAAAAAAAAGGTCTAATTTAGTGAACAGATGTTTGCAAGCATTTTCTCAAGACAATTGGTATAACTTAATATCACAAAAAACAAGAATCAACAATCCACAGTCTTTCTGATTTTGTTGAGGCTTGACCTCTTGTTTGACACCAAGAAGAATTACATAATTTTTGCATAATTTCTACTCATTGTGTTAGTTTTTATGTCATTGTCATTTATTGTGACAAAAGCTTTGACAAACTCACAGTACACAACCTGCCTTGCACTAAATACCTGGTGGAGACAGTTAAGAGAACAGCTGGGGCAAAAAGTGTGTTAATGTGTGTCCTGTCTTACTGCAGCCAGGTCCAGTATGGTTTTGTCCCTCCCTTCACTGTCCTCGTCCTCGTCCTCGTCGCTGAACTCTGCTGCAGCGCTCTCTATGAACTTGAAGGCCTCCAACACGGTGGCTGAGTCGGACATGTCGGGTTTACTGGAGGGAAACAGAAAAGAAATGAGGTGAGACTGGTGGTTAAAGCAGCGAGAAGTTATAACTGTGTAGATAAAACTAATCTGTCACTTCCTCTATCAAAATGACAGAAGACTTTAACCGGACATCCTTTAGGTTCCTTTATGAAATATGTTTTGCAGTTTACATAAAAAATTTAAATTGCAACTTTCACGTAGATTCTATGTTGATGTTTAGCTGTGATCATATCATTGATGCTTTAGTGTAATAGAGATAACTTTGTGGATTCAAGTCTTAAATCTGCTCTATGTTGCAGCTCTGAGTCTAAATTCACAGAAAATCACTAAAAATATTATAATTTATAAAGTGGGCCACAGATTTCACACATGAAACAGTGAAATATTCACTTGATTAGTAGATTTTTGCATTTCACATCAGGATGTGTCACTACTTAATTTAGAGGACACGATGAAGTGATGCTCAGTTAATTAGACCGTAACACAACACGTGTGTACAGAGATACTGCTAATTCTTGTACAGTACTTAAAGTTCATGAAGCTGTTAAATGTATGAATTCATTCAAGCATGTAATTGTACCATTACTGATTCATAGTGTTGTCCAAGTCCAACAGGGAGCAGCAAAAGTCACTTCTTCACAAACCCTGTATGGTCGGGTGACTTGTCAGGTACAAACAAAATGACATCAATATAACATCGACCTTCATGTCTGACGTTACCATTGTACCTGACCATGCCGCTGTCCTTCAGAGAGGACGGTTCGGTGCCGTTGACCATGGGCTCGGTTTTCTTCTCTGAAGGTTTCTCTGCTGAGTCTCCGGTCAGACCGAGCAGCGCTCTCACCCTCTGAGACTTCACATCCAGGATGGTGTCTGTGTATCCCACCTCCTGCAGGTATCTGAGGGGGGAGGACACACAAACCAGGTCAGTGGAAGCTTCTGAAGAAAAGGCATCAACCAACCATCAAGGAAAATGTGTTTTTCTCATTTTCATTTCTTTCATTCATCATTTGAAAAAAAAAAGACCTCGTTGTTACCTAATGCCTGAAACAATGAATGAAGTTCCTAGAACACATTTTACTAGCTAGTTCCTTATTCAGGAATGCAAATAAAATAAAAAAACTCTTGATGGTTTTGTTTCCAGCTCCTCTAGGCCCCATGTAAGTGTCTTTGGACAAGACACTAAAACCCTGTAGTAGCTTTATCATCGATGTTCAGCTGTCTTACAACAATTGTCTCATGGGATGCAACCACCATGCTCCACCGTAGTGTCTGGAGTCCAGGCCCTGGACATAATGCAGTTTGGAGTCCTGGTCAAAAATATAGTTTTGGTTCATTAGACCACAGAATCTTTGTCCTTGTGCTCAGAGTCCTTTAAATACTGTTTGGCAAACTCAAAGCAGGCTGTGGCTTCATCTCAACTCCTCTACCATAAAGACCTGATCATCTCTTTTAAGGGATTCTGAAGCTACAAGGAAGGACAACCAACCCCGAGAAGACTCCTGGTGACCCCAGACTTTTTCCACTCCATATTTATTGAGGCCAATGTGCTCCTGAGAAGACTCAAAACTTGTCCTGATCCTGGCCTCACCACAAAATGCTGTTGTACAGAGACTTCACTGGACTTTGTTTTGATGTCCAGTGAACTGTGGGACTTATACACATCAGTCCATACAGTTAAATATGCCACAGCAGACAGGCTCAGACAGGCTGATGCAGACGTACAGTATTCTTACACAGTAACATATAATGTCAGTACGATCCGCTGACCTTCTCCGACTTTTACAGAGACCTTCAGAAATGCACCCCCCCTGTCTGCAGACGAACTTATAAACATCATGACATTTAAGAAATCCCACCAACACAAGCAGACCCTGGACTTCCCTGTTCAATTTCTTTTTCAGTCTGCAGTGCCGGTGCCTGGCTGTACCCACTGACCCACACAACACTGCAATTATATCAACTGTGCAGCATCCTTAAAGGGCAATGCCACCAAGTTATGGCGTTTAGATTCACATCAGCTGAAGTTTTTAACGATTAACATTAAAAATGTAGAAAACACAGAAAAATAGCATTAAAAAAACTCTGTAACATTAGTCGATATTTCTTTGTCATTATATCTTCTAGAAAAGTTAGCATGTGACACAGAGCAGCAGCGTTTTGTGCACAAAGTCGAAGCTCCGTCAACTGAGCTGTTGATTTTATATCAGTCACAAAAAGTCAAGTTTTTTTCTGACACATTTCACATTTTCAGCTACAATAATGCAAAATCCTGATTCCTGACCACACCACCCCGAATCTAAATCTACAGACTCCCCTTTAAACTTAACCTATCAAATCTGGACATAATGAAAAGAAGCTTCTCTCAAACTGTACCTTCAGCACGGGACACCACACGATCAGGATGCTGCTGCCCAGAGACGCTTTATCCTCAGTGGACTTTTTCTAAATAGCATCTAGTGTGTTTGTTCACAGAGAGAAACAGGGAGGAAGCTCGGCCTCCCTCCCTCTGTACCAGCCTCTGAGATCGCAGCAGGACTCGACACACAATACTCCATTCACTTTCACCACACGCACACACACACACATTCAGAAAAACATACAGCTGAACTCATTAGACAGCACACGTCCCCATGTCTTCACTAATACACAAACATTACGAATCAGAGAAACGCTCACACGTTCACTGTGATGTGGTGATGTTCAGACTTTATGCAGATATAAACATCACACTCACACTATCCACTGTGCATCAGTTTAACGACTAAGACCCTCACTGACAATATTATAAAATCCTCAACTCTACAAAACCACACATTCCCAGAACTAACTCATTAAACTGGCAGACTCACAGGTTAACTGGTGCAGATCAAACCTAACGTGTAACTACAACACTGAGACATCAGAATCACTAACAGTGTGAGACAAATCTCCAGGGGCTGTAGAGAATCCAGGAGAGGATCCAGTGTCTCCTGTAAGGTCTCTTTTCCTTTTCTTGATTTAAGCAACGTTTGAGCCAAACAAAACCACGTCTGTGGACAGAGATGTTCGTGTAAAGTGAGCCTTCTTCATGATGACTTACTCAGCACATTACTGCTCCTGATCTTTTCACACAGCTGCCAGGAACCTGGTAGCTCACCTGGAACACGTTGGTAACAGACGTGATTCTCATGAGCAACGTGCTCAAACTGATCCAACAACTAAAATCATAAATTCTGTTTCTCCTCCAGTTTACATAAGAGACGCTCGCAGCAAACGTTCTGCGTCCTGTGTCGGCATTTTAAAGGCTGAAGAATGGCAATGACGGCTCAGCGGGTAGAGCAGTCGTCTTCAAACCTGAAGGTGGAGGGTTCGATTCCCAGTCTCACCATATACCTTTTATATCATTTTTATATTCTTGTAGAAAATGTTTCAGGTTCAATTCAAAATCATTATAAGAATTATATCTTAATCCAATCAGGCCTGGTAGCTCAGTGGGATAATGTGGCTGTGGCTGCTCCCCGCAAAGCAGAAAGTTTATCTTTAACATGTAAATGTACTTAATGACAATAAGGCTGATTCTTCTTCTTCTTTACTTATAAGGCACAGTAAAACAACCAGCCCAGGACCAAAGTGCTGTACAGTGAATAACTATTGCTGCTATTAATCACTTTAATTAATCACTTTTTCTCACCACAGGTAAACGGTGCAGGTTTGTGTCTGACACAGTGACTGAAGTTTAACTCACTGTTCAGACCCAGTTTGTGGTGCTGTTGTAAGCGGAGATAACGTTTTGATGTTCTTTAACATTTAGATGTGACAAACTCTACAGGAAATATGCTGGAAATCTGAACCAACTCAAGCTATTTCTTTTCATCAAACAGGTCATCTTCTCATTAGTGTCGACTTGAACGAGTAGAGCCGATTGGCTGTGGCTGCATGTGCAGTGGGAGGGGGGGAGGGGGGCAGGTGTAGGTGTGAGAGAGACAGAGAGAGCCTGATGAAAGACTGTGCTCTCTGTTATAAAGATCTAAATGTGAGCACGGTATAAACAGGTACACTGTTATACTGCCCAGCCCTACTGTCCACTAAGAATTTCCCCAAGAGGATTATTATTATTATTATTATTATTATTATACCTTTAATAAAAGACAGTGAGGCGTCAAACTGCTCCAAACATCCCACCTTCAATGATTGGCGTAAAACCGTTACTGAAGACCACAAATTACACAGACACACACACAGACACACACACACACAGACACACTCACAGACACACTCACAGACACACACAGTGGATTAGTGTGTTTTACTGCCATTAAAAGTGTTAATCTCCATTAAGCAGATTGACTCTGATGTTTTCTGCTTTTTATTCTGACACACACAGACAGACACACACAGACAGACACATGCAGACACACACAGGCTGCTCTCATGACCGTGTGTGCGCTCATGTGTGTGCACTCACTGTCGGAGCAGCTGGCGTCCTTGTTTCCAGCTGAGCTGATGGCTGCTGTTGGGAGGACTGGGAACCTCACTGTCGTTCCCCTCATCTGAGACACACACAGAGAGAGACACACAATCACCAACATGTCCTCCAGCTCCTCCTGGAGATCCTGACATGTACCCAGAGGGGACGTGAAAAACCCCTGGAGGGAGCTCCTCGTCTCCCACACGGACAGGGAGGTGGACCAGGCCAGACGTCTGACCACAGTCTGTCCACTGGCTGCTCTCAACACTAATGAGCAGGATGTGAGGAGATGATTGACTGAACCAGGCGCCTCTTCTCCTGCACGTTGGTTTAAATGTTGGGCCCCAGACTTTATTTGTGACATAAGATGAAGGTGATGAACATCAAATCTTAAACATAGTTTATGGTTTTACAGCACGTGAGCGTCACCCACAGGACACATTCTGAACTACTTCTGAGTTTGTGCTGCTGCTGTTTGCACTCGCTCAGCGTGAAGCAGCCAGAACCTGCACATTTTATCAACATCTGCAAAATATTTCACAAAGGTACAACAAAGTACAGTTCTGCTGCTGTGCATACAAATACTCTGAAGTCAGCAGGAGAGCAGCTGTGAACACGGAGGTTCGTCTTACCTGAATCATAACTTGGAGGTTTGATCTCTCCCTGGTTCAGTTCTGTCCCATATTTCAGCTTGTGGTATTTGGCCCTGATGGTGAACACACAACGACAAATCAGTTACGACAGGGTTCGATGAGACCTCGTTAGCTCGTACCTGAACTTTGATAAAACAGACGTTAGAACATCGCGATTCACTTCAAAGAGCTTTAGATCCAGACCTGCCAGTCAAACACTGTGTGGAATCCGTCTCCAGATTATGTGATTTATATCCTGTAATTCCTTAAGAGGATAAAATGCTCTATGAGGTGGCCAGATCGTTTTCACACTGAAGGCTGATCGTATTTATCACAGTCACTTTAATTCTATTAAAATCTTTGTTCAGCTTCAAATTACAAACTGAACTTTCAAACTGAAGAAAGAGAAAAATATCACAACGGTGAATCTTCTTCCTGATTAAATATATTATTAAGATATATAAGATTAAGATTTTCACAGAGGGGAGATATCTCACTAATAACAGTTACTACTTCAGAAATAACCTAATAGCAGAATAATATCTAGGTAATTAAAAGATAATGTTAATTAAGGGATAATACCTCAGTAATAAAAAGGTAATAGCAGGTTATTATTTAGATTATGACAAGGCAATAGGGTATGTATGTAATAACAAGTCAATTTGATGTAATAACTGGGTAGTAACAATGTAATATGGCTGTAATACATAGGTAATTACAACATAATAATAATAGAGGTTTAATATCTATAACATAACTAAAATGTAATGGAGTAATAACAAATTAATAATTATATTTAACATAATAACTGTGTCACATTTGTTATTACAGAAATATTAACCAATTATATTATAACCTATTACCTTGTTGTTACTAGGATATTGCTCCTCTATTATCATGTTATTAATAAACCGTAACTGCACGTGTGCACTAACCTCTCCTGCTTCAGGGCGTATTCCAGCATCTTGATTCGTCTCACCAGGTCCTTCTTCAGGTTTTCCTGCCCTCTCCGCTCCCCCTGCAGGAAGGCGATCTGAGCCTGGGGGGGGGCAGAGGAAACACTAAATGATGGTGGCTGACACAGGAGAATTAAACTTTATCATTAAGATTTATTCCTCACTGGGTTTTCTATTAAAGCACCAAAGTTGACTTATCTGCATGAGACAAAAACAGCAACACACACGACAGAAGAGAAAACGAACAAGCTGGGAGATGGTCTACAACCTCGGGGGGGATAAAAACATCTAATCTCCATTAAACACGATGAGAAACAGAATGAACAAAGCAGCGAGTCTGAATCATTCAGCTGCTGTAACTATTTCTATTGATTATTCTCTCAGCTCTTCTCGTCTTTTCATCTCTGCTGTGCGGCAATCTGGTTTCCCCACAGAGATTATTAAAGGTTTATTGCTTCTAATTCTGTTTGTTTAGCTGCACCACAGTCAGTAACAGCAGCACTTAGATTTAGAACATGTGTTGATTCTTCACACTGACTGAACAACAGCACTGAGGTTTTACAGCAGGTGAACTAGAAGAGGTGATTTCATTTCTGTGACATCCACAGGGTCAGCAGGTATTCAGGTCGTCATAGCATATGAGAGGGGCCCAAAGCCTCCTGGGAACTAGGACGGGCTGACCGAGTTCAGCGAGGACCCTCAGCACAGAACAGCACTGCGTTCAGCGTCTGATCCGTCTTAATGTGGCGGCCGAGCAGCGTGGGAGCAGACGACATGTGACCGAGCTGAAGTCAGGGTGGAATAATGTGAGAAGAGAAGGTGTCCTCAGCACAGAATGATTTCTGCTTTAAAGGTCTTTATCCACAATGCTGCAGCTGGACTAGAGTCTTAGACCAGCTCCCTCTTCATGTCTCATCAAACTTTTAGGTGATTCTGCAGACATTTAAAACCCTGAGTGGACCTGCTCACTCTCCATCTCATGCTCTCCACTCTCAGAAGACGTCATCTGGCTGCAGGGGCCTTAACTTAAAACTCATTTATGTGTCTTAATGTTCAGTTAGAGGTTTGGTAACAGACTATTACAGGATCTGGACCAGTTACAGATGGATCAGTTTCAATGTCCGAGTCTGGTTCTGCTGGAGGTTTCTTCTGTTTGAGGGAGTTTTTTTCTGCTCCACGTTCTCCTAGTGCTGCTCAAGGATTTAGTCAGGTCTTTATGTTCAGGAGACATTTTCTTGTGGTTTGGCTCCACATTAATAAAAACTGTGGTAAAAATAGATATAAGACTTGATCAAATGTACGTAGTTAATCCCACCCACAGATAAGTGGACTTATTCCAGGGGTTTAAGAGAAGAGAGGTAATGATACCGTGTGAGGTCAAACAGACGAGTCTGACTCCTGATCAACAGCAGCAGCATTTGAAAAGTATGTTGACACACTATCTCAGTTTAATGATGAATAATGATGTTGGGGAGTTTCAGAGCTGCAGGCTCTGCAGCAGGGACCCAGCAGGGTCTGTGACGTCATCACCCTGAACTCCCCCAAACGCCTCAGAGGTTCAGCTCTGCTCTGTTTGTTCACGCTCACATTTGTTTGTGACAGTCACTTTAGAACCAGGTCAGCTGTTACACTTAATATCAGAGTCCAAGCAGGCATGAGAACGTCCATCCTGCACAGAGTATTTGCTCTTCACACCATCTCATCTGATTCTGCAGAGAATCTTCATCCACTCTGCAGCTTTCACACGTTTCAGACATGTTCGGCTTGAAACCTGAACCTGAAACCGGGACAGTGTGGTACTGTACCTGCCAAGCAGCAGAGAGTTGAGATGATCGAGCAGGTGCTGGAGGACACAAAACAAGTCTGATGAACAGAATTACTAAATCCTCTCCATGTCATACTAGTGAACTAATGAGGAGCCGTGAATGTGATGGAAACAAAGTCAGAAAGTTCTGTTTCTGAAAATCTGATTTATTATCAGAACCGCTGCTGATGGACTCACTGCAGATTGTTTCCACTGTAGTTTTAATAGTGCGTCATGTCCCAGATAATCTGAGGAGCCCGCTCCGAATAAAACCGTCTGTGGTTCAGTGTTTTGATTTGAGTAAAGTGGACGACGCAGGCTGCTGCTGCTTCCAGCCCGTTTTACACTCACACAGACACACACAGCGCAGTGAGGAGGAAGTAGGACACTCAGCCCTTCATTCATGTCAAACGCACATTCTAAGTGGGTCGCTCCACACTCAAGGCTACTGGATCTGCATCTGACGACGGGAAACTTCATTCTGAAAATGAGACAGCATCACAGGAAAAGTCTGAGTCTCCATTTGCTTTGTGTCTGTACTGATAGTTCAAAGTGAAGAGCAAGAAACGCTCATAATCATCTAACACACTCTGAGCAGTCTGTGCTGCTGTTGAACTGTAGGTCTTCCTATAATGTGTAATTCAGTGCAGCACAGTCGACTCAACAGCTCTGTGAAACAGTCTGAACGTGTAGGACAGTGTTAGTGTACCTAATAAACGGACAACTAAGTGTTTGCTCTGCTGACACTGGAATAAACTGAGATAGGTCTGAATCGAATTCTAATTTAATTTAAAATTCATCTGAAGAGTTTGGATGTTCACCAAAGCTCAGTCTGGTAGGTGCTAACATCAGTTAGTCCACCATCAGGAGAACACTGGACACCAACGAGAACATTTCTACCCATCTGCAGTTTGCTTAAGAGCACGAGGATAAACCAGAAGGTGCAGGAAGAATGTTCCTCTGGACCAGGATGTGAAAGCAGGATTATACTTACCATACCATCAGTAGCAGGACTCACTGACTGACACCTGAAAAGAGGGACGAGGAACATCTGCGTATTTTGCGTGATAACGTTCGAACACTGAATTATCTGAAGCTCTGTGAGGTTCTGTTCAGGCCCTGATCTCAATCATGTTCCATATGTGAAGTTGAGCAGTTTAAATGTTTGTGGCTCCATTGTCTGAGCTCCTCTCCTGTTGCCATGGCACCTGTTTAACCGGCTCCTCCTGCAGGGCATCTTTTCTCATAATTACACATTTTACTTACACATCTATACGTCGACTTTCATAAGCAGCCCGTGAACATTAAAGCTCTTCATCACACTTCATCACGGTGTTTTTCACTCTGGTTGAAATAAAAATCATCTGGTGCAGTGGATATGCTCAACAGGTTGGAAGCTAGTTCACTTACGTTCCATATTCAGTCACAGGATATTCCAGAAACTGTCGCTGTACATCATGAAGAGTCACACCCAGAGACCAGCAACAGGTTTCTGCTCCACTATCACACTTTTCCCCACAGGTCACACTTTATACATCAGGTAAAGGAGTCGGCATTGATTCCTCTCCTGAAGCGAAGGGAGGGTAATCGCTCAAAGAGGCCTTCAGTCTAAATACAGGATAAACTGGGTAACCTACTTCTGAGAAATCCCCATAAGATTTTGTTTCTTTTTCAGACGGTTGTCTGTGCTCTACATCTGACCACAGACGGAGCAGGAATGTAAATGAACTTAATTATCCTCTAAAAAGAACAATGTCAAACACTGCTGTTAGCTGGGAAACAGGTGTAACAGCGGGATGGTATCTATGTCCACCTGTGAATCCACTGTTCCCCCCCTTTTAGCTCTGTTTGGCCTCCACCTGAGACTCATGTCATGCTCCACTACGTTCACTTCCTGAACAGTGTCTCTGTTAAACACTTCATCACCGTGTTTGTGTTTAGCTCTCCCTCACGCAGAGGAAAAAGTCTGACTGCACCTCCGTCTTCTTTAACACAACAGAGATTAGAGGACTTGATGCAGGAACCAGCAGACAAACAGAAGGACAACTACAACACACCTCTCATCGAGTATTGATAAAAAAAGGCCCCAACTTTCATCACACCTCCTGAGTTCCTACACGCTGTGATCTCCTGAGGAGCTGCTGCAGTCGTTCCTTCACCTCTGAGATTCTCTGTGAGAAACAAACAACACCTCCGTCCTGCCTGGACGGGCAGCGTGGGAGGACACGCAGCTGAGCGGCTCGTCACTCAGAACAAATCATCACTAACTACTGACACACTGCATTTTATCACCAGAGGCTGGTTTTATTGTACAGTATGCATGTGCAGTAAAAAGCTGCCACCTACACATCAATGTCACCAACACATCAATCAATCAATCAATCAATCAATCAATCAGAAGTAAAAACAGCAATACTACTGTGTAGATGTTAAAGAAGTGTTTTACAAATGACTGACTTCCTCTGAGCTCAGTCTTGTACTTCACAACACAGTCATCCCATCTTCTACATCTGCAACACCGCCCCCAAAACCACATCAAAGACCTGATGACTCTCTGACCTTCGCTAAGTCACATCTGCACCGCAGCAAACGACTGCAATATCCTGAGACACAAAGACGAGTCCTGTGCGAGCTGGATTTCCTGCCGCTTAAATCTGGAGCAGTGAGGGGATTATTCATCCAGAGGGACAGAGAGAAGGAGACGAGAGGGAGCGTGTGAAGGGGAGGAGAAGGGTATCAAGATCAGTTTGATTTGGTTTTAGAAGCTAGAAGCTTCAGATTCCAACATCTCTTCTGGTGTTAGGGTGGAAACGTCAATCTCTAAAGTTCATATATACCATCATCCATCCACACATGACATCGTTACATCTTAGACCCTGAGAGAAGAGAATTTAGTTTGCTGTGTCCAACAGGTGAGTTTCATTACTGCACCACGGAAACCCACAGGAGGCTGGGTCACCATGACAACCAGCCGGAGTTTAAGACACCATTTCACCTCCGTACAAAGAGCAGAGAGATGGGAAAATGTTCTCATACCTGTGGTATTATCATAAAGACAATACTTAAAAAGTGTTTCTTACTCCAACAGTTATAACTTGGACTATAAGACTGAAGCTCACACGATCTCTCCTTTAACTTGTTGATACTGTGTGTGACTGATGTTGGGTTAGGGGTAGGGGTTAGATGGGAAACACACAGACTGTCGTAGGGGAACAATAAGCCTGGGGAAGGAAGAAGAAAACAAAGCTTCCTCCTCTCGTTCCACTAACAAGCTCACATTTCCCACTAACGTCCACTGGCTTCATTTCTATTTTGCAAAGGCGTGTTGGCACTTCAGAGCTTCCCACACTGCTGGCATCTCCACCACACCGGACTCCATGGCTCTGGTTTTACAATATAGGTGAAGAGATACTAGATGGAAGGAGAGAGGAGGTGGGGGAGGAAGGCAGGGGAGAAATAAAGCAGAAGACGATAGGAGGATGTCTTCTCATATGAGACAGATCGAGCAAGACAAAGAAAAAGCGAAGGGGGAAGGGAGGCTTTGGAAGGATGAGGAGTGACGGCGTGATGCCCACTTCCATCCCCTCGGGGGGAGTGTCGACAACGCCCCTGCTCCTCTGAAGCCGACGAGACTTTAATTAGAACAACATAAAGCCTGAAGAGTGGAGCTGAGGAGAGGAGGAGGACTGAGCACAACAAAGAAAGTCGAGAGTCCCTGCCAACCATCCAGCCTGTCGGCATTTAGATTACAGCAAAGAACCTCATCGTGGAATGTCTGCTGAGTTTTCCTGCAACCACAAGGGAAACACTATCATTCTTTACAGTAGCTCTTTAACTTAACCAGGGTTTTGGAATTAGGCTTAAGACCCCATTTTGGGATTTCAACTGGAGCCTAGAACCATCCTTTGTAGACCATGACTATCCATGATTCATCTGTCAAGTGGCTGCTGAGATACCTCTGGACGGTTTGGCTGATACAGTAATGTCCTGAAACACAGGATACGACCAGCGCACAGAAACAAACGTAGAACATGTGACTTCTACTTCTCTTCATGTTGTTGCATTACTTTAACCTTTCACTTTGTAACTTGTCTGAGATATCCTCTATTTTGACTCCTCTGACTTTTGGCTTCAATGTGTCCAAAGTAACATGAACCTCGACATGGTGAATCAGACTTAAGTCTAACTTTACCAACACTGTACCGCATGAAGCGTAACTTCACCTTAACTCCACCATCACGTTCCCACCATAGACAGATAATAATCAACCTGACTCTGCAAGACAGTTACTCATGGAGCAAGGCACCAACCCCTCAGGCACTGCAGGATTTGGCAGCTTTAGGCATTCTGGAGATTCAGTGCTGCACCACAGCAGGTGCAGTTATGATTTATGACCATTTTATTCAGACTCACCGTGGAGGTAAACACAAGAATGTGTCCTCATTTCAACTCCACACAGGCAATGCTGAGGTTAAAGGATGATAAGGAGAGGAATGAAGACTGTTAGAGTACAGTATCAGCCAAATATCCCCACAGGGACCATTGGTTTATCTCAGCTCGATGTTCACGCCGCTGTTGATTACTAAACTGTACATACAGGTTTTCTGTGGAGTTCAGGAGCTCAGGGTCAGGTATTACAAAGGTAATGCTGAACAGAAAATCTGAGATCATCAATGGTCATTGATTTTCAAGTGTTTTATTTGTTTTAAACATATTTTAAAGCATCATATTTGTAGAGTGTGGTGTTTCATAGTGGAAGACTTCCCAACACTTGACCTCAACGTGTTTCATGGCTCTGAATAAAAAAGACTTTTGTTGGATCCATTTATTGTCCCAGAAATAAGGTGATATTTTAAAACCATTTTTGCGTCCAACCTGGGAGCTTCCAAAACCTGAATGATCTACTCTGTGTACTGTCCCTGAACACATCAAAACAACACACAATATGACTCGTGTTACTCATCTTTACATGCCGCTCTCGTTGTGTTGCTGTTTGTGCGTTGTGTCCACACGTGGACCGGCCCAGCGGTCAGCGTGTCCAACACACACTTTGTGAGCACAAATGATAAATACTGGTGGGCTTGTGTAGGTCTCTGTGCATTCACAGATACAACATGAACACAGACGAGGCAGGACGACGCGGCAGAACCAAAATGTTGATGACATTCATGAGTGTGTAAACAACCACACACTGAAACACAACAGGAGAAAACCTAATGACTTTAAATGTACAAGAAATCAAAACAGACGTAATCGATGAAGCTGAGTGGTATCAGAGTCACTCAGAGGAAATCTGGGTTTGACTTCCAGGCTTCCAGCTGAAACCTCCAGCTACTGTTATTATCCAATATTATTACCATCATTATCTCTTCTGATAAGCACCCTCATTAAGTGGATCTAATTTCAGCTCTCAGCACAGTGAGTCTGAGGCAGACTGGGATTCCAGCTCACTGGATTTGATGGAGTCAGTAACACACACACAGGAATTCACTGTGTGTGTGTGTGTTTCTGCACTCATGCCAGAAACCACCTACGCCTGACACTTATAAACTCCACTTACAGAGTGTGAGTATGTGACAGAGGCTGCCAGTCCTCACACTCACTGCTGAGTGTGGTGTTGTTGTGCGTGGGTGTATTGTGTGCTGTGTCAGATGAGTGTGTGCAGAGTGAGCAGGAGAGCCCAGGAATTTTCTCCTCACAGCGAAGCCGCATTATGTGAGTGTGTGTTAAACACTTCCTGGTAATCCTCAGCCTCCCACCACTTCACAATCTTCTGCCTCCAGAGCTGTCAGCAAAGTCGGCCTGAGGTCGAAGGTCACTGAAGCCAGAGCGTGATGATAATGACAACAAGCCATCGTGTTCCCTGTGACCTCACGTGGGTCCCACTCTCATCATTACCAACATGTACTGGACTCTGGACACACGTCCAGCTTATGCAGAGACATAAAACCGTAATGTGTTCGTGGTAGAATAAAAACTAAATGATCAAATTAATATGAAGGTGACCTGCAGACACTATAACGACGTATGTCTGGTCCAGAACTGTATTTAGCTGCTCGACCTTTTGCACGGCTGTTGTCGAAGGTCAGAGAGGGAGGGTGGGTTACTCAACAGTTTTTGACTCTCTTGGATTAAAAGGTAACTTAGAGGAGTCATGAACGGAACAATCTGAAGAGAAAAACTGAAATAAAAGGATGTGAGGTTCTGAACATTCAGGCATCTACTGCTGTTAATCAGTCATTTTTAATAGACCAAGTCTTTCAGAAGTGGACCTTCAGACTGTGTTTTACCAAACTACAAATTAGAAGTGAACATTCAGATTAACTTGGGTCAGACTTCTCCTGATTATAAAGTCCTATAAACTATGTGTATGTTTGTATGTTCAACTGGAAAAGTTGAACATACAAAAATCCCAAAGACACACACAGTAAATGCACCATGGACCAATGCTTCACCAGTCTTAGAACCGTTGAGGGAGTTTATTTACCCAACTGCTGACTACTTTAGTTCCACAGGGTGGTAAAATTTATTATCTCTGACTGTTCTTTATGCTCCAAATCCTTTATCTCCTCTAGAAATAACGTTTAGACATAAGTTATGAGGCGATACAAGGTTTTAATCCTATAATAACATTTTCATGTATCAAGTCGTGTCAGGGGAAATGTTGGCTAAAAGCCTGCTTAAACAAAGCCAGGTTACAGCACTGAGGCGTGACTCGGGCTGGCACTCGACCCTACAGCAGACACTCGTCTGAAAAACAAGCAGGTGTGCATGCCATTCCTGACACGACAGAGCAGAAAAAAGAAAAGAAAGAACGAGCTTAGGTAGAAGGTGAGAAGGGTAAATTACGGAAACCTGGGTCGGGTCCTGTTGTTGTTGTACAAAGAGTAGGAGGAAGTATTGTAGCTGCCAGTCGCCAAGTTCAGCAGTTATATAAGACACGTTCATGTAACCTCATACAGCGTGAAAGCTTCAGTCTGCATTATTTAGAGACAAAGCACTGGAGGTTCTGTGTGCTGAGTGATGGCCGCTCAGTTTGATCCATCTCATCGTGAGCTGTTCCTCTGACTGGAGACAAGTGTCCCCCTGCACCTGAGCTAAAACCCATTCAAAGATGGAGACAAGCGTAAAGACGGATGCAGCTGCACAGGTTCTATTTACACTTGAGGCCGATTGATAATTTCCACTTCCCCTCAGACACGTACTCACCCTGTGGGGGTTTACATACACGATCCACAAATGCTTATTGAATTAAATAGTACAAACCTACGATGCATGAAATTAGCATCTAGCTAACGTCTGTGCACTTGTACTGAAGTGGAGATGGGTTTAGGTGACAAAAGCAAAAACACCACAGTGAACAGAGAGAGCATGAAATAAAACACTTGATGACTGTGAGTCTCCTTTTGTTGCTTTTCTACTTTTTCCAGTTTTTCTTTTCATTTGGTTTCAGGAGAATTAAAATGTGTATTTTTCTAATTTTTTCTGAATTTGTAGCCAAACAAGTTCATTTCATTAAACAGACCAGATTTAGATAATAAGATTAATTGATGAGCTCAATTACCGCTAACTTTCGTCAACCTGTCGGACAAACTGCTCCCACAACTCGTGTCCACTGAAGTAAAGAACTCTGTTGTTCATAAATCATCAGTTCTGCTACGATCACGTACATGTTTTCACCAGCAGCTCTGCATCATCTCTGCACAGCACTGACAGAAGTGGATCCAGTCAGTCCACAAACCACATTAACCAGCATCAACTGAGAAGTAAGACGTAGCATGAAGGCGGTGAGAGGTAACAACAGATCAAACATGTCAATGTGTCCGTCTTTTTTTCCCTGCGGTGCTTCGACAGCTAGCTCTGCGTTTCTGTCCAGGTCGTGTTCTTCAGCCATGACTGCTCTGCACAACGCTGCACAACCAGTAAACACAACCGAAGCTCAAGCTGAACGCCGTCTTCGCTGAATTTAAATCAGGTGTAACAACCATCTGGAAGGATGCAGGCGGCGTGTTCTGTGTGCTGGCTGTGCAGTGATACGGCCGAATGTGAACAATGTGTCAGACTGTATGCACACATAAGCAGAGATGCATAAACCCTCTGCACACAAACACGCACAGCAGCACAACACATCTGTCTGTGTGGAGACAGGCATCTTTTAATTAGTGAAGGAAATGAGCTGCACCACCGAGTGGAAAGATAAAAGCAGGAGAACGAGTCAGATGGTCTGAACACCTCGTGTGTCGATGTGTGGAGAACATGTTCGCTGTGGTGCACGACGCCGAAAGGTGGAGTAAAGGTGGAAATGACCTTTAACCCCTTTTGTTTGAGAAACGCCCTGACCTCACAAACACCCTGCATGTTCCTGGGTATTGATTTAGTCCTACCTCCTGAGGTTGTACTAAATTTAGCTGCCAGAGGGAGACTGAGGGCAGCGGAAGAAGAACCTGAACCCGAACCCAGGCTCTAAAGTTCAGCTCCAGTTCACAGTGTTGTACCAGCTACATGTGGAGCTGGTACTGATCCAGCACCGATGTGTCTGAGCTTCAGCCTGTAAAGCTCAGAACAGACATTTCAGACCGTGCTTCACATGTTCGTTTGTTGGCCCATTTTCTTAGTTCAGCAGCAGAGGAACCGACGCCTCACTGACACAAATCAAACAAGAAGAAACCACAGAGAAGGAAACAAACTAATGGTCGGGAACCGAGCTTAGACTGGCCCTGTTCTCCACAAATTCTGATGAGCTTGTTAGAAGTCGGCATCATCGCCTCAGTGTCTCTCTGCAGCTAGAGACCAGGGGACTGCAGGAACTATATTCCTGAATGAAAACATGGCTCCTGTAATAAATAAATAACTAAATCTTTGTTCCCATTAACCTCTGCTCACCTGCAGCCACAACGAGAACCTTTAATGTTCCGTCACCTCTGCAGGTGATGTTGTCTCCATCAGCCCCTCGTCCTCATTGGGACGTTACTCTTCCTACTCCACTCGTGTTTGAGTTTACCGTCCTCTCTCCGGTGTATTTATAGCCGAGGTTGGAGGAAGGAAGCCAAGCAGCAAACATCCGAGCTCGTAACTCGCTCACGCATGACTTCACCACAATGTCACGTCCCTACACACCCCCCGACCACCTGGGCCAAAAACTGTTGTGTGGTGTAACTGACCGTTAGTAATATCATCAGGTTCCCCTGTGATCAGGTTCTCTGTTACAGAACCAACACGTTCACTAACAAGGCCTTTGTCTCCAAGTTCAGTTCTGTTCTCTTCACATTTCAATTAGATTAAATTCACTGGTTCATTTTCTTTAAGGTTCAGGTGAGTCCAGGTGACAGGATTAGAAAAAATCTGCATATTTCACCTAGTTTCTCTTTTTCTATTCGTTCTCCTTTCACCTGCACTGTCACCTGTCTGGTAAAAAATAAAGTATGTTTAAATGATCTCTGTGGGAAAACTGCGAGTAACTGATACGTCTGTCTGATTTTATTTCTTTAGCTGGTCCAGATCTGGACAGACCGGCTCTGGTGACCACAGTCTCCCTCCTCCCTGCTCTTTAGGAAACTGCTTTTACTTTGTGTTCAGACAATAAACTCGGACTAGTCTCTGCCATCTTGTGCTCCAGCTTCCTGTCCTTCCTCTTCCTTTTCCCTGCAGAGGCTTAGCTCAGAGGAAGTGACACAGTCTCACACACTGATGACATGCAGCCCGTCTGCAGCAGCAGCAGCAGAACTAATGGATTTACATCAGCTCTGATTGGCTCCCGACTCACTGGGAAAGAAAATTACAAATCAAACAACAGAGCGTTGGTTTGACACCAGGATCTTCTCCCCGCACAAAGAGCCCCAAAAAAATCACAGCTTGCTGCAGTGTGAGCTTGTAGCAAAGGTAAACAGAGCATAAATGCCACAAAATGACAGGAAGTGATTCCCTTTATGGAGGCTCCGTCCTCACAGCACAGCTCGGCCAATGACTCTTACTTATGTAACGCAGCAAAGACTCCTACACAGGGAGAGAGAACAGAGATCTCGCAGGTTCACTGAATGTCACACAGTGAGATGGGTCCAGTGAAATCAGTTGTGAGGACGGTCGGCCTGCGTGGATGTCGCCGTAAATAAGAGCTGATGAACACAAAGAGCAGTCGAGACTGACAGAAAGAAACCTGTGACTCGTTTGATCATTTTTTAAGTAAAAACTGTCAAATATCAAATGTTTGTTCCAGCTGCAGATCCACCAGGTGGATGTAGTGAAATATGTCCTTGTGTGTGTGCAGGTGCACACTGCTGCATTTAATGTTCACTTCAAAGAAGATAAATAAACCTTTGGATATTTTACTGGAATTGAAACGAAGAGTCTCTAAGAACTAGAATCGATCAGCAGAATCAGAACCAGAATAGATCAATTCAAATGATACATTTAGAGATTCAAATTTAAACAAACAAGAATTAGATTAATAAGTATTAATTGTTATTCTTATTTGACAGAAAGCTCTGAACACGACTGAGAGGAATCATTAGTCATCAGGCCTAAAGTCACAGGGTCACCAGCATCTGTGGTTTAACCAGTGCACAATAAAGAAAGTCATGTCAGTGGTACACACAGTACACACAGTACACATACTACACACAGTACACATACTACACACAGTACACATACTACACATACTGTGATAAATCTCTGCAGCAGCTTTCACCGTGTCTGCAGGCCACTCACACAACGACCTGGACGGTGCTGCTCAGGCTCGGTCAGCAGACCGCCTCAGACTGGCTCCTGATGTAAACTTACAGCTGATCCACATCCCGCCCGCATTTCGTGACTCAACTAGATCACGAACTACATGGAAACGCGTCGTCCCTGCGTCCATTATCGGACACATTCCTGCAGTTCCTGCGGTTTGCTATCGGTCAAGCAGAACCTGATGTCAGTGTCTGGACTGTGGGGAGTTCAGTACTGTCATGAGGCTGAATGAGGAAGTCAACAACACCACAACACAACCAGACTGTTTTAAGTGCCTGTCCGATAATGGATCCAGAACAGCGGGTTACACAGGTAACCGAGCAGCGGACAGATACTAAACTAACATCACTACCACTACTACTACTACTACTACACAAGTACTTCAACTTGACACAGTATTGACTGTGACAGCTAAGCTGGCTAACAACCAGCGAAGATACGTGTTCAGTGAACGCCACATTCAGCGAAACAGCCATTTGAATTTTACCCAATTCTAGGTCGCCCTGTTCGATGTGAGCGGACAAACTTCAGGAACAGGGTTCAACACATTTTCTGGACTATCGCGATTATGTTCGTTAATTCGGCTCTGCAGTGATCAGCAGAACAGGTTGTGTAACAACAAAACTCTATATTATAGTATGAATGTGCGTCAGTCCGTGTACAGATCAACATACGCCACAGAGCAGCAACAGACAGCGCAGAGCCTCCATAAAAGTCTGAATACTAACAAAACATGAGCTGGTTACTGGATTGTACTAACGCCGAATGAAAAATTAGCTCTTCCTCACTCAAACCATGTTATTGAAGTGACTTTTTCATGAATCTAAATTGGCCGATAAGCGATAAAACTTTCGATTTTCACATTCTTCAATGCGGTTTGGCGCAACGCTCACTGTTAAGGAAGAAGCTTAGCTAGCAAACAAAACCATGTCCGATAATGGAAACCTCCGTAACTCTGGCTGCTCACCTGCAGCTCGGCCCGTTCCACGTCCCACTGAGCCCGCTCCACCTCGAACCGGGCCCACTCATGCTGGAGAAAGTGTAAAATCCCCGGGATGCTGTACTGAGCTCTGGCCGCTTCTCCGCCGTCGACGTCGGCAGCCTGCGGAGCTTTAACGTTCCCACCGCCGGGAAGAGCCGAGTTGTTGTTGTTGAAGAAGACACCGGGGCCCGCCTGCTCGTCCATGACCGGACCGGGGACGTGGTTCTGGTTCGGTCCGGTGCTCTGAGCCGCGTCAGTAAAGTATCCTCAGGAGGAAAGTACAGTCCATCAATAATCCTCTGCGGTGGGCAGCGGTACTCCGGCGGAGCAGGCTGTCAAACGACCAGACACCAGTCCAGAAACCGGAACCAGCACAGACACGCCGCTTCCGGTCTGGACTTTCACAATAGGAGCACGCACGCTGACGCACCTGGGCAGTAAAATACCAACATGCAGAGACTCAGAGTCCAAATCTATAAAGCACATTTAAAACATAATAACACATATAAAATAAAGACACAGTGGTGGAAATCAGACAACAGGAGGAGACAGTGATCAAATACAAGTTAATATTACACATGAAAAAATGAAACATATTTAAAAATAACAAATTAATTAAAGATTTTGTGTTTTCATCATCTTAACTGAAACAAGCAAATAGAAAGGAAAACTAAATCCTGGCTCCTGCTTGTCTTGCTTTGCTAAAAACAAATAAATTAATACAAAATACAAAGATAAATCCTCCCAGGTGCTGCTCCTATATATGTTCATCTACTGAAGGTGCCTCTGAAATTAATAATACAAATGAATGCAAATAAAAAAAACATGCAACAGAAAGTAAAAAAGAACACATTAAACAAAGGAAATTAGTAATAACCACACATGTAAGATTATCTATATCTGGAGTATTCATTCACTCACAATAAATAATTAGTAAGAAAACCAACTAATATCATATTAGTGCATATGACACGTGACACCTTGACACTGAAAACACACAGCTCGACTTTAACACAACAAAGATAAAAAAGTGAATCTCTGTGTCAGAAATGAAGAAGTTCTGTGATTATGACTTTTATTTATTATTATTCATGATCACAGTGTTGTTGTTAATTAATGTGGAAAAAAAATAAAAAAATTCCAAAGAAGTTAACATATGTTTGTTTCATGTTTATGTCCATTTCAAACTACAAAGAAGAAAAAATTCTTTAACATTTTAGGCCAGCTTTTATTTTGAAGGCACAACAACGTTTACTACGGATACCGTGAAGTAACTTGACTTACCTGTAAGGTGACATCAGCTCTCTCTTAGTCCAACCTACTACGGTAAACTGCTCCACACCATTGGCTGATGACACGAACAGCAAAAAACCTTTATTGATTCAGTCTAAGATTAATTTAGAATAAAATCACAGCTGGATGTGTAACTATGAGGATGTGTAGAAAATTACTGAGTGTTTGGTTTTTATCTATATTAGTTCACGTCACGCTCCTCGTGTCATCTGCGTCCTCAGATCAGTGATCAGACACAGACTGATCCATTAAACTGTCCTCAGACACTGAACCCCACATAGTTTAAGCTGCTGTTTGAAATGTTTTATTCTCCTTATTAAACTTCAGCATTCATCATCACTCAGATGTTAGAATCATGTATTAAACCTGTCATCCTGCAGGTCTTACACTGTTTATATCTACAGGCTCCAACCTGCTGGAGTTTAAAAACGGGGGTGGTGCTCCGCCCAAAAGCTGCGTCCGGCCCTGAGGCTCCGATTTCATTCAATCATCGGACTGAGGCCATGCGCTCATCAGCTGATGCGCCACAGCCGCCTCACGTCGCTATTTAAGTCCTGCTCAGTCCAAGATCCGCGTCGATCCAGATCCACGCTCCGTCCACACACAGCGGCTCACAGACACATGATGCCTCCGCTCGACAAAGCCCAGCCGCAGAACAAACCGTTCAAACAGAGGAAGAGTCTCGGTAAATGTCGGACACGTGGGTGAAAACACGTTTAGACACTTTGACGGAATCTCACCGAGTTTCTCTTCTTTTTCTGCAGCGACACGGAAACAAGAAGTGGCAGGAATCCGGTCCAAGTTCCCCAACAAAATCCCGGTAAGTGTGCGCCACAGAGCCCGGAGAGAGGCCGTGCAGGTGTCGGAGTGTCCTCACCTGTTGTCCGGTTCCTCACAGGTGATCATCGAGCGCTACGAGCGGGAGAAGTATCTGCCCCCGCTGGACAAAACCAAGTTCCTGGTCCCGCACGAACTCACCGTGACCCAGTTTGTCACCATCATCAGGTACAAGTTTGTGTCTCTGTGTGTCACAGTGAGGCTCAGAGCCGAGAACTGGACCAGGTCGCTGCTGCGTTCAAAGAGAACTGTTTAAATGGTTCGGAGACAAACTAGTTTTAGAAAACTGTGAAAAATCCTGTTGCAGTTCCTCAAACATCAGATTCCTCCATCAATCAGTGGAGAAACAAAATCAATAGTTTGATAAGAAATGAGTCAGTTTGAGGACAGAAACATGTTTGAGTCTGAAAAGGTCTTAAAAACTTAAACTCAAGTTCTCTCAGAGCAAACTCACTAAATGTTTTAACGTTTAATCTTTTCTGACTCTGTTCTTCTGTTTTCTAAAAGAGCAGAAGAATTAAACCAAATCAGTGGATTCTAACTTCATTTAACGTGTTGCTGAGTCTCTTCACATTTCTCAGATTCTTGTAGGAACCAGACAAGTCTCTGTTTGTCAGTCCGCTGACTAAGTCCAGAATCCTGATTCAGGACAAGCTGAGCTCAGACTTCAGTGAATCGATATGTCTTAAAGAAGCGACTGGATTAGATTTGATCTGTTTAACAGGGTTTGAACGTTCACAGCACCTCGAGCTGTGTCCATGCAGACGAGGTTTAAGTCTTTTTAGTTTGAGTTTGTTCTGCTCTACACGACTACACGTCCTGTGACTCACTGAGAGGATTCAGATCAACACGTTTTATTGTTTGTTTTATGCTGTTGATGCTGTTTTAATGTAAAATCTCGGCTCTTAAAACCCTGAAACTCCATCTGCACAGTTTCCACTAGAAGTCTTCTTGTCTCTGGTTGGACTGATGTGACGTGTTGCTGTAGTTATTTCTCCTGTCATGGATCCATTGAGACATGATCCTGCTTGATTTAATCAGCATGGTCTGGTTAGGTTTCTGAGGGTCTCATCACTTCACTGGTGTAACTTTAACAACAGGAGGATAGTTGGAGCAACAAAAACCTGCTTCACTGTTTTAGTCTCTGACAAGGTTTCAGATTTCGGTTGAGTTCTTGCTGCTCTTCAGGTTTTGAATCTGGATTTCCAGCAGCTTCCTGGTTTTTGTGTTGTCGACATTCTGCTGTGTAATCATGACGACAGTTGTTACGACGGGAGTCAGATGCTGCAGCAGGAACCATAGTTCTCGCAGCATGTGCTGAGCTGGGCGTCGGCTCCACTTCACTGGTCATTAGCAGAATGTGTCCAGAGACGTGGATGTTGGTCCTGGCACAGTTTTAGTTTGCATGGATCCTTGTGTTGATACATTTAACGTGAAAATGTCAGTGGGTCTTAGAAATGAGGTGAGTCTGGTGGCATTGCTGCAGTTTTCCTCTGCTTCAGATTCAGTCATTTAATGAGAACAAAGACTTAATGGCCCGACGTCTCATCTCTGTGGAGAGATGAGACTTTCCAGTATTTGACCGAAAACAGGAGCCAAAAACTCAGACCATGACTGTTCAGTTTCAGAAACTATATTTGAATTTTATTGTATCTGCATCAACTTTAGCTTTTTAATACTTTTAAATAAATGTTCTGGCTCATTCTGGCATAATTTGACTTTAAGCTAAAATACCAGATGTTGTAATGGATTACTTTCATTGTAGTTCAGCAAAGGTCAAATGTAATCCACTGACTGGACAGAACCTGAAATGTTTCCTTACAGCAGTTTGCACTGACACTATTGTCTCCTCCAGGCTGCTGTAGTTACAGCAGACCGCAGGTCTCTCGTTAACGACTGCTGTGTCTTCTCTTCTGTCCCGTCAGGAACAGGATGGCTCTGCTGCCCACGCAGGCCTTCTACCTCCTCGTAAACAAGAGCGGCCTGACCAGCATGTCCCTCACCATGGCTCAGGTCTACAAAGACCACCAGGATGAGGACGGCTTCCTCTACATGACCTATGCCTCGCAGGAGATGTTCGGATGCTGACGACCAGCAGCTTCACGCATCACATTTTAATTAGTGTTAAATTTGTTGAACTTTATCTGCTGTAAATAGAAAAGTATTTTGTATATATTTAATATTTCTTCTACAAGTTGATTGTTAGATTTTAAATAAGTATGTGGATCCAATAAATCTTATGTCAGAACTGAGTGAACGCAGTGTGGTGCTTCAGGAGGATCACTGGAAGTGGTTTCCTTTAGTTATTGTCTGTCTCTTTTTATTCAGGAACCGGATCGTAGTGTGGTTTTTGTCTAATGATTACTTAATAATTGTGCCCATTGTTTTACTCCAGTATTTTAAACCTGCCAGTAAATAATACAAAATGATTGGGAAGACAAATGGCCATGATCAGATTTTTATGCTTCTTCATACTTTACCACATTTCAGAGGGAAACGCTACCTACCGGGGCGGCACGGTGGTGTAGTGGTTAGCACGGTCGCCTCACAGCTAGAAGTCCCAGGTGCCTTTCTGTGTGGAGTTTGCATGTTCTCCCCGTGTCTCCGTGGGTTTCTCCGGTTTCCTCCCACTGTCCAAAGACATGCATGTCAGGTTAATTGAGCGATCTGAAATTGTCTGTAGGGGAGTGCATGGTTGTTCGTCTGTGTGTCGGCCCTGCGATGGACTGGCGATCTGTCCGGGCCGTACCCCGCCTCTCGATAGGCTGGGATAGGCTCCACCACCCCCTGCGACTTGATCTTGGATAAGCGGTAGATAATGGATGGAAACTACCAACCAAGTACTCATTTCATCCTTCAGCCTAGATGAACCTTTATACTCTTTTTATACTCTCCAAGCGCAAGCTTTGTGCTTCTCTCATGTGTTTCATCATTTTCCAGGTTCTCCATGGTTCTCACGATGGGAGGTTGTCTGGTCCATAGCATATTAGCTGGTGGAACCAGGAAGTTGTTGCATCTTCTCCATGATCATATTCTTTTGTTTGCAGTATACGATTAAGTTTTTAACTGTGTACAAAGACTTTTCTCTCCAACAACTGGGTCTCCTGGTTCTGGAAACTGTCTGATGTAAGTAAAGAAAACAAAATGTTGAGTGTTAAAAGGAAAGATTGAACGTTTAAATGATGTGTTGGGTTTCAGTCAGGAGGTGTCAGAAATGTTTTAACTTCAAACAAGTCTCAGCAGTAAAATGCTGCAAATGTTCTCATGCTGCTGCAGAATGACTCCTGTCACTGTTGGATTCTTCTCTGTTCTCTTCATTATTGGAAACCTCTCCCAGGTTTTCTATTTCAAACTGAATCTGTGATGCAGCTACTTAGTCCAGCTGTTCAATAAATGCTGTGTTTCCTCCATCAAATCAGTGACGTCTCTGAGAGCATCATCCACAGAAGAAGACAAGACCTGTGACAGCAAATCCACAAACACTGGTCCAGAGTGTTTGTGTTTGTTGAGTGACTGTAGCTGCAGGAAAATGAGTCGAACAACAAAACACACACAGCAGTGAACATGAAGGATGTCTGATATGTGGTTTCCAACCAGATGGAGATTTGACTTCAGCTGCTGTTAGTAGCTGTGTACAGCAGGTGGTGCTGCTGCAGCAACAATGAGCTAAGACAGAAGATTAAACATTCATTGTCACGTACAGTAGTTATACTAACGTGTACCAGCAAATGTACCTGATCACTCCTAAGACTGCAAATCATATTTAATTTATGTTTTTATTTATCTTATATAATAATATGTTTGTATAATGTCTTTATATTCTTTGTATAATTGTGTATACATTAAAAACATACAATACTGTGCAAAGGTCTTAGGCCACTATTGGACTCCCTCCGGTGTCTCAAAGAGGAAACTGTTATATTTTGTCACCTTAGCCTAAATAAGCTGTTAATATTTGTGTTTTCTATACTGTGTACATATTTCTATATCTTCTAGTTTGGTTCAAGACTTTTGCACAGTACAACAAAAGTAAATAAATGATAAAATATGGTGTTTGCTCTGTGTTGTAGAGTCCTGATGACACCTCCACCACTTACTTCACCTACAAGGGCGACTTCTACAGACAGAAACATGGCTGTGCAATGGGCTCTCCAGTGTCACCTGTTGTTGCCAACCTGTACATGGAAGAGGTGGAGAAGAAAGCACTCGGCTCCTTCCCAGGAATGACACCTACCCACTGGTTCAGATATGTGGATGATACCTGGGTAAAGATCCAGAGGCAGGAGGTCCAGGCCTTCACAGACCACATCAACTCAGTGGACACTAACATACAATTTACCAGGGAGGACTCCAAAGATAACCGGCTAGCATTCCTGGACTGTGCAGTTATCATTGGGACTGATAGAAAGCTGGA
>JAUYWH010000001.1:784654-811121 GCA_034779795.1 Ctenopoma multispine
GAGATTAATGTGATGTGAAAGTTGTTCTGATACTAAACCACAGACATGAGGCTGAAATTCTACTGATCCACACTGAGTATCTTCATGGTAAAGTCTGTTTTCTTCTTCTGTGGTTTAGTCCATCGACTGTTTCTTTCATCTTCAAAGTTTATTTTTATTCAATCGTTGTTTTGATTTGATTTTATCAGTGAGAATCAGAACAAAAACCTGTTTAATCAATGAGGAAAGAACAAATCTAGAATCAGTAGCTGATGTTCAACACTTTTCTAAGACTATAATTTTTGTACTGACTAAATTATTCAAAGACATCAGAAGAAGAAGTTCAGTATCTGCTGGTTTGGACTCTTTCAACAGGTTTTACTACATTAAATGTTGACTCAGCATCAAATGTTTCTGTGACTCTGTCATTTCCATCAAACAGAACATTTTCTATAGATTTTTATAAATGTGTCACATTTAGTGCAGAAAAAAAACATTAAATCAGGAAAATCTTGATTAACCCAATTGTTTCCAGCTTCTGTGATTCAGAGTAAATGTGTAAATGCAGGACAGTGCCGAAACAGAACCCAAAGCACTGAGCTCACCTATGGTGTCTGGCAACCTGTATGAAAGCAGCAGTTTGCTCCCATTTTACTCTGTTCTGTTCACATTCACCAGCAGCCGATGGAGCTTTAACAAAGTGTGTGAGGAGCATCTCAACACTGCAGCTGTTCACACAAACACCAACACACACACAGTATACATATATACTCAGTTACTTTCTGCCGTTTGTCCTTATTGATATTCAGCCGCTCTCGCTGAGCCGTTTACAGACATAAACTGTCCCATTTAACCTGAGCGCTCATTAAAAGTTCATGTGTTCCCTTCACAGCTCAACGGGAACAAGCTTTAAATATTCATGACGCACTCACCTCCACCAAACCAGACTCTGTCCTTGTTTGGCTTCAGATTTCTCCTCCTCCCCTGTCTGTCCGGGTCACAGCCGAGGTTACAAAGTTGTGATTGGAAACAGCAGGTCTCACATTCAGACTTCAGGCTAAAAGAAAGTTTCTCTAAACCCAAACCAGATAAGCAGGGAGGTGGAGGAGGGGGGCGTCTGGGGACTTAAGGTCATTCTCTTTCTCCCAAACTAAAGTCAGGTAAAAATCCAGTTCTGTGACATCACATTATAAAAAAATAAAAGTGAAATACAATGCAAATGTTATCTCTCTTCACATGTGCAGCCCAAAGCTCGACTCTCGCTTTATTTTAAAGAAATATATTGAATAGTGTCTCTGATGATCCTACAGCCAGAAAATCACCATCATCATTATTATCAGTAGTAGTCTCATGCAGTTCCTCTTTGTGCCTGTTGGGGGCACTGTGGCTCCACTCTGCTGCATCCTCTCAGGCGTCTCTCAGGACAAACACACTGAGAGGAAGTGAGAACCTGAACAGTCTCTTCTCTGTTGTGCTGGTGTTGGGTGTTGAGCTGCAGCAGGCTTCAGCTTCGTCGAGCTTAGAATTCTGTGACGTCTTGACTTTACCGTGTTGTGACCTGGTGCTACATAAATAAAAGTGAATATTTTTACCCACATGTCGACGCTCGGTGACCCACGATATCTTAAAAAAACATGTTCAGAAATATTTGTGGATTTATTAAGAATCTCAAACTGAACTGAAATCCCACATTAATAAATTATTATGAACCTTTGATTTAGTTCCAAATTGTGAACAGGTGCATCCCTCCACGTGAGTGGAGTCCACCTGACATACTTTACAAAGACTCACCTGTTTATTTAAATATTCCCACCACGTGTCAGGACAAAAGAGTCCAATGACCGGCATGATGACAATGTGTGAGGAGGAATATGACAGACGAGGTATAAAACCACGTCTAAAGCTTTGAGTTCAAATGGAAGAAGTCTGGAACCACCAGGACTCTTCCCAGGTTTGGTCGTCAATCTATACAAGAGGAAAGTATATAGAATATAGTAAGGTCTTCAGAACAGTCACTCTAACTGCAGAGAAGTGCACGAAACCTGAGACTGAGAAACAAAAAGTCGACCAAATCCCGAACTTAAACCCCACAGAACATCTATAGAAAGACCTGAAGACAGACGTCTCTACAGTCTGAAGGAGCTGGAGAGACCTGTCAGGAGGAATCTACTAAATTAAATTCAAATGTTGAACTGTGCCTTTAAGGCTCTTAAACAACGCTGTACAGCATGTTTCTATTCATTCAACTTCTTAGATGAGTTTGTCTTCTCTGAGGTCAGGTTTGTCCTGGTTTCCTCTCTGAGCGTGGGCGCTGGTCATGATGCAACCTGACCTCCACGACTCTCCCTCGCTCTCTCTCTCGCTCTCTCCCCTCCTTCCTGTTTGTGTTCTGATTACAGCAACAGCATCAAGTGACACAGAGTGAAACACGGACTTTGTGCTGCTTCTTCCTCTTTTAATGTTGATGTCAGCTCTGTTGTTTGACCTCGACGTCTGCAGCACACAAACAAACGTAGAGGAAGTGGAAGTGCGGCTGTGTGAAGCTTTACTGCTGCTGCTGGTTGTTGTTACTGAGCGAACGAGGAATCATCCAGCATGTTTGCTAAAAAGATGCATCATCTCCAAACCAAACACATCATCGCATGTGTCATCACTTGCTTTCAGCTGCCTGAGAGGAAAAACTCAGAGCAGACGAAAACACAAACCAGACTGTTGAACAAGCAGTTCTTCAGTGATTCAGTCAGTGATTCAAGTGATGGAGTCTCCCTCATCATGTAATCTATTACTAGTCAGATGTATTGAATCAGGACCCTTTGACAGATATCAGCTCGTTTTCAAGGATTCTCAAAACCTCCTTGAACTCTCCTGTTCTCATGTGTACCTGTGTAGGTGAGGTGTTGTTACAGGTCCTGGTCTCACAGGACGGATCCTCCCTCAGGTCTGCCTTCTCTGTAAACAACAAGCGGCCCCGCCCTCAGTGATCCCACCGAGCATCACGAGAGCTCGTCTAAGGAGCTCGGCGTGGAGAGGAAGCTCCATGTGAAAGACTTTCTCTGTTTGAAGTCTTTATCAGAGATGTCACGCTGAGCTTTGAAGTTTCCCCCGACTGCACAGATGTTTGCTTTACAAATGAGGCAGCTGAACCTCTTCACCCTGCAGCGGCGGACCTCTCCTCCTCCTCCTCCTTCATGTTCCGCCAAAATATTTCATCCTCATTTATATCAGTGAGAGAAGATAAAAAATGAGGAACATCTCAAAAGTTTCATGTCATTCATCAGTCGCTCGGTTGTTCCTTGGTCATTTTAAAATGATGCACAAATATATATCCTGAGTTTTACTGTGAAACTAGCAACAGCGATTAATCTTAATTGAAGAGAAGTTGAAGAGCTTTGGGGCAGCTACTGAAAAATTTGAATCTCCTGTAACCATTGACCTCAGTGGTTGAAGAGTTGAGAGCAAAGACCTGAGGAGCTGGAGCAGGACAGAAGGAACATGACGGGAGGAGGTTTTTGTCCTGGATCATCCCTGAGATCAGAGCGTTTGCAGCTGGACACGGATCACCACCTCACACAGATAACAGATGTCATGAGCTGCTTGCATTGATTTTCTGTCTGATGAGTGACCTCAGCACACAGTCCACCCTGCTGGATCCCGTCCTGTGTTTGTCCCCCTAGTTTGATCTGTCGTTAGGAGGGAACTCTGACTTCACGGTTCCCCTCTGTGTGATTTATGGAGAATGATGATCAACACTGATTACAAACGCAGACAACTGGACAAATTAACAGAAACACATCATGTTTCGTCAACATTACTCTGAATTATTTTGTAGATTATAAAAGTGATTTGTTAAGAATAAAACAATTCCGTGGAGAGAACATCCTGGGCTCCAGGGATATGTGAGATGTTCAGGTTTGTCCAATGAAAACTGACAGAGCAGAGTTCAAGTCCAAGGTCCATTGTGTGGTTGAGTTTAAGTGGAGGTTGGGTAGTTGTAGAGACGTCATGGCAGCTGGACGTCTTTCTTGTAAGGTCGAAACGTTTCGCGATTCATCGAAATAGCTTCGTGGGTCTGAGGTTTGTCGTGTGACCACAAATTTATCCCCCTGGTTGGTTTCACTTCACACCTGCCTTGAATAGACTCGTTCAGTGAAACAAAGGCAGGGGAGGGTGGGAGTAGATGTGACAGGAAAAAAGTCCAGCCGCCACGACTCAACTTCCAGATAGTTGTAAAGACATATTCGTGATTGCAGTTCAGTTGTGTAGAACATAATTTTTAGGAGAATGTTTGTTTGACAGTTTGTATTTGATGCAGTTTTCTATTTTCTGTAGACGTACTTGTGTCATGCGTCTATCACGTTTGTACACCGTAGAAAACTACACTTAAAGTAGAAGAGACTAGAAGCATGGCTGTGTGACACACAGATGGGTGATCTGCATGTTTTGGACTGTGTTGGGAAACCAGGTTACACAGTGAAAACCCAGGGAGCTCTAACCCTACGCTTCAGATCACTGCAGACTTTCCCTGTTTCGATCATGAGAGAATAAAGAGTGGTATAACCTCGGTGACCAACCGAGCTGTAGCTGCTCCATCAGCAGTTTATTATTGTGCGTCACTGAGAAATCTTCAGATCCGGTTTCAGTAATCTGGTTTTGCTAAAACTGCTGTTCAGCTCTGATGGTTTTTCCTCGAAACACTGAGGCTCTGCAGGACAACGCACACTGTCACACCTGGTGAGTTTCGTGTGTTTTTGCGTCACGTATGTTCGTTCACTGGGGAAAAAATCTTTAAGTGGTAACTACGTGCAGGATGTGGGATTTTTCACGTTTCCCAGCAGCAGTCCAGTACGACATGATAACACGCAGCACCAGTCTGTGCAAACGTTCCTGTAATATCAACCTTTTATCGTCTCTCCTGACCTTTAGTTTCCAGCTGACACAACACGCAGCCACTAACTTGATGTCAGAAGCCGCTTTCCTCTGAAGACGCCTCCACCCACGATGATCTCACAGTTTACAAACCGCACATTTCTGAGTGTCAGCATGTGAGACAGGCACTTTGTGTCTTTGTGTTTTGGCGTTGACTTGGATGACTCACCGCCGGTTCTGCCACATTTCACTGTTGGCAAACAAAAAAAGCAGAACCTGCTCAGCCTGATGTCGCAACAGCAGAATACTTCCTCAGAAAGTGCTGTCAGCAGCTTTTCACCGCGGCCGGGCGATTACACAGGCATGTGCAGCATCTATGTCAGTAATGTTCAGTGCACAGCCAACGTTAACCCTTTCACACCCTGTGGGCTGCACAGAGGAAACTGCTGGAGGCTTCATCGTCCTGTAAACCCACAAAGAGATTGAGATAAATCATGGTTCTGTTGGAGACTGTCCTTAAAAGTAGATCAAAAAATGTAGAGGAGAAGTTAGTAGATCCTTAAAACCTGTATTATTTTGGTATTTTATCCTGACGGTGGTGCTACAGAAAAGATGATGTAATCTAAGTTCATCATCTGGGTAACATCTGTCAGGTCCATCACCTGCCTGACCAACGAGCTTTTTGGTTACTCAGTCTGAATTGAGGCTGAGAACATTTAAAGCTCTAGAAATGGATTTATCCCTTTGTCCTGATCTGTCCCACCACAAAAGGTTACTGTGGAGGTCTACAGAGAGTTCTTCTTGGTTTCTTTGTGCAGCGTGAACTGTGGGATCTGTGGATTTAAACACGATGAACCAGAGTCAACAGGAAGATTTGAGTGTTTTACCAGATGTGAGTGTAGATTAATGGGTCAGAGTCTATTTTTTCCATTTCTAATTAAACTTGAAGCACTCCGTATAAATGTTTTCAGTATCAGGTGATCTCAATAACAGTTGTATTTACTTTTTACTCTTAGAACATTTAGCTGTGTTACTGTAGCTGCTTTACCATATGTGGACTACAACAGAAAGGACCTGACCACATTTTATTACAGCCAAATGTCAAAAAACATGTTTTCACCTAAGTCATTGTTGGTTATTGTATAATATTAGATATATAAGTTTCTACTCTGCACCACCCCCTCCTGCCCTTTTCCTGCTCCTCTGTTAGTATTCAGGTAAGAACACGTCAAACACACACAGACAGTCCGCTCATTGTGCAGCTGTGTCGCTGCTGTGAGAAGAGCACTGATCTAATTCACAGCACGTCAGCCGACGTGGCACATGAATGGTCGTCCTTGTTGAAGAGGAGAGCTGCAGGAGAGGAATAATGGAGCTGTGTGTGTGTGTGTGTGTGTGTAGATATGAGCGTATAAGAGGATAAAAAAGTGTTTTGGTCTTTTTAACTGAGTGGCGACTCAGCAGGGGGGCAACATGACCTGTGTCATCCACATGGAGCCTCTCGTAAACCCAGGACCAGTGTGTGAGCACGTGAATGTGCACGTGTGACTCGTCGTGTGTGTTTCATGTATCTCAGTGAAGACCAGGTTTAGGTTTTTATTCAGGCTGATGGTGTTTTCCTGTGTGTGGGGGGATGTTTGGGGGGGGGGTCCGTGTTTAGTTGCGAGTGCCACAAACAATCCAGTGCTAAGCTGCAGGTTTGGTGTTGACACTGACTGTCAGCAGCTCAGCAGCTCCTGTGTTCAGTGATGTTTCCTCTTACGTCATCTCTGCTGACAGGCTGACACCATATTTATGTCTCTCTACTGACCAAAACATTAAGTTTTATTCACATTTTTCACTGTGGAGTAAAGTCGTCTGTTGTTTTCTGTGAAATGCAGAGACACAAGAGAACAGAAAGTGCTTCAGTGTAATTTATTACTACACAGCGAACGACAAGTGGGTGGAGTCTGATGGAGTTTGTACACACTGGTGTTAGTGTGGAGAGGTGGTTGACGCTGTGGATAAAGTCTGATGGTGAAGATGATCTGATCTAAACCAGCAGTGACTGAGGTGTTTGCATCACTCCCACACTGAGCTGACAGCAAACACTGCAGGAGGAACAGACGTGACAGCTGTGGGACCAACGCAGCTTCCTGACCTTATCCTTTGGAAAGTCCTGAATCCAAGAGCACAAACACTACAACAACGTTTCTGTTTTATTCTGATAAAACAGTGCTGGAATAAAATCATCAGATCTCCATGAGCCATTCAGGATCAGTCACCGTGCTGAAAACCTGCAGAAAAACAAAACTACAGATCCATCAAAGAACTGAATCATCTCAACATCAATTAATTGAACTTCAGGATTTTACTGTAAATGATTTGTGAGTCTATTCAAACATAAACTAGAATATTAAAGTAGGTTAGGTTGATGATGTAGGCTTCTTCATTTAGATGTGTCTGTGTCGCTGCTGACACACTTAATAACAGTGAGAAACTGTGTCTTTGTGTCAGCATGTGACCACAGAGTCTGTTTCCACTGAGCTTTGTTACTGATGAACCAGGCTGCAGTGATCAGTTCACTGTGATCTCTCTGTGAGAGTCATAACGAGGAGAGAGGACGTGTCCCTTCACAACAGCCGGTTGCCATGGCAGCAGCTTCTCTGTAATATCTACAGTATATTTAATACACGGATCATTAAGGAGACTATTTGTGGGGTAAATATCAGCTGACTTGCAGTTTTTTAGCCCCTTTTAGCTTTTTTTGTTGTTTGGGACTCTGGTTCAGTGACGGGCAGCATCGGGTCCAGCATCCAAATCTATGATTCAGTTCAGACCCTGAGTAATGAGCCACGGTAGTTTTTGTTTTGTGGTTTTGGGGGCGGGGCATTTTGAAATACAGATGCACTACACTGTCCCTGAATGCAGCACACGCAGCAGCTGACAGACAGCTCAACACAATGTTAATGTCTTAGCATAAAGTCTGTGTACGAAGGCAGCAACAATAAATAAGTGTTTTACAGGACATTGCACTTTGGTGTCAGGTATCAATATGCTGGAGACAGGTATGTATGTAACTCTGTGTGTATGTGTTGTCTGCTCCTGTCATGTTCAAAGAGTCTTTTGAGGATCAAGACTTGGTCCAGATGAGGGTTACATTACAGTACATCAGATGCACGTCCACGCTCTCATTCAAATGCGAGAGCGTCTCTCTCTCTCTGCAGCTCGCCCCGCATTAAACACAGGCTCCGTCTCCATGACAATCACACATACACACACTGATTCATGCACGTTCATGCACATCCTCCTTCCTCGGGGACTCGTGACAGAAATAGCTGTGCGACTACAAGTTGTTCTCAGGCTCGGCCTCTCGGGAACATTTCTCTCTCTGTCTCTCAGCATTCATGATGTAACACTCTCTCCATCAGCTCTGTTTATGTTCATGCAGCTTTCTTCATCTTTGTACGTAACCTGTGTACGTTTGCTTACATGCAGACACAGAAGCATAATTCTGCTTTAAGAGGCAGAGTGATCCAGAGCTTAGCTTTAACCACTGTTTGCTTTGTTTGCCTAAAACACAAAGCTGGTGTGACAGTCATGCAGCCTCCCATCTACCCAGACCACCTCATTGTCCACAGGCTTCATTCATCAAAACACACACAGTATGTTTACTGTGAAATACATTTGCTGCTGCAGGTTAGTTTAGTTTAGTTGCTTAGAAACAAACTCAGTAGTTCTGCAGGAACCAAACTCTGGTGAGTTTTCATATCCATTGCTGTGGTTGTGTTGTGATTTCTGCCTCCTCCTTTTTTCTTTTATCCCCTCAGGCAAACATGGAGCAGGCCTCCCTCTTCAATCTCTCGCACATTTCCTCCCTCCATCGCTGCCTCCATCCTTTTTTCCATTCACGTCCACAGTGTTATCCCCACAGGCTGCTGCTGGTTTCCATTACAACTGATGACAGGTCCGCTGTGTGTGCAGTACAGTAAGTGGGTTTACATCTGTGCAAGCTGCCCCATCCCACACAAAACGGTGCAAGAACCAACTTTTCCTGCTCATCAGGCCTGAAGACAGGACACAGCAGTTAGAGTTTACACAGTCACTGTGTGGAAACTTAAATTACAGGGTGAAGACTTGGTTTGGTGTTAGGGCTAATGACCTCTGAAGTGGTGGAAACACTGTTGGCAACAACTGGCTTGAAATATCTGATCTATCTATCAGTGTGCATGGAATACAGATACAAACAGAATGATTTCCCACTGGTTACACTGACTGACTGACTGTCGGTTGCTGCTGTCGCAGGTGAAACACAGGAAGAACCTGCACGCTGTGTTGACATACACACCTGCTCGCTCACAGTGATGCACACAGACCACAAACACAGTCACACCCACGTTGAATGCTGGTGTCTAGTGTTTGTCCTGCCCGGCTCTGACCTACTTTGTCTCCGAGAAGCACGTCGGCTCAGTTCATAAACAAACCGTAAGAGGAAGGCGTGGCTGCTGGGTGCGCCGACCAGCACAACCACAGGGCAGGCACCGACTGAGGCATGATGGGCAAAGCAGAGAAACCACGGGTGCGGCTTAACTCTGCTCCTTAAATATAGAGCAGAGAGGGTGAAACTGAGCGAGGAGGCTGCACGTTTACATCCACTGTGAACTCCGTAGCAGCTGTGTTGAAGATGCAAAACCAGACCACAACATTTTAAATCTACCATGAGATGGATGTAGTCACTTTGATCCTGGAGCAGCATCTGAGCCACAGCAGGCTGCTGCGTATTCAGTCATTTACTGAAGAATAAAGTATTTGTTGTTGAGGAAGCCTCAGAAACATGCTGTCTTTGAATTTAACCACCAGACGTCACTACACCTGACACACTGCACCACGATGTAGAAATACTTTGTTAAACTAAATATACAGAATTCAAAATGCTGATCTAAATATGTTCAACACAGAAAAAGTAAAATTCTAAAAAAAAACTAACTGGACAAAAGTCTAAAAGTTGAAGTTTTTGATGTTAAGACTTCAAGACTTCGATCGCTTGGTTTTATGGCTTCTCCACTGCATAAAATGGAAATATACCAGACGTCTTGTTGTGCACATTCTGTGTATTTCTTTTAATGACTGTATCCTCTCTGAGGTAAGAAGTAAAAAGACAGAAACCGGTCATTACGAAAACACGTCGTCTTCCTCTGGTCAGTTCTATAATAAAACACGTTGGGGGGATCATGCCTTATTTGCTAAACTCATTATATGCAGATTGAACTACTGCAGCTTCCTCTCTTTTGGACTATAAAATGCTTCATAAACCTGTTATAACTTCAACAGAACTGTGCAGCTAGAACACTTAGACACACCCTAATACCTCAACAGTCCTCTGCTCAAACCACTCCAGCAGAGTGCTTCTCCATTGTTCATGAAGGATTAAATGTCATGGCTCCAGAACGTTTAACTGACTTACTCACTCCCAGTGCTGCACTTACACTTCGCCAGTCCTCTGGGACAGCTCTTCGAGACATGTTCTCAAGGTTTGGGAGGCTCCGCTGCTCTTTTATTGAAACAATTTATTCAATTCAGTTTATTTTTACAGCGCCAAATCATACCAAAGGCTCAGGGTGGGCGGTCGTCTGCCTCCACCGGTTGGACTGAGTGGAAAGAGGAGAGAGAAAAGAACACAGGCAGCAGACCAAACGCCAACGGTCCTTCGTTCTTTAGAGTCTATGAGATCACTGCAAAGAAGAGAAGTGAGCACGTACAGAAGAAACTCATCTTCATGTCATCTGAACTACACAGTCACTGAAGAAACTTAAACCATTGATATTAGAGAGAAAATGGTTACAGGTGTGATCAGGTACCACGTTCTGCCCCAGACAGCTGCATCCTTTCCTGCCACCAGTTCTTTGCTGTGAGCTTTGTGCAGCAGGGATGTGGCACTAGAGGGGGCTCCGACAAAACATTCAGACAGACCATGTTTTAATGCTTTTGTTAAGACACCTCCAGCTGCAGGAACAGATCTGTGTTTAAAGTTTCTTTTTGTCTCACACAAAGCACTGATTAGCAACAGTAAGTAATCCAGCAGCCAACGGAGCACCTTGATGGATGATGTCACGTTACATAAAATGCTGAATCAGGTCTCTGCACTCTCCCTTGTTTTCCTTTAGCCCTCCCATGGAGCCAGTTCCTACAGCACATACAAGTGTATGAGAACCGCAGCCTCTTTTCTACAACAACATGACATCATCTGGGAACATGTGTTGGCCAATCTCTCTAACTGGACTTTCCCAGTCATATTTCATTGTCTCGCTGGTTAGACACACAAAGCCCTACAATGTTCTAAGGTTTGTGCTGTTCGGCCTCTTTCAGCTGCTGTTCATTCCAGGGAAAGATGAACGCAGGAAGAAATTATGTGAGTCGCGTTTTTCCTCCGTTTAAGCAAACATGAAGTTGAAGTAGTCAGCAGGACTCTGTGGAAACTGCAGCTTTATTCCTCCACAGTGTCCAAGTGGGTCATATATTTATGAGACAATTTCTATCCCGTTACTTTTTCTACAGGTTTCGCCAAAGCTGTCACCTTCACTCAGTGAGAAAGCAGAAAAAAAGAATCAGTCAGCAAAGAGCAGCTACAACCAGAACAATATCATTATATTCATTTTAACATTTGTCTGTTCAGGAACCAGTTCACAAAACTTCAATTCTGCCCTGGAGGTGGTAAATCTCCACCACGTATATTAAAGAAGGAGCAACCTTTAAGTAAAGGTCCTAAAAAGAAATAAAGGAAACACAAAACTCCCCTCCTTGACAGGAAATGGGAAGAAGGAAGTGAAGCAGGTGAGGGATCTAAGTGGGCACACCTGTGGTAGGGGGGTGGTTAATCTGCAGCATTCTGGGGAAGAGAGACGTGAGACACAAACTGAAGAATGTTCATTCGTCTTCTGACCCTTAACTCTCAAAAGCATCAAAGCAAAAATACCGACAAACAGAGAGTGTAGAGAACCGTCCGAACACCAGGAAGTTTGCTCGTCCCTGGACAGTTTGAGCTGCTTTTATTCCTGCTGGGTCCAATGAGTGAGTCCTCCTGCTGATTCTTCAGAGCATAAGCTAAGTCTCAGTTGTCAATAATACATTACATGGATTCAGTGGTTGCTGGTTATGTTTGGTTAATTGTGTCTGTTCTCTGGTTAATGGAACTTGATGTAATGGTTGTTGATTCTTTTGTAAGATTGCTGTGTGAGTAACTTTTACACAGACAGGTTTAGAGCAACAGCTCTCTGTCTGTTTACCTCCTTTACAACTGAGCTACTGTGTCACTGCTACAAGGTCTTAGTGTAGAACATGATGATGAATGTTGTTTACATCATTTACAGCTAAACAAATCAAACCACTGAAAACTGCTCATTCTCACCTGCTATTAAAAGGTTATCTTTAGTGATCAGGTAGACAGAGCAGACAATCTAGCAACTGCTGTTCTTCATATTCTTTGAATTCATCTTCCTCTTCGTCTTTTTCTTCTTCTTGTATCAGTGTATAAGGAGCATTACTGCCTCCAACAGCTTCCGAGTGTGGTTCAGAGTGACAATCTCCCCATCAATCCTGTTTGCTCTAAGAAGTGAAATTAGATTCTGCCCGGCCCACTGGGAATTCTCAGTATTGTACCTAAATTAAAATCTTGTATTCTAGCCCTTCTAAGCACTTCTTTCATTTACTGTCTGTCCAGATAATACCTCTGTCAGGATTCCACTTCATTTCCTGTCTCTCCCCACTCTTAGTCTCATCCACTTCACTGTTCATTAGTTCCTGTGCTCACCTCTCCCTTTATAAGGACCTCCTCTTCCACTAACCTGTTGCCAGACTGTTGTTTGCCTTCAGCCAGCCAAATGTCCAGTGTTATATCTACCTGATTTCACTGATTCTGGACCTGTTATCTGCTCTGAGTAGTGATCACCAGCTGAAGCTTCATGAAGCCTTGAAGCCTTGCAGCCAGTTGCCTCACAAAATGGTTCATTTCTCGAGGCTTCATCTCTGGGTTCATGTGCTCACAGACCCCCTGCTGGTCAAATACTGTAAAACAGGCAGATAATGAATGCAAGGTCCTCAAAACTGTTGCCCTTACACTGCCAATCCATAATAACATGTGTAACTGTTTCCCCTACGTGACACTGATCTCATAACCCAGGCGGATGTTTGTCTATAACTTTCAACGTACTGTTAAAATTTGAATATCCTAACCGGATTCTGTAAAAAAAAAAAAAAAAAACTAGTGCACAATCAAAATAAAACAGGATGTGTAGATTCTCTTTGTAACCGTGACAAGAGTTTTATAAAGCATTCTGCCGTATTCTTTAGGCGCACGTCAAAGATCAAGAGCTCTTACTCAAGGAACAATCTCAGACAGATGTGCACCTGTGCCGTCCACCGTGTCCTCTGTTCTGATTGGATCCAGTCGCAGCAGGTCTTTGGATACTACAGTGTACACCAGTTAGATTAATAGAAGAACATTTCTTTCTCCAGACAAGTACAGAATGATGAGTACCCATGTACGGGAAAGCTGTTTTTGTTTGACCGTTTTTAGTTGGCAGGTCACTTTCCCTGTGGAGGAGCCAAATACAAACCTGAATTATTGGTTTACTGGACATGAACTTATCATCGGGGAAGACACGCACAATAAATTTAAGACCAGAGTTCAACACTGATTGATTAGTGAAAGGTAGTCGTTTTGTAAAAGATAATCTTTTAATTGTTTTAGTATTTATATTTTTAGGTGTCAGTGTAAAAATCCAGTAATGTCTCTAGGTTTCCAAACTTTACTCATCTGTTCTTGGATGTGAAATGTCAGTCACTGAGTAAAACTCTTCCGTAATCATTCTTCAGCCTGTGCGCTCTGTTGTTCCTCCATTATCTCGCACTGTTTCCACCTCCCCTTCTCCTTTCTCTCTTCTAACCCGGCTGACAATGTTGCCTCTCTGTGATGCTGAGCTGGACCAGAGCTCCGTGTATTTTCTTTTTTTTGGCCTCAGCAATAAGATCCCTCTGAGAGAAGCCGAGCCGTCACTTCACATGGTGTCAGGTCTCGGTCATATTGAATCCGAATGGGAACGGCCGTGTTGGTTTACGCTCCTTCGTTCAATAGCAGTGGGACAATGGGAGGTTAGACAGACAGAGCATTGAAGAGGATGAGGATCCATCAGAAAGCAGCACAGGCTAATGTGAGAGGCTCAGGTTTGGTGTATGGAGAAAAGGCTCCTGCTCGGTAACAGTAGACAGGAAGCTTTGTGGAACGCACGGCGTCTTTATGCTGCAGAACAAACTGCCGCACTGTAGAGCTGCGTTCATCTCACACTGACCTCTGAGAAGCTGACAGTGCTGTGTTAATGTCATCATCTGACTGCAGTGTGTCCTGTAATGCTGCTGCCAGAGATACTGTTGAATCCAGATGATTCTGCAGAAATATTCCATTGACAGTGTCTCAGTGCACATTAATTCTATTAATGTTTTTATGTTAGGTTACTCTGAAGAAATGTGGGATGAGCTGCAACCCAAAATTCTATAATGTAAGACCGAGTAAACACTGTGGACAACAAACTGAATGACTCATCAATAACTTCTGCAACTGAAAAGAACAAAGTAGACCAGCAGTTGTATCTAAATCACATTCATGATGGGCTCAGCAGTTGCTAGATGCGTCTCCACCTTTAGATAATGGACTGGAGAGTATCTGAATATTACACGCAGGCCGTTACTTAGAGCAAGACTGCTGAGATGGTTCTGAGAAGGATCTGGATCTAACAACTAATGAGACCAAGCTGGACCATGTCTGCTCCAGTATCATCACAAAACCTTCACTGTCGATGTTATTTCCCTCCAGGATGAGCTGCTGACAACTGAAGAATAATTTAACATTTTCACGCTTGGTTCACGTTTGAACAACGTGCTGTTTTATTTTCAGTAAATTCATGTCAGAGTGTAGAGAAGATGGAAACGACGATGACTTCTTCTGCTGCCTTTTCCTGTAATTGTCCTCCATTGTTTAAAGACTGAAACCTGATTGAACAAATGAAGATGTGGGGGAGCAGCTGGTCACCTGCTGTGAGGGTGGCAATGGCAGGAAATCCAGCATAAACACGCACTCTGTCGGCTCCCATCCCAGAGGATTTCAGGCCTGTCGGAAAAGCTTTTTTCCAGATGCTTTTTTTGTTTCAAACAAACCATTCATCCCAGCAACAATGAGGTCATCGTCCATTCTGGCTTCCCAAACAGGAATTCCTAAACAAAGTTGTTCGTGTTTGGCTACAGCGTTGTGTGTGTTCACTGGTGTGTGTGAACTGTTATGGAAGGATTTGAATGGGAGATGTAAACTGGACAGTGACCCCCCCCACACACACACACACCTCCCTAAAAACCACATCAGGAAGGCTTTGAACCAGACCACTGTGTTGGACTGACTGGAACCTACAGACAGGACATTCAGCTTAGTAACAGCAGAGCGTTCTCTGGAAAACATGGGTCTCGCCAAAATCACCAAGCGGCGACAGTCAGTGTTTGACCCAGAGTCACACCGAGGGCGAAGTGATCCGCCCACGGAAGACAAACGGCGAGATGATCCATCTGTGGAAGACTTTATTTTGCTCTTTGTATGTGGTCACACAGAGTAAAGTGATGGGCGACGTGCTGGATATTATTAATTACCAGCAGCTAGCTTAAGCTCAACACTTGAATGAGAGAATATTTGGTAGAATGAACTTTAATAATTTCACTTCATAGTAAACCAGTGTAGTTTATGTTACTGCAGAAGTAGTTTCTCTGTAACTAGTAACGCTGCAGCTGATCTACTGTTAATATTCAGTAATAATTAATGCTTTTGACTGATGTAACACTTCGTCACCTTCAGTCCTTTCAGTGTCTCACCACCTCTGTCCTATTAATAGCTCACTGCTGACTCCAGTTCAGCAGCTAAAATTAACTTATGAAGGTGAACTTATGAAAGTGTGACTAACACGTAGCTGCCCGACCAGCTCTCTGAAAATGTGGTGACACATTATAACCTGTCCTGGGGCGGGTGTTTACCCACGAGCACACGCACTTGGCCTTGGCATGTGTGAGATAACAGTGTTTGCTGCTGATGTCATGCAGTGGGGAGATGACTCGTCATCACTGAGGACGGTGGCCTGAGAGGTGCATGATGACACTTAAAGCAGGCAGCAAAGGGTGTTGGCATGATCCCGATCTGTGTGGGAAGCGTCAGGTTATTATGTTCCCGACGTACAGCTGACTGAATATAGGTGGAAGTTAAGAGCTACGTACCTCATACTGCAGTAAATCGTAGAGTTCTATAGCTGGAGACAATCAACAGTCAGAGACATTTGCTTTAAAAAAACATTTACACACTTACATGTGGTGAAAGTGGCTCTGCCGTCTATCAGAGCTCTGACTGTGCTGACAGAGAAAATCCACTGTGGCTTTATGTAAACCAATTTAGATTGTTGAAAGGTGTTATTCAAATAAACTCACCTTGTTGTTCTATAGCTATGCAGATGACACCCAGATTTGCACATTATGATGGTGCCACTTTTATTTTGGGTAACACGCTGCTGCTCTGAAACTGTATTTTGGTTGAGTCTGCATATATATACACAGTATATATGACCTGCTATGTGCTGTTGTCTTTCTCTGCTAGTTTTCATTTCAGCCCTGAGTCACTGTGTTTCTGGCTCTGCCTCTTGTTGTTCTCTGCTGCCCTTCAGAGAACAGATCATTTATGTGGATTCTCGGCTCCGTGCCCTCATTGTAGCGCAGACGGGGGAGGTTTGTCTTGGCACAGCGAGCTGTTGGCATGGTGACACCAACATTCGGTCTCCTGCCAGGCAGCTCTCACCTCAGCTGCTGTATCACCTGATTCTGTGCTGAAGGAAACAGGAAGTCAGACAGATCAGGACCAAGGTCACCCGCAAATCAAAAGGCTTCGATTCACAAAGTGCTACAAAATAAAAGCTCAAAAACTACAACAAATCACGTATGTTTAACTAAGAATCTGAATCTCCTGCTAAACACAAACCTGCCAAGTGACCACATGGACATGTAGTGAAATGCATGTTTATGTTCACTAATAATGAATCAATTGTTTCTGAAATGACACGTTAGAGATATTTAGGGTTAATTTGAGACATTCAGACCAGTTTTTTATTTATATTGACATTGATATCATCAGCAAGTTATACTAATTAAAATATAAGCAGTGTAACTCGATGCGACACGATGATTAAATCTCAGGAACCTCTTCAGGAACAGCTGGTGTTCATCAGTCTGACACCAGAAACTTAAGACAAGTATCTTGCAAGAAACTAAACTCATATCCAATCCACTGAAAATGAAAGAATAAAAAGCATTTCTGAAAAGGTGACGTAGGTGAACAGAAGCAGCATCGTGCTTCACCACCCGCTGCAGGTACGTTTCAATGAAATCACAATAAATAAGAAGCTACAAAACTAATCAAGTAGGAAACTCTGCATCTGTCTCTGCTCTGTCACAGCATCTGTCTAAAGATGTTATAGAAATATTTCTATTAGAAAATATCAGAAACAATCTTCACTGTTTTGATGATTTAGCTTCTTTTCTGAAACTGGACAAAGATGACTAAACTAAAACTAATAAACGCTGGTGGATCTGATTCCACACCAGGCGCCAACGTTTACAGTGTTTGGAAACAGACCTTTCGTGTGCGCTGAGCTCATGTGGTTCCTCTGCCAACTCAGCAGTCAGACGGCTGATCCTGCCCCGTCCTCGCAGTGAAACACAGCTCGGTGATGAGATCAGGGGTTACATAACCAAATCATCGCTTGACCTTTTGTGTGAAGTAAGATGACACCACAGCCCGAGCAGTGAGCGCTGACCGCGGGAGGAAAACACTTCTCTCTCCTCTTTGTTTCCCTTTGAATAATTAGTGCTGTTTTATCCGAGGTCAACGCCCTGCGAATGAACCCTGTGTTTTCTTTTAAAAAATCTATATTGAAATGAGATATGATTGCAGTGAAGGGTGCAATAACTCACCCTGAGCAACTTCTATGTGACATCAGGCTTCAATTCCTGCAATGGCCAGAAGACGTTCCCACCAGCAAAGGTGCATTTGTTATGGTTTAGTCACTTTAAAACAAGCTGATACAGTTTTATTGCCACATAGACTGGAAGGAAGGAAGGAAATACACTTCAGAATCCATCACGCTGAAGGACACCTTTTACTTCACAGTGTTACTGGATTCAGAGTTAATATACAAACTTGTCACAGTTCAGAACTCAAACAACAGACTAAAGGTCAGGTTTATGGTAAACCAGGTTTATGACAGCAAAGCATGAGATCAGCCTCAGAGAGTAACATAGATGACAGTGATGGTCCCGGATGAGTCCAGGACACGGTTCGTTACCTGAAGCTTTAAAGATGAATAAATATGCAGTGACACACATTAATAAGGTGGATCTGAGAAGACGGTATCTACTGTAGGTGACAGAGCTCAGTAGAATTTCATGTAGCACTGAGTCATGAGGTTGCACAATAGCTGAGCTGTGTAATCACATAACACCGGCTTATCTGTCTCGCCAAGGGCACCCAGTGTACTCTGACCCACTGTAAGAGCGTGTGTGTGTGTGTGTGTGTGTGTGTGCAGAGATAAACAGTGAGAGCACAGATGCAATAGGAGGAAGTGAAGTGGAGCAAAAACAGGTTATAGAGCAGGAACAGAGCAGCTGACTGGAATTAAAATACACCTTCACCTGCTCCCTCCTGTAGTTCATATCTTTAATCTACGTTTATCTCAGTGAGTCAGTAGGTTTTATCATCCTTCAGGATGCAACAGGTTCAGCAGAAGTCCAAACACTCCCCCCAAACATTCTGGGTCTACCCTGGGATCTCCTACCAATGTGAGGTACCAGGAAGACCCTGAACAAAAGCTGTCCAGGAAGTTCCTGATCAGATGTCTGGACTGCTTTCACTGCAAAGGAGCAGTTGCTTCACTCCAAGCTCCCCTTCAACAGAGTGAACCTGCCCCCACCCTACAGAGGAAACTTATTTCAGCTGCTTCCGTTTTACTGAACGTCCATGACCACAGGTGAGGGACGGAACGTGGACTGAAGCTTCACCTGCTGCCTCAGCTCCTTCTTCAACACAACAGGTGAATAACACTTAGATACTTGTTCACTTTGGGCAGCAACTCATTTCTAAACTTTACTAAACTTTCTAAAACACCATGTTCCTGGTGCTGGACCTTGACACATGAACCTTGCTGGGCACAGCCCAACATAATGACATGGAGCCCCCAGCCTGTGGCCCACCTGCAGGGAGAGGAATCATGGTTGGATGCTGTGGCAGCTCACGGGACACAGGAAAATGTTCCATCCTCAGCATAACATTCAAAACCCAACAGAGACCTGGAAATAAACACGATCAGCTGAAACAAGAAGAGACAAATACAAAATTATAAATGTTTCAGTTATCTCAGTTTAATTGTTCTTATGCTCTTTCAAGTTGTGAAGACTGAACAAAATGTCTTCACAACAATGGAATAAAAAAAAAAAGTGTCCAGACAACCACAGAAAGTCATCGACACTCTCTGCTGTGCTCTCGCTGTGCAGCTGAGTCGAGGCCTGAGGCTGACACAGAGCTGCAGGCTGAAAAACAGGCATTAATGAGAAGGACACTCAGTAAAAGTCATTACTAACCTCACCAGCAGTGTGAGGTTAAACTGAACAGCCTCCAAGCTGTCAGTTTTATTTATGAGTCCACATGTCAGAATATTACAGCAGACAAACATGAACAACAGTGACAGGCTGCAGTCCGTTCTTTCCTCTGCTCCGAAGGTTTTAGTGGTCAACGTAAAATTATTATAGATAAGCTACAAAATTCACCAGTCGCTGTAATGTTATTTATCTTTTTACCGCATCCCGTCGTGGTATCTTTATTGTTGGCTCCACATATGTGTGCATTGATTGTGATGTGGAAGTCAAACGTCAATGCTGCACGACGCTGCAAACTATCAGCCGACACTGTCAAATTCATTTCAAACGATCCCTCTTACGATACGTCTCTAACAGTAACTGCAACTCCGAAGACGAAGGAGAATGTAATGTCTGATTGTTTCAGACAGAGTCAAACACACACCCAGTAACACAAACACACACACAAAGCTGCTTCCAGGGGCTGCAGAGGTGGTGTTTCAGCCACATGGGGGAAGCCTGTTGAGGAAATCCAGCAGTGGACTGAATGACAAAAACAGAGATGAGAGGTGGAGGTGGGGACCTGGAAAAGGTCCTGGAAATAAAAAAAAAGTGAGGGAGTGAGGATTCATGTGCGAGACATTATAAAAGTGTTTCCTGTGACTTAGTGATTCGGGGTGGGGCTGGGTTTGTCGTTTTTATGAGCTTCATGTGTTCATAACAACACAACCAGACAAAGTTTTATTGTTTGCGTAATTAACTTGACTTTAGGAGCAAAATGCTCAGAGGAGTTAGGAAGAAAACGTTCAATCAGTATTTTATGGCCAGTGGGAGAGAACAACCAGCAAATGTAAAGTCAGGGTGAAATAATTATTGTATTCTGTCCTAAAATTCTCAGGCTTGTTCATACGAGGACAAGTTACCTTGATATCAGTGTCCTGATTGTGCAGGACATGTTTAACCCAGCTAGAAAATCATCACAGTAATATTCTGTGATGCAGGTTTGATGGTTTATCAGTTGCCATGTGTATACCTGTGGGTTGGGTTGTATATGACTGAGCTGTGCAGATACTGATTGGTGCTAATGAAGAGTCAGCTTTTTATGCATTTTTGGACTCTTTTTCATTTTCATGGTTGAAATTTGTGAAATCTCTGTCTCACCACTGAAACATCTGACACACGAGTTTGTCAGATCAAATGCTTTGCATCACACAGGCCTTCATGAGCCTGTTGGAACTGATGAAGCTTCAAACAGCCTTATTCAGCTTCCTTGAGGGGTGATTACAGTCTATCAACCAACGAAGAGAAACTCCCTCTAATATTCTATCATGCTCCAAGACTTTGAGCTTGTGGTGAGCTCAGTGTTTGATGTCAGCCTGGCAGAAGCCTAACCCTGTGGTTTGGTTGTGGGGAGTCGGGACGTTACGTAAGTCATCATTATTTGAAGCTCCTTGCTGCAGAACCCTTGGTTGCATCACAGTTGAACTTTGCCGTGTGGCACTGTTGATGTTGTTTTTGGCAAAGCACCGTTCTGCACCTGAATTGCAGGGGGGGGGGTTTATGTGACATTAAATCAGTTAGGCTGTTGGGGAATCCATGAAAGATAAACCCTCCCCTGCTGATGGGTTTAGCAGTTTGTCCCTGTCGGAAAGAGTGAGGAGTGACGGGAGGGAAAAAGTAAAGACGTCTCCTTTAGTGGTACTTTGACTATTTTTACAGATTATAATATTCTCGAGGACTAAAAAAAATCTTTACAGACTTTGTCGGGCTTCATCTCCTCTCTCTTAAATCGTCTGCGGTCTGGAAACTGTTTCCTGACGAGAGGAGCTGGCGAGGCTTCCAGCTGCTGGATGGCTCAGCTCTGCCATCGTCATGTCAGCTCGGTAACGAGGCCGATTCCAAAGAACAGTTCTCCGATTTCCGTCTGCTTTTTAAGCTTTCTATCACTTGTTTTAAAAACATTTCTTTCTTCCAGGGAAATTCCAATCATTTCCCTTCTAGGGGCCTGAGACTCTACCTCTGCCCAACAGTCAGGTTTGTTAGGAAAAACAGGTTAGAGTAGAATCCCTGTTCCCCCTGATGACCCCCATCCTTTTCCAAAACTGGCACTCACTAGGTTTCACTTCTGCACATACACTCAAATCTCCATCATGGCTGCAGATGTGGCACATCTGGCTCCAGGAATGAGTCATTATTGTTGGCTCGCTCTGATGTTCTGCTCCCTTCTCTCTCCGCCGCCATGGCAACTGGCAAATGTTTGGCAGGAAGCCCCTGGCATCGGGCCAAGCTGAATGAGCTCAAGGAGAGACTGTCAGAGAGACAGGGAGCGAAAATGTGTGTGTGCATGTGCGACAGGCTGAGAACGCGTACGAGAGAGAGAAGAGTTGTGTTCAAGAGTGTACCAACAAAAAAAGGAGGGGTGGGCGGAGCTGCAGCTTGGCAATGGTCCAGTCCGGCCATACAGTCGGAATCGAGGCCTCTGGCAGAACAAAGCTGTGTGTGACACCGCCGCCGCCGCTGCCACCACTCCTGCTTGGCAGCCATCACATTTTCCCAGCAGCCCTTGCCTTGGCAGCTGGCCGACCTTTCCCTGCAGGCCTGCAAAGAGGATTAGTTTGGGGGGGCGGGGAGGGGAGATGAGGGGAGCCAAAGGGAAAAAGAAAGCCTTGTTGTTTTTCTCTTGTCTCCTCGCTTCGCCCCCAGTGACATCACCGCAGCTCAGATTCCAGATGCGAGGCGTCCAAAAGTGTTTTTCCCCCCGAGTTTATTTGACTTGGCCGTCCATTTTATAAACGCTGAAGTGCTAGATCTTAGGGTGATGGGGGTTGAGGGGAGTGTCTAAAATGGCGCCTCCTGCAGTGTCGAAAAAGATGGCCAGAAGACCCAGATACAGCATAGAGATACTAATGTGTTCAGCAGTGAACAGGGGCTGAGACTTGATGCCCTGATTTCTGTGGTCTGATTGGACTCTTCATTTTCAGTTAATGTCAGTACATACAACAGATGATAAACAGTATCCTAATCATTCTGATCCAACTTGATCTAACTTGTTCTCCAGTGTCAGTTCAGTTTTGGAAACAGCGATACCTCGGTGCAGACGTCTGGAACTAGGTTCAGGCTGCTTGATGAAACTTTCCGTCCTCCTCATCTGATTACCTTCACTTCCCAGCACTTGATCTGCAAAACGCGTGTAGATGTCCATCAAAACATCAGTGAGTCATTTCCTGAGTCTGTAGATATGAAGAAGGTAGACGTGTGCATCTGATGGGGATGTTTCCAGACGGTGGGGTTTAGTGCGCTGAGAGGCCCAGCAGGCTGCACTCTGACTCAGTGTTGAGGCTGCCAGCATGTAAATGAGATGGAGATGTGTTTGTTGAAGTGGTAAACAGACTGTTGGTCCCGTGCCAACGATCCTGCAGCAGGAAAACAAGTAGGAGGAGAAAGCAACAGCAACGTCTCGGTAAACAGGAAGCAGTTCATTACTGCTAATATCCTGACAATAAAGATACGTGCTGATAAGGGAGCAGATAAAAGTGCATCGACCCGCCTCTGTTTGCTCATACAGGAGGAAACACATCTCATCTGCTGTGGGGGGGGGGGTCACTGCTAACTGAGCAGTAAACTCCCCAAACTACTCAGGAAAACTACAAGTAACTTGATGAGTATTTAGCTCCTACTGCTAGAGCTCGTTATAGATAATATGAAACATCATCTTCAGTTTCATCACTGAGTTCACCAAGCTGACAGTTGAGGGCAGAAAACACTGTTTGCATCTGTTGGTTCTGGCTCGTGGATGCGTAAAGAGAGAGCCAGGAGGCAGCACACGGATGGGAGCTGTCAGACAGGCTGCTCAACAGAGATCCACTGATTTAACATTAACCGTTCTGTTCGAGCCAATCCAGCACAGAAAAGAACATGTAAGGACACTTTCAGTGAAAGCTCTGTCAAACAATGTCTTCACTGTCAACCTGACACTCGGCCGACCTTCGGAGACGAACGTTGACTTGCTTGCTGGCTCAGCAAGTTTGTGTTGCGCAAGTGACAGTTTGTTGTCAATCATAGTGCACAAGTCTTTAAAGGACTCGACTGTTTCTACAGTCTGTTTGTCACAGTGCTGACTGAACCGGGTACAATATGTATGAAGTCAATACATTCAACTCAGGAAAGGATTCAGAGACCGTTTTAAAACTTTGTTGATTATCACTGTGTCACCAAGTGTCCAGAAGCTCAGCTAAGCTCAGTTTGTCATCGTTTTCTCATTTACAGTCAAACCTCAACGTTAGCTGTCGTTGAGCTGTCACTGAAATGTCAGCGCTCAGAAACAACTTCACTGAATGAGCAGGAAGCTTCGGCAGGGAAACCTCTTAATAATTGAACAAATGGCTTTGTAGCTTTGGCTTTGATGTGTTAAAATAGGTTTAATTTTTAAAGAGTGTTTTGTAGATAAAGCGTCAGTACACAGAGCTCCGGCTCTGATGATGTGGAACAGATGATACATTCAGTACATTTCTTTTTCATCTCACCTCAATCGGAGGCAACCGTCAGCGGTCCAAATAATTAGGAGTTGGCCTCAAACTCAGACCGAGCGGTCTCAGTGGGATCGACTCTAAACACGCCATTTAATCAGAAACCATTTGAAATGCTATCTACAAGCTTTTGGCCACAGATTCTGTCTGTCAGCGCAGCCTGAGAACTCAGTGTTGTCTCTGACTAACGAGTTTTACCTCGTTAATGATCCTAAATCATTCGGCAGCTGATAAATATAGTGTGAACTAAATGATTTAGACAGAGTAACAGCCTGCACCAGCACAAACAACAAGGTCTGCTTTGGTTCAGAGTGGGACATCTCAACAAGTCCTGGCCAGACTGACGTATAATGTTATTCGCAGGTCTTAATCACTCTGGTCGTGGCCAAAAGACATCTGAACATTTCCCTGTAGTGACGGTTTGACGGTTACTGTGTCTGCTGCGACCAAGCAACAGAAGAATCCTGCTCCAAGAAGCTCTGAGTACTACTGGTCTGGCTAATATCCAATAAAATTTAGATTTTATGTTTATTATTAGATTAACAAATGTCTCAACAAGTAACACAGTCATTCATGTAGATGTGGATTTGTATGAACTGTAAATTCCTTTGTACTTAAGTGAACGTCTGTGAAACAACAGTACGGTTGTTTTCTACGTGAGTCTACGTTACTTTTCCTTTTGAATGATCAATACAGTTTATTGTGTGTAATCAGTAACATCAGAGGAACATTAGATGAACCTTTGTGCACATGAGCAATGTCAGGGCCCAAACCGGGAGAACAGAGTGAATCCAGAGTGTTAGTGAGAATCAGTGTCTTACGTAACAGTTCTCTGGTAAACGGCTGCTTTCACTTACTGAAACACTGAGACTTTACCGTCTGATGTCCCATCCTGCTTCAGAAACATGGAAATACACAACATCAAGAAAGCAGCACTTCACAAGACTTTGATCTGTACAGAGCTGAGGAGCCTCCACCCCCCCCCGGCTGCAGGAGAAGGAGGTATCGAGCCAGCAGAAAGACTCTGTAATGTTTCTGACCATAAAGCTGCTGCTGCACAGGTTTGAGGCTGTAAATGGTTAATGAGTCTTCCAGTTCGACCTCGATGTCACCTCCCAGCTCTCGTTTCCTGGGCTAATTTCCCATCCTGCAGACTTCCCTCCCCCCGTGTGAAACTGCTAAGCTGAATAAACTGACTGCCATGAGGCCAAGTCTGCAAATGTCCCATCTGAGTGGCCCCCACGGGGGAGGCTATTTAAAGAGCCAGCTGATCAGGCAAAACACGCTCGGCTCACAGAGAAACTGTGTGTTTCCAGGTGGGATTGTGTGTTGTCACACACGTTTTGCTTCCATGTCGCAGTGAGATACCAGTGAGAACGAGTTCTTAAGTGAATGATCAGTATGGCATGAATGAGTGAGCAGGCCTGCGGGGCACAGACTCTGTGGACTGTAGCAGTCAGAGCTCAGGGCTCAGAATAGGATTTAACGTGACACACAACCCTGCACTACTTCACCTGTCAGTCATCCTTCCTGCCTCCACGTAGATTTGCTTAACCACAGCTCATGGATGCAAACAAACCTCACTGCTCCTCCCTCGTCTGTCTGTGTGACGGGTTTCGGTTTTCTGTCCGTGTTGCAGTCTGTAGGTTTGTCCTGACACCATTAGACCGACGTCTCCTGTGAGGAGCTGATAATGGTGCTGACTCACCGCCGGCCAGACACCAGCATGACTTCACATCTGCATTTCCTCACTGTACCAGCTCTGTTCTCAGTCCATAATCTGCCGCCTGTATGTGTTCACTTACAGAATAAAGAGACGTCTTAGTTTTAAACATAGATTATGTTTAGTTAACATACAGAATCTCAAATGATGCTGTAGAAACTTCAGCTGTGTTTTTACACAGCTGCATTAAGTCGACCATCGTTAAAACGGTGCAGCTCATGAAGACGAAGGTCATTTTAACTTAGTTTTATTAATCTGATTCTGAAAAGCAGCTAAAGTTGAAGTATGAAGTCGTACTCTGGTACTCTGTTACTCTGGTACACTGGTACTCTGTTACTCTGGTACACTGGTACTCTGGTACTCTGGTACACTGGTACTCTGGTACACTGTTACTCTGGTACTCTGGTACACTGGTACTCTGTTACTCTGGTACTCTGGTACTCGCTGCTGGTCTAAAGTTCACTGTGCAGGTTCCAGTTTGTCCCCAGTGTTTGCAGTCTGAACGGATGGAGGGACGTTCACAGTCTGCCTGGTAACAGCAGCTGAATTCTGTGATTGGCTGTTAGCCTGGTGACATCACAGGAACGCAGCAGGATTTTAGCAGAAAGCTTCAGCACTTGTTGTCTGAAGATTGAGTCATGGCAACTGGACTTCTTTCTTCCAAGTAGAGACGTTTCGTTCTGCATCCACAGAA
>JAUYWH010000001.1:818869-830910 GCA_034779795.1 Ctenopoma multispine
TAAACATGGGATTTAAAATCCCCCCCCCCCCCCCCCCCCCCAGCAAAGTTTAAAGTGCTTTTATTTAGGAGAAGAACTGTTCACAGGTTTCATCTCCACATTCCTTCAAACTCCAGAAACCCCTCTGATGGGTTCAAACTCTGCTGCTCCTTTTCCTCTGTGCCCTCCCTCCCTCCCTCTCTCTCTCAGGCCGGTGCATCTGTGGCGTGAGGTCGGCCTCAGATTCCAGCAGAGCCAGCTCGTTTCTTTTCATCTGTCACTGAAACTCAACACCCAGAGGGCCTGAAGAGCCAGTGGCCCGGGATTAATGAGTTTGCTCAAATTATGTGGCACACTCAGAGAAAAAGTCAGGGTTTCTCCCCCCTGTTTCTGTCTCTGTCTCTTTTCCTTCTGTTTGTTCAGCTGTCCCTCCTCCTCTGAAGTGCAGGACAGAGCTGGAGGAAACGCGTCTTGAACTCGGAGACTGCAGAGGAGCAGGAACAACAAACCTCAGCTGTCCTCACCTCCGTGGACACGCTGCTGCTTCCACATGATTTCACACAGACTGTAGCTTTAGACACGGTTAGCATGTTTTAAATGTAAGTAAGAGGTGGAAATCTCTACCTGAGGCCAACAGCAAGTATCCTAACCATAACCTAACAACACCAGTTCTAACCAGGTTAGCTGTAATTCCATTAGAAATTTATGACTGAACTGGAAAATTTCCAGTTCGAGTGTGAAGCTCCTCTAGATTTTGACCACAGAGCTTTGTTACCTTCAAATCACTTCATACTTCCTGTTTGTCCTCCACCTGATCTGTGCAAGCTTCTATTCATACATTCATTCTATTCTGGACGTAAGCAACACGTGGACAGAACCCCCCCCCCCCCCCCACCACTGTTTTTGGGTGGGGTGAGATTATTATTTACCGTGTGCCCATGGGTGATTGTGCACTGATGGCCAGCTCGCACAGACATGGTGAGGGCCTCTCTTCATCTGGAGTGTGTCCAAATCCAAAAGGTCATAGAGTCCTCACATGAAAAACGACCTCGGCTGAGGCATAACACGCTGCAGTCACACAATGGTCGGCCTGGCCCCCGCCGCGTCAGCACTTAAACAAATCTGTTCTCAGGGCTATAAAGACCCCCACGCACCCCTGTCAGCACGCTCAGACCCAGTGTGTGTCTGTCCATGTCACAGCCTGTACTGACGGATCATTTCATTTAATTCAGTTGATGATAATTCTGTTACATAACTTTAAATATTTCAAATTGTATGAAAACGCATATGTAGGATGTGTGACACTAAACTCAGTGACAACTGAAACCCGAATAAACCTTTGTTGTTACTCTCACAGTATTTATATTCATTGCAACAGCCACAGTTAATGTAACAATAATTTGCATGATATAAACTAGACAATAGCAAAAGTAAAATGATCGCAATCATCAGCACATACAAAGATCAAGAAAATCCATATTTATGATGAGGAAAGCGTTGGCAGAAGTCTTAACAGCGTGATGGTCGACTGCAGGTAGATTTTCCAGATTCCAGACTGTAGATTTGTGCATTGATCTGTGCAGAGATAAGTTGTGAAACACTCTGCATGACACACAGTGACTGATTCAGATCATCATGTTGTCTGGTTTAGTGGTGAAAACCAAGTCTGGGAGGCAGAGCTCCAGTTATTTCTGAATTTTTGTTTTTTTGTTTCATTGCTCTATAGTTGGCTGCATATGACGGTTCTACTGCTCCAGTCTAGATACTGAAAATCGTATTCAGAAACTAAACTTAGGCACAAATTATCACATTTTTCCTGTCCACATACTGCAGCGCAACATGAGGACTCAGGTGGACCTGTGTTTGGTAACTTCTTAATGAGTCCAGTATTCCCTCTCTTTTAGCTCTGTTTTCGTCTCCACCACCTCCCAAGGCAAAGATCTACTTTTGCTGCTAAATGTTCCACTGTATTCACAATCTGTCTTCACATTGTCATCTGAGAAGGTCTTAGTTATTGCTTTTTCAACTGACAGAGAATCGGTTCAGTTTGGCAAGGAACCTAGAATTTTGGTATCTAGCAAGAAGCTTATGCCAGACAGATCCAAAAGGGAACCATAATCACAAATGTGCCATCAATGGATGTGGACTAAGCCAGCAAAAGCAAAAAATACTGTGTAATATACTGTATAAAGTCCAGATCAAAAGTTTAAGACCACTTGACAAATGTCACAAAAATCATATGTTGCATGGTTGGATCTTAACAAGGTTCCAAGTGGAGCTTCAACATGCTTAAACTGAAATGGGCTGTTTTACAGCTGATCTAAATCTTTGGACCACATTCCTTTAAAAGGCCAAATCTGTGCAAAAATGTGGATTCATTGCTATTTTCTGTCAGGTAGTCACACTGTCAGGACGTTCTGATGGCAAAAGCCTTTTTAAACGTGGTCGGGTTGTTGAACTGCATAAGCAGGGTCTATTCGCGCTGCGCGCTGTGAGAGACCCTGTTTATCCAGTTCAACCTTTTAAAGGCATGTGATCCTAAGATTTTGATCAACTGTGAAAAGCCTAATTCATTTTAAGTGTTGTTTTCAATAAATTGCCATTTCTTCTTGTAGCATGTTGAAGCTCTAGTTGGAACCTTGTTAAGATCCAACCATGCAACATATGATTTTTTGACATTTGTCATGTGGTGTATATATTCACAATATAGGACTGACTCTCATGTTAAACACAGAAATTAAACTCCAACTTACTCTAAGGCCTACTGATCCAAATTCATTATTTTATTTGGAACTCATCTCAACACTTTTCTAGCAGTTGTGCTTTGGATATGCAGTATTTGACACAATCGGAACGTGGTTCAGACTGTAAAGTCCACAGCTGCAGATCAAAACTGATTAGATAAATGAAGTCAATGGTTCATGAAAACTGACGGTTGATCTCTCCAAAATCCCCCTGACAGCCACACCCTCCCCTAACTGCAGCAGAAAAAAGAAGAGGCGGAGGGGAGGGCAGGGAAGCATGCGAGAGGTGTGCATGGTGTGTTTGTAGACAGGGTGGTGGAGGTGGTGTATGGAGTTGCGGAGGGACGGCAGCAGGTCAAACCCAGCAGCTGCACTCTCTATAATTAGCCGTCAAGGCGGGTAGAAGCTCCTGTGCCATTAATCAGCGAACTCCCAGCAGCAAGTACCAAGAAAGGAACGCTGTGCTGTGTTTACTCTTTATCTGGAAAAGAGGTTTAGAGAGCAAAGGCCCAAATATAGCAGCCAGCGCTAAGAGACGTGGCCCTGTTGCCTGGATATCCCAGCTGGAAGGTAAACAGAGGGGACACTGGATTTGCCACGTCAATAAGCTGGCAGGAAGTAAAGGCCACAGCAAGAGATGAGGGGGGAGGAGGGGGGAAGGCGATCCCTTTTATCCAGGCTGATACTTTATAACCTGAGAGCTGCAGGCTGGACTTTTTGCTGCCTGGGGAGGCAGTTTTACAGTATAGCTGTGGGTTTTGAAGCAGCATGCACCTTATCTGGCCGACAGTTTTATTACATAGCAGACGGAGCTGAGCAAATCTGATATTGATCACGTCAGACCTGCAGAGATAAAACAGACAGGAAGCTCTCTGCTGCAGCATCTGTTGGCTGGAAACAGGCCCCAGAGATAAAGCACATAGAAGAGATTCATCAGGCTGAGAAAGGAGCAGACAAAACACTAAACGTGCAAAAGTGAAAACATTTGTAGCTCCTGAACTACACGTGTGAAAAAGAAATGAAAGCTGATATTTGTGTGTTTACCAATGTCGTTTCCACTGTGAGTCATCCCTGAAGTCTGCACACCAACCAAGTGACTTTGTCTACAGATAAATATTGTGTCAGAAAGGTCACCATTAAGGTGTCCTGGTAAGATGTAAGAAACTGAGACAAAGCAGGAGGGGCTAGAAGACAGAGGACAAGTTTTGTATGTTTTAGTTTTGTTACTGTCAACAACCCAAAAAAGAACAAAAGGAACAAGGTCGTCCTTCACTTTCTGACCCGAGAATATCCTGTGAAAAAAGAGAAAGGTTGGTGACTTCAGAAAGTCAGTATAAAGTGGAGGATGTAGAGATGGGTCTTTACTGCAGGAGACTGCAGTGTGAAACATATTTTTTATCCACAGATGTCCCACGGCATTAACCAAGAGTTTACTAATGTAACCTTTATGACAAACGTCCTGTATTCTTTAGGAAGTACTTATTTTAATCCAAACCACAACCTTCTTAGCAAACCCAATCAAGTGCTTTTTGTGCCTCAACGTAACTGAACTGTGATGTTTCCGAAATTGTGTTTATGTTGTTTCCTTAACAACAGAGGCCTGGTACACCAGCCGCCATAGGGGCACCATTTCAAGACATGGTTGTTTAGGTTAAGGACTCACTTAGTGGCTCTCATCCAGTAGTACCAAGACAGGAAGGTGACTTATTACATTCCAGTTCTGTGGCAGTGGTACTATGACCTATACGACTTCGATCTCTGCATCACTTCGTTTAGCTGTAAGCCCAGTAGTTCCTAGATGTAAATAGGTGGTAATGCTGTAACAGCTGGAAACTGCTGTTAGGATGAATCCTGTGTTCCACTGGCACGCTATATTTGCTTTATCAATTTAAAAAAGCAAACTGATCATTAGAAGACCCTTTGGTAATTCTGTTAGCTCAGCCAAAAACATGTTCAGTATGTGTGCATAGAAAACATGGACATAACTAAGTGATGTCAAAATTTGAACCACAGTCTATATAGTTTTATTTTAAAGAGACAAGGAACTGTAGTTTTTAATCAAACAATAATACTTTTGTGTCAAAATAAACTACAGTGTGTTTATGATGATGAAGGAACAATGAGACTCACTGAAGGCATGGATATTTAGTTCAGTAGAAACTCATTAAAATGAAATAGAAGAGGATCTAAGACAGAGCCTTAAGGTACCCCGCATTTCAGACTGGCAGGTATCATTTTAGATTAAGACCTATGTCTGTCACCAATATTTCTTTTTTAGTTTTCAACACAACAGCCATAATATCTGTGTAAGGTTTTCTAAAAAAGCATTTGTGAAAAACCTTAATGGGACTCCTCAGTCTTCAGTTCACTTCTAAGCATTCAGACCGTAAAAGGTTTAACAAAATTACCATTACTAAAGTTCTTTCATGCATTATTATTGTTATTACCATTATGTTTCTTTTTTACCCTCCCACCAGTCAGAAAACATAAGGTATATTTAATTTAAAATCAGTTTTTTCCATAAAAGGGAATATTCTGATGATGGTATCACTGCTGCTCACTTTGGTTTTGTTTGCTTTCTTGCCTTTTCCTAACTCGTAGCTTTAATTAAAGTGCTTTCACAAAGAAAAAACCTGACTGCGTCATTCATCCGGTCTGTGGATTGTCAGGTTGTTTCTTCTTATTCCCCTAAGCTTTGTCGTTTCATCTGCTTTTTGGCAAATCTCTCAGAGATCTGCTCTTAAAAGACAAGTGTTCCTGTGCTTCCTGCCCCTCTGTTTAGCCTCAGCTTTGACCGTTAGCTTTTAAATACAGTGTGGTTTGTGCTGTGCAGGGCGGAGCTGGGCTCTCAGCCGTGCTGGGGGGCCTGAATCGTCTTCCTCAGAACTGCTTTGTAATTAAATATCCCCCCGCAGCAGCAGGGACACTTAAAGAAGGGAAGAGCGGCTTCCTTGCCAACCTTCCTCTGGTAAATGTGTAACAGCTGCTCAGCACTTTTAGCCAGGCTTGCTCAATATTTGGGTTGTTTCCCAAATCAAAGTGCAACCTTTGAACCCTCCTCCCCCATCTTGCCTTGCCTCCCTGTAGGCTGCTGCTATATTTGATCTGTGCGCTGACATCAGCACACCTCCTTGTGTCTCCACTTTGAGAAGAAAATGATTAAATCTGTTTATGTCATTTGTGTATCACAGTCATAGTGTTGTCCTGAGGCTTGTCTTACAGCTTAAAATCCTTCAAATTTACTCTTTTAAATTAGAAGGAATGGAAGAAGGAAAAGTTAAGCACATTTTTAGATCAGTTTAATTCCATCTTGCTTTTGTTATCTCAACGCTGCAAATAAGCAAAATTTGACACTTTTAATATACGGCTCCCCCTCTACAGATGCTGAGGGTGATTCAATTTTAAACAACCCTACCCCTAACTCCTGTCGCACCTTGACTCCTCCTCAGTGACATTTACATTTTTTATTAGCTATGTGTACTTTTGTGTTGTCTTGTGTTATTTTTGTATGTTGCACCTTGGTCCTGGAGAACATTGTTTCGTTTTTACTGTATATGGTCAAAATGACAATAAAGCTTGTTGAGTCTTGAATCAACTATTAGCAGCATATTCTCTCAGCTTTCATCGGCTTATGATGTTTTCATTCTGTGGAATTATTGTACAAACTTTTGTATTTATGTTGACTTCAAGACATTTGTTTTACTATCACTTAGTTTTGTTTGTGCTTAGCATGCACATTATACCGGACTACTGACACTTTCTTAGCTGGTGTTGTGTCCAAGTCTGTTCCCTTCTACCATGGTGAGCAGAGCTAGCTGTTGCTGTGGTGGCAACAACAGTTTTTGCAAGATGTCTCCAGAGTTAAAGTCAAAGTTACATAATGCAGTAACAGACACTCCAGACACTCCAGATAATCATGGCAATGGCAGAGATGCCAATTTCCTTATTACATTTCAGGGTACCGTGAAAATGGTTTTGAAGCTGGTATTTTAATATACAGACGTTACACATTGAGACTTTAATACATCTTACTCATGTGTTTGTCCTTCTTCTTTATTTTGCAGCTTCTTCCCTGTGACCAGTTGACCTTTAGTCTGTGAAATATATACAAATCTTATCTGGGGATTACAACATAGAACATGTGGCAACATCTGTCTACTGAGAACTGAGTGTGTTTGTGTGTGTGCAGGGCTCGTAGTGAGGCAAAGTTCAGTGTGCAGGAGCAGACCATGTGGTGAGAGAAGGACCACTCTTCCCTACAGACAATTTAGCTTTGTGTTGGCCCCTAACACTGCATACAGTATATTTAGCCAAATGTCAAACAGTTTACACCATGTGATATACATAACCCTGTTTGTGACGCAGTCCTTTATGAATACAGGCTTTTACAAACGTCCCGTCCCAGAACGTCTCCCTGTGGAGCACCAGAGCTTAGCAAAACAAGGTCAAAAACAAAAACTGTAAATTTCTGCTCCCCCCCCTTCAGAGAGGAGAAGGCACTAGATTAGCATCCAGATGAGGAGGCATGTGTCGCTGCCGGGGCTGGGGAAGCGAGTCCACATCTGACTGACAGTCAGCTGATAGCAGGAGGATAAATGCAGGCAGTGTGGAGGCAGGGAAAACCAGGTCACTGCTGCTCAGAAACAAGGACACACATTTTATTTCCTCCCCACTCCTGTTCCAAAGAGGGGCAAAAAAAACGACTGGAAAACAGGATTTATAGTCTGGGTTATTTTCACTGGCGTCATGAGGTTTCCAAACTGCTGTTCTTTCTCGTCTTGCTCCACAAACCCAGGGGGACTTTTAGAGGACTCTAAATCACTGCAGCAAGAAAACACCTCCACTTTAAAAAACATCACCTTTCTTTTTATTCTTTGTGTCCTGTTTCCAACAGCGCACGTCAGCACGACACACATCAGTGTCTGCGCCAAATGCTACAACCTGCGGTTTATAAGTGCGGAGAAAGGGGAGATTTTTGGAGGCTTCAAAGGAAGAACAGATGTGCTGAAAGTCACACAGATTTCCTTAATCTAACAGTAATTCAATGCACTAATCCAATCTACTTGACAAACTCCTGTCTGAAATCTAAATTCTTTGCATTTCAGGAAAATGAACCAGAGAGGACCAGGTGAACAGTATCAGCTGACGACCCTCCCTGCCCAGATTGGCCAGAACAGTGGGAGTGGTGTCACACCCCCGTCCTAGGATCAAAGTTCCACCATAACATCTGAACTACAAAACAACTAACACACGGAGACAGTCATGATAAAATGGGGCCCCTGGGCGCAGATAGAGAAAAGGTCCACCAACCCTGCTTAAGCTAATAAGGCCTCCAGAATGAAGGAGAGAAAAAATGATTAATGTCTTTGTTTTTATTTTGAGTCATTTTTGGTTGTTTTTAACATAAGAGACATCCGTCATTGTGTGTGTCTTTGGTTGTTTTGTCCCCTTGGCATCGTTTTGTGTCTGTTTTTGGTCACCATATGTCTCTTGTAGGCCTTTTTTTTTACTGTTGCCAGCTTTTTACTTCCTATTTGTCCTTTTTGGGATCTTTTGGAGTCAACCTTTGGTGAAATTTTGTCTCCTTTTGATAATTATCTGTGACTGCATACACATAATCTGGGCTTGCACTCGTTAATCCATCCATAGTTAAAGACACAACTGTATGAAAATAAGAATTGGTACAGTTCACAACAGATCCTGAATCTAACATTAAAATTTATAAATAAAATCACAATCTTAGTAAATCCAGTGTCCCTGAATGACATCTAGTAATTAGTTCAATTAACATAAGAGAAGAGGCTTTTGAAACAAACAGGAGAAAATTAAATCAAATCAAAGAACCTCTGAGAATATCTCAGTGTTCTGAATGTGAGATACTTCTTATTGTTAGAGCCACAGGTTGAGCAGATAAATTCACATCAGAACCAGAGTTCACACTCATCCATTCCTCTGTTCATAGAGAGAAATGTTCGATCTAACGAGTCTATTCTGGTTGAGTGAGAAACGAAACCATCCTGGATGGTAAATTTGGGGATTTCCTGATGAGCACTGAAAAGTTTTGAACTAGCACGAAAGAACTGCATTTGCCACGACTTTACATCACCTGGTTGACTGAACCGTCACAGACACAGGGTTTGTTCTCCTGCTCACATGCTTCAAACCTTTTTTTATTTTGTAGAATGGTTGAAGTGGTTCATCTTACAGATTTAAGGAAGAGCGACATCTCTTGATGTAGTTTTTTTTTTTATTAAACAGAGGAGGTGATGACACGACTTGCTGATCTGGTCTGAACAGACGTCCATCACCAAGTCAGTAAAAGGCTCAAATAGTCTTTGGTACCCATCAGTCCACCTCTTCTGTCTCTCATCTCAGTCGTCTTCTGCATGTTTAATGCCGTTCTCCACCGAGCTCCATTGCTGAGTATTTTTAGACTCCCATGTCAGGGAGTGCCAGCTTCCTTTGTTAGCCACAACTCACATGATGGATGAAATCACCAAACACCTCCTCCCTTCATCCCTACACACTCTCTCTCTCTCTCTCTCTCTCTCTCTCTCTCTCTCTCTCTCTCTCTCTCTCTCTCTCTCTCTCGATTCCCTGATATTTCTGCTCTGATATCACCATGAACTGGGGGAGAGAAATCATTTCCTCCTCTTTTTATTGGGGAGGAAACTGCAACTCTACCAAAGCTCCTGCAGACTTGTTTTAATCCACAAAAACTGGAGTGTGGAAGAGAAAATACTCCGACTCTGTGACACGTAATGGCTGAGAGGTCCTGACCTCCATTTGTGGCCCAGATCCTGATCTGAGTCCTTTAATATTAAGTTCCTGCAACTGTAGCTTGAGCAGGGCATCATGTGTGTGAAATAAGGACCTTTGATATAGTGAAACTTTACATGTGGTGAAAGTGAACACATTGTGTTACTGCCCCGCTGCCTGGTCATCAGTGTTTCATCTGGCTGCGAGGAGGAAGCAGAGACGTGTTTCTAATCCCGCCGCAGGTCAGATCCAATCAGCCAGCGGGACTCTGATCGTTTCAAAGGCTCTGACACAGTAAACACACCCGGAGCAACAGATGAAGCCAGTGTTTACTCTACAGCTGGTTTCACTTAACGTCTCTGATTTTGGGTGGGTGGAGGGTGGAGCTGGGACATGTCAAGCTGACATCAAAGAGCTGCGGCTGCTCGGATTTTCGACCCCCGCCATCTCGGACCTTTGTCTTATAGGTGAACTGCGTGGGATTGGCTGCTGGCCTGATGACCTCTGACACCTCGCTTCCTCCTCACTTAGGTCTCTGGGGTGAGAAAATTCCTGTAGAAACAACAAGTGGCAGCTGGAAAATTGAAACTCGAAACCCAGTTGATATAAATGTTATCACTTATTGTTGATACATTAAACAATAGAAAAACACCAGATCATTCACTGAAGCACTGAACTAAAAAAAAAATGACCACGACGCAAATCAGCAAAAATCAAACCACTTTATTGTTAATCACTAACATGCTAACCGTGATATACATAAACAGTTCAGCTCATGAAGCAGCGCAGGCCTGGGGCAGGAAACAACTCAAAATCAATTTGACATTATGAGTAGATCAACGTGAAAAGTTGATTTTTATGCCTAAAACTAGACGGATCACAAAGGTAGTGATAAAATGTCATCTGCAGACGTCGACCTGCCTGTTCACTCGGAGAGCTGCTTTAAGACTGAAGCGGTGGATGTGTTTATACGTCTCTGCTGCACACTCCTTTCCAGATTGCCTTTTGCTTTGCTCCAGGTTCTGGGGTCTTTCCTGACATTTCTTACAGGCTTCATTCACATCTGTCAATTGAGCTGCTGACTGAATGCTCTGCCGGTCAAGGCAGATGGCCGCCCACCTTGAGTCTGCCATGCTACCATCCAACTCCTCATTTATGACTGGAGGGATTCCCGACCCAAACAATTCCTTCTCCTCCTCCAGCCAATGCACACTGATGGTAACAAATCAGTGTAAGAAAAAATAAAGTAGAAGCCTAGTAGAGCCTCACCAAGGGAACGGCTCCGAATGCAGGAAACATGTTTGGACCTTAACTTCGATTTATCGTTTGTAGAGAAGCTGTTCACCCGCAAAGTGTTGAACAGATATAGAGCTGATTGTACAAAATGGTTTGTTTACTGCCTTCGTGACTACTTTCACTTTCTGTCCTGTTGGATTACTTCACCAAGTTTCTTACTCTGTTAGCAGGTAATCACAGTTTATAGGAAGAATCACTAAAGGTAGGACAGGAACAGAAGTCTATTTCGCTCTCTCTTTGCTGTTTTGTTAGAGGTGAAGCCCGCAGGAGTGACAGCTGCTCACCCAGGTGAAGAAGAGGAGGCTGTGAGTCCTGGATGGACGGCTGCAGTCTGGTGATGCCTCTCTTGTGTAACTACCTGCATGTGAACAAACCTTTCTGTGAATTTTCACCACCCTCACAGATCAGAAGCTCTGTTCTGTTCTCTGCTACCGGCTGTGGAGCGCAACTTTATTTCTACTCCCACACTCCCATGCACACCAGTGTGACGGCTCCTGCCCGTGCCACGTGTGTGGGTGTGATTGCCTGTTGCATGGCCTCTGGCTGTAGCCGTATATATCTCCCAGTTCCTAACTCTGATTGTTGTTGTGTTTCTAAACTTTACTTGCTCTTCCTGTCTCGTGTTGTGTAAGAGCAGCGGCCCACACAGCTGAGCTGACAGCAGAGAAAACGAGTCCAAAGAGGTGAGGACGTGGAGATGAATGACTGCTTTTACATCAGTTGAAGGACTACGTCATAAAACCTACCGCTGTAGTGTTACTGTTCCCACTGTGGCTCATTATTAATTTCACAATGCCCTGATTTACTAAAGATTTGTGTGGACTAAATCGCAAAAACTTGATAACACCTCCAAAAAACATCGCAAGCTGATCTGCCGAAGTGCAAGTACTCGCATTTTCACTGGTTACTCTTCAAACTGTCCATGACAGACACGAGTGAAACTTGGATTTAAATACAGCCACCTTCACCATGTTAGCACCTGTTGTTTATGACTCAGTTTTTCTTAGGTCACCGTTAAAACGGCCATAAACAAAACACGCAATTTAGTACTCACTAAACAGGATCGTAGTATTAAGATTAACATTTGTCCAACACAACTGTCCCGTAATTGTGCTTCGTCCTCTGTCTCCCTCTCTCTCTGCAGGTGTCCTCGACCTCAGAGCTGTTTCCAGTTGCAGTTTCTGTCCCAACCAACCTGCCCAGTGCCTCGTCTGCTGCTCCTTGTTGTTGTATTGATCTCTGTTGCCTGTTGTTCTTTTCTCT
>JAUYWH010000001.1:847193-867211 GCA_034779795.1 Ctenopoma multispine
AACAGTTAGGGGCTGAGAACAGATTTTGTGTAATTATAACTAAATTATAACAATAATCCATATTAACCCGGTTACATTCACCCCCCAAGAATTACACAAAACACCAAAATGTGCCCAAAACAAAAGAAAAGAAAACATACCCATAACAAGAAACACACAGGCCACCAACAAATTCACATCACATATACAATGAATTGTGTCAGCGACACAGCTACCTCCAAGGAGGATAAGGGACCTGAGACCTGCCAGGCGCCTAGCAAGATCACAGGACACACTATAGACAAAATGAGGTGCCGTTTACACCACACAAAAGAGGCCATAACAACCATGGGCATTACCATAAAACAATCAGTTCACACAGGCCAAGAAAAGCAAACAAACCTGTGTCTTCATCATACGTCACCAAAACAACAATTAGCAAAACACAGCAGTAAACAAATTCACACATCCAAAACAGATGTTCGAACAGGTTCAATACCAAGGAGTGTTTCAAGTTGAGCCATCGATTCGATCAAGCGACAAACTGGTTTAATGACTCTACCAAAACGTGAGGTAAGTCCCTGATCCATCACGTCTCTGGATTCAGGAGAAGGAAAAACGAGGGATGGAGGCCCAACAGGGGAGTCCCCAGCACCAGCCAGCCCACCAAGGACAGGAGCACTCATCTCTGGAAGGGTCTGTTGAACCGCATCCACATCTGGTTCCGTGGCGGACTGCTGATGGATCCATGACAGTGTGCGGTCATCACACTCACTGATGCAGGGGACAGAATCAACAGTGCGGGTATCAGCCGCTGCAGCTCCCGTGTCCACAAGAGACGTCACAGACCCACGCAGATCAGACTCGAGGTGTCCAGTGACCACACTCACAGCAGGACGGGTGGCTTCCACGTCTGAAGTTACATCTAAGGGCAGAAAGTTGACCTGAAGAAGCAGATTGCGATGCACCACACGCTCATGTCCGTCTCTGTCTCTGATGCGGCAGATATGAAGAGCAGGATCCAAGTCCACCACTGTGTGGACAACTGGCTCCCATTTGTCAGAAAGCTTCCGTTTCCCTCTAATTCCCTTGTTTGCCACCAGCACCTGGTCACCCAGTGAAAGAGGCACTCCCTTAGCCTTTTTGTTATATTGATCAGACTGGTGTTTCTGCTCTATGGCGCTGTGTTCCTGGGCCTGGAGCATGGCAGAGCGCAGGTCATCCATTAGGGACTTGACATAGCCATGGTAGTCACAAATGGTGTCATCATGAAGGACGTTCTGAAACATGAGATCCACTGGCAACCTAGGGACCCTCCCAAACATCAGGTAGAAGGGTGCAAAGCCGGTGGTCTCATGTGCAGTACAGTTATACACAAATGTCATGGATTGTATCATCTGTGGCCATTTCTGCTTAGATCTCGGGGGAAGGGATCGTAACATGTTGCCAAGCGTGCGATTAAATCTCTCTGTGGCACCATTTCCCATAGGGTGATATGGTGAAGTGTGAGATTTGTCAACACCACTCAACACCAGAAGCTCAGCAATCAGCTCACTCTCAAAATTAGCACCCTGGTCAGAGTGAATACGCTGAGGGAAGCCATATACACAGAAGAATCCGTCCCAGAGCTTTTTAGCAACTCTCTTAGCCGTCTGGTCTTGGCATTGGAATGCATGAGCCAACTTTGTGAAGTGATCAGTGATCACCAGGACATCCACAGACATATTGTTACTGTCCTCAGCTGACCAGAAGTCAATGCACACAAGTTCCAATGGAGCGCTGGTCTTAATGCTCTCCAAAGGGGCTCTAGCAGCTGGCTCTGGAGTCTTGCTGAGGATGCACCTGTGACAGTTTCTCACATGATCGCGCACATCCTTCTCCATAGTGTGCCAGAAGAAGCGCTGACGAGCCAAGGAGAGTGTGCGAGGCTGACCTTGATGACCAGCATTGTCGTGAACACCAGACAGCACTGCTCGTTTTAGGGAGTCAGGCACCAGAAACTGGAATCTCTTGCGCTTGGTCAGTGGATCCTTCACAACTCTGTAGAGGACACCATCGATGAAAGTAAGCTTATCCCATTGCTTCAGAAGCCGCAGTGTATGGTGGCTCTCATAACAGCGCTCACGCCTGGAGGGTCTGCGCTTACGTTCAACATAGCTGGCAACTTTAGAGATTACAGGGTCCCCTATTTGGTGAGACAGAAGATCAGCATGTGACAGCACACGAGACGCATCACAAGTGGGTGAGCTAATGGAGGTCAGGTGACCAGCGAGGGTTGTTGCACGCTGGCAAGATGCAGACTCCCATTCACTGAGGGAGGTCATGAGAGAAGAGACATCATCAGCTGACAAAGACCTGTTAACAGCAGTAGGGAGAGGAGAGCTTTGCATTGACTGAGGTTGACAGGTCAAGTGAAAAGCATCCTGGACACTAGCATCTTCCACACCACAGACTTGCTCCAACAACTCAAAGTAGGGCTCCGACAGGAGGCGCTGGGCCAAAGGTTTCACAAACGGGTCTCTGCTCAGGGCGTCTGCCACTACGTTCAACCTTCCAGGAACATTTTTGATCTCAAAGCAATAAGGAGCAAGCTTAGAGACCCAGCGCTGCTCACAGGCGTCCAGCTTTGGCTTGGTCAGGATGTATGTGAGAGGATTGTTATCAGTCCAGACAGTGAATCGATGACCTTTGAGCCAGTGACTGAACTTATCGCACACAGCCCACTTCAGAGCCAAAAATTCAAGTCTGTGCGCTGGGTACTTGGCCTGGCTGCGGCTGAGAGACTTACTAGCAAAGGCTACAGGTCTTGCTCTCTCCTCACCAGCTGGCACTTGAGATAAGACAGCACCCAGCCCGTCCATAGAAGCATCAGTCGAAAGGATGAACGGTCTCTCAAAATCAGGGTGAGCCAGGACCACACAGCCAAGGAGAGCACATTTGAGTTCTTCAAACGCCTTCTCACAAGCAGAGGTCCAGTCATCAGGGGTCAGCTCACGAAAGGTTCCAGGCTTCCCACGCCCATAGCCGCCCCTAATCCTCCTCTTCTGACCAGCTGTTAATGCAAAGAGCGGCTTTGCAATGCTAGAGCATCCTGGAATAAAATGCTGGTAAAACATCACCATACCAAGGAAGGATCTCACTTTCCTCTGGGACGGGGTGCAACCATCAGCATTCATGAGGTCCCCCTTTTGAAAACTGGCAATGACCTTCACTTTGTCCTGGTCGACTGAAACACCACTTGCCTCCACTACATGACCCAGAAACCTCACAGAGCGCCTGAGAAAATGACATTTTTTCTGTGCCAGCTTCAGATTGTTGGATCTCAGGCGGGAGAAAACAATCTCCAGACGTTTTAGGGCCTCCTCTTCTGAAGGCGCAAAGACCAGCAGGTCATCGAGATAACACAGGAGGCTGGAAAAGTTCAAGTCACCAAAGATACTGAGCATCATCCGCATAAAAGATGCTGGACTGTTGCACAGGCCCTGGGGAAGTCTGTTATATTCATACAGGCCAAGTGGTGTAGTGAAGGCCGTGTATCTTCTGTCAGACTCATGGAGGGGAACATTGTAGAACCCAGATGTGAGGTCCATGGTGCTGAAAAAAAAATTCCCACCAAGGGCAGCAAGGCAGTCGGCTTGATGGGGCAGTGGGTGAGCATCCTTAACAGTTTTGGCATTGAGCCAGCGGAAGTCAGTGCATATCCTCAAGTCCCCTGACTTCTTCCAAACCATCACCAGTGGTGAGGCATATTCACTGATGGACTTACTAATGATACCCTTCATCTCCATGTCTGACAGCACTTCTCTCAACTTATGATAGTGAGCTGGGGGCACCCTGCGATATGGAAGCCTGAAGGGATGGTCGTCAGTGAGGTGGATACGATGGACAAAGTCTTTCGCCTCACCACAGTCCAGTTTGTCTTTAGAGAACACGTCTTGGTAAGACAATACAAGCTCAGCTAGTTTCCTCCTCCACTCGTCTGAAACTTCACAGCCCTCAACATCAATATCACCCAGCCCACAGTCTTTAAGCAGGCGCAAAGAGTCAGGCACAGTGTCTGATGAGGGGATGAAACTAGTATGCTGGTCATTCAGAGTTTTGCAGAGACCTTGGGTGATGGACAGGTCCTCTGCAGCAAGACAAGGGAAAACATCAGCAATCTTGGCATTGCGGCGTAGCGTCACAGGGCTTCGTGTGGGGTTAAGAACCTTCATAGGGACCCAACGATCTCCCCACATAGGTGTTATAATGCGCCCCACCATAATGTTCTTTGGAGTGGAACGGGCTGACGTAGGTTCCACAATGACAGTACTCCCTGGAGACACAAGAGCAGATGGTGGCAGCTTCCCCCAAACTACATACTCTTTCTGCGGCAGTAGAGTGACAGCTTGTCGCAACCTAACTGTGCCGACTTTGTCTGGCATCACAGGACCCGACCACCGTGAGATACAGCTCACTAACCGCAGGAAGTCTTCACAGTCAGTGCCAGTGTAACTGGAGTTAACAAGCTCCCAGTATCTAGCATCAGCCTTCATCTTCTGAATGATTGGTCGGATCACATTGCTCCCCACAATCAACTCATCCCTTTGCCCAGGAACCACAAATGTTGGCACAACAAACCTAGACCCATAAATTTCAATGTCTAATTCATAGATGCTTTTGGGTTGTGTGAGGAGGCCGCCACAGCCAACCAATACCACATTTTCAGGGACATGCTGAGCAATCAGATCAACACCAGCAGCTCTCAGCTTGCTGTCAGCCTCTTCACTCATTGTGCATGACATACTTCCTGAATCAAGCATGCCTCTCAGAGAGCACTGGCCACTGACCGACACCGGAGCATAAAACAACTCACTAGCTCCTTCAACTCTTTGTGACCCTATAATAACAGTCTTTTCCTCAGGGAGGCTTCTACAGCAATTAACATACATGGTCTGTGGATCTGTTGCACTGGCGAGGGTGTTATCAACACTGCCCATGCTGCCCCTCTTATCACATGGGCTGGCTAGTTTAAAGCAGCATTTGTGGGAGAAGGGACCAACCTGTTCGAATTTCGGTGGATCCGTGGGCAGTCACGCCTCATGTGTCCAGGCTCAAAGCAGTTGTGGCATAACTTGTACAGCCTACAGTGCACATGGGTTGTGTGTTCAGCTGAGCCACAAACTCTGCATGACATTTGATGAGCACTGTGGTGGCCATGAGAACGTCTAGGCTGAGGGGGGCTCTCATGTTTCGTGGCTAGTGATGCAGTGCACAGCGACAGAACTTTGTCAAACATTGCTACCATCTGTTGGGTACCCGGCTCAGCCGCCGGCAAGCTAGAAACTGATAGAGATGGAAGTATGGCATGAGCAGGCGTCACAGGAGGAAAAACAGAGGGCTGTTGTGCATTCAGTAAGCCACCAGAAGAGTGAGGCTGACACGTGGCTGCAGAAGAAGGGAGAGAGGGCATAGGATGGGGGGCTGGCTCATGTGTTACCTGGATGGCTTGCGTAGCACTGGGGTGGGACTGGCTGTTAACAGCCACTGGACTCTGATATGGCACGGACAAACATGCTGCATTATGAGACAAAACACTAGACTGTTTCATTCTTCTCACATAATTATCCAGACGGTTTTGAACCTCTGCTGCAGTCCACTCTTCCGGAGCCTTCAGTTGAAAAGACAAAGCAAGACTGGCATCAGGACAGTGGTTAACAAACATTGAGACAACCTCACTGTTGGGGTCTTCCACCTGCTTGCCCCGCCTGCGGAGACACTCATCAGCAGCATCAATAGACTTGTTTAAGCGAATCCAATAATCCATGGCATTCTCACCTGGCCGTGGCACAGTGCTGTAAAAGTCTTTCATGGGCAGGCTGGAATATGTCAAGTCACTGAAATTAGACCTCAGTATGTCAAACACACCAGTAATAAGCTCATTCCCACTTAACCCAGGATGGCAGCGAAGTGAAACCTTGACCACATCTCTGGCTTTGCCAGTCAGTCTAGACATTAACAGGGCAAACATATCCTCATATGTGTCACAGCTGATTCTGTGCAGATAACATCTCATCATGTCTTCCCATTCATTGATGGGGAATAGATCTGTGTGGTCACCCTTGAAGTATGGTGGAGCCTTGGTGTCTGACTGAACAACAACCTTCAGCTGGGACTGGTCATTGCAACTGGAGGGCACATTCTGGGGAGACTGTGGCTGACTGGGGGCTGGCTGGTGCATGGAGTTAATGGAGGATGTGATATTGTCCCCAATTTGTTTAGCCAAATCAGTAATCAAGCTACCCAACATCTCAGTAGTGATAACTTGGGTGGGTGTGTGGGGTTTTTGAGCAACTGGCGTGGAGCTAGCTGCTGGCACTAATGGTGAATGCAGCATTGACTGGTCTACGGAGCAGACACCAGTAGCAGGGACGACTGGCCTCCCCCTCCCAAAACACATTGAAGTAATCTGATGACCCCTCCCCAACCCAAAAGTCACATTATTTCCCGTATTATACACAGTATCGTCACCCAGCATAGTGAACAGAGCAAGATACTCCCGCGCAACACACACAAATATATATATACACACACTCTACAAACAAACAAACAATACAATGTGGGTAGAATAGAATTAGCGTGTTCAAAACTGAGAAAATAAAGAAAGGTAGTGTTTTTACTCTCAATGAAAATGTAAAGGACAAAATCACACAAAACTACCATGAAATCAATGTCTCCGGAAAAAAAAAAACCCGCCTGCAAGACAAGGCGCAGGGCTTTCACACACACACACACACCTATACGATGCAAAAACCTGTGACTTAAAGCGCAGGCCACACAACATAGACCGTTGCAGGCCACGCAGCGTAGAGCAGCCGAGAGGAGACGCCGAAGCAGCAGCCGCAGGTGGAGGAGGAGATCTCCGATCGCCGATGTGACGGGTCGAACGGCACCAAGTGTAACCGGTGTAGTCTCTGCGTTGTGTTTCTCTTAAATGGCGACACTCGGATCTCTTTGGAGACTATCTCCGTTTATTCTGACAAGGATGGAAAAAAAAAAGACTCCAAATTAACTCTCGCCCACTCCAGCTCCTCTCCCACAGGGGAATTTCAGAAAAGGGGCGCACTTTTAAAACATATATAAAAGGAAATACAGTTATTAAACTTGGACATACCTGACAAGGATGGAAAAAAAAAAGACTCCAAATTAACTCTCGCCCACTCCAGCTCCTATGAACATATATAAACAGGTGGGACGGGAGTTAGCTTAACCCCACCAAATCTAAGCTAGCGACACATATTCAACAAAAATAACAATGTAAAATGTAGCGACAGACATAATGATAACAATGATAAACTAAAATGCACACGAAACAATCAGACATAACAGGATGCAAAAGGATGACAATGGGGTTTAAAGTAAAATGACACTAACCTCTCCCACAGGGGAATTTCAGAAAAGGGGAGAGGTCAAGGGGTTACCCCAAATTTATAGGGTATACACCACAGAAGAAGAAAAGACAAAAAGACATTAGGAGGGGCTCTAACGGGCAAGGACAACTACAGGCTTGGAGGAATTAACCATCAGGTATGACAAAACAGTTAGGGGCTGAGAACAGATTTTGTGTAATTATAACTAAATTATAACAATAATCCATATTAACCCGGTTACACATGCAGCACCACTGTCCCAGCCACAGACTACACGTCTCTCTGTGTTTCTACATTATTTGCATTTTGCAACCGTCTCGTTTCCTGTTTCCTTGCACGCTCCATCTCGTCTTTGTGGACATACAGTAATAAAGCATGTGATGACAACACCCCGGGGGGCTCGGTGCCGTTGGGCCTCTCGTGTTTCCAGCCTTCTCTATTTTTCATGCAGATTGGAGAATTGAATTGAAAACACCTGATGAAACTCTGATGCAAGAATTTTCTGCTCTGAGCTGCTGGAGGCTCGTCTGGCAGAACTTCACAGCCTCCACGTCTCCTCTGACATGTTTTACCAAAATAAAACCCGTTTGATGCCGACATGCTTCGCAGGACGAATCCAGCGTGACTCGAGCTGTTAGCTTGTTTTATATATTTAACATCTTTTTAAGGTTTATTCTGACTAAAGATCGTTTTAATCAGGTCAGTCAAACCTCTCAGCTCAGAAAACAACTGAAGACTAATCCAGCCTCTAATCCATCATGCGAGGAGCAGCCAGGTTCTACATCACATGAACATAAATATCAGGCTGTGAGCGTTTCTGAGAAGAGTTTCAAGAATAATAATGAATACAGCTGACAACAGTGATTTATGACTCTGAGACGTTGGCACCGAGTCTGAAGTGTTGCTGTGTGACTTCAACATGTCCAAAACGACGTCTGATGCAGTAAATGTGATGCACAACAAACTGAACTTGAAGTAGTTAAAATCAATATTTCTCAACTCACATGAGTGATGAGCACAGAGAAGGTTCTGCAGCTTCAGCAGAATTCATCTCATAGTTTTGTTTTTACAGCAATCACATTTTACCCTTTCAGTTTGGTGAAGGCTCTTGTTACCGAGGATGAGCAGACAGTTGCGACTAGCTGTGACTAGCTTTGCTGAGAGGTTGCTGGAAACAGAGAAGCACATGTGGGAGTGTGCTGAGGTCGTCCAGGAGAGAGGAGCAGGTTCACAGCCGCCTCACAGCAGGAAGCTGCTGCAGGGTGTTTTTCCTGGAAGAGTCCTTCACAGGAAGATGTGACTGTCCCCGTGTTCACTGTTTGCTTTTTCTTCAGCGAAGCAACAAAGAGTTTTACTCCCCCAGACAAAGGCCTGACTGCAGGGGGAAGAGGGGGGAGTCGCCTCTCATCTGGAGATCAGTGGTGCAGCTGCAGTTTGAACCAGTTTACCCAGAGTTGTTCTGGATGAGAATAAAAAGTGTTAGTTAGCCTGGTGTCAGCAGGACGTGGACGTGTTAACTTTCTTTCCTGTGGCAGCGACTGATGTTTGAAACAAAGAACAGCTGATGACTAACAGTACATCAACTTGACTTTCATCACTACATTTCATGGATTCTCTCCAGACACATGGTGACATTTCTGAGGAGGCACTCATCATCTCTGGAGCACCCATTGACTTTAAATTAACATTTAGGACGAAGCGGTTTGATGGTGGAGCTGCATCTTTTATGCATGAGACCAGAGCTCGAGTCCTGTCCCGGATCTTAACTACGTGCTTTAGGTGCCAACCATAGCACATGTAACAGATGAAGCATGACATTACTGCACGAGACGTGTTGGGTTTGGTGGAACTGCCACTGCACTGCATCATCATCACTTATAATTACACTGAGCTGATAATAATGTGACCTGCTCTGATTTAAAGTAGACCCATATAACACCTGTGTGGGAGTCCATAAACATTAAAAGCGTCCTCTGGCCATCCGTCTCCTCATCAAAATGAAACAGTCTCATAAATCTGAATGATGGTCCACAGCTGCTGCAGCAGGACGGAGCCTCTGCAGTATTAAAGGCCCCAAACAGCTCGGGTTCAAACAGCAGAGGATTTAAACGTGGTCGGTCTGCGCTGTGGGACCACTCAGCTGCTGCAAGGTTTACAACCTTCTGTTGGAGGTGTGGACGCGCTGAGAGCGGGGGCCCATTGTCAGTGTGATTGATTGCTTCAGGAGTTTAGTTCACCTCGACTTGAGCAGCGATGAAGCACAGAGAGGAAAAGTATCAACTTCGTGTTTCAGAGGTCAGAGGAACAGTCCTGGACCCTTCAAATCCTGAACACATAACTGTCCCCCAGCGATTTGCACGTAGCCTGTCGTCTGTAGACACATGGTGCCGTAACATGGCAGCCTGCTACCTATGTCGATGAAAGGCTCAGTGGAAGCTAAAGAAAACACGTTCCAATGTTCAGGTGATGACACACAAATGAAGACATAACACTGTTTAACACGTGTGCAAACTGCTACCTTCAGCTGAAAGTCATAATGAAACGTGCCCGGAAAGAGAAAGTCAGTAAACAATGCTGCATGGAAATGATTTTTAGATTTTTAAATGGGCTTTGCAGAGTTTTTGAGGACGGAGCTGTGTTTAATTCACTCATGAGACCTCACACACGCTGCCAGTGCAGAGAGGCTCATGGGAGACGTCCAGCCAAACTGAGCCAAGTGCGAGTTTGGACGAGAGCCACGCTGCTCGCTGGGGAGATGTTTTCTCTCCGCGGGGGAGGGGGTTCACAAACGCAACACAGCTGCCATTTTGTTTTTGTTTTGAGAAGAGACACTGAAGATTGTCCAGCCAACAGGTCAGAGGTCAACCGATAGGACAACAGCGCTTTCTTTTTCCAAAGCAAAAACACAAACACGACGCAGATGGAGATCAGGTCTTCATCTCTCCGGAGCCAGGATATTTCCAACTGCACTCCATCAGCTCAACTATAAATATAGCTGTTATTCCAGTTATTGTTCTGTTATTACTGGACGCTGCATGTGCAGAGAAAAATGCTTCTTATCCAGCGGGACAGTAAATCATTTGTGAGCAGAGCTAATGAGAGAATGGTGGGAACTGAACTGAGACCAGCAGACAGTGCAGAGCGATATTAGAAGAATCCATCACAAAGAGGGAGTCGTGTGAGAACTTCACGTCCGCCCAACACAGCTCGTCATTCAGCTTCACTTTAAACACACAGAAACATGACGGATGTCATCAGGGATCAGTCCCAGCATGTTTAAATAGATTTCAGTGAAAAGAAATTCATTAGAGACACAGTAGGAGACATTTTAGCACCAAACACTAAAAGACGTACATCCATGATTCTTCCACTGTAAGTTCTTCCCAGGTAAGAATTTTCTCCAGTCACTTACAGATTGTAACAGTTCTTTAAGTTTTTTTGCTTTCGTTCTTCTTTATGAGGATTCTGGTTCTGTCTGCCTGTTCACTTTCATTAACGCCCCTTATCTACTGCATCTGCTGGTTTGTCTTGTGTGTCTGTGTTTGGTTTCTCTTTCTTGTTCCCTCCTTGGTGGAAGTAAACGTGCCTTTGTGCCTCCGGTCGTCTCGGACATGTTGTTCCTGCTAATGAGTTGATGGGATGACGGAGCAGGCGGACTGTTGCTGCTTCTAATGAACGCAGGCAGACACTCAGCGCCTGTCAGCCGGCGTCAGGTCGATACAGAATCGGCCGACCGAGGACGCACAGAGAAACCCATTTACAGCAGCAGCGTCGTCATAGAGACCACATTGATTTCAGAGCTTGGTGGCGGATCAGACTCTTTGTTTTGACAAGATCGTCGTGTGTTCAGCGGCTGGAAACATGCAGGAGACGTCGATACTGACTCCATTTGTTTTATAGCTTTTTGATACAATCTGCACTCACAGCTGCTCGCGCACAATAATTTATAGTCGTGACTGTTTGACTTTAGGAGACACTGACTGAGAACATCACATCATACAGCAGAGCCACCAGATGATGAAGGAGCAGACCTTCATTATTCAAATCTTCTTATGATCAAACTGGACCTGAATGAAACTACGGTGTCAGACGCTCGTGAAGAATGTGTGTTCAAACATTTTACCTTCAGATATGTACAGCGTCCTCAGACAGATGAAGCTACTTTGATGAGTAGTGAAATGTTTCAGCCCAATAACTTGGAGGTCCAGTTGCCATGATTCAGCTTCCAGATGTGGAACACAGAGATGATGATGAGAGGTCGTAGATCCATGATACTTAACAACACGATAAGTCAGTGTGACTGTTCGTACACGTGTGCCATGTTGACAGTGACACAAATGTCACTTGGTCCAGTTAAAGTCAGATTACAGCTACTTTTCCAGATAAGTTACCAGGATCCTCATTCAGAAACGAAGCCTAAATGGCGTCAGGTTAATGGAAAGCAGTAAGTAAGCTCTCCTTCCAGGAGCTCCTTGGTGACCAGACGGTTACAGCGAATGCCACCTGGTCCTTGGTCCCAAACATGATTCACACAAATGCAGAAGCTATGGTTCATTTCAGTGCTATGTCCTGTTCTTCAGTGTCACACTGTGTTGGTGCGGTTGACGGGGGAAAAATAATGTTTCTTCCATTTAGCTGCATGAGTCACAGAAGTGCTGTAAATGTAGTGATTCCTCCTCAGACTGGATGGCAGGTAACAGTCTGTGGGAATCAGACACGTTTGGGTGAATCTTCAGCACCAACATCATCACATGGGGATAAAGGTCAAAGGTCACTGCGTCGTATCTCCTGACTCCTAGACGACCTTGTCGTGACAGACGCTGCTCTGCTGCTGATTCGTCTCCGTCATCGCCGAGCCTCCCAGACGGCCCCCACTTTCCTCACCCCCACCCCCGCTCTCTCTCCTCTTCAGGCGCCACATCCGTCTCGCGATTGGGTGTGATCCTGGCCGGTCACCATGGCGACAGCTGCTGAGGCCAGCCAGCAGCACGGGAACTCAAACGTGAGGACTGATGAAGGACAGGGGATGGAGAGAGGAGGGGGGGCGATCCACTGGCAGGGAGTCGTAATAGAGTGTGTGCGAGTGGAGGGGGGGGGGTTCAGGAGGTGAAGACACCCAGCTGTGTCCTCAGACGTGGGCCACAGGTGTGTGTGGGGATGAAATAAATGAGATAATCCACAGGGAGGTGTTTCAGTGCTGCTGCTGCTTCTCTGTTGTGTCTTTGTCTCTAAACACATCATCACAGAACAAAAGCAGAGAATCAGCCCGAGAACACATGAACAAGCGTATCGCTCTGTGACAAACACAACAAGGAGCTGAGTAAGTTCAGAGCCGGTCGTAGTAATCACAGAAACGATACAGACAACGTTCAGCTTCCATTAATTATTGATACGACGGGTCGAGGAGCCGATAGGGACACTTAAGATAAGAAAAAGTACGTTTAACAAAACAACAATAGTGTCACCAGTGGAGAATCTTTCAGTTTTTATCTGTTTGATAATGAAAACATTAATTTAAAGAACATGCACAGCATTGGTTGACTTGATGCAATGGTTATACCCACTCCATCACAGTGGGTGGCAGTATGCACCTTGTTGCTTGGTTTGAATCCACCAATAAATGGAAAGAAGATGCAGAAGCAAACTTTTTGTTTGAACCTGGCAGGACTGGTTTGTGCTTGTTGTGGACTGTTGCAGGTAAAATCCAAATCCTAAAGTCATATGGATGAAGTCTTCGAGCATAATCTAAAATGAAGGTGTTATTTCAGTTTACAGAAGCTGTTTCCTGGATGGATTTGGATTTCCCCTTTTCACCCGGTCATGAGGTAGGTCTCCATTTTCAAGTGTCTCCTGTCCCTGTATGACTCTGAAACAAAGACTTCAAGGAGGTAAAATCTTAGCAGGGATATGTCCTTTGTGAGGTGACATGCTTTTCAGATTGTGATTATTCTCTTATGTTTCTCTTAGGTTTCTCTTATGGTTTGTCTGTATATGTTGAGGTATCTGCCAGTTGTTGGCAAACTGTCTTTGTGATGTTTCATTTATTCAGAACACTTATTGTATTGTACTCAGCGACTCTTTCCTATTAAAACGGATTTTATGAGTTTTAATCACCTGGTATCACCTGTATCAAATAAACATTTCTAATGACGTGAAATGTAGAATTTGTATTTCCAGCTGATCTTCAGTGAGCAGCATTAAGACAGATTTCTGCAGTGGATAACTCATCCATCTAAAAACCAGAAACATGTCTTTACTGTCGCAGCGACCTGTCAGTGCTGAGACGTGTGCGAAGAGTCCGCTAGTCAGAGTCAGATAAATGTGTCTCTGCCTCTGTGGCACATTCTGACAGGCAGGAGCCTTTGAAGCCTTAACATGATAAAAAATCTGCTTCAGTGAAAACTCGGGTCAGGAACTGATGATCCACAGGAGACGGTTGTCTTTAAGAGTCCTCGGAGAGCAGCAGCATGCTAATCACTCCTTTACAACTCCTCCACATCTCCTCCACCCTGCTCCACCAGCTTCAGTCTAACGCTCGCTGACACAGTCAGTGCAAACATCATCTGTCAAACCCGCAGCTTTCACAGTATCCTGGTGGTTTCACTGTAAGACGAACGCTCTGTCACCATCACAGCCTGCGGACCGACTGTCCCGCTCATGTTCTCTACTCCACATCCATCACAAAGGCAAAGTACAATTACTTACCTGCTGCCTGTAAACTGCAGATTAGATATTGTGTTTATGACAGTGAGTCGTACACACAGTACACACACAGTACACACTGTACACACTGTACACACAGTACACACTGTATACACAGTACACACACAGTACACACACTGTACACACTGTATACACTGTACACACTGTACACACTGTACACACTGTACACACACAGTACACACATAGTAAACACACTGTACACACTGTATACACTGTACACACACAGTACACACATAGTAAACACACTGTACACACTGTATACACTGTACACACACAGTACACACACAGTACACACACAGTACACACACAGTACACACACTGTATACACTGTACACACTGTACACACTGTACACACAGTACACACTGTACACACTGTGTATATGCAGCTGAAACCAGAACCACACTGTATAAAGACAAACATCTTTTTCTCTCACTGTCTGACATTAAATCAGAGTAAACTTCTCCTTTTGACTGAAACTCTCTGTCTCGTTATTCTGGTATCTAGCAAACAGACAAATAGACATAATGTTAATTGTAACGAAACCAGCAGAGGTTTAGTCTGATTTAATGTCAGTGACACTGTGTGTGGAAACTTTCAGCTTGGATGTAAAAGCTAATTGATCTGGAATAGATCCTCTGTATAAACCAGCAGATGAAATAGCTGCTCAGGATCTTTGTTAAAACAATTATGGTATGTGGGTTTAGTCTTTGGCAGCTTGTTACCAAGTGACATCAGGTAGAAGCGGCGTCCAGAATATCTCCTATTGAAAGAGCAGGATTGGTGCAGGAGGACTGTTAGTGATACGTCTGCCAACAGTTCGACAGATTCTGAAGGTGGAGGCTGATGTGAATACACAGTATGAAACTCAGACTCTGATCAAACGTAATCAGGCTCTGACTTTACGCTGAGCTGTGCTAAATAAAGCTCTCGCTGTCTGTTTCAGTTTCCTATCAGCGGCCCTGGGGTCCGTTTGGAAGAAGCTGAGAAGCACGATGTGATTGTTTGAACTGTTTATTTCAGAGGCTCCGTCTCTGTGGGCGTTTTGTTTAGCTATCAGCGCTCACCACGAGGAGCCCGTCCAACCGCCACACATTCACTGTTCAGCCTGAACAATGTGGGAGTCCGTTTGTAAACGGCTATAAATATTCACTGTGTGGTTTCTGCTCCACTTCCAGTTTGGTGTTTTGGCTCGAACCAGGACACTTTGATATAAAATTGAAGCCAGTCGTCTGGTTTTCGTGCTCTGTCACAGCTACTGATGCTGCACACACACATGTGAAGGCTGCTGTGTGAGGATGTTTTCTGTGTCTTCATGAACATTGTACTTGTTTCCCCCTTTTCCAGTCCTGTTATGTTTGCTTGTTTTACTCCTCATGCGCGTCCCGTTGTGGTCTGGACGTGTCCAGCTGAACTGTCATGTCCCCGGACTTTCTTTCCATTCTCGCCTGTTTCCCATCTCCTAATCAGTCGACAGTTTATAGAGCCGCCTGCTGCACCTGCCAGGCTGTAAATGATGTTCAGTGGGGTCTTGCTTTATATCTTGCCTTCAGGTTTGTTTCATGATGACGGCAATGACAGTCTCTCATAATGAAAAATGGTTCACTGTTTCAGATCATTTCATCCAGTACAAACTGGCTACACACTGGATATTACATTAGTATGGATGAAATAAATGAGAAACAGGCTTTTAATGGTGGTTTTGGATATGAAGACCAGATGCTGGAGAAAACTGTGGATCTGCAGGTTCTTACACAAGTGCAGAGAGATGAACGTCTAAACTGAGTCTGTCAAATGGACGAACATCGAGTCAGAACGGTTACACTGCTCGTGCGCAGTATTCCAGCTTCGTGATGTTGCTGACATTTGGTGTTATAAGTAGACGTAAAGATAAAGTCTGGCTGCAGACTGCAGAGCTCTCAGATCCTCACTGAGTCTTTTAAACATTTACAGTGGAAAACGGAGACGGCTCCTGACTTATTCATCACGTGTGCGTGTTTCCGTCAGGCTGTTATGTCAGAGATTCTGAGGGGTTAATGCAGCGAGTCGAGGGTTTGACGTGTGGTTTGTCACAGCTGCAGACACCTCAGGGATCAGGTCTGGTCTCTCTTCTATCCGGGCTCGATTACAGAGGGTTACTGACTTTTCCTTATTGTGTTTCCACACAGGTAGATGAAGGTTTCACCTGCTGTTCTAATGTATGTTTGCTGACATGTTCACGTCCACATGTGGAGCTCCTGTAGCAGAACCTTGGGGATCATGTGTAAACGGCATGATGGGATCTGTTCCTGAAAGGCATTAGCATCTGTTACTGTTGTGTTGTATCGACCTGTAACTCGAACGCCTCACCAGTTCAAAGATAAACACACCTCCCACTGTGAAGTCATCAACTTACCACCTCAAACCCTCAGTGCTGATCACCAACCGTTCAAGGAACAATTTAAACCCATATTCTGTCCACTGCAGCTGCACAGTGGTCCAAGAGCCGCTACAGGCAGACGCATGATTTCATTGGGACAGTCGGGGACGAATATTTTCTCTTTCATCACAACTTGACACTAAAACTCAATCTCTTTAGCTCTGTAAATTAATCTTCTTATGAAGTAAAGAGAAGAAAGGACAGAACGGACACAGCCAGAGAAAGAAGCTTTCATCGTCTCGCCTTCTTCTTCTTCATGGAAATCAGTGGAGATAGAATTGAAAGCTGTTCTGTCCTACTGAGTTTAAACTAATCATGAGAACATGTTGTTAGAGTCCCGGTCGGGGTCTGCAGCGCTTTTTAAAACCACTAAAAGTTTAATTTGTTGGTTTATTCTGCGACTTTGTAAAATAATAAAATAGAATAAAGCTTCTGTGTGTTACAGAGCTCTTATAACAGGTTTACTAGATGTACAGACATACGTACACAACGTGTGACGTGAGACTTTTTCATTGATTTGACTTCTAGTTATTGGTTTTTCTGCCATGTTAAGAATCTCTCTGGTGGTTTTGAAAGACAGTCCTGGTCCTCGAGGGCCAGTGTCTCTGCCTTACCCACTGCTAATTACCTGCATCAGTTGTGTTCAGCCAATCAGAAGCTGGAAGTGCAGGTATAGTTGGAAAACAAGCAGCGATTCTTTCTAAATGTTCAGTACCTACAGATGATAACACCGTTGGTCAGTCTGAGCTGTAAACAGAGCCGGATGCAAACTGTTCTCCTACGTTACACATAACCGTTACTTATAAAAGGGTCATGATGTGCTTCTCGTGTCTGATGTATAACTTATATCGTCTTGTGAAGTTCGTTACCCATGTTACACGTAGTCAGAATCCCAAAGCTTGAGGTGAACATGTGTTCACATGCTGGATGGAGGTCAAACTCTCCGGCCAAGACAATTCACTTTGTTTTCAAGTTTTCTTTTTAATGCTGCATCAGTTGACATCAAGTGTGTAAGTCCATATCGAAACCCACTGCTCGTTCTGCTCACGCTCTCAGGTGAGCTCAGTATCATTTTTCCATAAATGTCAGGATCACAGCCTGATCTACCTCCGCAGCTGGACGCACTGCAGCACAACACGGAGTAAATTCATAAAATAATGAATGTGTGAATGAGAAATTATAAGTTAGAAATTCCCAAATGGTGAAACTGATTCATTCGTCATGTGTCGTGACACATAAACACTTTGTGTTGCTCACTGACTCTGCAGACATCTGGCAGCGGTTTGTTCGTGGTTGTGTTTACTTGCAGTCTGTGAAAAATGGCTTTTGGTCTTTGATACCTCGCCACAGTGTGTTGATCAGTAACGTACATACACATTAACTGTGGCCCCGGGAACATGTCACCGTTTGAATTATGTGATTATAGCAGTGTTTATGCATCAGGCATTTTCAGAACCACCCACGTTTAATGCTGTGACTCACCACATGTATATGTTCATCAGCTGTGCAAACAACTGAGAACGTTCACGTGTTCAGTGTTTCTCAGGGTGAAGAGGGATTCAGTGCATTACTTTCACTTATTATACAGAATCATCACCGACTTTATTAAGTCACTGGTTCCGTTCGGTTCTGAAGGGACATGACACCACGGTTGAAATTTGGTGCTACACCCATAACAAACGTGTGCTCCGACGGCAGGACGCAGGTCTGGTTTCATACAGCCTGTGTTAGTAGAGAAACTGTGTGTTTCCTCAGCGCTTGTGTCGCTGACTTTGCGGCCCCTCCAGGTCACGGCTGCGTGCAGGTTATTTGATCAGGACAGTCGACAGACAGACAGAAAGAGGACGACTCTGTGCTGATTCATGGACACAGACACCCTCACAGGAGCTCTCAGCGTCTATCTGCAGGATGTTAGCTCAGCAATAACAACCACTTGCTCATATTAGGACATTTCTTGTGTTGTATGTTTGGCTGCATCAGTCCCTGCTGTGTTAAACACACAATCCCTTTAAAATCAGCGCAACGGCTGAAGTTCTGTCAGACGGTGAAGTTAACTTCAGCGTTTTTCCTTCATCTTTCTCACTCGACACACAGTGTAACAGCTAGAAGCAAAAGTCTGTGTTGGCTCAGATTTACTGTGGGAGCTGCTGTCCAGTCAGTGTGGAGACTGTGGGGATGTGAACTTGGTGTTTGTGTGTTTAGCAGGGGAACAACATTCCTCCATGTTACCACAATCATGATAAGTGCAGTTCAAGACAGTCTACATGACCTCCAGCGAGCTGCCTGCCAGCGGTCAGTAATGAGCAGGGTGGAGGCTCCACCGGAAATCCCAGAATATTTCAGTCTCTTCAGGACAACAACAACAGTGGGGGGAGGGGGGAGGAGGGATTATCCAGAGCTGGAGGAGCAGCACTTAAAGACACAATCTGTATCTGATGACGTCTCACAAACAGACGAGCCAACGTGTCTCAGATCAACCTGCAACATTCAACCACTTCCACATTTATCACGTTTCTTCCGTTGTGCGTTTGGTTGGCTGAAGCTCCGCCCACCTGCCCCTCCGTCTGGGGTCAGAGGACTCCATTATTAATCATGCTGCGCCGACGTGTTTATGTAAACTGCAGTCAGCCTGTGAGTGATGCTTCTCAGGTGTCACGTCCACCAGCAATCACAGCCTGTGTGGGTGGGTGGAGCTGGTGGGGTTGGTGGGGGTTAGGATACGTGAGAGAACAATAGGAGCTGGAGTCAGAGAACGCGAGCGTTTGTCTATCAGAGAGTACACACAGTACTGCAGTATGATGCAGGGTGAAGTATCATAAGTAACAGAACTTGGACAGTGTTCCTCACATTTTAATGTCACGTTCCCCCCACATTCTTCTTTGTCCTCTCGTCCCCCTCCCCCCCGCGCAGCCTCCCCCAGCACTGACCAGAGGAGCCATTTAGACGATTAGATCCAGCGGAGAGACGTACAGTAATTTCATTCTGTCTGTGTCGGTGGGTGGATGAGAAGAAAAGGGGGCGTCGCACCTAGAGAATACATAATGGATCAGTGCAGGATAAAAATAGACCAGGACAACACTGGGGGGGGGGGCGTAGCACTCAGGCCTGTGGTTGCATCTGAACCTCATGTTGCTCTGGGGGAGGAGGGGATGAGGGGAAGACATCACTCTGAACCCGACGCTGGCTCCTTCGATAAGACATGGCACCACTCTGGATTAAAGTCAGATGCAGATGTGGTGCAGCTGGCGGTTCTTCCTTTATTATCCAGTCCTGAAGAAGAAGAAGTGGTTTCTGTGTCTTATAACGAGCGAGGATGTGGACTGAAGTGTTCTTCGAAAGCTGATACATTCACAAGCAGAACTGCAAACTTTCACTAAGTGTGCCTGAAACCAAAGAAAGACAAAGGAGACGAAAGCTCTGTGTGTGTGTGTGTGTGTGTGTGTGTGTGTGTGTGTGTGTGTGTGTGTGTGTGTGTGTGTGTGTGTGTGTG
>JAUYWH010000001.1:884990-900739 GCA_034779795.1 Ctenopoma multispine
TGGAGACTGGATCAGTGAACACATCCAGACAGATGGAGCACAGAAACTGATCTTCAGATCTCAGACAGCTGGCAGCAAACATGTCTACACACTGACAACAAAAGTCAGACTGATTTCTTAAAAATGTTTTTGAATATCACAGTTGAAGAAAACAATTGTCTTTCTTTTCTGTAATTTAATTTCACATAAGTGTGTCTGCAATGAAAACAGTAGAACTTCCTCTTTGTTCAGTAATCACCTATACTCACCAGTATTTGAAATTTTCAATGAGAAAGAACAGACGTTTTTTCTTTCTACAGAAAAAACACAAATTTGTCTTGACTGCGCTGTTGCTCTGACAAACTTTCAGTTTCATTTCAGTCATGTGACACTGAAGTTCTCACATTACTAGTGTTGCTCCTCGTCTTTTTCTTTTTCAGTTTTTTCTTACTTCAGGTTCATAAATAAATCTTATTTATTTAATTGTATGACTCATGACTCAATTTTTAAAAGTTTAATTTATTCAAATATACTTGAGTCAAAAATTATTTTATTCAATCCAAGAACCACTACGATTAAAAATTGTCTTTTTCGCTTATAGTTTAAATTTACATACCAAACTTTGTCTGTAAAAAAAAAGTAAGTGAACTATTTACTATATAATTCAGTGTTGTACATCGACATGGAGTCGTATTTATGAATTTCCCATTGGTTGGTTAATTATTTGATTTGATAAATGTTTTCTTATCTCGTAGTAACCTTGAAACATGTTTGTCCCTCAGATTTACAGTCAGGCGTTTAACAGACAGCTACTAACTGTCAAACCGCGGGGTCCTTACGGGTCCTTCCTGCCCGGAGCCGCTCCGCCAGCCTCCTCACATAAACCGATCGCCGCAGAAAAAGCCACAAATTCGCCCGAAATCCTTCAGAAACCGACCGGGTCGCGGGAGTTATGATGGGCGGTAAGACGAGCGCGATAGCTGCGGGCGTGTGCGGGGCTCTGGTCGTCGGTTACTGCATTTATTTCGACAGGAAAAGACGGAGTGACCCTGACTTCAAGAACAGACTGCGAGAACGTGAGTGTTGACCTCTTCTTCCTCCTCTTCCTCACCTTCAGCAGGCCCAAGAGCTCGGATCTGAACCGATGTGGTCCAGTTCGGTTCAGTTTAAGGTGCCCGTCAGGCGTGTCACGGTAGGAGCTTTTCACAAGGGCACTGTTGTTCCGGCATAGCACCTCCTAGCTTAGTTAATGAAGCTCTCACCAAACTCCCTTTAAATATGTCTCATTTTAACGTTCTCTTAATAGACAGCTAATTTATATAATTGACAGTGCAGAGTTAAGACTGTACAACAGATCATGAGCTCTTTTAGTTAATTTTGTAAAATGCTATATGTCAAATTGATCTCGAACTTCTAAATATTGTTAAAAACATCTTAACTTCATACTCAAGTATGATCCCTGTAGGTTTTAAGGTAGTTGTCTTAAACTGACAGGTTTTTACAATGGAGTTTTGTGGAGGATTTTTCTCTTTCCTTACCTCTTTATTTATCCATATAAATATGAAGCGAAATGCTAAATGTGAATCCTCTTTTCAGCAGTGCCCCCCAGTCATATGTAAAAGTAAATGAAGTTGCACCAGTGCTTTAGCAGCTTAGCCATCAGTAAATGAGGATTGGCAAATTTTTCCTGCTCAGATTTACCTCTGTGTGTTAGTATTTACTCCTGTTCAAAGTAAAGGTTCTTACGTGAAGCCAGATCTGGCTGTGTTTTTTTTATTCATTGCTGTCGTTTAAAATAAAATTAAAACTTCAGACTCATTCATAAAGCTGTTGTTCGATGTCAAGCTGTTACACAACCACACACAGTCGGTGTCACCTGTGCCACTGAAGATTATGATGTTAAATCAGGGAACAGTGACATGAGGCTGTGCAAAGAAAAGCACCTCAGACCTTTAACACAGTGGGCAGAGAACCAACCAGCATCAGAACCAGTACGCTGCTCTTAACGTCTCTGAACAGACCTTTTGCCAAATGTCAACTAAATTAAATGTGGCAGGTATTTAGTAGGTAGTAGTAGTAGTTTTTAATCAGTCTTGGCGTCTTCTGGTCTTCATGTAATCCCAGGCTGACTCCCCCATGAGGGGGGAGTTCACCATCTGTTGTAGACCTCTAGGTTCTCTTTATCTGTGACTGTGGTTCTCAGTGACTCTGGCTGGATGTTGGTGCATGTTATAGGGCTGCAGAATGAATTTGGGACCAATTGAGATTAAGATAAAATATCTAAAAAACTAACAAGTTAGGGTAATAAAGTAAAATAAATTAGAAGCTGTGATATTGGGCTACTGTAAACCCCTTTTTAAACTACCTTTACATACTACTGTAAGCAAAGGTAGAATTAAAAACAGCAAATTGATGTGCAACATAAATATGTACAGTATTGTGTAACAATGCAGTAATAATACATACTGTACTATGCTGTAAAATAAAAGTGAATTGTGGTTTAACATTTAGTGTAATCATATAATATTGTGTAAATCTAGATCATATTGCAGTGCACAAAGTGTTGACAGTGCATATTTTCATTAATTTTAGATTTTATCCCATTTAACTGCAGTGTTTTAAAGTATTCCGACAAATTTACTTATTTCCTCTACGTCTGAGAGTGAGATGTTCAGATCTATCTCAGCCTCATGTCTTTGTGCTCTGAAGCTCATCGATTGTTTTGTTTCTCGCTTTTTTAATTGAATAGTTTGTCAGAAATGTGACACAGTGTTTCTTTTGTTGCAGGCAGGAGAAAGCAGAAGGTGGCCAAAGAGAGGGCAGGTTTGGCAAAGGTAAGAATAATCTTTTTAACGTCGTCATGCTGGAGTCACAATAACTCAGTGTTACACAGTAGACACTTCTACATTGTAAAGACTGGATGATCTGATTAGATGACAACTCATCCCTTTGAAGAAGCTGACAGGAACAAAAGTGAAACAGAGTTTTGATGATATCTCACTTCCTGGATGGAGGTAGACCTGTGCACTTTACTTTACAGACCTGTGGTTTTAAGCACATGACAGTAAATCATTCCATCCTGAGGATCTGACGGGATCATAAAATCATCACAGCATCACAGAGAGATTAGTTCTATTTGTTCTACTTCTCGTGGCTGATTGTTGACTGTGCTGCAGCTTCCAGACTTGAAGGATGCTGAAGCGGTGCAGAAGTTCTTCCTGGAGGAGATTCAGCTGGGAGAGGAGCTGCTGGCTCAAGGTAACACCTCCAGTCTAAAGCTGGTCCAGATCACTGCTGGCATGTTTCAGCGTCATCATATCTGCTGCTGTCATTTTGTTTCCTCAGGAGACTATGAGAAAGGCGTGGACCACCTGACCAACGCCATCGCGGTGTGTGGTCAGCCTCAGCAGCTGCTGCAGGTGCTGCAGCAGACTCTGCCTCCACCTGTCTTCCAGATGCTGCTCACCAAACTGCCCAGCATCAGCCAGGTAGGCCCAGCACATTTTCTAACTGGTACTAAATCAGTAAGTTAGCTCCAGCATTAGCCCACAGCCAGTCAGGTAGATCGTACTCCACAGTGACCCAGAACCAGTCCGCCACATCCAACACCTCTAACTGGTTTCCAATACATTACATAGGCCTCAGAGCCCTGTTTGGTACAAAATCTGCCAGGTAATCCCAGACCGGATAGTCACCACCTTAAAGGGTACACACCTAGCAGGCTAGGTCCTACACCTCCTTGTGTGACCCAGTGGCAACTAGGTAGCTGTAAGACCCTTAACAGTGGTGACTCATGTAGTGTGAACTAGTTCAAAATTCATCCCCTATAACCCTAAAGGCTCTAACATGATCTAATTAGACCTCACACAATGATTCCAGAATCAGCAGGGTAGCTCTACACCTCTGTAAGTTGTCAGTCAGACAAGTAGCCCTCTAAACTCATTACTAGTCTAGAGTTATCAGACCTGACTTATGAGCCCGCTTCCATTAGGAAGTCCCTGTCCTAGACTATCTTGTGGTAGGTAGACCCCACAGTCCAGAATCAGCTCTGATTGTTTGCTTTCTGCTCCCGTCCTGCAGCGTATCGTGAGCGCTCAGAGTCTGAGCGAGGACGATATAGAATAAGAAGAGGACTGAGAAGAAACGAGCTCCTAAGCCTGTTTACTCTTCTTCTTCCATCTCCACCTGCCAACGCCTCGGCCTCCATCACTGACGTCAATCACTTCCTACCACAGCGTCCTAAAGGGAGCTAGTTTTTTATTCCTGGTTTATCTGTGTCAGTAGTGTTTGTTTTTTACATAAATTACCCGTTTTGGGGTATTGAATATCTCGATCATTAAGCCCAGAGAAATACAAACAAGCTCCTCCCCTTTCCTCCATCTTTAGGCTATATACTAACCCGACTGGGCGTCTGCCTTCATGGTTATTGTGATATCAATTGTGGAACGTTACAGAAACATTTATGCTTGGACGCCTCACAGAGTATTTATTGTTTTGTTATCAGTCGTCTTTCTTTTCAGTCGAACACTTTTTAAAAAGTGATGAAATGTTTTGTTCATTTTAAAGAGGACGAACCTCTTCAGGAAAACATTAAAAAAACTGAACAAACTATGAAGTTGTTTCCTTTGATTTTTATTCCCGGACACACCTGGTCAAATGTTCCATGATCTAAATGTTGATGTGATATTGTAGCTTCACACTAGACGATTAACAACTCTCCGCTTCATTCAGATGTCCTGCACCTGGTTGGACAGCTGCTCTTCCTGTAACCCTTTATTCTTGTAACTTATACATTCTAAAGAGGATTTGGACACCCCAATTTGGCTTGTTCTTGTTTTACAGTGTTCTCCATCCTGCTCAAACATTGCTACCAGCCAATGAAACCTAGAACTTTGATTTGACATCAGTGGATGAAATATTCAGACCTGTGAAAATGATCATCTACTAGGCATCCAAAACCTTAAGTAAAACTACAGTATGAAGGTAAAAGTAAAGCACTCATGCAGAAATTATCCCTGAAATGCTGCATTAATGTGTTGCATACATCACTTTTAGCTTCAGCTCCTAAGCATGGACTGAATATAGTTCTAGGACCTTTTAAACCTTTTTCACTACAGAAACTTGCTGACCTGTAACTGGACTTGTCCTCTTTTATTTCCACTGTCCTCCAACCACAGTGCAGTGCACAAGTTCAGTGCTGGTCTGCAGGGCTGTCGTCTATGACATGCTGAACACGAGGGTCGTTGTGCTTCAAATACCAGCATAATGTGCTGAATGACCATGGCAACTGGACTTTTTTCTTATTAGGTGAAAACATTCCTATACTCATCAGTCTGAGAAAAGTTGGTTCGAGACCAACAATTTATAATCTGGTCACACCCTTCTCCTTCTATTGTCCACGTAATAATTATAGTCAGGCAGGCGTGAAGTAGAGCTAACCTGGAGTCACAGCAGACCACTTCTGCTCTACACGTTCAGGTTATGGGAAGCTCCAGGTTACAGATCAGTAAGTTCCTGCAGTGGAAAAGAGCTAATGGGGGAGGACAGGCGTGTTCAGAAAATGTTCAAAAGAACAAGAAAGAGAAAGAAATGTGGGCCACACACCTGTGTTTTACATGACAGCTGGGCTCAGTAGAGTCTTTGTAGATGTTAACAGATTCATGATGCTTAAGTTTAATTATAACAGATTCCACAAAAACCAACAACTCTGTTCAACTAATTCAGAAGACAAGATAATCCAATACAGCAGCATGGTACAACGTAACGATGGTTTTTGTCCGTATCTGTTAGAGACGCTTGCTATAAAACTTTGTTCTTAACAGACAAGATATAATTGGATTGACTGACTTCTGGTGCAGTTGTCTAGTTTGCAGCTCTTTTTCTCAAACCCTCAGAGTGTGGAACATGGAGCAAACAGAGCTGCTTTCACTTTCACTGTTGACTCAGTAAAAACTCTTGACAGAAAGTTATTAAGACAAAAACACTTGCAGTTCTGTATAATGTTAAATTTTTCCTCAGAGTTCTGGTGTCATATATGAACCGTCTTCTTTGGCTTCCCTTTCTTCTTCAGTCTTTTTTTAGTCTTTTTCATTGGATCCACCGTCTCTCCTTTGAACGAGGTGGAGCTTTTTCTCGGCCTCGGCTGGTTTCCACCAAATATCTTTGGAGACTTGAAACCTCCTCGTCCACCTCCCTTATCCTTTCCTGATCCCCTAACGGGGCCCTTTGCTGGGCTCTTGCCGGGAACCCTGCCGGTTTTTCCTGTGGTTTTATTCTTCTGCTTCTCTTTCTTCACCGACCTCTTCACCCGGATCGTCCGGCCTTCTAGTTTTGAGCCATCTAGTTTTAAAGCCAACTGCACCGAGTCGGCGCTCTAAGACAGGAACACACAAAGTAAAGGTAAAAATGATTATAAAAACGGCATTAGTGTGTTTCTTGTTATATCATAATACATATTTAGCAGTTTTCCCAACAAGCCTTGATACCAATTAGAGAAAATAATACATGGCCACCACCATTACAACCACTATAAACTACATCATCTAATAGACCAACTTACGGTCATTTAGCCATGTTGTGCTGTAAAATGTTTGTGTTGTTTTGTATGCATGAAGCTCTGAGCTTTGGGAGGTTGGCGTTGTCATACCTCAAAGAGGACGTAACCGAATCCTTTCCCCAGTCCAGAGTTCTGGTCTCGGACCAGTCGCACAGCCTCCACTGTGCCGCACTCCTCAAAATGCCGCCGAAACATGAGCTCATTTATTTCTAAACACATACAGAGATTCAACTAGGTGAACCTAGTGTTAAAGTGAACCTGCCATGGAAACAGAACGATGCAGAAACACTTACCAAACGAAAGGTTTCCCACGAAGACAGAACGTTTGTGGTCATGCTGCAAAACAACAACACCGACAGAATTCATCGTCAAACACTCGCCGCAGGTTTTTTCCAAGTTAAAATTGTGATGTTTGAAGACTCACTGAGCTGTCAGTCACTCTGTCCACTCGGATGTAAAAGTCTTTCTCTATCTCCATGCCATTCCTGTCAGATCAGACAATAAAAGACACTTTTAGACAATGAAGTCGTTTGTTGACGGCTCATGTTTCCTGTGACTGTCTGACCTCTCCAATGCCTTGATGACTCCATCCTCGTCTGTAAACACCACGTAGGCATTCACGCTTTGCTTCTTGGGATGAATCTTGCGTCTATGAAGTAAAAAGAGGCTCAGTTATACAAAGAAGGTGTTGACATGTAGTTTATCTTGTAGTTTACATTGTTGATGGGAAGCCAGTGAGGGATTATGTGAAAAGAAAAGATTCCTAACAAGGCAGAAGCAGGTATTTTTGTTCCAATTCTCAAAACCATTTCTTAGAAAGTTTAATTTTCCTAGCATCCTAATTCTGTCGTTCGTTTCTATTTCTATGTCACTGATTTTAATTTAACTTTATCTCATGTAACGAGAAGCTCAGGAACAAACAACACAGAAACAAACTTACTTGATAGCGGCTACTTTGCGAGATATGGACGGATCCTCTCTGACCTGCAAGAACAAAACAGAATAAATCTTAATAATTAGATGTTTCTTCAATGATCACTCGATCGTGCTCCTAAAAATGTCTGAATGCGCCCAAGTGTCCCAAACCATCAGTAACTCGTGTAACCCCCTTTGTAGCAAAAACCTTTTCCAGTATAGTCTTGGAGGGATTCTAACACATCCATATTTCTAGATCAGCTCTGGGTTGTTTGTGCCATGATCTGTCTGTGTTTCCACTGCATTTCTATAGATTTAAAATCAGAACTTTGTCTCTGTCATTTCAAAACGTAACATTTCTTCTGCCTTAACGTTTCATAACGTTATAAGCTTCTTCAGTGATGACAAACACACTGGTCCAGAACACAGGATAATTTTCCAGAGTAATTCAATAAATCCGTTTATTTCTTTGTTTCACAGTTTAGCTGGATTCCATTTCATTTGATCTCAGAGATCCTCTTGTTGTGTTGTGAGGTGATGTGAGATTCTTTTTTTTTTTATTCAGTCAGTGGCTCAGGTACAAGCTACTATAATCTTGCCGAGAACCAGACTGGGAGCATTGTGTATGTGCATTTTTTTTTACCACAGAGCGAAAACGGATGGACTCGATGGATCCCTTGTCTTTGAAAAGGCTCCGCAGGGTCTGTAAAACAAAAAATAATACAATCTGAAGTCTGATTCTTCTTCTTTTGTTTTAAATGTACATTATTCCTCAATTAATAATTTAGCTTTATAAGTTCAATTAATCAGTTTTTGCCTAATCTCAGCTAAACGGTTTAATGTAAACACTGAAAATTTAATTATCTGATGTTTTCATTATGTTTGAGATTGTATGAGACTGAGATCATTCCAAGTTTGCTAATGGACATTTAAAAGATAAGTATAATTTATAAGACAAACCACATGGAAACTTCCAGCAGTCGCAGTGAAGTTTCAGTGAGTTTTACTGTGGAAGCTGTTGTGTGTTAACATCCTCATCCCCACTTCAACGATACCTTCTTCGTGCAGCTGATGGGCAGGTTGCCAACAAACACCGTCCTCTTCCTCTTAACGGCCTCTTCCTCTTTGCCGGCCTTCAGCCTCTGTCTCTTCATCACCCAGTGCTCCACATCATTCACTCCGCCCACCTCCGACGCCTTCCTCTTACTGTTCTTCTTCACGGATGTTTCCTGGCCTTGCTCGTCTTCGTCTGCTTTCTGTAAACTGCTCTCCCTGAAACCACCAGACAAAAGGAAGAGGAAGATGGAGAGACATCAGAAAACAGAAAGAGAGAGAGAGAGTTACAGAATCAGAGGTTTTGGACTGAAGCTGTTTCATTAGTTTCATTTTTTTTCCAAGAAAGAAAAAGAACAAATTCTCTAATGAAATCTTCAAAAATCGGCAGCAGCTCTGTACATCACTTTAGATATGGACCAACGTTTGCATCTGAACTTCTCACCTGTTCTCCAGCTTCTGGTCAGCTGCTGATTTGTCCTTTAACAGCTTCTTTTGTTTCTGGCTGGGTTTAACTTTGACCTCATCCTTCTGTTCCTGATTTGTTTCTGTGGTCTTCTGAACAGGCTGCACATAAAACAACCAATCACATGAGACATGGTAATGTTTGCTGATGATATTTTTTAATTGTTCAGACAAACACAGGATGCAGCTGCTAGCAAGTACTGCCTGGTACACGTGTATTAGGTGTTGTCCAGAAACTATTAAAACCTCATCAAGGAGCCACATTCTCACTCTGGGTATCAGTTTACTTCATCAGCATGAACACACTCATTAACTGTAGTTAATTGTTATACTTTCATCATTCTGCTGCCACACACAACTGCACTTCTTTCTCCAGTTTGACTGAATGTTGTTTTAGGACCACATCTTTAAGCCCTTTGTTTGATGTACCTTTGGAGCAGGCTGGAACAGGAGGGGTGCAGCTGGCGCAGTGGTGCTGAACAAAGATGACAGAGATCCAGAGCTGGCAGAGTTTTTCTGGAATAAGCTTCCTGACACCTGACCCACCACATAGTCGGCTGACTGCTGCTCCGCTGAAGACTCTCCACTGAGCACAGAAACACAGAAGTGAAGAAGGTACAGCACTGAATGACAATATGAACGATGGTGTTAATACACTAAGTTGAGTTATATGTATGGTAATAAAAAAACTTTAGCTAAAGATCTAATGGTTAGAAGTCATGTTGGGGGGGGATTTTCAATCCTTTATTTGTAAGTAAATAAAGAAGTTTAACGTCTGAGCTTTTTCATTAAATGTTTTTTTCCCTTGACAACATGTTTGAACAAAGATCATGATCAAAGAAATGTCGTAGTTTATCTTTATTCACGTTCATCTGAGAAATAGAAATGTGTAAACAAACCTCTGCTGAAGTTTCTTCTTCATGTTTTTTCTCAGTTTATTCCAGCGGACTGACTTCCGGTTTGGTTCTTTAGTTCAAAATGAAGAATCTGAAGTTAACTGTAGCATTTACACAGATTTCTACGATTTATTCTCCAATAACATGGTTGCTGCAGCACGTTCACACGTTTTCTCTCCAAGAGCACAGCTGCACAACTGCGATTTGTTTCCCACAAGAAACACGGTGACTGCCGCACAAAGGTTCCTCTAATATGTTATCGATTAAAGTTCGGTTTGTGCCTCCCAGCGGACCGGTTTAGGCTTGAAGCAGTAGAAAGGACCAGAACCTGGAGACGGAGTGTGAACAAATAAACGTATATTTAGATCACAGTATATTTGAATTGGTTATAATGAGAAACGTTCAGCGGGAAAGAAGTGCAACCTCTAAATGTGTCACTTCCGGTGAGTGACAGACGTGAAATGTTTTGGTTTGAGAACTAGCTCACTTCAAAGTCACATATTTAACCGTCCCAGGTGATTTAAGTCGTCTTTTTCATCTCGGTTACTACTTTACAAGAGATGTTCACAGTTTAGGTTAAAGTAAGCCTTGTTCTGTTGATGTAAAATATAAAATACCTAAAACAGCGTTAGCTTGTTGTCACAGCTGAAACACTAAAACAGCGTCGTTCACCGTTACTGAAGCACGAACGGGGATTTTTATTTATCGTCTCTGGGTTTTCTTTCTTCTCTCAGGTGTCTTTTATGGGAGCCGACCAGATGGAGTCGGAGGTGCCGGCAGACGCAGTCGGGAGGCGGGTGTCCTGTAGCGGGGAGCGGGCCACGGTGCGGTACGTGGGCCCGGTACCACCCACAACAGGTAGGGTTCTAGAACGTCAGTCACCTTCAGACACGTTGTGGATCTTTCTACATTAAAGGTCTTTGGCTCCAGGTGTCCTGGTCCTGGTGCTGGTGATAGGTTCGCGTATGACTACAACACATGGAGTTAGAAGTGTCGGCTGAGACTGGGAGTGAGGGTGTTGATCACATTACTAAAATGACCTTTAGCTGTCCACACTGACTCTTCGTCGTCTCTACGTTAATCATTTCACTAACCACATGTCGGTTTCGTGTTTCCAGGCCTGTGGCTTGGCGTGGAGTGGGATAATCCAGAGAGAGGCAAACACAACGGCACCCATGAAGGAGTCCAGTACTTTACATGCAGGTAACCCCCAGCAGTTAATGTCACATGAAGACCTCAGAGAACTACAGGATGAAACTGAGTAAATCATGAAGAGTAAGTAAATGTCTCCTCTTTGTCAGACACCCTAAAGGAGGTTCGTTTGTGCGTCCAGTGAAGGTGAGCTTCGGCGTGGACTACCTGACCGCTGTGCAGCAGCTGTATGAGATCGATGCAGAGGAGGTGTTGACTGAGGAGATCTCTATCTCCTCCAAGAAGCTCAAGTGGGGGGGCATCAAGGAGCGCAGGTAGGATGCTGGTGAAATGTAGATGCGGGATCGTAGTCTGGAGCTAAGAGTGAAGCTCCGTTCATTCCCTCTGTTTCTGTCTCTAGTTTCGAGAGTCTTCCATCGGTGTTGCTGAGTCGCCGCGAAGTGAACGGCGCCGGAGCTGATGGAGAAATCCGGAGAACAACACCCAGTATCCTTCTACAGACACGTCAGGCCTCATCTGACTGCAAAAACTACAACTGGTACTTGACTTTACCCGTGTGAGGTTGTGACTGTGTGAGTGACTTTGTATTGAGACGCCTTAACAGCAGCGATCAGACGTCCAGTGGTTGGACCTGAGTGGGAATCTGCTGTCCTGCTGGGAGGACGTGGCAGCCATCAGCGAGCAGCTGGACAAACTGGAGGGACTACAGCTCAGGTACAGCTTCCTCCTGTGTGTGTGTGTGTGTGTGCGTTAGAGCCCCCATCACTGAACATTTCATCTTCTTTTTAGCTACAACAGACTGTGTTTGCGCTCTGAGCCCTCAGCTCACAACCAGGCGTTCTGCAACCTCAAAGTCCTCGCACTTAACAGCTGTGACCTCACCTGGCCACAGGTACGTAGCAGGTTACTGTCTAACACCACACGTGATGTTCACATGCACACAGTGTTCATACCTGACTTCATTATATTATCTCAGAATCAGATGTTCTGCATCAGGTGCAAAGATGATTAAACTGCTGAGAACAAGTTGTCATGGTAACACAAACTGTATTTAGGATATAATTAGATGAATCATGCAGAGATACCTGAAACCAAAGAAAGCTTAAAAAAAACCACCAGTCTCAGTTCCTCTTATTTATCGTGTCTGTCTCTTACCGAGCTTCTCTAAACTGGTTTATCAGATCCTGGAGTGCGCCCCCATGTGGCCTCAGCTGGAGGATCTTTGTGTAGAAGAAAACAACATCACAGAGCTGCAGAGGTGACTCTACCACGCGTCTTTCCTTCCTTCCCTCCTTCTGTTGTTTCTGTCTCTTGATCCTGACTCCTGTATCTGATGTGCTTGAACTGTTTAAGGCCGCAGGGCGTGCTGCAGTTTCTGAGGAGTCTCAATCTGTCCAGTAATCCACTGGTGCAGCACAGTGTGCTCAGTGTGTCCGCTCTGTCCAGGTACTGTACACAGCTACAGCTACAGCAGTTACTATTTTATTACTGAATTTCTCTTGTGTGTTGTGCTGCTCTAATTTGCAGTATGTTGATGTTAAAAGCCGCAAAACCACTGATGCTTGTTTTAGTGTTTAATGTGAATGTCCTCTGTGTTGTTCGATCACAGACTGGAGACGCTGAACTTGTCCCACACTGGACTGTCTGACCTCCGATTTGATGACGCAGCTCCTGGTAAAAAAAATCATGTTCTCAATAAACAACTTCCCACAGCTCTCAGTGTTCACTGCTGACGTTCTCTGCTTCATCACATGTTGCAGTAAAAATAGAGTTTTGGGTTTTACTAAATATTCTGATGAAGCTCCAGCTGTTAAAAAAATGAATCTGTGCAGGATCTCAAACATCGATGTTTCCAGCACTGAAGATTCTCAACCTGGACCAGAACAGCATCACTGAGGTCAGTGTTTTCTGCTCCAGTACAAACACACGGGTGTTTGAGGTTTGTCACCATCTCTCTGAAGGTTTAATCAAGACATGAAAACACGTGACTGTTTGTGTTTTATCAGCTTAGAAATATTCATGTTCACTTCACAATGACTTAAAATGGTTTGTGTTAATATTTAATGTTAATATCAAATGTTTTCTCAGTCTGTTTTCTTCTCCCTAGTGTTTTATTATTTGGCTTTGCTAACGATAAAAATAAGATATTTTCAAAATAAAAGTACGGCAGAGTGAATCTCTCTCTCTCTCTCTCTCTCTCTCTCTCTCTCTCTCTCTCTCTCTCTCAGTGGCGTGTGGTGGACGAGTTGGCAAAACTTCCCAGTTTAGTTCAGTTTTCGTGTCGTGGTAATCGACTGGTGAGCAGCGATGGAAACCCCAAAACAGCCAGTCAGATGCTGATCGCCAAACTGGGACGACTGGTCGTCCTTAACAGCTGCGAGGTGAGCTCAGTGTGTGTGTGTGTGTGTGTGTAGTCATGTTTGTGTGTTTAAATTGACCCGTTTCCATGGGTTCCACCAGATCCACGCTGAGGACAGGAGGGGGGCGGAGCTGGACTACATTAAGATGTTTGGAGAAGAGTGGCTAAAAGCCGGGGGGCGGAGTCAGACCAGCAGCCAGTTCACCTGTCAGCACCCGCGTTTCCAGAGCCTCATCGACAGTGAGTCATGTTAAATTAATGTTAAATAAACTTTTCTGACATCAGCTACGCCAAACATTCTCCTCCGTCACCTTCACAGGTTTCCGTTCATGTCGTAACACGACACCTCGCGTGTGTCAGAGAGTCTGAGGAAAGATACAACTCGTCATGAATGAAATATTTCATTCTTATTCTGTATTTTAGTCACTTAATTAACTTTTTATTGTGTTTCAGAGTACGGAGCTCCAGACGAAGGCGAGCTTAAGAAGCCGGAGCCGTTTGCCCTAAAGAATCAGCTGCTAAGTTAGTCCAAGTCTTCCTGCTCTCTGATTGGCTAGTTCCCATTTCACACCACAATAAAACCACAGGACAAACTGATTTTTTTTTTCTCCCTTCATCAGAGATTACATTTGTGTTTCCTGATGACGCTGAGCGGAAGCCGATTGAGAAGAAACTTCCAGGTAAAACAGCAGAAAAATAAACTCAGCAGCTTTACTTTATTCTTCTGTTCTTATCTTGTTAACACTTTGAACTAAACACCCACCTGCAGCCTCCATGGTCGTTCAGAAGGTGAAAGGACTCCTGTACAGACTGCTGAAGGTTCCTGCAGCAGATCTCAGACTCACCTACATCAGCCCCAAGGTAACGTGTCCTCACAGCCACCATCACTCGTTCAGTTCAGTGATGACGCAGTTTGGTATAACCTCAGTTAGTAATGTGTAAAAGTTGTGTTGCTCAAAATTTGATTAGTGCAAAGTAGTATTTTTTTCATTTTTCATGTTAATGTCTTTTATTGATGTGCACTAAGTCATGTGCATTGAATGGTTGACTTGAAGTGACCAAACCAGCTGGTGACATCATCATGTTTTTCGCACAGCAGCGCTGAGCGTCGTCTTTTCTGTGCATCACTACAACATTTGTCCTGTCAGAACAATGACAACACGCTGACTTTGTCTGTGTCTAATGTCGCTGCAGCAGAGTGCGGATACATTATTGTCGCATTCTCGTTTTATTTAGATGGATTTCTTTAAATGAAAACTGTAGTTTAGTTTTATTTTATTGCTGCTACTTTGCTTATTCTTAGTTTTATGTACTGACAGAATCTATATCTAACTGTCTAACTGGAAAGTTCATTCATTTTATTGACTATGTTAGTTTACATGTAGCTGAAACAACCTTGAGCTAAATCTTAGCTTGTAGCTAAACATGAGCCTCTGAGTAATTGTACAGTTCATATTCTGAAGAGCTTCTTATTTGTTTCAGCAATCAGCAGATTAGTTACGGTGCAGTGCGACTATATATATATATATATAACTATATATATCAATATATAGTTTGATCCTGTTCTCAGTACAAATCAAGAAAAGACTGAATACTGTAGAAGCGACAGTCGCTGCATTACAGTAGCTTTGTTCGCTAATAAATCAAATTGTTTATCATTAAATGTCGTCTTCGTTGCAGATGGCAGGGACGGAGTTTGACATCGACAGTGACCTAAAGACTCTGCAGTTTTACTCCATAGAGGATGGAGACCAGGTACTGGTCCGCTGGTCCTGACCCAGAGCAGGAGGTGAAGAACCAGCGCAGTTCAGAGCAGAAGCTGCTTCTCTGTTGGAGTGAAGTACAGCAGCAGACAAAGACTCACAGTGAGGTGGATTAGTTTTTTAAGGATCTGTGGATGCGTTTCAGATCCTGAACTATATACATACACGCAGCTTCATGACAGCCTGATCACTTCACTACAGGAAGAAGATCCAAGACTCAATAAACTAACACATTTACTTTGCTCTGGTTTGAGTTCATTGTTTAATGGATCGAGCTGTACTGAGGTGGTAGAAGTGATTTCAAAACACTGCTTTATCACGATGGGAAGTATCACAGCTAATTCTCAAGTCACATTACAGTAGAAAGTAATAAGTACATGCTCTATAATGTTTGAAAGTACAAGTACTCCACTAATAACACATCTCTGGAAATGTCTAATATCATTCATAGAGAGAACGACTTTAAAAACCTTAATTTCTTCTATTAATGGAAAATATGTAAGAGTCACACTGTGCTGCTGCAGTTTAAATTCAACTGGACTGTGTTGTTTCCCCGGGGGGGGGGGGGGGGGGGGGGGGGGGGGGGGGGGGGGGGGGGGGGGGGGGGGGGG
>JAUYWH010000001.1:904070-914285 GCA_034779795.1 Ctenopoma multispine
TTTAACTGTAGTTTATGTGTTGAAGCATTTTAACGAGCTTCCCCTGCGACGTGTTTTTCCATTTCATACTGTATATTAAACTCCAATCTCTGCCGAGTGTTGTGTGAGTCTGTGCACAAACAGATCACAGAGGAAAAGAGCGAACAAGAGGTGAAACCTCTTCTTATTTGTGCCTTTTCCATCTTTTGATTTAAGGGGGCAGAACGTTTGTTTAAGGGGGCAACGCCCCCTCTGGCCCCAGCGTAGAGCCGGGCCCGTGTTATACCTCAGAAATCTGTCAAAGTTAAAGAAGCTGTCTGCTCTGCAGCGAGGCGTTCAGAGACACCAGAGAGTGTAGGTCATCCGTGTTTCAAAAAGTTCCTCAGTCCCAAAAATCTAAACCAAAATCGAGCCCCGAACCAAACTGTGGATTTGGAGAATTGTTTGTCTCCACATGTCGGCCCTGCGGTGGACTGGTGACCTGTCTAGGGTGTGTACCCCACCTCTCGCGCGATGAACGCTGGGATAGGCTCCAGCCCCACCGCGACCCTTAAGAGGACAAATCTAACATCTAAATTCAGGTTAGAAAACTCTCACATATGATAAACAAATATTTAATTATAAATATGTACGGAGGCTCATGTGTGTCTATAACTAGCTAAAAAGTGGGAATGAGATGATTCATGTTTCACATGTGACAATGTGTTTGTCTTGTTCTTTTACTGCAGTAAAGTTAGTTTAAGTAACTCTAACATTATACTATGATAGTTTTAGAGACCAGAGGATTAACAGTAGTTTGTTGCATGTTCGCCCACGAGGACAAAGTTTAACAAACACACTGTTAAAAGACCAGATACAAAACGTTGCCAAGGCTGCAGCTTTAAGGAGCGGAGGAACAGTTCATTATCGTGGCTGAAACTTGTTGACCCGTTACAGAGACCAGCAGGTGGACACAGATGGTAAAAACCGATTCTCAGCGCTGGCTTTGAGACCTGAACTATACAGCAGGCAGCGCTGAGAATCGGTCTCCATATCCACAGCTGGCTTCCCGGAGGTCTCTTCATCCCAGAGTTCCCACGCTTATATTCACCCACATGCTATATGAGCCTGGAATCAATTACTGTGCTCAGTGAGGACGTGAGTACTCTCACTGCACTGAACCTTCTCCGGAGTCCTGGTGTTGAACCAGACAGGACAACAGATCCAGCCTCAGTTTAGAAACATGCTCATGTACCTCAGGTTTACCAATACTGTCAGTTTGAGGCTTTAAGACCCTAGCAGCTGCTGGAAGGCGTCACTGACTCACAGGTACACAGCGGTGAGGGTGTGAGGAGCAGAGTAGTTTGTTTTCCAGTCTCATGCTTGAGTTCCAGAACCTCTGTATTGTAGCTTTAAGAACTAATGTTGTAATGATTCTTTAGATGTTTGGATCAGACTTCAATGTTTCTCAGGGGGTTTTGTAATATGAGACATGGACGGTCTCATATTACAGTCTGTACTGTCCCGTCTTCCAGAACCAACACAGGAACCTGTGGAAAGTGTGCGTCACAGGTTTCTTCATCTCACCCCCACAAAGAAAGAAAACCAGTGATCTGTACCTTGTGGACACTGCGTCGGTGTCGTGGTGATGCCGTAGACCCGAGAGCGTTTCTGTGGCAAAAACTCTTCCATCTCTTTCTCTGAGCGACGGTCGACAGCGATCACCGCCTCCCTGTAGAATAACCAACACATGAATCATGTAAACATTTAACACAGACCAAACAGTTTGATCAAGGGAAAATCATTACAGCTGTGAACACAGCTGCAGGACTTTATAAGACAGTTCCAGTCAAACACAAGTGAAAGTGTTCGACCACCTGGAACCATGGTGAGAATGTTCGACTGCACATATGAAAGTACTGAAGCTGCATCCATCACTGTTACCAGATCATATCAGCTGTGCTTAATTGCTGCTAATTCCATCATTTAAAAAAAGGCCAAATTAAGCTTTCGTGTTGTTGGTCTGTGTCTGTACTCAACCAAAGATCCTTTGTGACTGAAGAAGCTCCACTCCTACAATGATCAGCGTGGTGAAGACACATTTATATCTGATCTACAATTTAAGTTAATAAAGTTAATATTTAAAAAAATAATGTGTGCCAAATGTGTTTTTCTGTCAGATACATGTTCTGCGTGTATTCAGCACAAACATTTTATAATAAATTAGGTTCCATCTTATTTCAGATTGAAGCCACAAGTTGTGAACATTAACTAGGCTGAAATTTAAAGCTCAGGCGACACATTAGGTGCTAGTTTTAGCTACAGACCTGAACTACTGAATTACCTCCAGCTGAAATTAACCTGCTCAGATTAATTAGGGAATCTGAATAGATTCAAATGAGATAAAATGCAGTGAAACTCTTTAAAACAAAAAATAACAATGAATAGATTTTACTGTAAAATAGAATTAAAACATCTAAAATCTCTTAAACTTTTGCAGAATGCTGGTCAGTCTGTACCTTCTCCAGTCGGTGTAATAGAGGTTCTTTCCGTAGTAAACGAGAGAGAAGGGATACTGGACCCCGTCAGCGATCGTCCTCCTCAGCCTGCGGTGAGGATCCATGCACTCCAGCTTACGAGTACCTGCAGAGAAATAAATGATCAGATCGAGAAAAAACACCAGGACTAATGACAGGTCTAAGGGGACTGGTCCTGAATCAGTCTGTGTTGGAATCTGTGAGGACTGAGGCATCTGGATCAGAGTAACAGTCTCACCGGCGTCGGCCCAGCACAGCTGCTGGTTGTCGGAGTCAAAGGTCAAACCATTTGGAAGCCCCAGGTTGTCTTTCACCAGGATGGTTCGATCTGTCCCATCCATGTTGGACATCTCAATTTTAGGCCCGTCTCTGTTCCAGTCTGCCCAGTAGAGCCGCCTGAAAGCAACAGCACCAAACCAGAACATAAAACTACTACTGCTACCAAGTAGTAGTATTGTTTGTACTTAGAATACACAGTATATGTGGAATATCACTACTAAAGTACCACTATTTTTTAATTCTTGAAGAAAAAAATAGAAAATAGAGAGTGTTAAAACATCTCCTCTGGACTTTAGGCTAATGTCTCAGAAGCCTCATTGTTAAAGGTCCAAAATACAGAACAAGACTGACGGTAAAATGACTTATATTTGGGGTCTCTAACAAACTTTCCTCAGACCGAAGAAGCTACTTGGATAAGTATAAACTTTTGGACCTAAGAAGAAGGAAGTCCAGTTCCTATGACTCAACTTTGAGATAACTAGTCTGGATGAACAAGAATCTGTTCAGACCAAACTGATCAAACCGAACCCTTTGTCTTTCCATGGCTCACCCGTATGCTGGGTTGGTGACGATGGGTCGAGGGTTGACCAGGTCAGTATCAAACAGCACACGGCGATGGCTGCCATCTAGTTTGGAAACCTCCACTGTGTCTCGCATGGAGTCGGTCCAGAATAGAAGACGGGCTATGTGGTCGATGGCAATGCCTTCAGGACTCTGCAGCTCTGAGCCAAAAGAACAAATGTTGTTTATGCACTGAAAACAGGCATCAGAGGAGGGACTATGGATTAACGACACCTGCTCGTCTGGATTCATAATAGAGAGAATTATGAGTGACGTCCGAAGGCAACATTTGAGGTGTCTGTTTATCCATGAAGAGTGGAGAGTCCACTGACCGGCTCCCTGAGTAATTGAGCCCAGTAATTGAGAATTTACAGTGAGCAAGTGAACATGGCTACGCTGACTTTGATCATTGGTTTTTACCTTTAGTGATGACAGGAATGATGTCTCCTCCGCTCAGACTGGCCCTGCTGATTCCCGGCCCCGTGATGTCAGTCCAGTAAACCATCTTCTCCACACAATCATAGGCCACACCAATCACCACCCGGTCCTGAGAGGATACGCGGAAAGAGACAGACATTTTCATTCATCTGGAGACATTCACAAAGAATTATTTGTCTGATGCGATCTGTGTGGTTCTGCGACGCCAACTCTGACAGCGAGCTTTATGTTCAGCTGCAGTAGATTAACTCTTCATCGTGATGAGTTATGGGCCTCACAATAGAAAGAGAAGAGAGGTCTGAAGCTGAAATGCCGTTTGGAACAATTAGAGGATTGTTTCAGAGCGATAAGGAATGCTTCATTCATTATGAGCAGTGACAGACATCTATAACATCTATACATATAAGGACCAAATGTTGTCAACAGAAAAACTCTAGTTTCTACAAGGAGCTTCAGAGTTTCAGATCTCAGCATTTACTCTGACAGAAACAACGGCAAAAACAAAAAGAAGCTACTGTGGAATTATCCTTTAACATGAAATTTTATCATGGTTTTGAGAGCCGTAGGAATCCTAGAACCCTAAAACCTAGAAATGGGTTTAATGCATTTTAGCACTTCTGGTATCCTCATCTCAAAGTCAGTGAATTTTCAATAAATACATAGACACTTCATGGCAAGAGGAAAGGCTTTTGTAGAAGAGGTAAACTGTATTACTCGAGACAGAAGCTCAGTGCTGGTGACATTAAATATGTTTTTACTCGTTTATTTAGGGTTTAAAACCATTAAACTCTTGTTATGTTGTGAAGATTATCTGCTGAACTGTGGGTCTTTGTAAGTGGAATTTCAGTGAAATGGCGTGTTGTCAGAGGCCGTCTGTGATCTATTGCTGGTTAAGTCTTACTGGGATGTGCAGCAGAGGTTTGGCCTCCTCCTTCTTCATCTTGTATCCGTCCAGAGGTACGTGTTCGATCTTTCCGCTCTGAGCAAACAGCAGGTGTGTTCCTGGAGAAACAGGGCGAACATCGGGCCGTGGAGTGGGACCCACTGGAGGAGGGGTCACTGCCTGGTTGATGCCTGTGAATGAGAGTTAAACCGATGTTTGTATTTGTTTATTTAGTTGTTAGTTATTTAGTCTCAGGTGGTTTGATAGAAGCAGTCGACTCACACAGAGGGGTGTGTCCGGGGCTGGTGCGGGTGTTGGGAATCTCCTGACCATTGCCGTCCACACACCAGCACTGTCGGATGCTGGTGTGGCACTGCGTGGGCTCGTAGGCTCCGTGCTCGTCACACTGAGGTACGTAGAGACCGACAGCCGGCCGAGGATGGAAGGAGGAGAAGGTGCCGGTGCTGGATGAGGTGGCGGCCTGGATGCTCTCTCTGTGACGTTCACACTGAGTCTTCTCACGCACTGAGGACACAAAAAACCTTTAATTTACACTGGCTTCAGTTTGGTGTTTGAAAACCAGAAAGTTTGTAGTTTATGTGAGACATAGGTTACAGTGTCTGAAAGCAGCGACCCATGACCTGTGGATGATGATTATAATGACTGATGCTTTATTTATCCCCTTGGGGAGATTCCTGTCCACGGGCTGCTCCCTTAAAGTGTCATGGGTTCGATGTTCAATGTCTAACTCTAACCCCCTGAACCTACTGCACCATGGTCGCCCCTTTAGGATGTCAGAAGCGTGGGCGTCATGAAAAGCAGTAAATTGAGGAGAGTGTCAGTAATGTTATTACTGTATTTCCAAACTTAAAACAGATTTTTCAATGTTTGTTATCGAACCTTGCACATCTGAAGACGTCACAATCCTAAAAATATGCTACATGACCGCTCACCTCCCCGGAAACATTTTGTCTTTATTTGACAGATTCAGTACGTGGCAGCTGTAGATAAACAGGTGAGAACCACAGATTAAAGATGTTTTGTGGTTACATCCAGTGACCACAGCGACATCTCACAGTGCTTTGGCTCTCTCCCCACTCGTTATCCTCAGGGGTATCTATGTGCAAGAAAGGCCAGACATAACAGCCCCGCATGACAGATGTCAGTGTGTCCTCATAGCACCACGTCTGATCCCAACAGTCGGCCAAAGACAAACCACATAAATCTAAAAGACCCCTGAGAGAGGGCGAAGATCAAAGTCAGACCGTCAAGACAAAAGGAAACTGCGTACAGTAAGAGACCAGCTGTGACGGGGGACACTAAATGATGCCTTCCAGAGGCCATGCAGGCCGTAAAATAGATGAAAATATGACAAAACTGTGGTGCAGAGGAGCGAAGCTGCAATTAACTCGGAGCTCTCAGCTTCTGACACCTGGATTCACTGGAGGAGTGTGAAACTTTGGGTCGATGCCAAACCACAGCCAGACAACAACAGTGAACGAGGCAGAGAGAAAGCTGCAAAAATTGGTAAACTACACCTGCTGTTGGCCAATCAGGTGCTCGAACAAGTGAAGAACTATCAAAACAAAGAAGAAAACTTTGACAGTCTGAATGCTTTAAGGTCATTAGGAGCAAAGAAGTCGAAGGACAAAAAGAGGAGAAAGAGAAAGGAAGGAAATAAAAGGATGTGAATTAGTAGGCAGAAAAGGAATAATGAAATGTCAGAGCAGCACAGAATGAAAACTAAATTAATGCATAATAGAGGAATAACTATCAGGTACATTATAGATCAAATTAATATTTTAATAATTTCACTGTGCATTTTTACACACAATATAAAAAATGAATTTCACACTCAACTTTAGTAAACGTGGTGCGCTACGTGGTAAATACAGAGTCATTTCAGTCAAACCATAGGTTTCTACTGTGGGGAGAAGCCTGGTTACCACACATGGTGAAGTTAGTGGTTTACAGCAGGCAAACAAACTGTTTATTTCATTCTTCATAGTCTTGCTCTTGTATTTATGGTTTTGGAAAGGTGGACACCATCCTCCAAAACTCTACACTCAGTATCTCAAACTGTTTAGTCTCTGAGTTGTTGGTCTGTCTGTGCCACACTTTATTAATCTGTTCCTACGACCTCTTGCAGAGGCACAATCTGTGGACACTTTCAGTCTATACAGACACTTCTGCATGTTTTACATTAAGTGAGAGCTGGTCACTTGTTTGTATCTTCTGTCAGTGTCGCGGTTTATAATCCTGCAGAGTGAACAAAGCCTCTAACATGAAGCACAGCTGTGTGTCATCAAGTGTTTGTTGAGTCTAACATGAAACCTGTTCACCACTCTACTCCATCACCTCATCTTCCAACACAAATGTTTATACTGAAGAGTTCACAGAGCTTCACTTTGTCTGTGAAATGTCAGAAAAGATCCACACGGCTGCTTCTCGCTGAAACTCTCTGCAGGTCGTTTCTGCCTGTTTCTCACTCATACTAAGCGCTCGGCTCACACAACCCCCATCCTCTTTCAACTTCACTGGTCCCCTGTCCCTCAGTGAGCTTCTTACTCCTTACACCCTATCTCATTCCCTCAGGTCCTCTGACAGCAATCTCCTCTTTGTCCCACACACTATAAACTTTCCACCGTGGGAGACAGGTCTTTCAGTGCCATAGCCTCCAAACTCTGGAATGCTCTTCCTCAGAGACAGTGTGACTGTCCAACTTTCATAGCTTTCAAATCTGAATTAAAAACTTTCCTGTTCACTCATCACTTTTCTGCTTCTTTTCCTTTTTTGTTGTTGTTTTGTTTTGTGTATGTAAAACAGCCTAAAGTTTGTTTAAGGCGCTATATATAAATGCAAGTTATATTTATTATAATTTGTTTCCTACCTGTGGACGTCGGGCTGCACTGGAAGCCATCGCCCTGGAAACCAGAGTGGCACTGGCAGGTGTAGGATCCCTGCATGTTGGAGCAGAAGGCGTTGCGGTGGCACGGATCCTGCTGACACTCGTCTACGTCTGAACAGGTGGAGGAAAACAATTTAAAATGAGTAACGTCTAAAATCACTGCTGCAAAGAACAAATTGATGTTTTGTCACTGAAGAAGTTTTAAGATACTAAAATCCATCTGACCCTAATTTGCTGCATGTGAAGCTTAACTTTCTAAGCAGGTGGTGAACTGTGAACCATGAAGTGCATTAAAAAAACCAGACACTAAAAGAGGCTAAACAAAGCTCTGCAGAGCTGCAGAGCAGGTAAAACTTCTCTGTGGCTTCTCCAGTCTACGTTTTTCACTCATTGTTCGAACTAAAACTTTGATTAAATGCAGCTTTAAGATTAAAGTGATCAAACAGTCCAACTGAGTTTCTTTTAGCTCAGCTAAGAACACAAAACATCTCACAATCAGTGAGATTGTGAGATTTCATTCTCCTGTCCTGATGTTATCTTTATGAATCCTCTGGAGTTTACAGACTGACGAAGAGGAGGGAGACGTGTATATGTAAGAGATTATCTGTACAGCTGGAAGGCTGGGTTCTGCATTTCCTGTCCAGATGTAAGCATTAACTCTCCCCGGGGCCCACAGAGCTGACTTATGTTTCACTGAAGAATGAACCGAGTCTCCAGCTTCTCTGAGACGTCGCTGAGTGAATTTGTTGTTTAATTTTTCATATTTGTGATAAAATGTATTTTGAATCAAAATGTTTTAAAATCAGTTATAATACAGCACATTGTCGTTAGTTGTAACAGGTGGTTTATTCCATACTTTCTCAGTTTTTCTCTGACCTTCAACACAGACTGTACGAGTGATTGCTATGTAGCAGATACTGACACGAGTCACACCACTCAGTACTCACCCTGACACACCCGGCCGTCGCCCACAAACCCTGGCAGGCAGGAGCAGACGTAGGCCGAGCCGCCGCTGTAGCTGCACAGAGCTCGAACAGGAATGTCGCAGTCATGACTTCCTCTCTGACAGTGATCCACTGGACGGTTCTCCTCTGGACAGGCAGAAAGACACGTGTTAGCACAGCTACAGAGACAGACAGCTGGAATTCATTCCTGTTTGTATTTTTACATATCAGCCTTATTTTCCTGTTTACTGATGACTATACAGCTGTCGAACTGCTGCACACATTTCCTCCTGCTTAAAGGAGGAACCAGCAGGAGGCTTTTATTGTGAAGCAGCTATAGGAAGTGGAATATTTTTATCACTGTGTGAACAGGACTTTGTCTGCAGGACTAACAATCAATGAATGCACAGTCTCAGCCATGGAAGCTTGGAACTGCTGGAGACTCTAGTGTCTTGGTGACCTCTTTCAGAGAAGTCATAGGATCATTTATCTGAGAAGAAGTTATTCCAACACATTCTCACCCCTCAGCATCAAATACTGACGCTTTGCAAGCACTTTGACGTCTCACAATGATGCTAGAAGAAAAGTCACTTGCTAAAATAAATGTGTCACACTGGACTCGACCTTCTGTGTCCTTTGGGAAGGACTTGTGACTTGCTAATCCATCCTTTTCTGCCTGCAGACTTTTGCGCTTAATTTACATCATTGCTCTAAGAATCAAATATTGATGCACATACTGTAGTTGATTTACTGTCAGCATTTTAGGCCCTTTGAATGAGAACAGGTTGCTTATCCTCGGGGGACCATGAATGCTGATGCAACAGTTCCTGAGAGTCCTGTAGTCTTCAGCTAGACAAACAGAGTCACCCAATACAGATCTGTATGTCCACATGAGTCATATCCTCTAATTCAGGACAGTGTCCAACAAAGACTGGAACGAGTCCCATTTACAGTCCTATAAAACCTTTATTGTTTACGTCTCTTGGCAGCTTTTAGATCATCTGTATGTGCAACAAGGGACTCTTCAAACTGGGTCACACAGGAAGTACACAGTCCACCCACCAACACAGCTGTCAACACACACATGCAGATAGAAACGAACCAATGCAGGTCGTCCCATCGCTGGCGAACACGAAGCCGGAGGCACATTCACAGCGAAAAGTTCCAGGCTGATTAATGCAGACGGCATTGGATCCACAGACCAGAGGAGTCTCCCTGCACTCATCAACGTCTGCAGGTGACAGGTGAATCATATTTAGAAGAAAATCCTCCTAAAATTCACGTCTATCAGCTGAACTGTGTCTGATATGAGACTGCAGTGCAGGATGTGTTACCGTGACAGTAGCGTCCGTCTCCAGCAAAACCAGCAGCACATTCACAGGTGAACTGGAGGCCATCACCTGGTCTGCACACAGCGTTGATGTCACAGCCGTGCCGACCGGTAAAACATGGATTCTGCTCCGGGAGGCTGCCTGTCAGGAAAATAAAAACACCACATGGTCACATGGACTTACCAGTTTGGAAGCACAGATTCCAGGTTCTTAAACATGAGGATTTATAGATTTTCTTGGTCTTCAACCATAGTAAACCAAAGGTTTACATGAATGTCACCATGTACTGTGGACAACTAATAATATGTCTGTGAAGATTCTCAGTCATCCAGGTAAAGTAGTCTGAGGATTGAGTCATGGCAACTGGACTTCTTTC
>JAUYWH010000001.1:914385-944987 GCA_034779795.1 Ctenopoma multispine
TTGTATATATTATATAATGTGTAAGGTCTTAAACCTTACACTGTAAAGTGCCCTGAGATGACTTATGTTGTAAATTGTTGCTATATCAATAAAGTTGAATTTAATTGAATTGAATCGGGGAGGGACCAGCAAGCAAACCACCAACCCTGGGATTCATAGAGAATTAACAATTGCCGACTGCCAGACCTATTGTTCCAAATAATGTCCTAAATTATTGTATCACTTCTTTTTCAGAAAAAGAGTAAAGAAAAAGGAAACCCCTGTAGTCTCTGTCTCCTTGTTCCCATCACGTTGCTTATTGCTGGAGCCACATATTTGAAGTTTTCTCCTCACAGGAAACGCAGCCCAGATGTTCCGCTTGTTGCCAACAAGATCCAGCTGAGTTGTATTTGCTTGTACAACCTCCAAGTGTCCCAACACAGCCCCCACCTGCACTGTTGCCTTTGTCCCTCCATTTTAATAAAAAAAGGAAAAATTAAAAAAGCTCTTCCGGATTCCCCCCTGCTGTGGACTGAAGGTTGGTATCTTGGTGATGTCGGCCACTGACCCCCTGCCAACATTCTCAGAGCCTCATGACTGCAGCTGAGGAAATACAGCCGGGCTCAGGATGCTGTTTATCTTCGTCTGATGTGTAACAGCAAACGCTGCTGAGGCACTAAAACTGCTGGAGGTGTGTTTCAGTGCATTCCTCTGGATAATAACACGCATGGCTTCACTCTGGCTGTCCCTAAAGAGAGGACTAGGAGACATGGATCTCCTCTAGAAAGACTTCTACTCACAGGCAGCACCTGGAGTCAAGTCCACGTTAACTGGTCTGTGACTACAGAACTAACATCTGAGTCACTAACAGAACGGGCCACACACTAGCAGAGCAAGTCTTATTATTTCTTGTTTGCACTAAAAGCTGTCTGCACGGTGGTCCAGAGAGCTCAGCACACTGCAACTTAAGCAAACATGCACGTAGAAAAAACACAAGCAAAGCAAACTTCACTTGGTTCTTCAAGCCCACATTTCTTCTTCTGTTGTGTTATTATCAGCTTATGAATCATGTGTAAAGTTCTTTGAACTGCGTAAACATGCATGACAAAAAAAATCTCATTTATTAAAGGTTACAGCTTCAAACGTCTTGTTTTATCCACTCACAAGTCAAAACCAAAAAGAAAAGCAGAGGACTTCATATTTAAGGCTGCTCATTAAATGATGTAAAGCTGGAAAGTGATTATCACACCAGCTGCTAATTATTTTTGTTTAAAAAATTGGTGAAAAATTGCAAAGAACCTCAGATTCTTCTTCTTTCTGAAGAAATTTCCAGTCCTGAGATATCACACTTACAAAGATAGTTTCAGATAATGGGATGGACGGACAACACAAATACATGAATCCAGCCGCAGCTGTCGTCTGCATGGACACATCAAAAGAAAGAAGTGTGATCTCCACCTCTTACAAAAAAGATTGAGAGTGTGTAAAAAAAACATAAATGTGTTTGATATTTGAAATGAAATGTGGAATTTTCTTATAGTTTTTCTATATCTATGAGACAACAGTGAAACTGTTGTCTGTCTTTTTGGATCATACATTAAGAGGTTTTGTTCTTCATTCTTTCTTTAAAGATGACGCATCCAAACACCTTGTGTCTATTTATACAGTGTTTTATAATGTTCAGGAGATCTATAGAGGTTTCAGAACTCACTATGGATGGAGCCAATCGTGTTGCTCATGGCGTAGCGGATTAGACGGTTGTCAGGGTCAAACATCACGAAGATCTGGTCGACGCTGAGCTGCTGGGTGGGTGGTGCTGCCCTGGTGGCCTCGTCATGTGGGCAGCTCTGAAAGGCGATGGTCTGACGCCAGTGGTAGCTTCTGGTCTGAACTTTGCCATCAGGGGAGGTGATGGTGTAGTTGCGGTTGGAGGAGGATGTGATCACTTAAAGGTGGAGAACCAGAAAATGAAAAAAACAACTTTACATTTCATCAATTTCCACTCCAGCCATGCTTTAGTTGTTGTTAAGTGTCCTCACAGTTTCTGTCATATTGGTAGATCTCCTTGTAAGGGTTGATCTGGACAGAGGATCCCAGCGGGATGGCGGGCAGATGTCCCTCCAGTTCAGTGCTAACCACTAAGTGGTCGTGTTCATCAATTCCTTTAAACTGCTGCTTGATGCTCAGATGCTCGTTTCCTGGATGGAAGATCACCTCAGCCTGTCGAGTAAACACGCCACCTAAATGACGACGAGAGAAAACATGTACATGTCTCAACAGAGCCCTGCAGACTGCAAATGTTCCCAAGCTGGACTCAAACCAAGGACTTTAATACATATGTTAATCAACACACATCAGCATCTACCTGTGTCCTGCTAAATAATGTAAACACAGCCACTGAATCTGTCTAGTGAACTGAGAAAGACAAAACCAGACAGCACTTTACTCAACATCACCAACATTGTCTCCTCACCAATGAGGCTAAAACCGTTCTGGTAGCCGGGCTGCTCCAGGGCGAAGGCCCAGCCGATGACTCCTCCAAGGGAGGAGAGCGGCAGCAGGGACGGGCCCACGCTGTTGGGAATGCTGCTTATGGCAACATAGGCTCGTCCATCATTGGCCACCACGTATGAGTGCAAATCCTTGTTATCGAACTCCACAGGTACAGGCGAGCTTCCCACAAACACTCGACCATTCACCTTCCCGTTCATCCTTTGTGGTTTTCCTGAAAAATAACAAAGATTTGACTATGAGAACAGAGGTTCAGCAGTTCAGCATTGAGCATTTGATTAGGTTAGAGGTAATGTGATGACAACAAAGGTCTTCTAACTTCAAAATCTCACATTTTGATCTTCTGTTCTACCAGCTATTTATTTTACCTCAACGTATACAGTATTCTTTAACGAGGGTAGAATTCATCGGTTTCTGTTAAACATGACATTTCTCTTCTCTGTCCAAATACTAAAAACATCATATCAATGGTCAAAATGTACTAGCCCGTACACACAGAAGATACAGGCTTTACCCAGAATATGTGCAGAAAACTATTTAAAGTGATTAATTGGGGTTGACACCTCTCCAACCCATCTGTGACCCCTGTATGTTGGTGGAACAGTCTCAGATTCATGATAACCTGGCTCAAACTGGCCTGGTTCTTTATACAATTGTGTGGCAATTTTACCTTCTGTTTAACTCAGTGGGAGCTGAGAGACAGTTGTCAGATGCTGAATATTTTGGGGTAAATTTGCATTGTGCTCGACAGATAAGATTCATTTGAATCAGAAGTGCTTCTCACCTTCTGCAACACAATCTTTGCCGTTACCATAAAAGCCAGGCCTACAGTGGCAGCAATACCCAGTGCTGTAATCCCGGCAGTCAGCGAAAGGCGAGCATTTGGGCCTGTTGTGGGCACATGTTTCCAAATTGTATGAAAATACTGTGAAAAGAACCAAAGAGTCAATCAGCTCAACTTCTATGAAATTCAATTCTGATCAGGTTTGCCCATGAAAAACAACAGAAGAACTATTGTAGTTTACACTTTGTTCTATATTTTCTAGCACTTGAGCTTTAATTTACCGTCAACATTCAGATCTTCATCTTCATCCACTATAACAACATGGGGGTGGTGAGGCGGCAAATGGGCTGGCACCGGTTGAACAGATTTAGGGTTGATGTACTGTGGTTGGATTGATTCGGGGTTGGAGTAACTTGGATCGACTGGGGGGTATCTAGGCTCACTGGGCTGAGAGACAGTATACGTTGGTTGCAAAGGATCAGAGACAGGTCCTCTAGTCCCAATTTGGTCAGGGTATGTCGGCTCAGCTGGAGAATATAAAGTTTCACTGGGTTCAGGGATGGTGTACGTTGGTTGCAAAGCCTCAGAGATGGGGGGCCTGGTCACGATTTGGTCAGGGTATCTCGAGTCAGGTAGGTCTTGGTATGTTGGTTCAAATGCTTCAGGACCTGTGTATGTCACTGTGATAGTCTCCGATTCAGGATGACCGGGCTCAAACTGGCCTGGTTCTTCATAATCTGACTCTTCAGTCTCTGGTTCGCTGAACACTGGTGTGATGACTTCAGCTTCTGGGTAAGTAGGCTGATATTCAATGGGAGTGTCAGTTGAAAAGTCCTCGTTTTCTTCTGGTACTGCTTCAGTCGTCATCGTCGACTCAGTTTTGTAGGTTGAGACCTCCACCTCCTGTTGCTCTTCAGGTTGCCTTGGCAGCATGGTCACGGTGGGTTCAGTGGTAAGCTCTGTGGCTGGTTCGGTGGGATCTTCCTCCTGGACAGAGACCATTCCTGGTATGATGCCAAGTGTACCACTGATCTCGTACACCCAAACTCCCTTCTGTCCTGAGTTTGTCTTTCTGGTTGGAAGGAAGGAAAATTGGTAACTTTTTTTTATGTTTGGAGCTTAAACAAAACAGCCTCTGGTTGATGGCGCAAACTTTTTCAGATAGTAAACTTCAAGTTGTATGTTGCATTACTACCACGTCTTATGTGGTATATGTTTTTTTTGTCTAAGGTCTTATTTGATATTAAAGACACAAACTACTTCTATTAAGAACCTGCTTGTGGTCAACCAACAACATCAGATACTTACTCGCTAAGTTCCATGATGGAGACCTCTTCATTGGTGGTGGTACGGAAATACTTCCCCTGCTTGGAGCCAAAGAACCAACTCTGCACCATGCCTTCATTGAAACCAGCCTCCAAGAGTTTACTATCTCCCCCTACTGATGTGGAGAAGAACTGCAAGCCGCCTCTGGGGTATAAGAGGATGGCGTAGGAAGAGGACACTGTGGAGGCCACAACCAGCTGGAATGTGTTTCTCTGCGAGTACAAATGGCATATTTAGGTTTAAGTTTGTGACGCCACAGTTCTACTGATCTTTATCCTAACTTTAAGTTATAGACAAATGATTCCGTAGATGTCAAACTTGTTGTTAAAGAATTTTAAAATGCACACTACAGGACAGTTTCCAGTGAAAACTAACCCCAGCGTGGTGCCTCACCTTAGTGTCCAGTCCGTCCCCTCGTCCAGACTTCCCATGGGCGGCCATGTTCTCCCATGTAACGATGAGGGCACTGGTAGGCTTCGCCTCGGTGTCTCTGGGGAAAGCTTGCCGGATGTGCTCAGCAGCTCGACTCAGAACATATGGACCACTGTCCTGTCTAAAGTAGACTTTTCCCTGTCCATCACTGTCATCTAGGTCTCCCAGCAAGGCTGCAATCATTTTGAGATCAGCAGGCATCTTCCCCAGGTATTCTTTCTCAGCTGGAGGTTTAACCACAGCCATAAATCCATTAGTGTTAATCTGGAACAGAACGTAGATATTGTTTATTAGTTACAAGACTATCTCTATAGATTATATACACATTTATCATGTTGATTTTCCACAAAATTATTTCTCTTCAGTCATACGTTATTGTTTCAGTTATAAGTTAGGAGCCTAAAGTTATAATCATAAAGTTATAAGCATGATTATGTTTACTGGTAGAATAACAACAATTAACTTCCATTAATAGAGATGCAAATATTCCTAATTATCCATTATTAATTATAAATTAGTGAATCATTACTAAGATAAGGTTATTCACAGGATTACTGACAAGAGGATATTACAACGTTTATTTGTTTTTTATGCCTCAGTAAAAGTGAGGAATGACTGAGGCAGATTTTATAGACTGATTTATGGCCTCAAAGAACAGAAGCAACCCCAGTTAAAGAACCAGCAAACCAATTCAGGACTCTCCCACAGCTGGACCTCCCTCAGCAGCTCGGCTCGCTCTGTCAGCCCACAGGAATTCAGCACAAGAACTTCACATTGACTCAGAAGAATGGGATCTCTTTAACCTCATTCATTTAAACTGGCCTTACATTGAATGGGAGCAAATGCCATAGTTACTGTTTAAAGGCAAAACGTCATCAAGATACACCCACGAAGTTTATCCTCCCCTATTTGTTCGACCACGCATTCGTTTGTGAAATAAAAGAAAGAATCAAGGATCTTTAGATGTTTTATCTGAACGACTATGAAAAAGCCAAAGAGAAAAAGTAAAGAAAACTTTTAACATGTTTGCTTAAAAAAATAGAAAATTTAAAAAGAGCTGGTTGTTATTTTTTTTTGAAATTATAGAATGATCAATAAACTAATCAAATTTTGAATAGAATTTGTTGCATTAAAGTTGATCTTCATTGTTGTCCTGAGCTTTAATGAAGTGAAGCCCTCTGGCCCTTTAGACAGTGAACACAAACAGACTGATAAGGTCTTTGTGATCTCATTAATGTGAATGGTTTCAATGCGATGCAGACACCAGGGGCTTGTTGCTCACATTCAGCCGACACCCACAACCTCTGCTGTCACGAGCAACACAAAGACACAAAGGGGATGAGAGACACAACACTGGAGGCTGCAGACACTGATACAGCTGCAGACCTGAAAACAGCTTCAAGGTTCAGTTTGTAGTTGGTGAATTTAGAGGAAAGGTCCATAAATATACATAAAACAGTGCAAGTATAAAAACCATCTTTATATTTCCATCTGTTGATCTATATCAGGGAAATGTGTTTATCATCATCATGTGTCATCTTAGAGGTGACACCTGCAGCCACTGTTTTCTCTGTCAGCCTGCAGTCTGGCAGCATCCTGAGACACATCAACGCCGTATGAAAGTATTCACTCACGTTCATTTTATCAGCCTCAAAACACATTCTTTATTTGTGGGGCCTAAAACACCTGCACATGAACATGAACAATACAAATCTACATGCACAAGGACGTGGCCTCAGTATCCTCAACTTGAACACAATTAGCTGCAAAAGTATTGACTCGTGGTGTCTCTGACGTGAGCTGGGGCTGATGTTTGGCTCGGGCTCCAGACTTAAGATTAACTGTGTCCAGTATCTCACAGTCAGAACTCGTCTACGTTATCTCACCATGTACAGTATAAGCTGCCATCATCCAGGCAGAGACTAAACAGAGATGAGCCTTCATACGGTGAAATGTCCTTATCTCTATAACCAAACTCTTTGAACTGTTCACATTATTTTTTGGGGAGGGGGTTAGAATTACCCACAAGCTCTGTTTTAGGGACAGAAAGCCCCCATTCCAGCCTGGAGAGAAGGAGAAAGAAGACAAAGATGCACATGTTTTCTCAAAGGTAAAGCATCCATACTGGGCTTAGATGGATTCAGTTTGTGGAGGACGAAAACTAACATTAACAAACATTTCCCACAGTCCTGACAGACTGAGGTGAGAGTTGAAAATCCAGAATGATCCAGCGCCTCCACCTGAACGGAAGAGGGGCAGGTTCATCATCAACCTGAGTTCAAAGGTCAGAGCCTCTGAAAGACGCACATCTGTCTGAGTTTGAGAAGATACTGAAGAAATAAGAGCCAAAGAGGAAAAGACGTCTCGCTTCAGTGCTTCTGTAAAGACTTGAGTGTCTCGGCAGAGACGAGAACTGAGGTAGGCTTCCGACCACCATTGGCCTCTTCTCCTCCTCCCACTCCCCCAACAGACTTCCTCCAGATAAACGCATGAATGACAGCAGCATGTGGGAGAAAGGTGGGGGTGGGTGGATGGTTGGGGGTCGGTCCCAGCAGGTATCTGACTTTAGAGGAGACGCCTGCAGAGATAAAGACACTCGAGCTTCATCACAGAACAAACATAAGATCTTTTGTCTGAGTGGAAAACTGCTGACAACTAACGACAGACCCGAAGCTTTCAGGGATTTAACAGTTTGAACAGAGGGACAGAGGATAACGACGGAGTCAGGTACGGGTTTGTCTCTGTTTCAGCCTCTGAGGAGAAAACGTTCAACATGACTCTAACACAGTTTTAACATTGATCATTCATCTAAATTTTTCATGAAAATGTTTTCTCTGATCCGCATGCTCACAACAAACTGTTCCAGTTTCTGCCAGTAACCAGGCACATTCAGATTAATTATACAGCAACTGACTGAACTTCCAAAACTTTCAAATGTGCTTTGAATGAAAACATTTAGTTTGAAAGAGAATAAAGACAAGAAAAGACACAAAAGACCCAGTGGTTTCACGTTTTGGTAAAACAGACACTGTTCCCTGTTCCATATTTAGTCGAACAGACATGTTGCTTTTGACATTTGATCTAACATCTAATACAACAAATGAATACGTACAGAAAATACTGGCATTCGTACTACAACCAGACTCAATTCAGCCAACATCCACTATCAGCTTGTTGATTTACATGAAGGTTTTTGTCTGGAGAGTCCATTTATCCCCTGAACATCTCGAATAAACTTCTGATTTCAATCTGATTGTACACAGATTGAAGGCACAGCGAAGAACCCCTGAACATAACTTAGTGTTGTGTATGTTTTTTCTTCCATGGAGCCGCTTCTGTTCCGAAGATAACGCAGTCGAACATAAACTGCAGGGTTAGTGGTTCACCTCCCGTTTCCTCCTGGACACATGACCTTGGACAAGACACTGAAAGTCAAAGTCATCATTCAGCAGTTTCCCTCTGGGGGTCAATAAAAAAAGTTTGCTAGTTTAACCAGACTGAAGAGTAGTAGTGGAAAAAAGGAATATTTCTCATCTTCCCAGTGTCTCATTTAACTCATTAAAATGATCAAGTATGGCCACAGAAGCATGAAGTTGACCTGTGTTGGTGCTTCTTAGTGAATATTAATCTGTTTGTTAAACCTGGTTTAAACCTGTGCTGCGTTCAGACGGAAACCAGTCTAAAAACTAACCAGTTAGAAAACAGTCCAAAGGAATGTTCAGTAGTTTCTGGGCTAAAACAGTGTTGTACAGTTGTGACTGTAGTATTACTACATGTATTATTACTCCCAGGACCTGCAGCAGTCTCAGGACGTCGCTGACATCACACATATCCGGCCCCTGAGATCATCATTATCAGTGTGAGAACCACCGAGGGAGGAAACACTCTGAGCGCTGCCATCTGGTTTGGGAGGACAGATGTCTTGTTTCTATACGTTCCAGATGTACCAGCCCAACGAGGACTCTCCGCCTCCTGCTGAGGATCGGGCGCACCGCTGGAAAACCTCCTGGAGCTGAGCCAGATTTAGTTTTACAGTGGAAATGGAAAGGAGGGTCAGATAATTACTGGGGAAGCACAGGCCAACAGGATGTCACTCATCTTGGGGGTAGTAAGAGAAACTTAAAAGTGGGGGGGTGGGGTCTTTATGGAGTCCAGACTCACAGTGACCAATTAGAGCTTCACACTGTGGGAAAATCCAGCAGAGGAGGTTGAGAGAAACAGCTTTTACTCCGAAAACCTCCATTATTACAAACTTCTTTAGTGCAGATCCCAACGTTCCCAAAGACACCAAATACATCACGCTGAATTTTAGATACAAGCGTCTCGATCAATCGGTGCAGCCACAAAACCACCAGCCAGTTCTGCCTCACTACAACCGAAGAAAACAACACACATACTGATGACAGCAGTGGTTCAAATAAGTTTCTGTTCAACTGTAAACAAATTAGTAGGTTTAGGATCAAACTTAAACTGTAAAACACACCTGAGTGAGCAAATGGCTTAATTTACCTAAACTTGAAAAAGGGATAATGAATACTGATAATCAACGAAATGATAAAGGGGGTGTGGTTTACAGCTACCTTGACTCTTCCTAACTGCTTTTCTTCTTAAGGACTGCAGAAGTGCTGGAGCTTGCCCCAGCTGTTATTAGGGAGAGGCGGGGTACACCTGGACAGGTCGCTAGGTCAGTTCACTTACTTTTTCTTACCACAGTTGCACTGAATCACCTCTCTGCTCTTCGGCGTTGGCCATAAAAAAAACTCACATCAGTCGACCACAGTACGAAATTTTTGTAAACAAATCCCATAAAAAAACTAAAACTGTAACATGAGTGAATCCAGAATCTGGTCTTTTAACGTGATGCTTTATTTAGGAAATCCAGTTCTGATATGTTTCTCTATAGTTCTTTAACTAACTAACTCACAGAGGAATCAGCTAAAACCAGGTTCTGGATTCACAGGTGTCACAGCCTGTTTTATTCAGTGAATTATATTAATTCAAGTTTAGAATTAAAAACAAGATAGTTTTAGTATCTTTGCCCAAACATTTCGAACAAAGTTCTGGACGAACAGATTAAACCATGAAAGAGCAACAAACATCTGCCTGTGGGGTAAAACCAACAGGACACTTATCGTCCACACGTTTCCTGTTGTGTATGTGACTCTTGTTTAACTCTTCTCTGCTCCAACAACAAACCAGACATTTCTGCTCAGATTTAAACAGTTTGACCCGCCGCGGCTGAAATAATGGGAACCATGGAGGCGACGGAGGCCTTCGCCCGCGTCCCCGTTCACTTCCTTCATGACACTGATCTGTGTGGTCCAAAGTCTGTTGTCTTAACACGGGGATGGTAAACAAATGGTGAAGTGACGGAAACGGGGAAGATAAACACTGAGCGAGGACGTATCAGGGTGTCGATGGAGCTCCGAGCTCTGTTACTGATGTTTCTACATGATTTATGACTTTGATTCACCCACTGTTGGTTTGTTTTATTCAGTGTTTCCTCATTCTGGTCTTGGAGGGATGTGGAATAATCATCACAAAAACAAAGCAACATAAGGTGGAAAAGTACATTAAATTACTTTAGAATAGAATAGAATAGAACTTGTGACAGATAGTTCTTTCAGTACAACTTTGAGGGACGTCTACTTTACTAGAGAATTTCCAGCTTCTGCTACTTCATACTTTACTACATTTAAGAGGCAAATATTTCATTTCATTTCATTTGATAAGGATTTTACACCGGATGTCCTCCCTGACCCAAACCTCCTCATTTATCCGGGCTTGGGACCGTTACTAGGGAAGGGACCAGGACACAAACCCTCAACCCTGGGGTTCTACCTGCTGCACCACCATCCCGGCTTAAATGTTTTATGTGTTAATGGATAAGGTTAAATCAATAATGTCATATTCAGTGATGTTAATGAGTCATGAAGGGGAGTACTGTTTATTTTCTCCTGATGAGTCAAAGTCCAACATTTTACTCTGTTTTTAAGTCTGTTTGGTCTCCACCACCTCCTGATGGAAATCTCTGATCTTTAGTTACTAAACTGTCCAGTGTGGTCACCAGCTGGTCACCGTGGACGTTGGCTTTTTAGAGCGCTGAAATGAAACTCACTATGAAGCTCTGTAAAGCTCAGCACGTTTGTCACACTGTTATTGTAATAATACTGATAACGGCTGTTCACACGAAACGAAAGACAAGAGTCTCAAAACCTAAATAAGTAAACATCTCTGAAGCGGATTACCACCAAACTCCACTCATATTTTCCATGATTTAACTGTGGGTTTAAATGTGTGTAAACATGAAAAAATCTCAGGAGAGCAAAGTGTTTTTAAAGTGACTCATATGCTGCTCTCTACATTTTCCCTTAACTTTAATGGTTGTTTAAGGATATTTTACACCTTTAAATGAAAAGCTGTCAAATCCATGTGGACAGTGTGACCACTGGATTCAGCCTTTTGTCACTTTTCCCATGTAAACACACTTCAAACTTAAAGCCTGTGTAGAATTAACATGTCGTCTGGAGCTGGGGCCCAGCTTTGATCTCGCGGTGAAGGAATGTAACAGCGAGGGGCAGCGACGTCCCCTCCGACTGCTGCTGCACAGCTGGAAATGAAAGGACAAAGATTTAAGACCTGCACTGTTGAACAACTTTCTCATCAGAGAGGCCTTTAATTCCCAAAGACCAAAAACATTTCACTTCATGAAAACCCAGAGTCAAAGCCAGAGTGCGAGGGGCCCACAGGACAAAACGTTGCTCCAGGGGCCCCTGATGTCCACTCACGTCACCTGTGTCGACTCAGAAACCAGCTACTGCACGATTGCTTTAATGTACCAGTTTTATTCAACGCTTCAAAACCTGATGAACAGGATCTCGCACAGGCAGTCAGACCAAAGTCACTGTTCATACGTATGAAAACACACAGCAGTGTTGGAGCTAAACTCAGAACATCTTCACCTTCACCCGTGCAAAGCTGCGATTACTACTTAGATTCTTAGACCTCACAGACAAAACGATAAAGAATCGTTAGTCGCAGTTTTAATTTATCTGTTTATATCTGAATTAAAAATCACAAAAGGTAAAGAGACACAGAATCAGGTTCACACCGAGTGTAGATGCTCTGATCTGGATTAAACAGTCACATGACCTGAGGAATGCCTTGAGTGTGTGAGTGTGAATGATGAAAGTCTTATCTCCTAATTGACTCACATTCCAGCCTCTGCTCACATTTTCACAGAGAATCCAACACCTCTGAACAAACAACACACACAGACACACACTCTCCAACGACTGTTCACACAGCAACACCAGGACACTTCACCACAAGTCAAACAAACCAAGAGCCAGAAACCAGCAGGACTCATGTGGATCTAAAACCAGCTGCAGGGACACGCAGCAGACGCTTTATTCTGGGAGCAGATATGAAGGCGACGGTGACAGAGAGCAGAGAGAAAATCGAATCAGGTGTGAACGAACACACGAAGAAAACAAAGAGACTGAGAGTGACTTCACTCCAGAGTAAACACAGACTCACACTTTGATAAATGTCTCAAAACATCTGAATAAACTAAATTTAACAGCCACCAAACTCCAGCCAAATTTTAATTAATTTAACTGATGTTGGATTCATCTCAGCAAAGTGAAATAAAATCAATTTGTGAATTTTCCCTTAACTTTAATGGGAAGTTTAAGGAGGATTTACCACTTTAACTGGTTCATGATGATACTAAGATAAAAATCTGCTGCATGGTGAAAATGCTGTAAATAAGAAGTTAGAACGAATTTGAATAATTTTAGTTTAATTTTAGTTTTTTATGGTTTTAGCAGCTGATAAAGTGTAAAAACTAAGTTCGTGATGAGAAAAGGTAAAAATCACAGCTTGTTTTCTGCTTCACTTCTCCTCAGAACTTTTTATGAACTAACTTTGTGTTTAAATTATTATTCATACATTTTGTTAAACTCACATAAACGTTGTCGAAGCTTTTGCCGAAGAAGAATCCGGATCCGTTGAGACGCAGCTCGGCGGTGGAGTCCGACCCGGGCGGCAGCTGCAGGTCTCCGGCTTCTTCTCCGAACTCAAACAGGTCCTGCAGCTCCAGAGCCCGGGTCAGAACACTCAGGCTCAGCAGGCAGGACCAGACCCGAAACAAGCTCCGGGATGCAGGACTCATCTCTCAGCCCTGATGGTCCACAGACACGGTCCAGTCCAGCGGTGTCCTCCAGTAACAGAAGCCGAGCAGGAGGTGAGAGCAGCGGGTAGATGCAGCGCGAGAAGCCGATACGACGGAGTAAAGGTGGAGGAGGAGGAGGAGGAGAGGTGGATGAATGGATGGAGGAACGGGGGGAGAGGGGGGCGTGTTGGCGTCTGGGGGGGGGGGGGGGGGATAATTATAAAACGGTTAATGTTTTCAAAATAAATGTCTTGTGAATATTACAGAATAAAGAGTCATAAACATGTTTAAGGTTTCTGAATTCGTTGGTTTAACTCAAATTATTTTTATAGCTGCTTAAATCTTTATTATAGACTGACGTAAAGAAGTGGAGGGAAGATTATTTATTCTTTATTGAACAAACACTAACAGTGTGAAAATGATCCATGGAGTGGTATCTAAATAAAGGTGCTATGCTGGAAAAACTATTATTTATATCACAGGGTGATATTATCACATCTCATATCATCTTTAAGTTAGTTGGTTGAGGTGGAGTTCAATACTGAATATTTTACATGAGCTTGCAACAAATGATGATGATTATTTGAAATGTTTTCTGGGGGGGTTTGCATGAAAAAGAAGCTGTGGAAAGTCACTGATTCATTTTTTCTAGTCATTAAATAATCAAACAATTGCTGCCAGAAAACTGTAGACGAGAACAAATATAGCAGAACTGAAGTACAGATACTTTAAATTTATTTTAAATATCAGTACAGTATTAGAGTAAAACGTAGTTCACTACAAATGTTTTAATTTAGTTGCATGAGAACAGAACACTTAATTGGATTCAGACACTGTGACTGTTTCTGAATCTGGGAATCCTGCTGTGTTTTCTCTGTGTTCACATAGTAATTAAAATCTATATTTTTTATTTAATTTCTCAGTGTTTTGTTTTAAAGTTTCTAAGTTAAAAACGCGATAAACAAGCTTTTATTTTGGTAAACACCTCTGAGCGGAAGTCTGGTTCTTGGCCTTCTTGAGCTTCATGGCGGTTTTCTCGTGAATATCCTAGATTGAATGGGAAACCTGCAGACTGTGTATCTGAAGGTAGAATGAACCTTTTTAATTAAAATATTAAACAACTTGTTCTTCAAAGTCCAAAAATCAATTCAGCACAGGATGAGTTTGTAAAAGCTTTGACAGATGTTCAATACATATTCATTTACACTGGACAAGTGTTTACAACCCTCCTGCAGAGAACTGACTGATGTTCTGGGATAATTATGTGTTTTAAATCTACTGGAACTTTATTTATCTGTGTTACAGCTGCAGCGAGGATCTAGAAAGATTAACGTGGGCTAGTTGAGGGTTTGGCAGCCTGGCTGAGTGCAGGGCTTTTCAGGTTGTTGCTGCAGGTTGGTGTTGTTCCAACTGGGCATAGTTTGCCCACAGGAAGTCTTCCACAATCTGACCAATCACAACACAGTGGGATGGTGGAAAGGGGGGTCTTAAGTAAAGCCAGAGGAGATTTACATAAAGAGACATTATAACATGTATTTGCAGCTTTTAAACTTTTAAAATTATTTAATCTTGTATCAGTGAAGCCTCAGAAAATAACATAAAACATAAAATAAGCAAATTATAAATACTTTATTATTTATACTTTATATAACCTTTCAGACGGACTGTACTGTCCACACACTTTGTGACTGGTGAAACTGAGTTATACAAATGCTGATTTGACTTGATGCTTCTTGTTAAACAGCAGCTTGTTTATTCAGAACATGGTGCAGCAGGATGTCATCGCCACCTAGTGAACAGCTTTGTGTCCTTGCTGCTTTGTGTACTTGTTTTGATACTACAAAACGGTTTCAATCAGTTTTTCATCTGATGAAATTTTTTGAAAGGAAGATGAAACATTCAAGAACTCAGAACAAGTCCTGCTGATACTGATCATCACCTTTGGAAGAACCGTGACCTGGATGAGTTTAAACTATCATCAGTTCAACAGTTTATAGACACCAGTTGTTAAACTTTTCATTATAAATTATGAGATAACTTTCATCAAGATCTGATGTGATGTTTCCCACTGTCACGATGCTGCTGCTTGATTTGATCTGAACTCAGATCGTAGCCTCCGTTCTAAGAGCTCATGTACAGTCCTGAGACCGAAGAAGAACGTGAACAGTTCAGTGGGTTCAACAACTGCAGAACTAGAACAAATGCTCTCTGAGCTTTACAATATTTATGTTCTGTCAAGAAGCATGTAGTCCTGGCGGTGTGGTGGGAGAACATGTGAGCCGATAAACACACAGTGTTACACTGATACACGTATTAGTTCTTCTATTTGTGAATATTTCTATTACAAATGGTTCCAGACACAGTTTACCCGTCAAGACAGAGGTGCTGTGTTTTTAGTTTGAACATCCGCCCTGTTCTCACAAACACACTTAGAGAATTTCTTCTTTCACTTATTTGGTACAAACGACTTATGGATGAACTGATTAGAACGTGGGTCTGGACAGACGTGTATGTTAACTACACTTTAACTGGTTGGCAGAGGGAAACGACTGTGAGCAGGTAAATCTACTTTAATCCTTTTTATTGTTAACATGAGTCAGTTTTTATTCTTTACCGAACACTGTTCACACACTGCATTTCTTTAAGTATAATATTGACAACACAACATGTAGCCAACAAATCTATAGTGATGTATCATTATGGAGAAAGATGAAACTTATTCTGTGATGAAACATGAATAATTCTGCATGAGAAATGAGAGATGACACAGTTTGATGTTTCTGTTTAAATTCTACTAAATAATTAAATAAATTTCCTCATATACAACATTTACAGATATTATTGATTCAGTTAACATAGGAGATAAAACTCAGCTGCTGTGTGATGGTCACTTTTACTTCCACATTAAAACAGAAGCAGCTTAAACATGTTTCAAATCATCAGTTTCAATGGTTCCATTATTTCATGTCTCAGCATCAAAAGGACAAACCAGGAGCTACGGGAGTGAAGTGAGACGACAGGAGCTGCACAGCGCCCTCGATTATCTAACGAGCAGCCCATTATGTAAGAGCAGAGAAGCTGCAGAGACAGGAGGAGGAGGAGGAGGAGGAGGCTATATCAGTGTTAGACTGACACCAGGATCGATACTCACCATTCACTAAAACCCCATCAGCTCCAGTCTGAGAGCAGCGATGATTCACATCACGTCAACACGGCACCGGTAATGTGATGTTATTTTCATTCAGCATTTTTGTGGTGGACTCTTCTGCTCGTCAACAATATTCTAAAGACAAAACAACCAGAACAAGACACAAACAAACAGACGGAAAATGAAAAAGACATTTACAAGTAGTTTCAGAACTGAAAAATTACAATAAAGAGGCTTTTAAATGTCTGTACCCAACGATTATTTATCTGATTCATTTGACTCACTACAGAAAACAACGATTAAATTATGTTTTATTTTTATTTCAAGGTTTTTTATTTAAATTCAAAGTTTAATGGAAACGTGATTCACTGACTCCTTCAGTATCAGCTGTCATGAATTTTCTGCTGCTTATCAGGAGTCTTCTTACAGTAGCACAACATTAAAGGACTGGTTCACATTTTTTTACCTCTGTCCTAAAACAATAATCCTGACCCACATGAACAGTGAAACAGGTTTTTGTTGCTGTAACGAACTGATGCTGAAGAACAAAATCAGAAATGTTCTGTTGATTATACAGATTATATTTACATATTATTTATTCATCTCTGAGTCATTATGTCATTCATTCATTCATTCATGCAAAGAGAACTCTGGTAATTGTGGATCTGGACCTGAGCGACAAAGAAAACCATCATCAGCCTGTACGACGCAGCTGTGACACAGCAGGTGTGTGTGTGTGTGGTGGGACCACAGTTCCCAGTTTACCTCTTTCTCCTTCCAGATTAATCTCTGCACCTTCCTCCCCTCTCTGCAGCATCCCTCCTCCTGCTCAGCCAATCACCTGCTGAGGAGCTGGATCATGTGACCAGAAGCCACCTATCACCCTCCACCAGGCACCGGCAAAAAGAGGGGAGGTGCCTCTCCTCCTCCTCCTCCTCCTGCTCCTCTCCGTGAATCAGACGTCTGGAGCTGATGGATGCAGAGGAGCCGTCTAACGAGCCCGGACACGTTTCTTCTTCTTCACCCGGAGAACGGAGGCTGCTGCTCCGTCCCTAAGCCCCTCTCCCTCCCTTCCTCTGCTGGGGGTCACAGAGGGGATGAATGGGGAGGCGATGGAGGGGAACCCGGCACAGGAGCAGCAGCATGCCGGCAACGGCTCACACCTCCCTCCCCCTCCCACCATCACACCGGCCATCCCCCCCTACGTGAAGCTGGGCCTGACCATCGCCTACACCATCTTCTACTCTCTGCTCTTCGCCTTCGTCTACGCTCAGCTCTGGCTGGTTCTGCGATACAGGCACAAGCGATTCAGCTACCAGACGGCCTTCCTGTTCCTGTGTCTGCTGTGGGCCGCCCTGCGTGCCCTCCTCTTCTCTTTCTACTTCAGAGACTGTGTGACCGCCAACGCTCTCGGACCCTTTGCCTTCTGGCTGCTGTACTGCTTCCCCGTCTGTCTGCAGTTCTTCACTCTCAGCCTCATGAACCTCTACTGTGCACAGGTGAGAGGGGCACTGGTACTGGTACTGGTACTGGTGGTGAATGAACTGGTCTTAATACAGGTGTCCAAGGTCAATTAAAAATAACAAAAAAAACACAAACAACAAAATATGTTGTTTGAGAATAAGCGTTTTGATCTGGTGCCCCCTACCGGGTCACCATAGGTTTCTCAATGCCTCCAATAAACATTTGTGCACTTCATATCTAGTGAAAATCTTATTTTTGCTGACCTCCAGTGGTTGACTGAACTGCAGCAAGGTGAGAGGGTGGGGTCGGTACACCGTGACATCACTGCTGGGTGTGGTCCCAGCTACTGGGGGGTTAAACCGGTAACATTGAGAATAAGGGTTTGAATCCACAAGTTTCTTTAATGTTTCTTCATTGCTGGGCCTTCAGTATAAGAAATGTGAGTGGATAAATGGAACAGCCAGAAGTTGACAGTGACCTTAACCTTTGACCTTTGACCACCCAAATCTAAGAAGGTCACGCAGTCAAGTCAAAGTGAAAGAAATCCCCTCAAGGCATTTATGACATATTTATTCGTGGACATTCATTCATGATTGGCAAACCCCAATACTCCACGAGGTTTGTAGAATCCAACCAGAACATACAAGTTTAGTATTTCACCATTTCAGGAATTACTACTCAGGAGAGAGCTCACATTGTGTTTCTGGTTATAAATGTTTGCTTTCACTGCTCCAAGGAGTTCTTTGATTTCACCACAGATGCTGGTCTCGTGGTGAAAGGTTCGTTTTAAGTTGGGCCATGTATTCAAATCAGTGCAGTGAAGTACGGAGCTGGTAAAGTGCGATAAGCATTTGATTATATGGTTAACATCAGACAGTCTATCTCATAAAGCATTTTTAACGTTGCAACTAGAAAGAGAAGCTGGTACCGGATTCTCTCTCAACCCTGCACAAGTAAAAAAAACTGTGTTCTTCTTTTAGCATGAGAAAAGTGGTTCTCAACAAGACCTCCAACCCAAATACTAATTACTCTCCTAAGTTAGTTGCTAAGCGTTATGGTAGTGAGCTAGCTACGCAGAAAGACGAGGTCCTGGCTTTTAATCTCACTGACAGAGAACTTGAGTCACTGAACAAACCAGGGACAATGTTGATCAGAATTCTGAAGCCAAAAACAAAATGTTTCTGAACTAATGCGTGTGATCGTTTGCGTTTTCCTTGTAGGTTTACTTCAAGGCGAAGTCCAAGTACACACCTGCACTGCTGAAGTACAGGTAATGCCATGTACCTTAAGTCCACCTTAAATCAGACCTAATATCTAAGTTGCACTCTATAGATGGTTATAGGTGGGTAAACACTTTGTAAAGCAGTTTTAGAGATCCAGATTCTAGACCAGTTCCTTTTCTGTCTACCCTCTTCCAGACTTCCTTTGTACCTGGTATTCCTGTGTGTCAGTCTCCTCTTCCTGGTGGTTAATGTGGTCTGTGCCCTGCTGGTCAAAATGACCGCCGCCGATGTCAAGACGATCGTCCTGGTCAGGGTCACCATCAACGACAGCCTGTTCGTCCTCTGTGCCATCTCTCTTTCCATCTGCCTCTACAAGGTCGCCAAGATGTCGCTGACCAACATCTACCTGGAGTCAAAGGTAAAGACACCCATTAATTAGATTTTTCCTGACTTTCTAAGACAACAGAAACTTTCCCCACATTTACATATTAAATTACCTGCATTTTCCTGACTGAATAACAAGAAAACCTCTGTGTGCAGGGGACGTCAGTGTGTCAGGTGACTCTGATTGGCATCATGGTGGTGCTGCTGTACGCGTCTCGAGCCTGTTACAACCTGATTGTACTCGCCCTCACCGACATTGAGACCATCAACTCCTTTGACTACGACTGGTACAACGTCTCAGACCAGGTAACGGTTGTTGGACACCTGAATTCTGAAGAGGCGTCCTGGTTAAACAGGTGTCAGGATTTTCATCAAAGTCCCTGACCTTTGACTATGTGTCTCCAGGCGGACTTGCGTTCGTCGCTTGGAGACGCCGGTTACATCGTGTTTGGGGTGATTCTGTTCGTCTGGGAGTTGCTGCCCACCTCACTGGTCGTCTTCTTCTTCAGGGTCAGAAGGCCGCCTCAGGACAGGGTTAGTCCTTTTGGCAGGGTCAGGTTACCTCTGCTTTTTACAATAGATACATAAAGTTTTTTTAAAAGAATTTAACTTTTAGTCCCTGTAAAAATGTGCTTTGGTCCTTCCTCCTTGATTTTCATACCACTGAGTTGACAAAAAATCTCAACTTTAACACCTGAATATAGCTGCAGGACTTTGCTGATTTGGAGTCAATCACAATCTTAACTTACAAGTGTGATGTGGAAGCCTTACGAGAATCCGACAATTAAACTTAAAATTCATCGACATTTATATATGTAGAGGTCCTGGATGTTTTATGAAAGCGACTTTAAATTTGGTTAATTTAAAGTTGGACGTATATTTGTGGGGAAATATACGTCCAACAAGTTTTGCATGGAAAGAAAATAGTATCACACGAGTGGCTTTGCTCATGTTGTCTCCATAAGCAAATGATCTTCGTGTGTTCATTCACCTGCAGAGCACCGCCGGGATACCAAACCACGTTCTCTCCTCCAGAGGATACTTCTTCGACAACCCTCGTCGCTACGACAGTGACGATGACCTGGCGTGGAGCCTTCCTCCCCAGAATACGTCAGCGAGGTATGAACTGATGTCGAACTTTTACTACTTAAGGTGGAATTTCTGTGGCGGCATCACGACAGAAACATACATAAAGTGTTAGTTATTGAGCTTTAGGACAGTGACACACCAAACTGCTTCAGTGTGCCGCTGCCTGTAGAGACACAGGTAGACAAGGTCTGTCACAAAGCGGCTAGCTTTTACCAGTTTCTAGTCTTTATGCTAAGCTAAGCTAAACACCTGCTGATTACAGCCTTTATTTAACAGGAACAGCATAAGGGAAGATGAATGTTGCTAGTCTGGATTTCAAGACACCAGTTTATTGTGATTTCAGTGCTCCTGGAGAGCTTTTTTAGAAATCAGTTGTTCCTCCTGCCAGCATGGTGGAACCTATGAATTCTGGGAATTTGTGACATCATTTCCTGGATCTCTACAAAAGTTAACATACATATCAGTATAAGTTGAAAGATGGACACATTCACATATGTACATTGACACTTTTCATTCATTCATCGAGGATTAAGTCAATGAGAAAATATCCCAAAATGTTGAACTATCCCTTTAAAGCAGCTGACATTTTCTCACCTCTTGGACAGTCTTTCCTCTGACTGCTACGATTGGGGCAGCCGCCACAGCAGCTTCACCGTGCACGCCAACAGCGATGAACAGCGCCTGACCTCGGCTGCTGGAGAGCTCCACCCGTACCCATGATCCCTGCCCCCACTGTACAGCACCACTCTGCACTTTGACACCGATCAGTTATTGTGTTTGTTAATGTTGCTGTTGTAGAGGCTGTAGACTCAGTAGAGAGTTAAAAAGCTATGAGAATGTTTAACAGGGTTCTTACACAGATCATAGTCAGGTTTTTAAAGACCCCAATGATGAATCTGGTTGTAGTAAATTTTCAGAAGCATATGAATCACAAATCTTTAATCAAAACCCACAGTGACAGACAATCGTGCTGACCATGAGTGTGCAGCAATACAAAGTCGTCCAAAGGTTTCCAGACTTACACTGTGTAGGAACCCTGCAACAGAGGTTGTTGATGCGATCTGCAGTATGCAGATGATACTGATGAGAATGTTTGAGAATATTTCTTGATCATTGGAGAAATATTTCAGTGAAAATTACTTGGATACCTACTGCTGGTTTGTTCGATTTCTTGCATTTATTTTATCACTTTTTCAAAGAATTTAATGAGAGGAATCATATTTATATTTTTTAGCATTAAACTCAACATTAAAATTAGCATGTACCTTTGTGTTGCATATGCAGGTCAAACATTGAACGATCCCTGAGAAACTCGAAGTTATTTTCTGAGGTTGTTGACTGTGAAGAAAGAAACCGTCGAAGCCTGTAAAACGAAATATATCACAATGTGTAAAAAGTTTGTAATCAGCAACGTTATGTGACATAATCAGTATCCTGTAACTTCTCGTGTTGTTTTGACATACACCTCCAAAATCTTCAAGTTTTAAGTAACTCCATCGAGGGATGAGTCTTAATTTCACTTCTCTTTGACTACATAAAAATGTATTATTAAAAAAACAGATTTGAAAAAGTGGGCAGATTACAAAGGTTTAGTTCAAAGAGAAAAACTTATATTTCTAACAGACGCAGGTTTTGTAAGTTTGTACAGTCTCACTGAGATGATGTGTTTTGTTGTTGTTGTTTATGTGTTAGTGACATGTCGACACAAACAGTAAAACTAACGGTAAAACAAGCTGCTTCATCATTTCTTAATCACGCACACGTTTAAATGCCAGCGACAGTCGAGTCCATCCTCACGTCCCATTCTTCACATGTAGCACAAATGTCCACTCAAGCACAAAAGTACTGGATTTTGGTGTTTAAGGTCAAAGGTCACTAATCTCTCATCTGTCCTGTGTAGACGTCCCATTCTTGTAAAAGCAGTATCACAAAATTTCTTCAAATTTGGCCCAGTCATTGAATTGGTCTCAGTCTTCTTCATCTTCTGGCTGCTCCCTTTAGGGATCACCACAGTTTGGATTAGTGGTGAGATGTCTTTACGCAGTTAAAGCAAGTCCAGCCACCACTGAACAGGAAGAGTTAAGTGGTCCTATGGAAACCTACTGTTTTAATTCAGACTTTAAAATAGTGAACTTGTCCTTTACAGGAGCTACAGTCAAAGCTCAAAGTAACGTGGAACATGAGATTGAAATAACGACAGTTACAGGCTCATCACTACATATAACTCTGACTTTCATGACTCACGTACATCTGCATTTATATTTGTCTTTAATCAACAGATGGATTTTTATCATCCTAACATAAAAATGTTCTGTAGTATTTCAGCTTCCAGTGTTTCCACTCAAAGAAAAACAGTAGAACATAAAGGACAAAGAGTGAGAAAGCAAATGTAAAGAAAACCTGATTGAACCATAAGCCAGACAAAGTTGAGTCCAGAAATATTTATTAATCTTCAAATAAATATTCAGCAGGTTCACACATCAGCATGGTGCGGCTCTATCTATTCATAGAGATCTGAAAGTAAAAGAAAGAAAACTTCAACTTGTGCCGCTGTTTACAAACTGTACAGATTTAGATTCAACATAAAGAGCGTGAAGATCTGAAGCAGGTTTTCTGTTTTTTTGTTTCGTGTAAGAACGATTTCGTTTTAAGGCTGATGACTGGACTGGACGTCCAGCTGCTGCAAGGCTCTGAGGAAAGCAGACGCACATCTCTCTCACACACACACACACAAAAGAAACAAGCTCGTAACATACACACATAAAAAAATAAATCTTTCTCTGGAGACACTGAAACAATTACAAACCGTCCCAGTGTAACGTTTTATAAGCAACTGATTGGATAAGATGTACAATCTAGATTTTTCCTCTAAATTAAAATTTAAACAGAGGCCCTTTTACTTTTGGTGTCAGAATTCAACCAATCCCGTGTGAGCAACTTGATACTACCTCTTTTACCTCATTTTTATATCCAAAACCAAAGGTTAAACATTCCAAAAAAAATAAAAGAAAACAAAGTCTTTAACCCCCCAGAAACCAAATTACACAAATTCAGAAACACAGAATTTAAATTGGTAATTTTAAATAATAGTAAATGAATTAGTCACAACACAATATTCATTAAATGTGCACAACAATGCAAACATGAGAATTATTTATTTTAATTACTTTGAAAAAAGCCAAAGTGAACTGAATAAAAGAAATAAAATGTAATCAAAGCTAAAAGTCTTTAAACTCATCATTTAAAATATGAGAGGAGTATTGAACTGTATTAATCAGTTGGCTCAGTTAATAATTATTTAATTATGATGACAGTTTTGGCATAGAATTCAAACAAAAATCAGTATTCAGTTGATACTCTCAGGCCTCCACTCTCTGACACAGTTTGTATTTTGCACATACAAACTCTCTCAGGACCGTTTCCCTCATCATTAGATTTTCTTACATCAATTTAAACCTTCTCTTCGACAAACACATGACGAGACTCAAACTTCTGAATCAAATCTCAGCAGCTTCAGATCAGCATATCTCCGGCTTCAGACTCTGAGTCGACCGTTTCTCCTCTGACCACGTTTCAAAGTGATCAACTGACAGAAATGTGCAGACGCAGAGAAAATTACAGAGAAATATGACTGTACTGATAAATCAATTAACAAGATGTGAAAAAACGTTCTGGTGTCTAAACGTTTCTTGGTAGTTGGGAAATACTGAACCAAATAAATATGTTTTAATATGAATAATATTCAATTTAATTATCAGGTAAAAACTTCCAGTTTCTCGTATATTAAGTTTTATGCCAGTGTAAAGGGAAACAAGTGAAACTCTTATAAACTAACCAATAAATTAAAAATTAAACAACAGATGAACCCTACAAATAATTATTGATCAATATGGATCAAATGCAACTAAATAGGGCCAGATAATAAAAAGAGATAAGTAATAATCTGAAGGTTTTTATTGTGAAGGGTCTGCAGGAAGACGTTGAACAGGGTCTCTGAGAATCTGCTTGTTTAGATTTGTGTGTTTTAATTTTGTTATGAGTTTGAAACGACACAGAGGAGAAACGAACTTCACCAGCGCTCTGAATAATGTCTGAACACCTACAGCTGGCTGACGCTGTTCAAGGAGGAAGGAACAATCAGATGATTCTGGACTGAAGCTGCTGTTAGTTAAACCTTCCTTTCTGACTTTCCTGACTTTGACTCTAAGCTCACATGTATCTGCTGACTGAGGTTTTACTGTAACGTCACGTTTCCAGATGACAGTATTTTATTACTGTGTAAAGCCGAGAAAAACACGTCACAATCGAACAGAAACACAAAATAAAACACAGGCAGCATCAAATTCTTTGGTCCATTTCAGACTTTTTCCACTGAGCAACACAAATATTGAAGAAACAAACTGTTCATAAACTCGTCTGTTCGGCTGATTTATGACTTACATTAAAACAGCTTCGTAGACGACAACACAATCATGACATTTATGCCTTTCAACTGTTCACGGACTCGACGCTCATTTTACGTTGCTGCTTCATATATTTTTCTTCCTGTCACACACGGAGACAGTTTCCTCCTGTTTGTTTGACAAAGGCAACAGTGAGGTGCTGCTTTAGGAAACGTGAAACTATATGTGAGGTGATTTTAAAGATTTACAGACAGGACAGTTTAAACTAAGTCTAACGTTCAGGCAGCAACAGACAGACACACACAGAGACAGACACACAGGCAGGCGGCAGCGTGACCCATTCATTCACAGTTATCGGAAAAATCTGCTACTAGTATCAAGTTTATGGTTATTTAGCTAAAGAATCAAGTCATAGTTCATCATTTAGAGCTGCAACACGCACGCGCACGCACGGACGCTGTTGAAACCACAGCTTTTAACTTTTTCTTGGTCTGAGACTCAGTTTTCTTCATTATAAAACTAAACTTTGTATTAACAATGTCAGACTTGACCTGTGTAGGAACTGATCCCAGCTCACACTTTGTATTTATCACAGTCTACATCTAGATCAAGGCTGGATTTTGAAAAGCTGTGATCACTATTAGAGGAGTTCTGTCTCATCTTGCCGTTGTTGAACCTTGTGTGGACATTTTATAATGATTTATCTCTCGGCCTTTTGCTGATCATTAAACATGAACCTGCCGAGCAGCACAGTGAGAACATCCTCAGATGATAAGAGACGTCTAAACGTCTCATCAACATGCAGCAGGTGGCAACAGTACGTCTGCAAAACACACACGCACACACACACACACACACGTCTTCTAGCAGGCAGACGTAAATCAGACGTGAGGTGGTTAAAACGAGCAGGTTGGTCCAGATCCACAGGCTGTAGAAACAACAGGAGACGGCGAGAACAGAAACCAAGAAACAAACGTAAAATAGGCAGCAACGTCCCGACGACGACGACGTCTGTTTCAACGAGTCTTTGATCGGGACAAAGTGGATCCACGTTATCACAGAGGGGCTGTAAAGTCTGAATCAGGTAAAAGCCCACAGGACGTGTTGTCAGCAGAGAGCAGGTCAACAGAGGAAGAGAACTAAACAACAGTCGCTTTGTGAGGAACCAGCTGCTCTCTTGGGTCCAACTTCTCAAAAGAGACAAAAAATATCAGAATGAAAAAAAAGTCAAAGCTCGTTACAGAGGAAATATTTGACAACAGAGAAAGAAAAAAGTTTCCAGAAACTTTTCTGACAAAGGCAGATGAAGAAACACACGGAGGAGGAGCCCATGAAAAGACCTTCTTCTTCTGGGTGAGCTTTAGACTACTGCAGTTCTCTGTGGGCCGGCACCACCTGCTGGTCAGGTGAAACATCACCTGCTGTTACCTCTTCTCCTTCAACAACAGGCGGAAATTGTGGAGCTGATATATGCTGGTGGACAACCTACGACAGAGACACAGTGAGGTGAGAAGGAAGAATATTTGTCATTTAACAACCAATCACAGAGTTAATTGGTCATAAATTAAGATTCTTTATTCCAACACCAACGTTTCATATGAGTGTGTCTAACTGTGCGTCTGTTTTCAGTGTGTACGGTGTCACAGAACGTACCTGCTGAAGCCGTTCATCAACGCCACGATCTCCTGTCGAGTGAGCTGGAAGCCTTTAGACGGGCTGTGTTCAGGCAGGTTCTTAATCTCCTTCTCAGAGAAGAGGATCTTCAGAGCCGTGCCCAGACCCTGAGTCTGCAGACGCCAAACACACAAAAACCACCACAGGTAGTGTGTTAGTCTGATACCTGACAGTATGTCACGGCGTGTATTATACTATTATTAATAGTTTTCCCACACAGAGTATTTGCATCACTGTGCAGTGAACTGTACATTTACATTCTGTGAACATAACCTAACCTGCATCTTTTCTGTTCTTACTCATCATCTGACTGCACATATTGTGGTTTTCTTATGTTTAGCTGGAAACGTGTGCGAGGAAAACGCCTGAGAACAACTTCAGTGGTACGTCGTGTTTCTCTGTTAAGTCTCAAGCTACATTTAAGACTTGGAAATACATCATCAAACATATCAGAGTCAAAAAAAAAAATCTGTGAGAACAAAAATAAACTGAGTCTGAACATTGGAGCAGAGAAACGCGATGGTGACTCACCTGTAGTTTTCCCCACAGTCGACATTTACTGCAGCCAACACAGTCCATGATCCTGGAGATGTTCTTAAAATGGAGCCGGAACTCCTCCTGGATCACAAACACAGAGTTTGTGTTCATCAAGAACATTTTAAATACAGATATGATGTGGTAGAAGCTGTGACACAGAAAACACTTCACTGACTGACACGTCTAAATGAAACCAGTCGTACATAAAGGTTTATGACACAGCGCTTGCTTTTGTCTGACCGACACTGACTCGACGCTGCTCTTTAAGACAGAACAAGCAAAGCAGAACAGATCACGAGTCAAAGCTTTCGGCTTCACCTTTAATGTTTTGGCCTCCATTTTGTGTCCGGCAAACATGGACTTCTCATCAAAGTGCATTGGGAAAGATCTAGAAGAGAAAAGCAGCATTTGTTTGTGTGTTTAAGAAGAAAAAAAACATTAACATCTAGAAACCCGGAAAGTTAGCACTCAGACATGTGTCAACATGTTCAGACTGTTTGCTGAAAAGCTAAACGGGAACAAACTACATCTTTAATCATGAGCTGCTCAACATGCATGTGGCAGGTGGCATCTGAGGTGGAAAGTACGACACTGAATATCTATCAGATGATAATCACAGCGCCTGAATTTGATTATGCAGCATCTTTTAAATCTGGATTCAGCCACAACAGGTCGAGACGGTGAGTGTTCAGCATGAGCAGCATTAGCTGTTTAGTCTGGCTTTAAAAGGTCACGTCCTCACGTTTCCAGCGTTTAATCGAACCGATCGACTGAACATGCAAATAACAAAAAACCCGTGAGTCTGTCTCACTTGATCTCGTTGAAGACCTGCAGCAACAGGTCTTTGGTGGCTCCGTCATCCTGAGAGTTTCCGGTGTACAGGTTGACGACGGCCCGTTCGAAGTACGGCGCCACCTTGTAGAGCGCACGCAGCTCGATCAGGTACAGGAAGTAGAGGTTCTTCAGGCGCCGCGTGCCCTCGCCCTTCGTCTCTGAAATGTCGAAGCGGCGACGGAACTCCTTCACGTTTGGACCCCACACCGTCCGTCCCCAGGCCTCTGAGGACAGAACAACGTTTCACTACATGACGCACAGATTTAATCATCTATTAACTCACACAGACAAGAGTAAAACATCTTTAAATAAAGTTCTACAACAGAATTTATAGTTTTATCATCAGCAGGTAGAAATGTAACGATTGTCCAAATCCATTTATCTGAAAAACATTATCTCTGACTCAGCACTCTGGAATCATTTAGTTTGTGTGAAACACTTTTTAGAGATTTATTGCTTTGTTTGATAAACCTGATGTCACAGGTGTGGAAGTACAAACAGGCTGCTCCTACCGTCCAGCAGGTGCTCGGCACACAGGTGGATGTTGATGCTGCTGTGGAGGCCGGAGATGAGACGGTAGAAAACCCTCTTCTCTAAGCACAAACCTGGAAGGAGAGAAGACACAGGAAAGCACAGGAGTGATTTACATGTTTTAATAATACAAACTGTTTAAATTTGAATTTCCAAACTGGAGATTTTGGACTTTATATCTTGAATGTTACAGCTGATGTTTGGATCTTTGCTGCAGCAGATTGTCTTGCTATGACTGACAGAAAGAATGAATATTAATATAAATGTCCTTCAGCGGGTAGATTCAGAGCCACTGTTTGTTATCGAGGGCCCACAGTTGTTTTTTTCTGACTCACAGTCTGAAGTGTTAGAGCCAGTTTGATCTGTATGGAAACGACACCAAGACTTGGGAGCAGGCTGAAACTGTGAGGCTGGTAACAGGAACATGTTTCACCCAGCTACAATTCTACTGTCTCTACTGTGGACACAGTAAAGGACAAAACTATTTACTTCTTTATGTAGGGAGAACCACCTGCTGCTGATTGTGCTCGAGACGATCAAACTAATTTCACTTTTTATAGAATTACAGCACCAAACACATCACCAGATGACTTTATTGTCAACATAAGGTAAGATATAAAGAAACACTAAGACAGTAAAACTGAGTCGAGTTGATGCAGTAGAAAAATGCTGTGACTTTCACTGCTCTGAACTTTCCTGCATCATCTGAAATGTGCAGTGTTGGATTTAAAATGTCGTCACATAACATCCAATGAAGCAAACTTCTCTCAGTGTGGTTTGATTTATCTGAGGGTCGACGTGCTGATCGAGCTGTACGACAGAGAACTGACAGCTCGATATACAAGAGAAACTCTATGACTCTGACTTTCTGCAGAAACACGTGCAGAGGAAGCACAGAGGAGATAAGAGGACTGCTGCTCTCCGCTCTGCTTCTTAAGGCTGCTGAAGGTGACAAACATGAGTTTATATAAATCACTGTCTATGGTTGTGACTCCAAATACAGCAAGTTAAGACTAATTACAGTTCCTCTTTAGGTTAATTAAAAATGAAATGTAAATGTAAAAATGATTCACTTCACAAAATCTTCACCAGGGATGAAACAAATGTTTAAAAAAAGAAACAAAGCAAAGAGAATAATTCCTGTACTGAGAGAACACGCGAGGTAACACTCACCTTCAAGCCACTTGTAGAAACCTTCTCCTGCAACATCAGAGAAGAGACGTCAGTGTTTTTTTTATCTTAACACCACAGCTATAAATACTCATAGAGTTTGGTTTAACTCACCATCGTCGTCTCCTGAACACAGAGAGACAGAGAAGAGAAAGAGGAAACAAGGCTCAGTTAGATCTGTGCTAATAATACACAAAACACAACATGTTCGTACTCACACAAAGACCAGTGCAGGTTTTTATCCTGATCTGGGTTGTGACACATTTAAATACAACATATTACACAACAGTGCTGATCACATGATGCTGATATGTGTTTCAGTTACGTGACCACAGACAGAACAACATCTGTCAGCAGGAGAACAAACCTGAACGTCATTAGAACTGAGCTAGTTCAGCCTGGTGTAGCTAATACTCTGACAACTCAGAGTATACAGCACTCGAGGCTGCAAACATGGACGTAAATGGAAATTTAAACTGTGCACTTGAACAAGCAGCATCACAGGTGATGATGATGAAACACGTTACAGGTAAAAAACAAAAACATCCTTTTATTGTGAAGGAAACATCAGGTTTTCTAACAGCAGCTAAAGTTCAGCTCTAATTCCAAAACACGTTATCACTGTCCACACGTTTGTGTCGTAACACAACACGACTGTCAGAACTTTGTCACGTGAAAACAGATCAAAAGTGTCAGAGACGTAAACAGCATCAAAGAGTCGGTGAGTTTATGAATGTGACTCTACTGAAGAACAAAAACTGTTTGTTTGCATCAGCAACAGAGAAAATCTCACATCAAACAGACTGACCTCTGCTCGGAGCCAAAGGGTTCAGAGGTCGGTACACGGATCTGGGCCTGTCGACACACACACACACACACACACACAGACACACACACACACACACACACACACACACACACACACACACACACACAC